>JAGPOW010002118.1:13961929-14004725 GCA_030014935.1 Caiman crocodilus | reverse complement strand
CAAAAGCCCCTTCCTGCACGGCTGGGGCGGGTTTCTTGGAGACCCCGGCAGCCACGCTGTGATAGTGCAGCCCCAGAAGCGCTGGCAGGCAGTAGGGGTGCCAGCCTTTTCTGGGTGGGGGGAGGAGGGGGGGCTGTACTGCGGGTGGGAACGGGGCAGGCTCGGCTGCCGCCTCCTGTGCAGGACAGGCAGTGGCGGTGGTAGCACCACTGGGAGGGGTGGCTACAGGGAAGTTTGGGGTGGCTATAGCTCCCACCCTAGGCTCCCTCCTAGCACCACCCATGCTGGCAGGGCATGCTGCAAGGCAGGGAGCTGCTCCAGAGCCAGGCTGGGATCTCTGGAGCAGCTCCACGCCCTGCCAGTGCTGCTGGGACCGGTCTCCACGGAAACCCCGGCCTTGTGCTATCACAGCGCGGCTGCTGGGGTCTCCATGAAAACCAGCCCCAGCCACAGGGGCAGGGGTTGCTGGGAAATGGAGTCTGGCCGCCGGATGGATCTGCCATTTTGCCCAACCCCGGAAAAGACTCTCAACTACTTTACTGGTTTCACTGGATCAGATAAGTGACATTGCTCCAAGTGAGAACTTGTAGAAGGATATCAAAAATTCACTCAAAGCACCGAAAGCTATAACATTTCACAAACTACATCCAGGGCCTTGGGGTCAGTGCCTGAGGCATCTTGATGTCTTCTAAACAGGCTTGTTGGTCCTCTCTTATAGGATAAGTGTATTAGATGAATAAACTTGCTTTTTTTTTACGGCAGAAAATTTCACACAGCAATTTATAAGTGAGTATAAGATCCTCCCACTTAAAATGCACCAAACAAATAAATAAAGGAAGTTCAGTAATTTTAGACCAAGGGTTCTCAAACGACATTGTCTGTATCTTAGGTTTTGACTGTGATTTATGGAATTTAACTGAATGTTCCCTCAATATGTTACATCTCCAAGTAGTTTATTATCCACAACCATATCCTGGTCTTTCTCTTAAAACATTTTAAATTCATAATGATCATTTTATTCAGTGATGTGCCACCAAGACTGGCCACAAATTTCTTCAACTAAACCAAACTGAGACTAGAACATAGTTGGTGGAAGCCCACTATGTTGAAAGCTTCACCTTGTTCTTATTTGCTAAATATAATTTAAAGAGAATTCCTCAAAGTAGCAAGTTGATTATGTGCAAAACCACCACGTAGAGAAATAGATCTATGAATGAAAGATTTAAATTAATTAAAATTGGAGAAGCAGCCGACAATAAGAGACTCAAAGCTCAGAGGTAGAAAGAAGTTTGGACTTCAGGGCTAATTCACTCCCTGAACAGCTCTGCCACTTGTCTAAAGGAAAAAATTCCACAAAGAAGGGATTTTTTCCCCTTCTTAACCTGTGGATTTGATGGTTTGAACAACTTTTTTTGGAACTAACAGAAGACGGCAAAAACTAGCGCATTACAAACTGAAATAACAGGAATTAAGCAGAAGTACTTTCTATAATACACTGGTATTTAAGTATTTCATTTCTGGAACAGAGCAGCTGTAAGCAGAGTCAGTAGAGAATACAGTTGAGAAGGGCAGTTAATCTTCATGAGTTAAAATGACCTTTAAATTTTACTCGCAACTTTTGGTAGACACACGATTCAGCTCTTACACTTTTCACTCACAGTTTTAGACCCCAACCAGTAAGGAGAATTTCTAGGCACTTGGGACATTTTTGAGCTCCTGAGCACTTTATCCCATCCCATAATCATATGTAAATCCCTACCTGAAACACACACACACACACACACACACACACACACACTTACACCACACCACAGGACTAGTTCATGATTCACGTTGCCAATCTAATTGAAGTGTGATAATAAAGGGGGAGTTGTATTGCTGATTGGCTTTTTTTAAACATTCAGTAAATGGACCAATTTTTCACATTTTATTGCAGATTTTGGACAATCTGGATTTTTTGTTTTGTTTTGTTTTTTCACATCCAGAGACCTGGCAGTCCTGCATCTCTTTTCAAGCCTGCTTTCCCTTTCTGCAGGCATATCTCCTTTCACTTGTCCACTACCTTATTCCTCACATCACATAATTACACTGTCCCTCTAGGTACATGATTCCAGTACCTTAACTCTTTAGTTTGCACATGGAATGAAGGGAGTTAAGTCCGTTAAGAAATTAAACTTTTTCATGTGGTGCAGGAAAAATTTTAAATTTCACTGTAGATGATCTCCCCTGCCCCTCCCACACACACGTCTACTTGTGACAAATACTACTTCATACCATTACATTTTAGGTATATTTTCATTGCTCAGGATAGAGATGCTCCACCATTTGGGAGGTGGGGGGGAATCTCTCACGGTACATTTTCCATCTAAAATGCAAAATGAAATACTGGCTCTAAAGCAGTTGCAGAAACTAGCACATTGTGGAGGCAAACCAACAAGGAAGACCTGTACTTTTTAAATTAAGACTCGATGTCAGTAGATACACTGAGCTTGGATTGCATGGGTTTCTACAATCTGGGTTTCCAGTTATAGTCCCCATGGCTGTTATACACTGAATTTTTTTTCTAGGTTGAGATTGCTCAGTGTAAGTGTGCCTGGAGACACAATACAGTTATACTAAACCTAACTGGAAGAAGAGAGGTTATGCATATTCCAGGGGCAGCAATGTTCATAGCATCATGAGCCACGCAGGGCATTCAGCCCACTGAAACGGTGCTATCCAATTAGTCGGGACCACCGCAATTCAGGGTCTTTGCGGGGAGGGGAGGAAGGTGAGCTCACCAAAGCCAATGTCGGGCATTTTTCAGGATGGGCTCTCCCACGCCCGACTGGCTGACAGAGTCTGCCGTTGGGCTGAGTACCACTGAACAGCAGCGCACAGGATGTTCTTTAGCTGTTTTAAGAAAGTAAAGCTCATCACTTATTAAACAACTTATTAAACACGCCTAGCTGCGAGGGCAGGCACCTGGCATGCCAATGCCCGCAGCTCCTAGGGCAGGGAGTACTTACCTGCTGCGCTCTGGACGGGGCTTTTAAACTATCCGCCAAAGTAGGAAATCGAACAACCTGATTGGCTGAGCCTTGCCTGTCCTAGGCTGCCCTTAAAAACATTTGGGGCTTCCAGTGTCTCCAGGGCTTTGCTGCCTTTTTTCTCCGTGCTTCAGGTAAGTTTTTTCGTTGTTTTTTTTTTAAACTTTTTATCCTGCCCTCCCTCTCCCCCACCCCAGGTTCAGGCCATTTCTGGCCAAATCAGTTTTCTGGGGCTTTGTGGGAAAATGCTAAATTTTGGGCTTTCCCCTGAAATCCCTTGAAGCCTGAATTACAGTGGTCCCTACCAACTATTATCTGTCTTGAACAGTACTAGATTTCATAATTTTTGTTTTCTGGAGACAGTCGCCATCAATCTGCATACAGACCAGTTAAGCACTGCTTTAAAGTATTGCTGGAAATACGCTCGTGTGATCAATAGATGTAAAAGGCGGCCCTCCGGATTGCCGATGGATCAGAACAATGCACATAATTTCTCTGCAAATGAGTGAATGATGAGAATGAGAGGTTCTTGAATACACCCCTGAGCTCTTATTTCCTGCTGCTGGTTTCCCCAATAACTATATCTTTATTCTGCAGAGCTGACTCTTAGGAGGCAGAGACTTCACTGGGTTGCACAGTCAAATGGTGCCCGGCCCAAATAAGAAGTGCTTGTCACCAGCACTGCAGCCATATAAACAAGCAGCAGCTGGAAGAGAAAAGGAGGGCATGTCAGCTCAGAGCGGCAGAAAAGGTTTTTCACGGCAGCTATTTGCAACCCTCTGAGGAGCTACCGAGGCTGCCCATTAAAACCCTGTTAAAACACTTCTGATGTTGTCAGCACTGGAGAGCTGAAATAGCACAGTGATCACTGAGATGCTATCTGCCTCAAGCAGTTCAGTGGTACTGTCAATACTATGAGCAAGAAGGTACAAGATGAGCAACAACCTAATTTCTACATCAAAATTTCATAAACTCCCCGAGCTGCTACAAACTACAGATGTGGGCAAACAGAGAACAGCCACTAGCCATCGCTGAGATGCGGGCTTTGATCTACAATCTTTTCCAATTTTTTTTAACCTTTCAGTTTGTTTACACTCTGAAGCCAAGATAGTGTAAGAGCACTTTTGCAGGGAAGTCCATTATTCAAATGCCCATCATCTCCTTCCCATCTTCGTACTTATTGGCATGCACACATTCGTATCCAATCGGAGAATAAATCTCTGCACTGTTATGTATATGCAACACTTCAAACCATTTTAAAGTCCATCTATTTAAGTGTTTTCATCTCAATCTTTTTCCTGCACTGTTACAAAAGGCTGACTCGGTAGCCCCCACACGATGACCAGTTGTTATACAATGGATGCAAATGTAGTTCCATCTGGCTAGAAAAGTCTGCCATTACCACTCAAGCTGAGTAACTTCACTTTGAAAAAAGCCCTCCTTGGAAAGCAAAGGCTACTCACAAAACACGAAGTGAGCATGGCAGGCCGAGTCTGACTCACTCTATTCCTCTCCATTCATGAACACATGCGAGTAACAGCGAGCAACGGCTGCAGAAACCGGACCGAGGTGCAATTATTTACAACACAGTAGCAATGAGTAAGTGTTCAACTATGAATGTACAGCTTTGGTTATAATGTCATGAGAACATGAACTGACTCACCTCTGGGGAATTGTGTTTTAAAAGCATACACCCTTTAATGAAAAACAGTTCAGCTTGAACAGCTCAGTCACTTGCACAGGAACCACGACAGAAATACTGTGCACTAGAAGTAAATCAACAATACCTTGGTTTCTTAGAAATTGTCTACCAGGACTGCTATAAAGAGAGGGAGGTTCCTAGATCAATGCCATATTGTGCAGCCATTGCATAGACGAAGAGATCCAACGAGGTGGCAAAAAATAAATCTACACTGTTACCTGAATGGCAGCATTTGGAGTAGAAGGCCAGGTTATTGGTCCATTTTTTCATATGCCATCCTTCTTGAAGCCTGTGATTCTAGGTATACCCAAAATTTGCAAGCGGCCCCTGGATGTTCAAAAATATCTATTCCAAATGGTGACAAGTCCAGCAGGAGGTGAAGATTTCTGCTGAAAACATATTACTTTTCACCCACCGTTAGCATAACTTATGATGGCCAGACCCGTAATCTTCATGCAGAGAAAACAGTAGGGTCTGCAAGATCAAGCCAACTCCTGCTATACATTTCCCACAATAAACTGAATTTTCCCTAAGTGTATTGCACATAATAACTTGGCTTTTCTCTTATTTACCCTACGTATGCATAGGCCACCAGTTCATTTGTGCAACTCAGATCTCAAATTTGGAAGGCACAGTACCAAATAAGATATTTTGCACCTGGGTATTTGGAAATTGGCTTTGGAGAAAACATATACGTTCCACCTTGCCCTGTGGTCTACTCCATTGGTTCAGAGTCACTTGTGAGAGGAGTGGACACAGAGCTTGGAAAACCAGGAATAGAAATAACGTCTGGCTGGGACAGTAATTTCTTTATGAACTGCTGATCCAGAAAAGATGAATTCTTATGAAATTTTAAAAGCCAACGACCAGTCTCACCATTCACTGTGCCTTCAGGTTGAAGAGGTCCAAGGGGTATATTTTCACCTTGATGTGCAAAGAGATCTACATGAGACTATACTCTTCAATCCTGCTTCAGGGAATTGGCGGCAGCCGCATTATTTCAGTGCCACTGAACTGTATCACTTTGGCAGGCAATTAAGACACGTGAAATCAATGAGAGTCATGCAAGGAACCTGCTTCAGCGTTTGACAATTCTGGTCGCTGCCTTTCGGTATCTAAAGATGTTGGAAAATTTGACCTTCAGTCTTCCCCACCCCCAATTCCTTCATGTCTGACATAAAAGTAAAACAATTCGATGTTAGGACAGAGAAATCAAGATGCGACAGTGGGTTTATTCATTCGGGTTCCTCGAGGTCTTAAGTTAAACACCTGATTTTATCTACATACCCTTCCCTGCTTTTATAGGATGACAATATGCAACTAGAAAGTAAGCTGGAGCAGGTAAAATGCGGCCCGTGGGCCAGATGTGGCCTGTCAGGCCATTCTATCTGGCCCGTGGGGCCTCTAAAAAATTTAGAAAATTAACATTTATCTGCCCCTGGCTGCCTGTCTTGCAGCGCTTGATGGCTTGAAAAAACTCAGTAAGTGGCCCTCCGTCTGAAATAATTGTCTGCCCCTGGAGTAAGCAATAAGATCGCATGTTTAAGATGGGAGCAACCCTTTACAGGATCAGATATCTGTAACCATCCAGACAGTCAATAATTACTACCAATTAGCAGCAGAAAATAATAGCTGTGCTAACACTAAGGCATGTGTGATTTTCACAAGGCAATAAAACCTACCAATAGCTCACCGTTCCAGGATAGTCTGCCTCTTGATCCCAAGTCCGTAAAAAAACAATTTTTGGATAAAAAGCAAAGCTCTTGCAAGCACCGGCCTATCTGCCCACTCTTTCTCCAGCTCTGCACAGCCACAACAATAACCATCCATTTCTTTCCTTTCTTATTTAACTTTGTGTTATGGACATTCAGCTGTTCGCGCAGGTTTGCCCTACGGTGTTGCGACGGCAACAAGATACGAACCAACTACATCTAATTAGTCAGATCCACAACAGTAAATATATGTTTCATAAGCAGTCTTTGATTTCCTCCAAAAATTTGCGTTTGCTCTTGAGAGCTTTACAACCTTAGCAGACCTCAAGCAAACGTTATTATTCGAAAGCTTCCCTTTGGGAGTCCGCACTTAATTTTTCCTTTCCAAAGAAAAACATGCTTTCTAATTAGAGAAAATTTGTTCAAAAGGTAGCATTTTAAAAGAACACCAAGGGAAAGAGTTACACTGGGCAGAAATATTTCACGGTTTATGAATAAACCTTTCTCCTCTCCCAGGAATGCTCGCTAGGAGATTCAAAAACGAGTTTGCCAAGAAAACATTATATATTGAGAACCGTAATTAATGAAATTGTCAACATTCTCTCCAATTATGCAGGATTTATACCTACCTCTTAATAATCTTACTTTGCAAATGTCATGTAGCCCAGCAAACATATGGGCATATGACTGAATGGGAGTCAGAAATGGTTCACGGCATAAATAGTTTTGAGAGGTAGCAGCCAACAACAACATAGTTGGTAAGCATGGTGTTTATATGATCCTAAAACCACGCAGAGGCTGAGCAATTATTCTAGTAATCTGCTCTCTCAGACAAAGAAGGCAATTTAGAAGGTAAACTTTAGATACGAAGGAAAGACATACGGAAACTAAAAACGAAATATCAATGTTACGTCATTGCTAATGAATGAGATGTCTACTTTCCAGAAATGGATAAGGGTTATTTCAAATACATTCATAAGGCACCGCTCTGCAAATCAAACCCATGTCGTTAAACAAGCTGCCCGTTTCAAGCAAAAGATATAGTTTCCTCTTAGTTTGTGCTTCAAGCTTTTGTTCCATGAGAAGGCAAGTAATTAACTTGCCAGGGGAAGAAATTTTCCTCTTCAATACCTTTCCATTTGTGTAAAGCACCATTATACAAAATGTTGATGCAAGCCCCAAAGGGAAAATACTTCTTC
Source organism: Caiman crocodilus (assembly GCA_030014935.1). Taxonomy (NCBI): domain Eukaryota; kingdom Metazoa; phylum Chordata; order Crocodylia; family Alligatoridae; genus Caiman; species Caiman crocodilus. Next base: position 13,997,083 of record JAGPOW010002118.1, on the reverse strand, counting down.
TGGAAAGCAAACACTTGTCTGTACCACCTTAAATCCATTCATAGGCCTTGCCCCGCGCTCAGAATCTGGATGCCCCCATGATGCACTGGGGCTGCAGCGTCTGCCTGCTGGGATGAAGTTTATTCACAGGAAATATGAAGGGAAAATTCACGCTCTGCTGCTTAATGAGAACTGACATTGCATCTCCAGAGAGAGAGAAACTTCGGATGTCAGGCAGGTTAGCATAGGGCAAGCAGACGGTCAATAAAATATTCAATAAAGTGCTCTGATATCATAGATCTAATAGTAGGGAAAAAGCTAGAACTCCTTCCTTGATAAGAAAACAAGTTGAAAACGGTCATTAAAAAGTTTCTATCCAGCACTCTCCTTGTGCAATGTGAAGACAATTGCAACTGGTTTTTAAACTCATTAAAAGGCAAAAACCAGCCCATGCGGCTGTTGCACAAGATATACTCCTGTCAACACGCAAGAGAGATTTAGAGCAAGCACGGATGCTATTCACTGGAAACCCTCTCTGAAATAACTGTACGACCAATCACGTTGTTTTGTTGGCTAATGAGCTTTGCAGCACCATTCCTCTTTGGACACTACCTACTGGTCAACAAGCATATATTTAAATATCCAGCGACTGTCTTTAAATATATGCTCCATAGACCAACGGGGCAAAAACTCGCCTCTATGAATCCCACTAATGTATTTTCATCTGGGTGATTTAAGCGTAATCCTGTAGATGTCCTAGCATCGACAACGTATTTGATTCATTTACAGCCTGGAATGACCAGGAGTGCTTGCACAAGATAAAAAAAATGTCATCTAACATGCTGCACTCTTGCTCGTATTTTTTTGATTAAAATTGTCCTAGTGCAACTCTATTCTCTACTATCTGAGCCAAGTTTTCATGACACTTGTTCCAGGTCTTAATGTCAGCGACTTCTTAAATATTTCCCCCACCTCAACAGATTTAAGTGTTTGGTTAGAAAGCCCTGGAGGGATAAAGCAAGCAATGAATCCTTGAAATCATTCTGGTGAAGCTAGATCTCTGAGTTTACATAAAAGGAAAATTAAATCAAGCGCTGGAGTGGATTAGAAAGGACTATACCAAGAGATGTGTAAAGTTAATCAGGTTTGCTTAGGGGTCGTGCTCATCTCTTCAGGCTTGCCGTGGAGAGACTTCTTTCTTGCTTTAAATGCTATCTTTGTATGTCTCGTTCATAAATGGGGGCCTTCCCAAGAGCCCTACGTATCCCCAGGAGCCCTATTCGCAGCACACAGGGGTGTAGCTGTCTTCCTCACACAACCACACGTGCTCCACTGCAAGTCTTAGATGGCGAGGAAGGCTTAGCTTGGACCCAGGATTGGCGCTGGAATAGTCTGCTTTTTTATATTCATGGGAAACACGTTTAACTCCCGAAATCTCTTAGAGGCATATGCAGAAATGCTCAGCTGTGTCTCTGAGGCCGTGACGACCAATCTATCCCCGGGGCAGTCAAAAGAAAAACCAAATAAAGGGTAACGGGGATGGTGACCCCGGTTTTCTAAGACACTTTTCCTGGTATCCACTAAGGAAAGCAGCTGTAGGGAAAGGAAAATGGAGGAGAACGGGTCTGTACAAAGAAAAAAAAAAGGAACTTTCCATTTCTCTATACAGCATGACATCCAAAAACTGCATTAACTATTATTTCAAGGACCCTTTCTGTGGGTTTCCCCAGGTCCTTCCCACTGATGAACCATGGCACCTTTACATACATGCTGAATTTCGTCCTAGAAAATTCAAAGTTAGCTTACCTTTCCCATTGTGAGAAATATGAACATCCCTATAATGGCTGCACTGATTTAACTTATAGGAGACTTAAATTATATCCATGAAGATGGTGTAACTAACCCCAGCCATCAAATTAAATCTCTTACATATTAAAAAAATGAACAGATCAAATTTTTTCCTCTGTGGGTGGCACTTCCCAGGTGACGTGTGGGAACCGGCCACAATCGCATCCTGAGTGGGGCCCCAGGTGGTGACACCAACCCAGGCACGCTCGGGGATGCCAAATGGGCCGGTTCCCACACAACACCTGGGAAGCGCGGCCCACATGGCGACGAGGATGGGATCACCAAAACGGAGGAAGGAGAATAACACCCAGGAATAAAGATCCCTAGAAGGTGGGGAGAAAATTTTCGATCATGCTGCTTTGGAGAAAAAATTTGATCAAGTCGCTTTAAGCTACCCTCAGAGGAGCCATCAGCGGCTGCCGGTGGGAACATGACTGATTCACAGGCCTGTGCCCTGTATCACCAGGTGGGAGCGGGGAAGATAAGCAAGCCACCCGATGCGGATAATAATGCTCCTCAAGATAAAACCCACGACCCTGGTCTTGGCTTAGGGGGCACAGAAAATGAAAACTTTTCAAGCCTCAAAGAGGAAATAAAAATTAATAAACAAGAGACTTTAAGATTAAAAGAAGATAAGAAACTAAAGAACATAGAGCTGTTGCTGCGAGCGGTAAACCAACTCATAAGGGAAAATAACACATCACAAAATGGCGCCAAAGAAAATCAAAAAGAATGCAAAGAAGGGGAGCTGCCCGGAGATAAGGGGTTAATCTTACCATCGCCACCGACGACGCCAGCTAAAGTTCCACCCAGGAGGTAGCGCAGAACAAAGCTCACCTCGGGCAAGCAACACTCAGACCCCTCGAAGGAAGGAGGAGGAGAGTCTGTTCCCCTGTGGCAGGGATGCATTGTCACAACCCAGTCCAACTGGGAGGGTGAAAACACCGCAAACACTCCCAGTGAAGCGGGGAGATTTATAGCTGGCGTCCCAATTAAAAACAGCAAAGCTCCATTCAACAGTGGCTTACCCAATAGCTTCCACCGAACACATCACTAATGCTCAGGGCGTCATCCTGAAACAGCGAGAAATCAACTACCATCAGAACCCGTATTGGCTGCCACAGAGATCCTGCGAGGAAAGAGCGAGGTTCAGCTTCCTACTTCACAAAACAGGATTAACAAAGCAACAACTACGCTCCCTCGGAGAAGACGGCCAACGCCGATTAGCCTCAACAATGGGGTTCCACTTTAATTTTATCCCAAAAGGCAAATAACAACTACCTCTAGTCCCTAGGCGCCATAATGCAAACGATCTTAATTCCTAGGGAATGCTAATCAATAATAATGCATATCAAATGTTCAAGTTTTGTTCTAACTTTTATTTTTCAGAAATGTGGCCAAAAGATCGTGACAAGTCCAATAATATAAAGATCATTCCAAGTGCCATCATAGTCATCTTTGTTGTGGTGAGAGAAACAAGTTCCTGGTACATCCTCAACCAGGCAGATGCTGACCAAATCCTCAGTGAGAAAGAAACATCATCGCAAGCTTTACCAAACAAAACTCACAGATCAACTACAGAAATCATAACAATTGGATTTCTTATCGTTAATATTGTTTTGTTAATTAATCTTATTATGCTTATTTTAGTCATTACTTATGTTTATTTTCGACCATCTCCCTCTCCTAGACCTATCGAACAGTCTAGTTCTCTGGATCCTGAAAGAGGCTTAATTGAAACACACTTACAAAACTCTCACCATTGTGTGTGTGTGTGTGTGTGTGTAGTTAATATTACCGTTTACTTACATGTTTAATACAATACAACAGAAGAAAAAGAGAAAGTGTGAACTTCAGATGAAGGATTCAGAATGTAGTATAGAGGGAAAGAGGAAGTTGATGAGGGAAGGGGGCAAGTTATAAGACAGGAGAAGAAAGAAGAAGGAAGCGAAGAAGATTTCAGGCTATAGAGTAAAGAGAGAGAAAAGAAAGGGAAATTTAAAGAAAGGAAAGTGGGGAGTAGAGAAAGAAAAGAGAAGGCTTCAGATGAACAGGTAGACTACAAGAAAGAACATTGAGAATGGCTAAAGTGATGATATTAAAGATTACAATGTTTAGTTGTTTATATTAATAATAGTTATAATGACTGTATTTTGATAGACAGTTTATTGTAACCTAGTATGTTTTATGCAACAATCTGGCAGAGGTCAAGGGGGCATGTCAGTAAGCAAAATGACCCCCACCAGCTTGTTGCATTGGAAGGTTAAGTGACATGGTTAGTGGTGGGTGACATTCGGTAATGCAGTGGCAGAGGAATGTGACCTTAATGTGCACCATCATGCAGACAGTGCGCGATCACCTGTAGCCTGACCAGTCAGGAGTTACCCCTAGAGCATGGTAGGTCAGACCCCTAGGTTACGAGCAGAAACTGCTCTGGCCCAATGCGAGCATTATAGCTTCTCACTTGGCTCCTCGTGTGTCCAGAACGATATCAGAAGCGGCTCTGGCCCAATCCGAGCACTACTGAGACTGGTGCACCCTGACTGCAGTCACCATCTGCCACCTGCCAACTGTACAGTGTCTTCCTACTCGAGTCTGTAAATAGTTTGTTACCTGTGTTCGCCGAGTTACTTCGACCCACTGTTCAACCGTTTGACTATTCTGTGAGTAAATCTCAAGTTTTATTTTACCTCCCCATTGTCTCTGGTGTCTGTCTCCCTCACATTTGGCATCCCCGAGCGTGCCTGGGTTGGTGTCACCACCCGGTGCCCCACTCAGGATGCAATTGCAGCCGGTTCCCACACGTCACCTGGGAAGCATGGCCCACATCCTCCAGCCTCTCCAATGTACGCCTTTTTAGACCTTCTTTTTAAAAGGATTATTTTTTTTATCCACTATTTATTGTCAAAGATTTATTCCTATTTTAAGACGCATTTAACTTTGCACACTGAAAGAACAGATCTAGTCCTTCGACTGGCTTTGCTTTAATTGAGGTCTGCTGCCCAAACTACACAGCCCCTGATGAAGGAGCAAAAGATTAGGATATGAATCTGTCAAGTTTGGAATATTTTTTTCTATAGAGTCCTGTATAATGATTGAAGACAATCATGCTTCAGTATTTTCTGAGAATAGAGCATTTGTTCTTTATTTCGGTATTACAGAAGAGATTATTTGTAACTATTCACTTCCTTACAAAATATTCAGATTCTTCAATGAAAAGAGTTTCCCACATTGTGTAGACACCCACACAGCTACATTTGAAAGTGAATAAAAAGCCACACTATCAGATGTTGAATATGTTAACCTCTCCTTGTGCTCCAGCTCTGCTTGGCCACTTTCATTCTACATCTGTCCACAGAAAAGCGTTATGCAGAAACTAGATGCTGCTGATTAAATAACAAATAATCAAAATGGAGGCATGTCATGGCTTGAGCACGTTAGCAAGATCTTGTGTACTGGAAAACGTTTTCATTTTTGACAACTTAAAAACAAATTGTAATTTTGAGCTTGTTAAGAATTCATTATAATGTACAGCAATACAAAATTGATAATGGGATGCAAAGCATTTCACCTCTACTGTAAGCCATGGGTTTGAACTTAGACCAGTTCAGATTGTATCAGAAGTTATTACCATCTGGTGACTATTTAGTGGTTTACTTGAAATCGCTTGGTGGTCTAAGTCCAGTTCCTAATCATAAATACCACCGTCGTAATTGGTACCTTTGTTAGTAGTCTCAGCAGAGACCAATGGGCAGCAGAGATGGAACCAAGGGTGGGGAGGAGGGGGCAAACCAAACATGGGTTCCAGTCTTCAGGGCTTCGCAGACAGGATAAAAAGCACATTAAGTTAAAGGATTTTGTTTCTAAGTGCAGTTTGCATTGTCCTGCTACTTCCAGCTGTCAGCTCATAGCGTGATCACACTGCGCAAAGCAGCTCGGTTTCCATCAGACAACTCCTGCCCTGTAGGCCCGCAGGTGACTGAAAAATACCCAACCATTCTTACGACCACAGCTGGACACAGGCATGGGTGAACCGGGTGGCCACCCAGGGCCCAGACAAAAAGGGGGCTCGAAAATGGTCCTTTTCCCCCCCAATTATTATTATCATTATCTCTGGCGAAGAGGGGGCCCGATGCTAAAAGTTTGCCTGGGGCTGCCAGGAGTCTAGGTGCGGTGCCACTTACCACGTCTGAGAGAGTGATGTTACAGACATGAAATGGGACAGGAGAGAGGAAAGATGAATCAAGGACGACCTGCCTGCTTTTGCTGATACCCCAGCTGCTGACAGAGTCTGAGACCTTTCCTAAGCTTGTTATCTTATCACCTATAACAGCATGGATTACCCATAGCAATATGGACGGGCTCATCTTGCTTGCATTATCCAAGCACCTCAACAGAGCTGCAAACCTGGAAATGGTGACATCTGATTTTAACAAATTACTCCAGAAGTGCATCGTTGCCCACATTGCCCCTTCCACGCCAGACACGCGACAGCTGTCAGTTCTTGAAGACCTCATTTGTTTATTGATGACCTCCGATTTTTCATTTGTTTTCCTCCTCACACGTTCTCAGAAGGTTAATCCAGACGGAGAGCGCGAGGCCTGGCCCAACTGATCTGTTTTCTTTTCCCCTCATCCCGTGCCTCTGTGAAAGGTGACTCTCCCTTGCTCCTGCCCCATCCAGCTGTCTTCTTACCTGGCTATTACCCGCGCTGAGATTTGAATCGTGTTTGCAAGGCAGCGTTGCTATCTGGCTTCCTGAAAAGATGGCGAAAAGAGATGTTGCTACAATGAAGAAATTCAGAGGGGAGGGTGGGGAGAAAAAAAAAAGTTGTTCTGCTTTGAAAGCTGGCTGGAATGGAGAGCTATCTTCATAAATAGACAGGAAACAGAAAAGACTAATGTTGGGCAGATGACAGATCCCTGAATTCAGTTAACTGGCCTTCAAGATATGAGCTGTTCTATTAAACATAGAGGCATTATGTTGGTCATCCACTTTAAGCCCAAGAGTGATTAAAATGCTGGCAGAAAATAAAAACTGGCTATTGAAGAGCCTGCCCCGAGGTCCTAATTTCAAATCAAATTTTACAGCACCGCACAGGAACAATGGCAGCCCAGTACTCTAAGTCTTCTTTTTGTCACTTTGTACAAAGAAACCCCCTCAAACTCTCTCAAAGAACAATGGCCCCTCTAGATTCACAAGTACGCCAAGAATGGGCTCAAACCATACAAAAACACATTTTAAAAATACATTTTACACTGCCCTTGACATTTGAGATAAATAGAAGCCAATGCATTGAAATTCCAAGTATTTTTTTTATATCCCTCCCCAACGTGAATTTTTTTATTTCCCCAGTCTACTTGATCTTTGACATTTTGGCCTCGGTAAAAGGAGGACACAGCAAAGCAGTCAAGGAAATTAATTACGCAGATAACTGCATTTTATTAAAATGATTACTGTAACAGAGAACACAATAAAAGGATAGCTACGTGAACCTAGCCCACAGAAGAAATCAAGAGGATGAAGATGGTTCATTTTTGATTGAAAATCTTCACAGCTGTTAACATTCAATTATCTGTTATTGATACGTAACATTGGGTTAATTGGTATTTTTCTGTACATTCACGTATACTTTCTTTCTCCTGAAAACCTTGCAAATATGTCTGCTGAGCTACTTCTGATCCTCTTTTTTACACAGTGAGAGTGTCTTGAATTTGGCAGCTTGCAAACAAGACAGTTGTTTCCTAGCGAACAGAACACAAGACCATATGTTTCAACATTTAAGCAATTTGGTATCAGAGGTATAATTCTGAGTGTCCTTAGCAGAAATTGTACATTAAATACCCAAAGGATCTGAGCTCTACAAGAGAGACAGCCTTTTTTAGCACTTTTCCCATAGCAACAAAACCACTCTACACTACTTATATCATGTACTTGAACCACAAGCATGCTGAGAGCGTTGCTGAGCTGACTACAGTCTGCATCTAGCTGCTTCAGGGGTTGCTGTGTTTCCAACAGGAAGAGATGGATAAATATAACCTTTTCCCCCTTTTCTGGCATGGGATTAATCCAGAGCTGCCTCCAAAAGATGTCTACAGTCAGCACCCATACCTGTTTTCTTGATTTGTGGACATGTAACTTATTTTGGAAGATGAAATATCACAAATGACTTCTTGCATGCCCCCAAAACAAGACTAAACACATTACAGTTTCTCCATCAATCTTGTTGCATCACAGAGGCAAGTTTTTAGCTGCAGGAGTGACAGGGCATGAATCTAGCAAAGTAAAAAAAGAGAAAAAAAAAGAAAACTTTCCACTGAGAGTGAAAACATTCGTATGATTCTAAAACTAGTAGTTTGTGTTTCTTTCTTCATTATCTGGGATGATTAATAACACTAGAAAGTGGAACCATGGATTTAAACCAAGATAGAATCAAGGCATTTTCCCTAAGGGCACTGGCAAAGTGCATGCCCTTATGCCGGTATGATAGTTCTGTTTTTCCTGGCATGAAGTCACAGCCTCCAAATTACTTAAGAATATTTTAAAAGTAGCCTGAGAAAAGATCTTAAATATGTCACTGAATCAATTAGAAAGTGTTATCTCCATGGCTTCAACCACAGAAGCTGAAACAAAGCAAGACAAGGGGCCGGGGGGGGGGGGGGGGGCAGGCAAATCATAAATCAAAAAAACGACACTGAACGAAAAAATCCCCCCAAAAAAGTGCATTTTAAAAATTAGTTTGATTTTGCCCATAAAGAAAGAAACCCCCCCAACAAGAATACCCCCCCCTTGCTGAGTGAAAGGAGACCTAAGCACAGCAAAAGACCTAATTAGGCAGGAGAAGCTTTTGCCAAAAAAAATGACGAAGAGGCACAAAGGACTACCTGCAGGGGACTCCTCGGCCCTTTCAGGTACTTCTGCCAATCTCCCCTCTATAAGATCAGATAAATAACCTAAAAGGGTCAAAGAAAAAAACAACTGCACCTATAACACGGTTACATGTTCTATATAAAATGGATAAGAGGCATGAGTAAGAATATCCACCAGAGAGACAAACTACATGGCATACTCATGATAATAAAATCACAGAAAAGCAGGGCTGGATGAGACTTCAGGAAATCATCTAGTAGGGCTGTGTGACGCTTCGGTCCCCGCTTTGATTCAGCGGAGATTTGGCCCGATTTGGTGGCTGAAACTCTGAATTGAATCAGAGGACCCTTTAATCTCTCTGAATCGAATCTGAACCTGGAAGTACTTTCATTCCACTTCCAGGTTTGCTGCAACCCCATGCTCCTGTGGGACACTCCATCTGCCCCAGCATCACAGTGAGCATGAGCCGCGCTGGTACCTCAAGGTACATAGAAAAAACATTAGAAGCTGTGTCTACATCCGATTGCTGATTCTCTGAATCAGCACTGAATCTTTGGCCGAATCCAAAAAGAGGCGGTGATCCCAATTAACAAATCGAATCGGGGGCAGTGATCCAAATCAACTAATCAAATCAGGGACAGTGATCCGAATCAACAAATTGAATTGCTGTCCCTGATTCGGGCCGAATCCAAACCCAAATGCTTCGCACACCCCTATCATCTAGTCCAATCTTCTAGTCAAGTTAGGATCATCCCTAAGCCATCCCTGCCAAACGTTGGTCTAACCTGCTCTGAAAAACTTCTGAAGATGGAGATGTTTCTGTACACTGCTGAATAAGCAGTCCATGATGCAATCCACTGCTGTTGGAAACAGTCCCCGTTTCCACTAAAAAAACTCCAATCACTTTTAACTTTGGAGACTGGCATGATTTAATACTCCTTATTTTATAGTGAATAAGACTTCTCCTGCTCCATGTAAGACGTACCGATGACAGATATGAAATGCGTACTAGGACTGACAGTCCAGTGTTGGAGTGATACCAGACTGGTTGAAGACACTGTGTTAGGAAACCCCAATCCTCCCTGCACTGAAGACAAGCACATGTTTTCCAGTCATTTCACTGGAAATTGGACCAAGACCTAAAGTCCTTGTCACAATTCTTGACTGTCCTACAGGATGAAGATACTGTTTGTAGGATTAAGATACTGTTTGCCATTTCCTTTAGCTTGGGCTATGGGACAGTGATTGTTTCTAAAGTATCCTCAGAGGTATCATAATACATCATTCCAGTTGGCTTGTGACATTAATTTATAAAATACTGTCCTTCCTGATAAATGAGTGGGGGAAAACTGCACGTTCTAAAATGAAAAAAATACAGTCTTTCTTCCTGAAATTTGGCAGAATATTTAACTGGGCAATTTAGTGTTGCGACTGCTTCTACCGCGGTAAGGTTTTGTATCAGCATCTGTCAAAAAAAAGAGGAGGGGCAGGGGGAGATGCAGGTCAACCTGGCAGTATGTATGAAAAAATGGATTCTACTTTTGGGCAAAAGGTAGGGTCCATTATTCATTTAATCTCCCATTCTTCAGCTGGTGAAAATGGTGAGGATCCATACCTTTCGTTTTTCCACTCTCCCTTCATGCTGTTATTGCTAAAAGGAACAGATTTGACAACACAGGAGTTTAACTTCACAAGGCTCTGTGGGGCCAAAGGCAGATGCTACTAGAGCTCTCAAAGCACCACCCGATTGCCAAAATGTGTTCAGGGCATTTGAGCAAACTCTTCTTTTTTTTTTTTTACTCTCTTTCAAAAGTGCTTGTACTATGGCATAGTTCCTCCCTCTTCAGCTACCAGCGCTGCTTGTTTTCAGGTGACTTGTGACTGGTCTATCTAGAGGGGAAACATTTTCGCCATACAAGCAAGCTCCTCAGAGGTAAACTAGATTGTGAACTTGCAGTGCTAGCCACTCCATGGTCCCCTGTTCAAGCACGATACAGGTGAATGAGCAAGAAAGACAAAGGGAAATTGCTGCAACCCAACATCACCAGGGTCCACTCCTTCCTCCCGGTACTGCATGCCATGTATGCAGCCGAGCATGCGGATCTCGGATTGGCCTTTTACTCATCTCTGGACTCGCTGATGATTTCCCCGTCTACTGGAAGACGGTCATCCTCGTATTGAGGAACTGCTGGCAATGACAATACCTGTTTGCATCTATGCTCTTACCCTACGATTTGCACAACATAGCTTGCCCCACAATAAAAACTGGGTAAGCTATTTTGTATTTACCATGGAGTTCAAGACTTCAGCTCATTTAGATCACTGTTTAATTTTAAAACTAGTTTCCATAAATTGTAATAAAAAGTGTTTTAATTTTGCAAAGATGCTGTCATAACTACCATATCTTCTCAAATATAAGACTACCCCGAATATATGACTCCCCCAATAATGAGAGTCTATATATGGAAATTAAAAAAAAATTACTATAATTGTCCAGGTACAGAATCTAATTATTGGAGGTTTGCTTTGAGATCTTACTGCTACAGGGAGGGAGCAGGGAAAATTAATGATAGACAATGGATTTAATGAGGTTTCCCTGTATGCAAATGTAAGACAAGGAGCTTTGCCCCCTGTGGTGTCTGGGGAAGGGGGGAAAGCCCTTTCTTATATTTAAGTAAATATGTTACTTGATATCTTGATAGAGAAATTCTTGTCAGTGTTACAGTGGTTATGTGTGCTTTTTTTAACGAAAGGGAATACTTTTTGTTGGTGGTTATTTCCTTTAACAGCACTAAAACTTCAATACACTTAAAAGGAAGCTTTAGAAGTATAGTTCAGTTATTTCATTGAATTAAAAATGTCATATATTCACTGGGTATGAGCAGTCTGTGCCAGAACATGACTCTTCTACTAGAAAAGTACCACTTCCATATCCTTTTCTGTTTCTCCTGTGAACATTTTAGTAGGTCATTTAAACTTTTATTTCACCAACCTACTTTAATAGTGTAAAATGGAAAGCGTAAAGGCACTTATTTTTTTATTATTCAAATGGCTTTGAAAGCACATTTGGACTAGGAAATCATTGACAGAAGGTATTGATCGGCATACAGTGCTGTAAATATATATTGTATAAATGCTTAGTATAACAGACACTGGAGTGCATACAGACCTTTATAACATTACAGGTGTATTAACCTTTTCCAACCAGGGCTATGTCAAGGGATTGAGAGTGGGGAACAGGACTTCATTCTCTCATATGCATTGCAACTGCACATCAAAATTACACTATTGAGCAAAATACAGTTAATTTCCTGGCTGTATTTTGAACTCCTCTTAAGTGTAAGAAGTTATAACTGGAAAGCTCTTTCTATGTAGCATGCCACTGGTTAGCTCAGGACAGTGCCTTGCTAACACTGGTACCCGTGGTTCTCGCAATGACTAACTACTGCTACAGTAAGTAGTGTTTCAAGTACAAACATTTCTAATTTCATTTTAAAGATAATTTTTGAATTCCATCACAAAATGTGATTTGGAGCATGCATTGTACTTACCCTAGTACTCACAAGGCTAATTCCAAACTAGCATGTCATCGGGTAAGACTAACTACCCAGGGAAGGTCTGCTTTGGGTTTGAACTTTGAGGCACGGAGCACTGATATACAAAATATGAATGTGATAATGGGTCGCTTCCTGTTTTCCTAACACAAAGAAATAGTTCCACTCAAAACACTTGGTTGCCTCTTTGTCTGTTGTTACCAACTCTAAAACACTCGCTACAGACTTACATTTAAAAAAAATATTTCATTATTTTTATATTACCCTCGGACCACAGCAGAATTGCAATGTGGTCTAGAAAATGGTTTTGTGGGATTTAAAAAAAAAACAACAACCAAAAAACAAAATAAAACAAAACAAGAAAAACCAGATAGACACTTTACGACTCATACAAATGTGCGGGACCCTGTTTACTTTGACCCCGCCAAGAAGGCTTGCTCAAGCAAAAGTCCCATGTTGCTCAATGAGATTAATTCTCGTGACCGACTGAAATTACTCGCACACTTGAACGTTTGCATGAAGAGGCTGCTAGTGAATAAACACATCGTGTTGTTTAATCCAGTTCAAGTTTCAGCTGGTTTCACATTAATGTGGGTATGTAAGCAAACTCTGGGGTCTTGAAAGGAACTGACAATATGGAAATTTGGTCCTGGCAACAGCTGGACAGAAAACAATCATCCTGTTTAGTAAGACACTGCAAGGTTTTGAGACTCATTTTCATTCTACAGTGGAATGGGAGAGGGGCGGGGGAATGGCCCCAAAATAGCTATTAGCTCCATGGTAATGGCATTCACCTGGGCTGCCCATTATCCCGGATGTATGCCCTTAATCATTGCTTGATTGGTTATTCCAAGGGAGTCTCTCCCATCTCTGACCAGAAATTCATGCTGCACCTAAAAGTCATGTTAATTAAAGGAAATACATCTTCGAGGAAAGTTTCAGAAAAAAAATTAGTACTGCTAAAAGACAACCACCCTCAACAAATCCCTCTCCTGCTCTAACCAAAATTTGCACTAAGCTTTTACTTGCTCAATATAAAAATCTAACTGTTGACACCGATCTGATTTCTTCACTCTTGCCGCCCTGATTTTTCATCCCCTGCATGCACAAAACTCAAAACGAAATCAGTGCGACTTTTAAGGCACTCCAAGCAATTTAATATTGTGCCTAAATTATGTCCTTGCAAAATGAATACAATATTATTTGAACATTATTTAACAGGCCTCTTAAGAAATATAACCAAAGAGGAAATTAAAGGCTTCATAAGAAAGAACACACATTTGGATAAAAAAAGGATTTAGTTATTTTTAACACAGATAATTCTGTTAAAAAATAAAAAGACTCCTTCCTGTGTTCCATCATTTTACGCTATATTCTATTATAGAAACAGATGTGGGAAGAAAAGGCTAGAAAAATCCAGGCCTGGAATATTATGGAAAAAAGAACCACCAAATGTAAAGGTCCTGTAATATTTGGTATCTTTGGATTTTTCTGCACTGGTTCACATGACCCCCAATTTATTTTTAGAAAGCAGTAATTCCCATTTGGACCCGGTGCTGTACCTTGTACCCGAATGCTGTTTTGCACAAATAAACTAAAGAAAGTGTTGACTTAAAAATAAAACATTGGAAGAAGAGAAAGTTTTTTTCCTCTGTGAAAATTTCCGGAAAAGCTGTAAACAAAGGCAGGTTTGGCTCGGTGGCTGAGTGACTCTGTTGAGCTGTTGAGGATGGAGAACATATCAAACCTCACAGAGTGAGGAAATGTTTGTAAAACAGTTAGTAAATCATAGACAGCAAGGTCACCGTGTTTAACAGCAGGAACGACACTCTGCCAAAGCCCCAGCTGTGAAAGGGCGGATGCATACATGGCTTTGTGTCTCATTTATTCTTCCACACGTCCCATTTTTAATTTCTTCAGAAAAACCTATTTTTCTAGAATCCGTTAAGGGAAAAAAAATCTAACACGTTTCAAAGTCTGCCTGGATCCTACATTAGTCAGTTAAGGAGCTTTATATAATGAACTCCTTGTTCAGTTTTGCCAAAAACGTGATGTGAGAGCATCAGAAAGATCTCCTGAACGGTTTCTTCACCGATTGATACCAACTAACACTCTGGCATGGGGAATGAGGTTTGATGTTTCAGCTAGGGATTTAAATTCAGGGGCAGAAAGAAAGATAAAGAAACCCAGCACAGACTGAAGGATAAAAAGAGAGGGGGCAAAATTTACATGATATGCTTTTAGTTAACGTTAGCGTTTAAAACATTTCAAGATGACACTTTTACAATCTTTTCTCCTACGCCTGAAGAAGGGTGCTTCTGCCCGAAAGCTTGCAATCAAAGGATTTTTTTGCAAAACTCTAGTTGGTCTGATAAAAGATATCACCTCTGCCACGAGCTCCGATTCCAAGATCACACTTTAGCACGCTCATTTATAATGCAGATGGCCATTGCAGCCATCAGGCATACCATCACGTACCCCTGGCAGGTGGCCTTCCACACGGCATTAAGGCCAAAGCAAGCATTTAAGCACATACTTGTCTTCAACTACTAAACTTGCTAAAAGTTGAATGTGTGCACAAATGCTTTGCTGGAATATGGCCCACTTGCTGAAAGATCACAATATTAAAAAAAGTTCCTTCCATGTTAATAACCCTGGTTATTTCAGTCCTGATTTATTACAGGTGTTTTAAAAGAATCCCCTTTTCTCTAGAGATCTCTAATGATACACCTATTGTCTCCAATGGTGTTTCATTTGTGAACACATCATTTACCTTTGTGTTATTATTAGGAGAATTTGGAGAGTCAAAACTCACGCGGACAGAAATGTGCGTGCATACATGTAAGCATGTGTCATTTCTGTATCTCAATTAAACGTGAAAATTAGAAACCACTCTCACAAATGAGGTCTTGCGGTAAGGTGGGGCCTGTTCTTTCTCTCGCACTGGTGGAAATCCATAGTAATTTCACTGATGTTACACCAGAGCAAGTGAAAGGAGAGAATCATACTGCCATACTTAAGGCAAACTGTTCCAGACTGCAAAACTGGCACCTATATTTTGCTTTCATCAGTCTGGTCATAACTTTTAGCATCTCTTTAGCAAAGCCATTTGCAAGTGGTTGCATTAATATTTAGGAATTGATTGCTTTATAGGGAGTTAATTTCTGCAAGAAGAGGAGATAGGAATGGGTAGCAGCAAAGAAATCTTCCCCTCCTACAGCTTTCTGTAAACTCCAGTTGCAGAGTTGGACTATGTATCACTGCAGCTCCAAATCTGACTGGGCGTCTTGTAATCAGCAGAAGGTTGGCCAGTACCACATGTGTAGTGGGGCCAACAGGGAGCAGTAAGAAGTGCCAGAATAAGGAGGTGCGCTGGCAGCAATAAAACAACCAAAAGTCAAGTCGACTCTAGGGAAAGGGAAGAATCAGCAACTGAGAGGAAATCTTGGCACATACTGAAGGAGAGCTGAGAGTCTGAAGACAAGTATAATTGCAGTATAACTCACTGGGGATGCGTAGAATATACTAGTCGTTAATCCCATGAAAGTTTCATTCCTCCTTTTCATATAAACATTATGGGCAGTGGGAGAGAAGAGATTCGAGCAGGTGATCAGATTTAAGAAGTCATTTCAACAATAAATGTGAACGTGAATGTATTTATCAAATGTTCATTTTAAATGTAAATAGGATCAATGGAATGGTATGAAACGACTCCACTGAAGTTGGAACAGATGCTATGCTTGACTGGTGTAAAAACAGAAATAGGCAGACAAGGATGGTATATGCTAGGGACCAACATGGTAGGGAGATTATTTGGCTTTAAAAACTCCCTAAACCCACTCTTTCCCTGAATACCAACAATGGTTTTCTTTGGGCCTTGAATGGCCAGCAAAAGTTCAAACTGAAGACGTTCCTGAACCTAAACTCTGGATGCCTCAAAAAGTCATTTCTATTCTGTCCACACAAAATCCTCATGTCCAGGCTAGGGACAGAAATTACACAAACTGGCACAAGTGACTGGAAACCAGTTCAAATCTGTAACATAAGAGAAATTCAGTACATATAAACTGCTTTCAAAATAACCAAAACCAGGTTAAGATAAACCTGGATGGATGTAGTATCAGACTGAACTGATTTAGATTCAATCAGTTTACTGAAATTTTGTCCCAGATTCCCTCCACATTCAAGTTAACTCACAGTCTCCCAGCATCCCAGGATGCTTTGCAACTCCCCTACAAACCTCTCCTTGCAGGGTAGGCAGGCTAGCCCTGGTCCAAGCTGCTTGTTCCAGCCAAGCAGGGAGACATGCTCGCGCACCCTTTGACTTCCAGCCTGGTCTGCTAAAGGCATGTGGTTGCATTTCCTTAATTAAAAGCAAATATCTGTTCACATGCTTATAGGTTCAATCTGCCAAGCTTAGACTAACCTGCAAAGATTGGATCTATTCAGCCACGTACTTTTTGATTGTTTGTACTTAAGCCCTACAGGTTTCAGGGTCTTAAGAGCCCAGGTAAGTGTCTGAACTTTGCAGTAATACAATATATATAAAATTATATATATTATATAGTTTATAGCTATATCTATAAAATATAAATAGGTCTCAGTCCCATGCCACAAATTACATAAACCAGCACAGAGCCTCAATCATAGTTATTTTAGTGGTGATTTTTAAAGATGAATCTGGTATACAAGCAAGTGCAAGAATCATATATTCCATTTTATACCTTATTAGATTGTGCAGAGATTTGAGTAAAGTTTCTTTGAAAGAAACGAGCTAAACTGTGAACTACTATTTTTTATTGGTTTTGTTCATTCAGAACCAGATGTGCCACCAAAAGAGAGAGGAAGGGAGGAAGGGAAGGAGGAAAGAAGGAAGGAAATGGATGTTCGCAATGTTAATTCTATGAAGGAACAGTCAAAAATGATGTGGGATATTAAAAAATCCAGCACAGTCTATCTTCTGATGGACTATGAATTTGGCATGGGTAATTGATAAAACATGGAACAACTTTACTAAGCTTGAAACCAGCTTTATTCATTATCAGATCTTTAGAAATGTAAGTAAATCTTATTTGCCTCAAGACTGAATGGCTCAGTGAGTGAAGGAGATAATGAAACGATGCAAAATGAAGCCAAGTTGTTCTTTCTTTTACATACTCCACAAACAAATCTAGAAGGTCAATATAAGTGACATGCGACTTTATAACAAGTGATAAGAATAGTTAGTGAAAGAGAATTTAGTGCAGAGAAACTGGAAATAAAAAAAATAAAAAAAACCTACAAAAGTAATTAAAAAAACCCAACTTGCAGATAACACTTCAAACTGAAGAGTCATTTTTACATTTACTGGCTGAGGCTGCTACATTCTTAAGGAAAAATACCTAAAATAACCTAACTGGACCTAGCCAGGAATGGCCCTCAAACTTGAAACCTATATGTAGCAATATACTAAATGCTCAGGCACTCCACCATCTGATAGGGATAGGACTATAGCCAGTATATACAAGATATCCACCCATCCTTGTAACACAATCTCCTCGTTTCCAGGTTGAACATGGGCAACTTAGAATAAAAGACAATTTGTTCTAGAGGAGAAAATCTGAACAGTACTAACACAGTGATGTCCTTCCTTATTATGCCAAAATGATGATAATTTTGAATGATTAAAATACAGGGTTAGAAGTTTAACTACTTTGTCTCCCACTTTCTTTTTTACATTACAAGAAGAATACCACAAACAACATCATGCAACCATGGACTTGGCTACTGCTCAAGCCTGCATGTGCTAAACAGAAAACTTTCCATTTGTTCAGTTTCCTAGAAATCTATTATTTCTTCATTTTGCAAATACTTATTTTTTGCTTAATACCTGGAGCTTGCTCTATGTCAGCTAATATAAAGTTTAACGTGAATCTTGTTCCTTTGGGCTTTACTGTGCAAGTTCCTATATCATCTAATGAATTGTTCTTGCTGAGCCATTCAGAATATTAATGAGATTAAGTCAACAATATACTTTGAATTCCCATTACATAGAGTGAAATTTACTTCTCTCAATTCCTCTAATGTACTATAAAATACTTTTGAATGATGATGTTAATTAATGGGCAACATGTTTACCTTTTAATTATTACAATTTTCTTTTGTACATGAGATGTTAAGCGACTCTTGTGATTTGGCATTTTTATGCCGATCTGCACTTAATGAACAAGTTAAGCAAGATAGATCCAATTCTTCTCCACTTCAGTCCATTTCATTTTTAATTTTCTCCTTTCCAAATTAAATTAAGATCATTAGATGTTTGCTCTAGCATAGGCTTACTCTCTTAGAGAGAAATGTGTACATTTTACATCAGCAGAAGTAAAACAGTATTAACATTTACATCAGAAGAAAGTACTTCATTTCACAAATTCACACAAAGCTTCATTGCTAAAAGGCAGAGAGGGGCCTTTCTTCGTCAAGCACTGGAGTTCACAGACAACACAACACAATCTGAAGCCTACCTACTTTGCCCAACTGTCCATTTTCCTTGGCCAGAAATTTGGACTTTGGTATCATCAGTCACTGTTTTGAGCTCCACATTTGTTACAATTAAAGGGGAAAAAAATCCTTGGTTTTTCACATACGGCCGCATGCCCTAAAAGATAAATTTATTGGACTTTAATCCTGGATTTGAAGTTATTTAAACACTTCCTTTGTAGAGCCTAAATTCTAAATCTTGAGTACTTCATAACAGGCTACTTTATGTAACAGCAGCTGAAATATTTTTCATTACTTCTTTCACCTTGCTCTGTCTTACTGCCAAACTCTGTGATCCAAATCAATCTGCATCATTTCGTTTCAGCATATTTGTTTCAACTTAGTGCTTGTAAGGCTTTGGAGGGTTAATAGTGCCCTTTACAACCGTGGTGGTATTGCTATTCATGCCATGATTTGGAGACAACAAATAGTAAAGTATAGAATTATATTTGCCATATTCTTTTGCAAACGTAATATCTGCACGAATGCGGATGTCCTCGTGTCCGCATTAGTATTTCAGCTGAATACCTATATTCACCAAGTACGTGCTCTTGAGTTTTTGAGCTTGCCAGACAAGAAACCTTTTGCTTCAAAAATATACATCTATTCTCCGTAGTTCATTCCACTTTTAGTTAGTCTAATTTTGCAGCACCTGGACTCCAGGCACTTGGCACAACTTAATAACCATCTTTGTCAAGGCACAAGATCAGCAACAGATGACAGTGTTTGGCCTTGCAATGGCTTACTCCTTTCCTTCTCCTCGACACTCCTGAATTATTTCCACTGGACTAGTGGTCTGGCAGGTGGAACCTGGCTTCAGTATCCGTCTCCAGAAATAACCAATGATTTCTGTTCTTTACACTCATACTTAACAAACCCTTTCATGAGACGACAGCAGAACGATACAAAACGCTGAGGTCAGCAAAAAATTAACCATGTCGTGAATCCCTTATGAATTTCTCTTGCATATTTTGGCAATGGCAGGCCGTTTCTTAAGCAAGCTGCAAAGCATGCAATGGGCTTTTTTTTCATGAAAAAAATAAACATCTACTGATTATTTTATAGCAAAAAAGGATGCCAGGAAACTACCACAACAGCTTCCAAACTGATTTCAGGATTTCTGTGGATCTATTTCAAGCTGGCCTGGACAGAGTACTTCCAGATTCCTCTTGAATATTTCTATTTAAAATCAGCACTTCTCTTTACTCCAAAGTAGAGGACAAGCCTTATCTCACAAAGAGATTGCTGCCCCTAAACAGGGCAGTTGGTGTTTCCAATTTCCTTATATAACAAGGCTCTAATGTTGTGGAGGAAGTGGGTAGATACTGAGGAATCAAGAAGGATAAAAAAGCACTAGACATGTAACCTCTAGGGTCAAGAGGTTATGACTTCAGGCTCTAACAGTAAGGTGGAAGGATGTTTTCCAGGTAGTTTTAAATTACCTAAATGACCGGCCTTTTCAAAGAGGAAGACAGATAAGATCTAGCATAAAAGATGAATATTACATACATCAATAAACTTTCAGAGTTTACGTGAACGTTACAATTAAGCCACTGCCTGTCTTTTGACTGTAAATAGTTTTATTGTAGGTTCAAAAGGTGGAACAAAATGTTGCTCTTAATGCTGTATTTGGATTTGATATATAGTGCAGCGACTGCACTATTAAAAGATCTTGAAAGATAGTCTTTTCCCCCTCTCTGTGTAAGAATATTTTCGAAACCAAGAATTTAATCCACATGACCATGGTATAGTTTTGTTAGCTAAATACTTGCAGGCATAGAGCTAGGGAAATTGTAAGCCTTTTCAAAATTAAATGTTTCTTCAGGACATTTTTTTAGGTGGAGAAAAATCAGGGTTTATAGAAGGAAGTTGATTGAATATTTATCATTTTTTTCTGTAAAAAATAAAGTGTACAGTACACGGAAAATACAGCTGCAAGAAGAAATATGCTGTTTAATACATGTGCAGCAGAAGGAAGAAGGGATAAAAAGCACTTATAGCAAAATCCTGGCTCGGTCCCTCTTTAAATCCAGAGCAAAGTCTCACTGACTTCAGTGGGGAAAGATTTCATCTTTATTGTCTGAGCAGTGACATCATCGTTGTCAAACCACTGGCATCATTCTTCACTTGGGTCATAAAAGTAGTATTTCAGGATTGGAATGTCAAATTAATGACTGCAAAATGTCATCACTGATTATGAAGGGGGTGTCTAACCTACCCAGCTGGATAGCAATAACTTTTAAGGAAACAATCTTTAAAGGTTTATAATTGCGTTAGCTTCTACTTGCCATGTCACCACACTGCTCTGATGGTAGAGACACACCAATTTAAGAATCAGGTTAAAGATACCGGACTGCAGCCTGGTCGAGTTAAGCATATTGTGTTGGTGATATCTGCTGTCTGCCAGGGCAGAGGCTAGTGTGTGCTAGATTATTTGCTTATACCTAAAGAAGAGGGCAATGTAAAAAAAAATTAAAAAAAAGAAAGAAAGAGGTGAAAACAGTTACTTATCAGTACAGTTCATGCAAAACAACGTACCAGCTTTTTCAAACTCTTATGAAAAGTTTTCAGAAAAGTCTAAACTATAGAAAAAACCTCCAGAAAAGTTTCCAGTATTTTGTTTGCAAACCAAAACTAAAACCTGTCCCCTCAAACTATTACAGAAAGCACTAATTCTTTGCTCCAAAACTTTCAATGCCAAGTGAAATAGTGTTTTTCTCCGTCTCTCTCTTACTTTGAATAAAACATTTCAATAGATTTAATATTTTACACAAAGGGCTGGTGTCCAACACTTTAACATTTTCTAACACAGGACTAAATCTCACGAGGTTGCAATTTCATTGAAGGCAGAGGTTAGAATTTTAAAAGAACCAAAAAGGGAGCTAGCCTCCAAATTCCCCCTGGATTTCAAGACTCAAACACTTACATCCTTAAACTGCTTTGCAAATGCTAACCTTAGTTTGTTGAAGGTAGCTGCAAGCGCTGATAAAAGGAAATATTAGTGATGTCACTGCTGGGAAATTTGCATAGCCCAACAGAGCTTGGTCAAGCAAGGTGATGAATATTTCCTGCACGCGCAAATCGCCCTGAAGTCAGCGCAAGGAGAGAGGGACAGGCTCTTGCTGAAGGACAAATAAAGTATTTAAAACCCTGAATGAAACCTCCTCATTCCCCTGGAAATTATTTTGTTTGGTCTACTAACTGGACTCTTACTGGTTGTTGCCTGTATTGTTAGGAACCTGCTCCCTGAATAAAAGCACATAGGTTGTTAAATAAAACTACACAGTATTGTGCATGTCTAAAAAAGTAAAAATGGGTTTCAATTCAATGAAAATTACATGGATCTGTCTGCGTAGCCTCAACCTACTGACACACTAACATTTATATTGCTGCTGCATCTGTGTAGAAGCAGCTCAGTTTTTATTACTGAAATAGCACATTAGCCTGCCATTAGATTGAAATGCTATCCCTTTATCTATCTTTCACATTTACATCCTAAAGCTGTAAAGATACACTGGCATCATAAATCATAAATCATCTTATAGGAACAGGATTCTTTCTTTGGTCAGGAACAGATTTGATGCGATATTAGTGCATATTATACAAGTCAAGCAAATTACTGAAATGAACCATATCTGCCAGCTAAAATTAAGAGGCAAAGCCAACAGTGTAATTATTATCTTCATTTCCACCGTATCTTCTACATAAATGGGCAGAAGATGCAAACAGAACATAAATCTTCACGGGATTCCCCAATCTGTCTACAAATGACCATGACATTACACACAAACTATTCCACACAACATAGATGCTTCCCTCTGAAACAGTTAAGGAGTGTATCAGACACCGTGATAAACACACAAAACGGAGCGTGAATACCAATAAATGCAAGCCTTCCGTCTCGGAAACTCCTCACTTATTTGATTAAGTTAGGTGAAAAACAGAGCAGTCATGCTTGTAGCTTTTCTTCCTTTTTCCTTCCCTCCACTCTTTTTATTCCTAATGCGAATCGGAAGTCTATGTGGAGCAGTCTGGCTAGCCCCAGTCTAACCTCCCCATCTGGAAGGGAACTAACCAGCCTTGGGGCTACTTCCAACCCTTCCCAGCTGTTGGGTTTGGGTTTTTTGTTTTTGCGGGCTTGAGAAAGCATATTTATATAAATGATTGCCATATCCTTTGCCAGCTGTTGACCCTGCTCTTGTCCCGGTTGGGGCATGTTTTTCATTTTTAGCGGCCACAGACTGGAACTGACCCTGATAGAGTTAGCACGCTATGCAAACAGCTTTACGCGTTATTGCTGTGACAGTTAAGACAATGGATGCACAGTGTAATTTGAGGGACCGGTGTTTCCCTTTGGGCTAATGTCACAGAATCCAGAGCTGGAAGTATCAGTTGAAAAAATAAATGATGAGATTCACAGCACTATTGGGAGGCTTCCTCTCCCGTTAATAAGTGCTCAGCGATGTCAGATACCGGTCTTATTAGCAAAAGGTTAACTGAAACACACGCAAAACAAATTTCCATTGGACCATATGTCATACTGGTGCAAAAAAGTTTCTTGAAGCCTACTTTTTCAATAGCTGAGTAGGATCTGTGAAGCACTGTCCCTTCCCCTAGCCATATCACACTACAGTGACTATTATATTCTTTACTACAGTATTTAAAGTCTATAGCAAGGGCGAAATACTTTCAGATAACTTCCAGAGCTCCAGCAAGAGCTATAAAAAAACCTCAAACAAGCAACTTTAGTTAGATACGTATGTTGAACTTTCAGAGCAAAGTGGGGAAAAAACATCAATGCTTTTTTTTCTTCTAGAACTGCATCCATCATGCTAAATGCATGCTTATTTCCTGGACAACTGTAACTATACTGAACCAAAAGAAGTACTAAACTATATGAGAAGGAACCTATATCTACACAGCGATATATCTATCTATATAGATATATACCTATTAAATCTATCTATATAGATCTCTCTCTCTCGTATAGTATAGTATAGCATAGTATAGTATAGTATACAGGAATCCTCTCAAGAAACACTGCTAAATAAATGAGAGTCCGTTATGGACAGTCTCTCTGAGATGGTTTGACTTTAAGTTAAATGGGACATAAACAATGAACTGAAGGCATTTACAACTTCCATAACTATTACAGAGGTTTTTGATAGTAAGTAAAGATGGCATGTGTGTTCTGTTTAGTATGCAGAAGAGCTTCATTTTATTCTCAATGCACAGATTTAATTAAAAATAAATTTACTGTTAACGCTTAAAGTGGTGCCAGGATTATCCAAACAGAAGGTTTATGATATTTAATAATTGATAACAAGAGGAAAATTCACAGATTGCAGCTGATAATTATTTAGTAGGTCTGTTTGCAAAAGGTGAAAGTGGCACTGTCTAGCCAAAAAAGAAAAAAAAACAACCACATTTCTTTTTCTTTCCCAATTCATTTACTGTACAAAACTGGACCTTTGCAAACATTTGCAATTAAAAACCCAGGTGCAAACTCAAGAAAGATTCACCGAATTTTACATGTGAAGCCTGACAGCTAAAACCATTTAAAAGATTTTGAGAAATTATCTGCCTTAGTCTGATTTAAAGTTTAACAGAATGGGAATGCCTTTGCTACACTTACACGTACATTTAATAGGTTTTTAAAACTGAGACGCAAACAGTTCGTGATGAATATAAAGCAGAGATTTGCCGCTTGGATTTAAAACCAGCTTTCGCACAATGTGCCAGAAATTTCCACAAGTGCTGAGAGAATTAACTGATGGAATCTTTGAAGCCTCTCTAACCCAGATTAACTAATGACAAAATCTGTGAAATCACAATTCAATCTTCTTTTTTTTCTGGTTAGATGTGTTTGTAATGATGGGGATGACAAGATGCTTCCAAGCCATCTGGCTCCTCACACAGGATTTGATTCAGAAAATTAATGGCCACACCACTGGTGTGGCACATATTGCAACAATCCAGAAATCTAGTGGTGTTACACAATTAAAAGTAACGATTCTGTAATTCACTGAATGCTGCGCTTATAAAGTGAAGAAAAGATGTGGATGTGCGTCTGCGATCTATTTACCGGAAACTTTTCTCTTTAAACTAATGCAAAATAACGAACCAACTACTTGGTGTGCTTGTTAAAACTCAGAGAGACTTGAATTCCTCTCTACCCTTTCCCATGAGCTTTCCTACTAAGTTGCACAGAACAATTCCCTCTATGTTCCATCACAGAAATAAAGAAGCGACTTAAAGTTGTGAATTTGAACTCAGTTCTTGAGGTAAGAAGAGGAAAAATATTTTTTCTATTTGCAGAGAGCAGGCATATGCGACCCGTGTGCGTGGTTTTATGCTCATCTAAGCCTTAACAATGCTGTTAGCTTGCGCCAGCCAAAGTAGTCACATTTTCTTTCAGGAACATTATCGTACTACAGACATTTGTGTATACACATGCACACACGTGCGTGCACACACACACACTCTTATACCCATACACATGTACACCCACATGCACTTATACCCACATACATGTACACGCACTTACACCCATACACACGTACACACTTATACCCACACACATGTACACACCCACTTATACCCACACACACACACACACACCCATACACATGTACACGCACACATACCCCCAATCCACACACACACATCCAATCCATATATACATACAATTTATACCCATATACATAAAAACAAATACACACATCTAATCCATACACACACACACACACACACACACACAGTTGAAGAAGCAAGTAAATACTTTTGTCCCTGCTGACTCAGAGCCTTAAATCACATGGCGGCACATTTCAGAGGGCCACAACCACTCTAAAAATGTCTTCAGTATAATGTTCATTTTACTTCAGAGACTCTAACCGCAACCATATCAGAAAGAAAATTTGTCACAGCTACTTAAATGCAAAGAGTGGTCTTGACCTGATACTAGATGCTCATGAGGACATAGCTGGCTTTATAGATAGGTAACTTGGATACTAATTAAATTAGGGAATTTGTATACAAAGGTGTTCAGAAAAAGGTTTAGTCTGCAGTTTCTGATGCACAATGCTACTGTATTTAACATCATTAAAAGCATATTCCCATTAAAAGTAATGAGTACTGTACATCCAAGTCCCCTCAGGCCCTTCTGAAAACTCTCAGCTGCAGTGTTGAACGGCAACTGTAAATTTTCAGCTTTCCTTGCGGGCAGCTGTCTACACAATAGTCTGACACCGTAGGAGAGATTGTCAGGCAAACAAGTCAAAAAGAGGTCCCAGGGAAAGAGAGCCGTGTCAAATGTATGTACAAGCCTGGAAGGCAGGGAATTGCAAACAAGCCCATGACGTTCGTGAGGGTGCGGTGATGAAGAGATGTTAAGGACTGTACATGATTCAGAAACACGGGGTAACTTGTAAATACAGGGAACATTAATGGGAACAATTTGTCTCTCTCTACAGTCCTGATAGATGTCAGTTTGTCACCAGACAGCCCTGAAACAGGTAATCGCATGAAGCCTACTTTTCATTTGTCTCTTAAAGTATTTAAATAGTTTTATAAAAAAAAACCCAAAGTACCCAAAATGGATAGATGCCATAAAGTAAACAGCAGTGTTGCTTTAAAAACAGGACTCACTGTGGGTTAAATATATTAACTCCCCACCCTCCCTCAAAAACCCAGATCCTCCAGCAATGCTCTCACCCCAGTAGCTGCATAGCCGTCAGATCTGTGGTTTGAATTAAATGAAGAACTACTCAGGACTTCCTTGCAAATACACACAGGCCAAGATACTCAGGGATGACTCCAGGGGTGTAGGTTGTAGGGATGACTAGAAGTTTTTGATTCATCAGTTTGCTAGGTGCCGAACTCTAGACCCTTTAAAGAGGTATGATTTCTAGAGAGCAGGACTGGAAATCCACCCTTTTTCAAGTGGAGAGTTGAGAAGCCAGGCTCACTAGTAACTTTTGAAAATCCTGGGCAGAGGTTCAAATGAAAAACTTGGACTTGCACATGTCTCTCAAAACTGAGGGAGGAAAAATCACCCAAGTATTTTTGAAAGTCTGCAAAAAGAGATTTTTTTTTTAAAGTTAAAACAGTGACACTTCTGAATGAATGAGCATCATTAGCCTGTCCTTGCTCCCGCTGAAGACAATGCAAAACTCCCTTGATTTCAACCAAAGAGTAGTCAAGCCCTAAATCAGTACCTTAATTTTTGGTGTGGAGGGCATGAAGGCAGATATTATTAAAAAGAAATCTAACAGCTTTAATTCCAAAAACACAGAGTGGAAAGACACCTTAAATATCTTACTGCCAGGCCTCGTGAGATACGGAGGCACCATCCACTCCTGCTAAGTTCAGTGAGAGTTGAGGACGCAACACCTACCAGGAGAGGGCTATTTGCTGCTAAACTTAGGTTAATAGCAGATGACCCTTACCATTCTTAACCTCAGCCAGTGACCTTGTGACCCACCCCCAGTGATGGTGTTTATAAGCATGTTGCCACTGGTGTAAATAAAGAAAGCACACAATGTGCTGAAATTGTTACTGGTGATGACAGCTGACACACATTTTACACTGCCAGTGGGCAAAACCATCAATAAATAACTCAAAATCTGTTTCGTAACGTGTTTGCAACTTACTAAAGCAACGAGGGTTTCGTTTGTGCCAGCCCCTCTCTCCCTTTAGCATCTATCTGGTTCAGAAAGGGACAAAGAAAAAACAATCCAGTCGGCAAGAAGAAAGACTATAAAGCTACCGATGAATATAGATTTAAAGCTAACATTACTCAACAATTCGTATTTTCACTTTCTAACACACTCCTCCCTCCTCTGACTCTCAAGGCAGGATGCTACAACACATTATGGACAAAAGAGGACACTGATGTACTTCTATAAAATTCAAAGGTACATAAACACGGGCCTAAAGGGCTTTATGAAAGACCGACCGCGACCATAAAGAATGACAGAAGCTGCAGTTTACAAGAGCAAAAAGCTCGATTGTCCAAAACAAACCCTTTGCTTATGTAGAGCATAAACATCTCTGACATGAGGATGCTGGGCAAGTCAAAAGACCAGAAGATAACTCAAGAAAAAAAAAACTCAAACCTTTTGCAGATTGTGAAAGAAAAAGACAATGTCCCCTGCAAAACTTTCTGAAGTAGAAGCCTGTGCATGTAAAACGTGCAGTTCCCCTATGCCAACAACCTCGTACATAAGAATCATGAATCTAGGGATTTACAAAAATTTCTACACATTTTTTAAATAGAATATTTTTTTAAATAAAATTTGTTGAAATTGTGTCTCTGGAGTGAACTCTTCAGACACCCAGGCAATAATCCTGGTGATAATGTACTTCTATTTTCCACAAATGAAACCGTAGGCCAATGTCAACCCTTTACCTTACATGGCTACTCAGATTTTTCCTTCTAGGCAGCAAAGCCCTTTACTCACTAAGGTTATATTTGCTGTACATTCAAACCACGTGCTTTTAAAAACATCAGAGAGCTTAAATGTTTTTGCATGAAAACAGTCCACTCTGTTCCCACAAAACTCTTGTGAAAGATGGTATAAAATGCTGGAGCTAAGGTCCGTTCTAATTAGAAAAAAATAAATTAAAATCTGCCATACTAAATAGTGGTGTTATGATGTTGTATTGAGCACAGGGAGGAATGTGGGAAGAGAAGAAAATGATGACAGGAACAAGTATTTTGAGTTTTTGTTCATCAATTTAATTCTGTTTACAGCTTTTACCTGGATCTTTTAAGTTGAGTCCTTTATCTTAATAGCAGGCAGCTAGGATGGTTTTCTTTGTTGATCTGCCACTGTGGGTCAACAGCATGAAAAATACGTGAGCATGTTTTTAAAAATGTACAAGTTATAAAAATGATTACAGCAGATGTAACAGCCCATAAAATATGATCAAATAACGCAGTCATCTATCTTTCTCAAAAAGAGAAATTAAATTAGGTGTAATTGTAAAATCTAATTTACATTCTCTTATTTCCAATTTAAATTTCCACTTTTATGAAGTGTTCTCTGCTTCAAAGTTGTGCATGTGCAAAGGACGCTTTGACATGCCTCTAATTGATTCGTTTTACACTACCCAAAGAAGGATAACTGTGATTTGCGAAAGATTTTTTTTTTCTGTCTTGCACACATCTCTCATTTGCCCATCTTAATTCAATTAAAGGAAGTAAGGACGGTTTGACCGATGAATGAACCATATTTTAACTGAGGACATTTCTATTTAAATTGGAATATACGAACCACTAATTCTCAGCCAGTTATTTCCGATCTGCAACTTTTATTCTGAAAGGTCACGGCATGGTCACAGAAAAGAAAAAGGATGTTAAACGTTGGCCAGTATTTAACAACAGCAAAAAAACTGTAGCCTGACGGAGAAAGGTAAAGATTTTTACTCTGATGCAGTTGATATATAAACACCTACACCTACTCCTAGTGGTCAGTATGGCTTGATGTTAACCTTTTTAAAAGTATCCTTCTCTACAATCTGCGCGCGTACATCCAACCCCATAAAAGAATAAAAATTATGATACAGCTTTTCTGTTCTACATAGATTTTTATACTATGCAGATCAGCAATGCTTACACTACATGAGCACCTTCCCGTGGTACATTAAATCATGCCACCAACATCTACCATGCTTGTTCTTTCATTCTCTCTCCAGTTTGCAGAAGAGTGTTTTGTTCTGGTTGTTGTTGTGGGGGTGTGTGTACACACATACACTTATATCAGAGAAAGTAAGGTCAAAGACAAAGCACCAGTGACTTCCAAACAGAAACTGGGGAAGGCTATGAACGTGACCCTGTCCCAGTCTCAGGCTGCCCGCTGAGAAGTTGTCTCCCAGCACAGATGGACTTTATCCTTTTTTGTAAAAAGAAGTGCACCAGAGGAACAAAGAAAGCAACTTTAGTCTTCATCCCAGAGCTTAAGGGGATCTTCTAGATACCCAGGGAATAAGCCTAAAATACAAGGACCAAGAATTTGAACTTGAGTTGGTATTTCATGGGAAGCCCAGGAAGAGACTGGTCCATTCCCAGGAATCCACATTGCTGTGGAAAGTATGATGTAACATTCAGCATAAGCAGCAGACTCCTAAGGGCTACAGACACTTATGCCCAGGCAAACCGGGTTACTATCATTCAGGTTATAAATGTTGTGGGGACAGGCAATGCAAAAATGTTATACTATACAAACTGCCTGGGTATATTCAACATGCCTGTGGTGGCTGTTATGTAGGCAGGGAAGCGTAGGAAGTTTTCCCCTACGCAGGCACCTGCACAGAAACACGGCAGGATAGCTAGGCTTTGTGGCAGGATAGTATATGTCTATACATCTACATACCAGGGGTGGGCAAAATGCAACCCGTGGGCCAGATGTGGCCCACCAGGCCATTCTATCTGGCCTGCGGGCCCCTAAAACATTTAGAAAATTACTATTTATCTGCCCCTGGCTGCCTGTCATGCAGCCCTCAATGGCTTGCCAAAACTCAGTAGGTGGCCCTCCACCCAAAATAATTGCCCATCCCTGATCTATACTAATCTGAAAACTCTGCTCCTCCACTTGGCAGCCCAGGTGATTGTGTGTGCAGGCTACTATTATTTTTGCCCAGATCTACACCTTGTTCTCTGTCTATGAGTAAAGTATGCCTGACAGAGATGGTTTTTGCTAATTCTCTGTGTTTGTTTTAACATGCAATACCCAAAAGGTTAAAAAGCAGAACAGAGCACACATTGAGGGGGGATGAAGCTTTGGGGAGAAGGTGTTTGAGCTATTAAGGAGACTTGCATGCGTCACACTGGGGTATATGGCAACTGGAATATTGAGGACCCTCATTTCCCAAATAGGTACTAGATTGTCTGTACCCCTTAAGTATGCTAAAGAGGCTGGACTAAGAGATAGTGCCCAGACACTACTCAAACCCAACAAATTTAAAAGGCAAGTGGGTTGCAAAGATTGGACTACCTAGTGTCTGACCACGAAGGGAGGCTCAACTAAAAACAGTTACACTCGTGTGGTGATGGACCTTTTATCTAGCTCTCTCTAGCTGTAGGCAAGGGATGTGACTAACATGTTGTGTGTCTTTCCATGGTCCCAGATACATGACTTTGTAGATGGAGGGTGGCCAGAACCACTGGAAGAAGATATTAATAAAGAGACGGAAAGAATAAAGACGTTTTCTGGTTAACCAGGAGGAACGTGTTCTCAAAGCTGTGTCATTGTCCAATATTCAAAGCTCCTTGCTTTGCATCCCAGGAATTTGAGCTTCGTCAGCAATTCATAACACATGCTTTTTCCATATCCATTGCCTTTTTTCCCACTATTGTTGAGTAACAGTGGAAAAAAATCAAAGAGGGTGGTCACACTAGGCCTTCAAGTTATAGAATACAATATGAATTTTGAGCATGCATGCTGCACAGCACAAGACACATTTCATTGTAAAGACTCAACTGCTTCCAAACCACGCTGAGTAAATCTTGGACCTGGTACCAACCTCTGTCTTCCATCCGGCTACTTGCTGCACAAACACAACGCATCGCCATGATCTTCAGGCCAACAGTTGTTTTCACACGTCAACATGTTTCTTCCAATTGTCATGGAATCATTTGGGAAAGAGGACTGCCACACAGATGGTTTTGAAGTCATCTAGACAGCCTTGCATCCCAGTTGTGGCATTGTACATAATAGTGCCATTTGTGGCTCTGTTGAACCAAATTTTCATCCCACTTCCATTGTCAGAAAATTTTAGTGGAAAGCATAAACTACCAAGCAACTTTTCCATAGGCTGGTATCAACAGTATAGGAACCTAAGGCTCATGGCAAACTCTTTAGTCACTTGCTCATGCAAGCATCACTTGGACATTCAGTTTTTCTGCTACCTGTAGATGACTCTTGTTAAACCAGACAACAGGCCCGGTTCCTCATCTGGGGTAAATTGGCCTAGCCCCATCTGCTGACTAATATTGGCTGTGTGTATGATTATTGGTTTAATCAATTAACTAAGTAAAAGAAACTATCTTGAATTTGGGTCATGTTAAATGTGGCCATTTGAAGTTTTAGGGGTTTTTTTGGAGATAATCCTGATGAAGGAAACGAAGGAGAACGGATTCTTGAATTTTAACAGAAAAATATGCAAGGGCTTTCCTGAAGATAGAAGTAGTTATCAATGAGTGCTTCGTACTATAAGTGTGTAATACAGTCATTATGTTGGGGCTGACTCTGCTTCAGTATTGAGTGTTGTCCACAGCCCATGAGCTGCATTATTTAGCTCACTAGGGCTTACTTGTGGAGCGAGGTACTGAAGTACTCATGCAAGGAAGGCAGATAAAGAAGCAGAAGGCAGGGGAGATGTGCACCTTCCAGGCTAACTGAATTAGAGCTGTATAGCATGA
The DNA here is from genome assembly GCA_030014935.1 of Caiman crocodilus. NCBI lineage: Eukaryota > Metazoa > Chordata > Crocodylia > Alligatoridae > Caiman > Caiman crocodilus. Next base: position 13,964,893 of record JAGPOW010002118.1, on the reverse strand, counting down.
GCTTGCACGAGTCCAAGCCTACTTCGTCAAACGCCTTCTGCTCGACTTCCGACTAACATCGCTAACTACCCCTCTTTCCTCCCACATAAAGCAGGGCCGTTTCATTTCCCTTAGCTTTGCGAATACAGAGTGCTCCGTTTATAACTAGGGAACATTTCCCGTTTTGAGTCCCCTGAAGCGAGAGCGAGTCTACTGCCTATTCCCTTCTGCCTCTGTGTGCACAAAAAGCACAGCGCACATAAATCTACGGCAAAATTGGTATTCAAAAGGCTGAAAAAAAACACACACATATACACACTACACATACAATAAAAATCTACATGCTTTTGAAACAGCCGCTGTAAATCATTCCAAAGGAAGCCACCGGCTGGTCCAGAATGGGATGTCTGAGCATCATTAAAAACACAATGGAATTTAACCTGTAATTTAACAGTAGGGACTGCCACCTTATCCACCCCTCAAGTGCTGTCCTGCCATGCTGCTGTGTTAATGACCTCGCAGCAGTAGACAGATCCTGTCCTTCTGCTTTTCTTTCTCACTGAATGATTTCCCTAAAGCCAAAGCTGGGCAAAATGCCACTAATGCTGCCGTAAAACTCCTGCTGTGTTAGGAGGGAGGCAGGCGACTGAGGGTTAGGAGGTAATCAAGCTTACAGATTAAGGCTCACTAAAGCTACAAGATCAGCACAGCTCAGGGTGTTTATTAACTCTTCGACTGCTGAGACCCACAACTGCCCATCCTGGCCCAAGACGGCACAGGACCTTTCCAAGCGGGGCTGAGCAACTCGGCTGTTTTGCAAGGCTGATTCCATTTTATTGCAAAATTATGTATAAAGATTCAAACCTCTTTACAGCAGTTTGAAGCAATTTCATTCTGCAATGGTCTTCCGACTCGCCCACCGTACAGCATCACAAAACCTCACAGTAATTACATTCAAGTGAATGTGCTTATTTGCCGTTCAGACAGATTCCTTTCTTTCTTTCTTTCTTTAATGAAGCAATGTCATCGGGATTTCTTTTCGTTAAACAAACTAATCTCCCCTCCCCCACCAGGCAGGAGCACTGACATGGAAAAGCTTCATTTTATCAGTGCAGCAGGGGTTAATTTCTGAATATAAAATGGGGGGTTGGTGCAATCTGGGTGTTTTGTTTTGTTTGGTTGTGTTTTTTTTTTTTAACACATAGCAAAATATAGTCTACAGATGCTTGATTAAAATGCAACAGCTGTTTATGGCGGCGCATTTTCCGCTAATTTACTATGGCAGATTTTTCAAGGAGCCTTGTTTTAGTTGCATCTTCATTTGCATAAAGCATTCACATAACAGAGCTGTGGTTCCAGTTGTCCCTGTTTGCTTGGTTAATATTTGAGTCATATGACAAATTCAAATTAAACTAAGCAATCCACTCCAGCCAAGACTGCAGTCATGAAACAATCATGGCAAGCTTTCAATAGCAAGCTCCTGTACCTCTCTCTAACAATATACCTTTTGGGGTTTTTAACTTCTAAATTATTACATCTCCTAGGCATTTTATCTAATTTTTAAGCTGCTCTTCACATCTGTCCAGCTATGCACAGAGCCTTGGGGGGGTTGGGGGGGTGTGCTTCTTTTGTTTATTTGATCTATTACATTCCTTAAGCCCGATGACTAATCCAAATTATTAACAAATACAAAAGGGTTTATGTAAATTATGATGATGAACAAAAACCAATCACAATTATAACATTGTTAAGTGAATTAGACAACAATGGCTACAGCTTCCCTATCATGGATTTAGGCAGATGAATTTGGATTTTATTGATGGTAGCAGCAGAAAACCTTAATCACTAAACGCCAGTACGGTCTGGTTTTCATAGGGTAATGACCCATCTATATATTCATAACAAGAGTCTCATTCATCATAATTCATATAAAAAAAATCCTCTACCTAAGCTAATGGAGGGAATGTGTGAAAAGTGATTGGATGGGTAAAACTGTATGGGGCTGGAAGAGCCCTAATTGATTTTATTGTGCTGTGTCTCAGTCTCCTGAACAGTACATCAGATCTTTATCTAACTGCATTTCAATTGATTTTCACTGATAGGCTTCTTTCTTATGTCTAAGGCTTAAGTACTAAACTAATAAAAGGATAAAAGACTTTGTAATACAGATTTTGAAAATAATGTCCACACATGATTTCTGTGGAGCAAAACAGTATATGTGTGTGTGTGTGTGTGTGTGTGTGTTTGTGTGTGTGTGTGTGTATATTCCCCTACCAAAGTGACTGAAGACAAATGCAATAACACAGATGCACTGAAACTGAGGAGCTGTATTCAGAAGAATAGAACAAGGAGAAAGTCTCTGGGCTGAAGTCTGGCTGGAGTTTAAACAGACTCGGCTCCAGTGGAGCTGCACCTGTTTAAGTAAAGGCTGATTTTGGGCAGTCTCTCAAACTAGGTTGAAAGAGATGTAATGCTTCAGCTGTGATCCTGGCTAAAGTCATCAAAAAATGTAAGCAGTGGGAATCTGTATCACAGTAAAAGTATCTAGGCATTTCTTTTAAAAGTTGCCTTTGTACAACTATGGTTCGTTTTTTTTTTCCTTACAGAGGTAATAGTTATACCATGGCAGACACAGGGCATAACTACTCAATGTGGTCACATAGTACACATCTATGATACTGTCTTGCTTTCAGCTTAAAATATAGCTGCTTTAGGTTTCTTTTTAATCAAATGAAGATGATGATGGTAAAAGGGAGTTCTGCTACTTGGAGAAGCAAGTTCTGAACAACTAATTGGATAAGGACAGTAAAACTTTGTTCAATGGGGAAACCCAAAGCAAGAAAAGCTATTTAAGACTAAATACAGTATAGCCTCACTATTACAAACCAGCGTGGGACTGGGAGAAAAGTTAACGAGAAAAGGATGATTTGCTGGAACAGGGTTAGTCCATTTGCTTTAACATAACAACAACAACAACAACAACAA
>JAGPOW010002118.1:13941454-13951718 GCA_030014935.1 Caiman crocodilus | reverse complement strand
ACACACACCATACGTTGAATTCATTAACTTTTGAACACACTGCCCTCCCCCGCTATGAAATCTCTTCTTGAAAGGTATGGTGGGAGACCCACGGGACAGCGGGTATCAGAAGATGCGGTGTCAGCACCGTCCCACTATCACTCCCCAGTAGGGAGCAGGGTGGGAGGGGAGATGGATGGGAGACAGCTCAGTGGCACAAGGTCTCTGCAATGATGCCTGTAGCTTGCTGTAGCCCTTGAGGAACTAAAGGGTTTAATACCAGACCTTTTAAAGCCTTCTGAAGGGGGTCAGGGCAAAACCCCAGCAGAAATTTCTCCCTAGAAGAAAGGCAGCGAGGAACAATCACATATTTTGTCGTCACATTTATCCTTCGAGAACCCAGAGAAGAGCAGGTCAATAATACTACCCAATTTGCTATTTCTCCTCTCCCTCTCCCTTTTCCCCTCCCTGCTTCAAGTGGGCTATTACCTTAAATGCAGTGAGACTAAAAAAAAAAAATTGCACTTGCATAAAACTACGCTGATATTTGCCATGAAATGTTAACGTATTATGTTATGTCTCTGTTCGAAAACATCTAGTGAATCGTAACAGCTGCATAAGACCTTAGCTATAACACACGCCAGTTTTAATGCTCCACAGGAGCCACACAAAACACTTGGAATAACATGCACCAAAATTGAAGGCTTTTTGAAAAGTATATGAAAAGCAAAACATCATGACTGTTATGCATTTGACTGTTCTAATTTTAAAGAACAAATGCTAAACTTTGCAAAAGGACCTACAGAGGAAAAGATATTTTCCACTTGTTCAAAAAAAAAAAACTTCAGTCCCCATAAAAGTTGTTGTACGCAGGATCAGAAGAAAATGGCATTTCAAAATCTAAAAACACAACACGCACACCAAGAGGAAGAGGCAGTTTAAGAGCTACAAAATCAGCAACATCCATGCAATAATCAGTTTCCAATGTTAGATCAGGAAGTCAGGCAGTTAAAGAAAAGATGCATTCTCAAAAGAAAACACTTTTAGGAAACAGCAAAATTAAAACAGGAGTAGATATGTAAAATAGATGAATGAGGACAACTTCTTCCTGCACCAAGGGAGTTGTTTAAGGAGAAACAGTGTCCGTTTGTGGCCAGCGATAATACTTTCCATTCAATAGAGTTTGCAGCTTGCTGATTCATATGATTGCAGGCTGGCGCCCTGCTGGCGAGCCCCCTCCACTGAAATTAAATCCACTCTCTTCAGTTATAAATTATAATGCTCTATAAACAACACTCCCACTGGGAACGGGGAGAGAGCGAGCGAGCTCTCTGCATAGTCCACTCACTGTTTAATGCTCTGCTCTTCTGCCACAAACAAGGGCTGTATGTCTGCCACAGACAGCACTCCTGCTGTAATTTATATACTGTTTGATGTTTAGAGCAGAAAGGAAAGCAGAATCGTAACGTGAGTCAAAAAGGAAAAGGACTTGGAAGTGAGCGAGTGTGCAAGAAAGAGGAAGGACAGCATGCATTTTATACACATATTTTATAGATACATCACTGTATGCATCTTTGTGGCCTCCGAGGAATAACCATCCAAAAAGTCTGGAATACCATTTAAGACAAATTAGATCTACATGCTATAGCGTGTGTGACACTGGGATCGTTCCATATCAATCAGGAGTCATCTGCATGACACAGACTTGATGTCCATAAGCAAGCAGAATAAAACAACTTTCAAATGACCAGATTATAACAGAACCTGACAGCAGGCTGGCAATTCACGGCCGAGGCTTATGCTCTTTTCTTACTGCACTGCATCTACTTGTGTCTTGATATCGTAGCCCATAAGGTATGCAATGTCAGCCCAAAAGCAGGCACAGGGATGCCAACTAACAACCTAGCTCCATCCTTATTTCCGAGTTTTCCCCACTCTTTGTAACTAAATGTCAATACACCAACCATTCACATTTTACCATTTTCAGATGAAGTTGAATGAATTCTTTTTAAAAAGTAAATACTACAGCCCCTCCCTTCTCCCAACCCCACAAAGGATTTACATTTTTTTTAATTAATATTTTTTTTTTTTTTTATTTTTTTTTTTTAGTAAACAGACTAAAAAATTCCAGTTTATGTCTTTCCATTGCAGGAGGACATATGCTCTAGAGACAGGCAATATGGATAAAGCAATAGGTTATTCCTGTAGCTAATACTGTGTTGGGCAACAGAAGAGGAGTCTGGAGGAATACCAGATGGCTAGATCTTAGGTATAAAATGACACTGATCTTTAAAGAGAAGTTCCTATATATTTTTAGGGCAAATTCTGTCTAAAATTGGGGGGGGGGGGTGACAGAGCACTCAATTTTTACATATTACACAAGCAAACCCCCATTCATTTTTATGGGACTGATTGAAAACCAATCCTGCCGTCCTTGGTCTTGTTGAACACACCCATGCGTGATTATGAATATGAATCAGATGAATCTCTGGTGCTCAGTGCAAGAGGGGTTGTAAAAAAAACAAACAAACCCAAGGAGGGACCTGGGCCAATATGTTTAAAAGGACTTGCAACAACTGTTCTTTGGCATCTTCCCATCTTGATACCACTAGCTCCTTTCTGATTTTGGTTTTTCAAAAAACCCCCCCAACTCCCCTTCCCCCCCAAAAACCACCCCCCAAAATGGCTGAATGATTTGATCTTTTATACACAAAGAAGAGGGGGAAGCATATTTGCCATGAGGTTGAACCCCTGTACGCCAGATCCGGCCTGCAGCAAATTTTCACAGCTGAATTGTAAACCCCGTAAACAAGGGTTTATGATGGAAACACTGACACAACCTTAATTACAAACAGTGTGAAGTGGGGGCGGCTCGGTTACACGCGCTCCTTTTCGTTTCCAGCCCTGTTGCGTGCCAAGTCTGCTATCTGATGAACAGCAAATCTCGCCCATTGTTTTTCTTCCTCTAATACTCAGGCAGGCTGGATGGAAAATTTATATCAACTCTGGTCGCTTGATACTGCCCTCTAGAAAATGGGAAAGAAAAAAAAACTCCTTGATTTTGTAATAAAAGTAAAATGTATAGCTTAAAAATAAATTAAATAAAGGAAACATTAAAAGATAAATGGAGCAGGATGCTCTATGGCTGAGGTAATTTGAGTGGAAGGGAAGGAGGGAGTTTACATTAATAAATGATTAAAGGCCTTAACCAGGGCCTATCAGGTTGAACGGTGGAGCACACTTCTCCACCTCACCTCCTTCAGCCCAGCTTTTTTACATTTGTTCGCAATGCTGATCAATATGGTTTTAATTTACTGATTTCCATAATGCCATATGTGATCTGCTAGCCTGACATAATGAAGGCAGAAAAAGAGCTGAAGTCATTTGAACATTCGCGCTTGCATGTCTGTCGCCAGTTTAGAAAACAAATGTCTAGGAAGGGCTACAGTTTCTCCCCGTCTAGTGACAAACGCAGCAGGATTTGCGTATGCCGATTGTCAAAATATCGCATCTTGGGTAAAGCTGGAATCAAACGACACAGGTTGAAAGCATATCTGTCCCTGTCTCGCTCATTAAATACTCGCTGTTAGAAGGGAGGGATCGTTTTAAAAGGTCGCAACCGGAGCCGGGAGCTGGAAGACCTGGGCTCTGCCCTAGGGTCTGCCTGGGCAAAGCTCCAAGGGCTAAAGTGTTACACTACACAGGAGGTCACTGTACAAGGCACGATAGATGTCCATGACTCCACCAGATGCTCCTAGACATGCTGTTGGCTAATTTTTTATTTTTATATAGAATTTATATTTCTTTTTCAGAATGTGTATGTTCTTATACCCAGAGCAGGACAGGTGGGTGAAGACTGCAAAATTTTTGAGCTGTGAGCTTTGATGTCCATCTCAGAACTGTGCATTATTGTGGTTTTTACCAGTGACAATACTGCACTGGATCTGTATAATTAAAAAACAAGGGCCGAGGCTGGCCATACTGCGATGCACGCAACGTGCAAGTGGATGCTCTTCTAAGTGCCACCTCCGCAGGACAGAGGTGCATGTCCCACAATCTGGTTGGAAAAGCAAAACCAGGTTAGGAAGGGAGAATCAGTGGAAGTGTTTTAGATGTTTCACAGATACCTAACTTTTCTCTGTGAGGCTCCATAGCAAAGGCTGAACCTAGAGGTTTTCTGAACACTAAGCTCTCTAGCTGCAGTCGTATCCTGTAGATGCAAGGAATGGATCTTAAAGGCTTTCCATTATGATTTAATGAGTTGTCTGTTCAGAGAAAGCATATGACAGGTCAAATAGGGTACTTCAGGACGTCACTGTTTTGGCAATTCTGCGATGATCCACAATCAGGCTTAAACAGACCAAATGAGATATAAGAGCATCTGAATTATACAGTAGATCAGCAGACAGAATTTCCTGACTACTATGAGTGATATCCAGTAAAATACAACTGTCCTCCCACTGGGAAGTAAATAATAGAAAGGAAAAAACAACCAGGGCTGGAAAGGCCCTTAGGAGGTCATGTAGTGCAGCCCCTTGGCTCAAGGCAGGATCGACCCTGTCTATACTACTGTAGACAAGCATTTGTCTGCTTTGAAAAGCTGGGTGTCTTCTGCCGATCTTTCACTTTGAGTAAATGGTAAAGTTAGCTAGAAAAGAGCTAGTTATGGCTAATTAATTGAGTAAATGGTAATTAGCTAGAAAAGTTATGGCACACATTAAACGTAGGATTCGGCTGGTGCTTTGGCATTACTGTTGGGCATGAGAAAAAGCTGTACTCATGTGATTTCAAAGTGGCAGTTTTTAAAATTGTTCTGTGAAATGTCAAGTCATAAGAACATCATCTGAATTGCTGTTCCCAATGTCCCCACTTCATTGAGGGTATTTGATCAAAAGAAATACAAGTTGGTATGAATTAGCAATCAGTGAACCGATTTGGAAAAAAAACTAAATAGAACTGAATCTTCACCCTAAAACACAACCTTTTTTTTTTTCTTTTTAGGTTCAGACATGCCCAGTTTACATTTTTAATTTTCAAATGTCTGCATTTCCAGGTCTGTTTACATCCAGAAGGAAAACTGATTCAACACCGTGAGAAAGGTTACTCTTCACATAATTCTGGTGGTGAAAGGGGATATACCCTAGATAGTCTGGATTTGCAAATTATTTTTAAAAACGAGGCTGAACATTTAGGTGAACATATCAAGTCTGGGACATGGGGAGCTTGCCAGCAACAAAAACGGCATGGTGGCTCACGTGGATTAAGGTTCTGTGGAGAAAGCCTTCCTGGCCAATGGATGATTTGGCCTAAAGCAGAGAAAACCAGGAGCTGGGTTTCCACATGGTGGATACATTCAAAGGCAGGAAGCACTATAAGTAGATGGGCATTGGGAGGCTTGGAGTACCTCATCAGGGTATGTGTTGTCACTCAAATTGGAAGGGCTCTGGATCCCTGAAAAGAGATAAGGGATATCACCTGCTTTTAACAAACCAAATCAAATCGGTGAATCTGTTAATTGGATATACGGCAAAGGTCTTTAGCCTTCCATTGACGATACTGCATTGTTTTAATTGGGTTGTTATTGGCTCATGGCGGGTTGTGATGTCAGGCAATGCTTCTTTGGAGTTATTTCCATTCACATGGTTTCAACAGATTGTCTCCATTTGCTTACTTCTGCCAGATTTAGCCGTCTCCGAGTACATCTACTAATTCTATGGATGGGACATAAACATGGATATAAAACGCTGTATGGAATCAGGAGAAATACAAGAACCAACGCTTGCGATGTAAACGGCTCGCAGCTTTCTTACCAGGATCCATAAACTAGGGTTGTCCTAGGCCCATAGAATAGACGTGAAAGCTTCTAATGTTTACAATTTTCTGTCTAGTAGCATACTGTAAAAACAGCAGCACCGAGCAGTCCGTCTGGCCAATCAATAGGCTCCTATTAACCTCCCAGCCAATTACAGGATGATTGGCTAAGCAAACAAAGAATTATTGGCTGTTTAGTTGGGCTTTTATTCTGGCTGCTCGGTCCCCTGTTTCTCATTCTGTTTTTCCTCTTTTCCTGTTCGGCAAAAAACATCTGCAAACACCTGATATTCATCTGAGTCACTGCAGTTGTACAGTCTTGTTAAATTGTTACCACCTTTTCCACAAGCAGTTTTGGCAATTAACCTCATGGCCATACACTTCAAAGGAAACAACTGTTGAGTTTAACCTCCTTGAGCTACCATGGATTCCTTTATGATTTTTCTTCAAACGCTTTCATCCCGAACAAAAATGCAGACTGATAAGTTTAATGTTTATTTAGATATTTTGTCAATTTATTAGGAAGGAGGTGGAAAAATAAAACAACAACCCCAAACCGGTTACCACCACTTCAGGCATCTCGGGGAAAGCCTATGCAAAAATTAATCTTGTATTTTAATGTACATTCCTAGCACACGTGTGTGCCGCTTTGCTAGCCCAGAAATCCTGCGTTTGCTGGAATCCAAGTATTTGATACATTTGACCCTTCCTTGCCCTGTTTGAAAATCTCTCATATGTTTTCCAAAAATGTCTAAAGGGCTCTGAAGAGAAAAAATGCATGTAAAATTCATGCTAAGATGCCGTTAAGAACCTATTTGCATTTAAAAACTTCCCCGTCATTTAGAAATGCGAGATGGAAACACTGCAAACTCCCTTCCCTCTCTCATCAGCATAAACCACCGGTCGTAAAAATCAAAACGTACGTTGGCAAACGTTTCTCCAAGTTAACTTTTCCGTAGGTCCAAGTTTTTGAAAGGAACGTCTGCTAATGTCCCAGATTTTACAACTCCTCTTAAAACAATGGAATAGCCAAGACGGGAAAGTATCAAAGCAAAGACTATAGGCCCGCGGTCAAATTTCATGGAATGTTTTTCTCCCCCTAAGAAAAATTTCCATCCTGGTGTTATTATACAGCGTTTCTCCAAAATCATCACAGTAATGTAAAATGAATTATTCTTTAGGAGCAGCTTCCAACAGCGAGCCAAAAAATACTGAGAAGGTGTTTGAGTGACCTTTTGCTACCGAGCCAGCACACCGGAGCGGTGCTAACCGCTGCGCTGCCGTGGAGCCACGAAGAGCGAAGCATCCCTTTTCAGGGCTGCAAACAGCCCTCGGTGGATGGGAGTGGCGGAGAAGAGGGAATAAAACAAAATATGCCTTGTAAAAAGAATGTAACCAGGATTCCACGTCTGTCCTGCAGTATAACAAGAGAAAGCGGTTAGCATCAGTGCAGGCACATGGCATGTGTTTTGATTTGCGAGGGAGAGGGGGGGAAAAAAAAGGCATTAGGTATGTGTGCAGTTCAGATCAAATAGAAAACTTATTCTGACTCTTTGTGTTAGGCAGAGGATTTTCACACTAAGCAGAGCTCTGCTCTAGATGTCGGAGAGGAAATCATTGACGGGCACCAGGTTTATGTCTTGGTGCTTTGCTTTAACGGATTCCACTTTTAATTTTTAAGAAACTTGTCAATGAAAGGAAAAAGCGCTCTCGCTCTGCAAAAAAAAAATTTTTTTTTAAATAAATAAAAAAAACAAGAGGAAGGAGAAATTAGCACATTAAACGATACAAGGGGTCTGGTGCTACGTTGCACAGTTCAATGAACCCCCGCACAGATCAGCAAGATGGCTGGAAATGTCTCTTTCCGTCTGTTTTTCATCTCGAAAGACTGTGTACTCAGTAGAGTGTGAAGAGTGCCTCTCTTCTCCTCCGACCATTCTCCTGCGAGCCCCCACAAAAGCCCCTGCAGCAGAGAACAGGAACTAGAGCAAATGCTTTTGTGAATTAAGAGATCTTGTGAGCGTAAATTTGGTCAGGCTGCTCCTTTCTGCAGGCCAGACCCTGCTGCTGCCCCAGGATGTGAACTGTCAGTTCGCATAGCTGGTGATGAGTTGCAGAACCATCAGTAAAGGTGAAGACGGCAGAAGCAAGAAAGATTCAAGACTGGTGGAAATCATTTCACAAGGAAAATTTCAGCCATCAGTGGGAGGAAGCTTTGAAAAATGCTGCCATTTCCGAGTCAGAATGAAGGAAAAATTAAATTACTGCCGGTGAGGCGAGCCAAAGTCGCATCTTACCCTAGGGAGAGTTTTGATAATGGTAAACATTTGACAGCTGGCCTGAAGTTGTTATCTTGTTCTAACAGTTGTTATAGTCTGAATGAACATTTCTGATAAGAGAACAGAAAGAAAAACACAAAACCATTTTTAATTTCTCGCTTTTTATATGTTAAACTGCGCTGCCCAGAGCCAAACAGGTTTAAAGCAGTTGGCCACCATTAGTCTGATTAAAGCTTCAGTTTTACATGAAGCAATGAGCTACAGCTCCAAAATCATGCAAATGCCATATTAGTTGATCCTATAATAAATGTACACTTCAGATCGTGGTAATTGGGGACAAGTAGCTCTAACCCATTCACGTTCTCAGGAACTCTTCAGTTTCAATACTTTGTTCGCATACAAGGTGGTTAAAGAAAAACAAGACAACTGAAATAAGTGTAACTACCCATTTCAAATCGAGATCTACTAGAAAGGCCATTTTAAAATGACAGGATTTTAAGTCATTGGGGAACAGCTATGCTATTTCATTCTTTCAGAGGTTATATTATCATTCCTTGCAGAATAACAGATGGGGCCTAATGTAAAAAAAATGTAGTAACCAAGGTATGTTAGAAAACTAAATTGCACCAATGAAGGGCATTGAGTAATGGTGTTGCACCAGCTAACATCTCTTTTAACGTAAGCAATTTCTTTGCATTTAGTTTGTACTGAACATTTGTTTCCATGCTGGTGTGGGGAATGCGGCAGTCCTTCATAGCTATCGCGTGCCACTGTTAGCAGCTCCACCGTTAGCAAAAGCAGAGTGCGCTTGTCTTCTCGACGTGGCACGTTTTAGAACCAAAGCAAGAGTCCGCAGGTGAAATGCGTAATTTTTGAGCGTGCACATGTGCATTTCTACGACGTAGTCAATGCAGTCCACTCTCGCAGGAAAAAAAATACAGTAAAATTTTGCAGCGCATTCAAAATACTGACGATGAACATATACTATGGTTATTAAACTTTGTCTTTGGCATCTTACTAAAATCCACTGGTCATAAATCTGTACAGCATGTGTACCTAAAGCATTCCAATATATATAATGCATTCCCTTGCTTTAAGCGCAGGCAAAGGCTACTGAAAACTCAAAACTAGCACTGCTAAAAGATGACAGATACGGTGTTTCCGGATATCTGATGATAATGGTCCCAGCTATGTGCACGTGATAATACTCCAACTGGAAAGGCACCCTATAAACCTTGTTTCTCAAATACATAAATTAACTCCGAAAACATCCCTGGTAGTTACTTTATTTACAGTCGGAAAGTGTTTCATTAATTTTTTCCCCAATGGCTCTTCCCTATTTCAATACAAAAGTGTATAAATTGATATTAAAGTATGGTATTTTGAGAATGTTTCAAAGTGAGGTCAAACTGGTATTAAAAAACCTACTAGTGTAGGCTAAAATAACAGTCTGGCAGAACAGCCTTCAGTGCAGCTGGGTCCAATTACTAACTACATCCTAGCTATGTTTTCTACGAGCAAGAACAATGCAAGCAAGGCTCTGAGTTCACGAATAATGTCAAAGTTAGGTTACTCGCAAGAGAAATGAGATAAATCATCCAAATATTGTAGCCACATTGGCAGACAACTCCCCATCCCCTGCTCTTCCCTCCCCTCCCCTCCCAGATTTCACCGCTGGAAAGATGTACAGAGCTAATAGCTAAAAATTAGGGAACAAACATTAGTTCTCACCTAAAAGGAAAGATTCACTGGTAATTAAACTGAAATGCTTCCTTACTTAGAGCAAAGATGTTTATTAGAGGATTAAGAATCTAAACTAAAATAATCTCTCATAAGGCAATAATGCAGACAAATGCCTGAACAGCATATTTTTATTACCTTATCACTGATTCCCCATTCTTTTTGTATGACCTCACAATACTGAGACTGAAGTCATAGTAATTATTAGCGTTTAAACACCAAGCTTTAAATAAGATGGGGGGAGGGGGTTGATGACAGTTGTTGAAACATCTGCTCTCTTATTTGAAAGCGGCTCTCATGTCTATACTTTAAATCAAGTTTAAATGTTGTGAGTTTATTACTCAGGTTGGTGAGACACTTGTAGGATGGCTTAAGGGTTGAGTACTAGACCTCAAAGGCAACACTGATGCAACAGGGGTCTGCTCCTGGTTACTACCTTAAATTTCTTAACTCAA
>JAGPOW010002118.1:13918387-13941354 GCA_030014935.1 Caiman crocodilus | reverse complement strand
AGAGGTGTAGGTTGTAGCTCTGTTGATCTAAGGACATAAGCAGACAAGTTTTTGAATCCAAAAGCTTGCTTAAAAATTGTTCTCCAACTATTTAGCTGGTCTAATAAGAGATATAAAATTAATTCAAAGAATCTTAGCTAAACATAAGGCAGAAGTTAAACAACAGGGAATGACCTCCATGTCCCAATGTTACTTCTCCCCAGTCAACCAGGTCTAACATTTGGGGTTGTATGTGAACTATTCCTGAGTGCAGACGGGTGCCCTATTTGTATATACAGGATATGCTCAGTTAAAAAAAACCCAACCCCCCTAATTCCAGTTTACCAAGGCCTAGAACGAACTGGCCATAAATAAAAGGTGTTCCAAGTGATCTAAAATCTGGGGACATTAAAAGATTTTTTGCGAAGCACTGGGTATAACTATGACCGACTTTGTATGAAGCATCATAAAAGTTAGCAGTAAACTGTTATGGGGAAAAAATCCGCTTTGCAGGAGGGGAGTTATTTTATTCAGTATTATCTTGTTTCAGTCTGTCTGCTGTTTGCAGCAAATGGATGGTATAGCTTCAAAGTGACCAATCAGATTAAATTAAGAAGAAAAAGTGCCTTTTGCTCAGGCAGCATTTGTCAGAACACTTCCAAATTAGAACATAATGGTATTTTAAATCATGCAATATCCAAATGTTGCATTATATTTATATGTATTATAAATTTATATCATCGTAATGTACCTAACTGTATAAGATCAGTTCTTACAGAAAAGCACCAGAATAAAAGTTTCATGCAAGAACAGTCTGGCTGTTTATTAATTTACAAGCACAGCTGAGACGCTCTATGTGGATTGTTCTAGGGACATATGCAATGCATTTTTGCATTCCAAGGTTACAGAAAAGCGGTGCTGAGATTTGCCATCACAGTAAGTCATCATTTTCCAGAAACAACTGACAAAACATTAAGTAGTCACCAGCATCACAAACCGAGTGGAGGTAAACTGCACGTCTCCCCCTCTCTCGCGCAATATGAAGTATTATCTCCACACAAAGCTCTACCTGCTCCCCTGGAGACTAGTGTTTTCCATGAATACCACAGGCATGCTACTTAACAGGACATCTTTCAGAGAAAATGTACTGAACTGTTGGCCATCTTGCAGGTATTTCGTTTTGGGAGTGCAAGATGATTTTGGTTTACAAAGGTTTTGAACAGGGATGATTTAGAGAAGAAGCCCTGCCTAGATCACCATTAAAAGCATCCTTCTGCTCTCACTAGGGCTACAGACAGAAGTTACATGTGAACCAGTTTAAGTGATCAGAAACCGCTTGGGCAGTGAGGGCGAGCGTGTGACCAGATGCTGGCCCCAGGCTGGCATGCACAGGGCAGGCTTGCTCTAGCACTCCTCAGCTTCTCTCTCCTCTGTTTCAGTGTGCCGGCTGCAGACCCCGGCTGGGGTCCCGTGCGGGCAGGGGCAGGGAATTTAAACCTCCCTCCCTCCCCTCCACCTCAGCATGCCAGCCACTGGAGCAGCAAGTGGAGCAAAGCCAGGCAGGGGCTGCTTCCTCCCTCCCCCTCCGGGGACACCCCGGTTAGGGACTGTGCAGGCCGGAGGGGGGGGTTAACCACTCCCCCAATCATACTCAGTGGGCCTGCTGCCCCCCTCCCACCACCCTCAGCTGGAGCAGAGATGGGGGAAAAGTCTGGAGAGCTTCTCTCCCAGCTTCCCTGCAGCCTCCCACCTAAGATGGAAAAGAAGGGAGGGCTTGCTCCAGTGTCCCCCAGCTTGCAGCCTGGGCCACTGCAGGCAGGCACCTGCATTTCCATAAATCAAAAGTGAATGTCTGTTCACTTGCTTCTTAGTTCAATCTATGCAGTTTAGACCAACCTGCAAAGACTGAAAGGATTCAGGCTCAGGCTTTTTGAATGTCTGTACTTTACCTATGTGTTGGGGCACAACTATTCACATCTTGGAAAGGGAGGGGGTTTGTATCCTCTTCACCTTGAAGAACACCCAGATGTGCCAGGAAAAAACAACAACTCGATAACAATAATTTTGTCGATTAATATTTTGAGAGAGAAACACAAAATACTAGAAGAACTAGACAGTTACAGAAAAAACAACAATTGTGAGCAGATGCAAAAGATTTTAAGGACATACGATTCTGATGCTTCAGAGTACAAACTTGGAGAGAAACTTCTACAGGGGGCACATGGGTCTGCATTGTGTGATTTCTTGCACCCTTCTCTGAATCATTTTAGAGCTAATCTCTATCAGAGACAGAAGGGTAGAAAGGTAGAATGCTGGTCTGATCTAATAGGTTAATTCCTATGTTAATAGTATAAGAAATGAAATGAGATGATGTAGGACAAAGGGAAAATCTAGTGTGATGTACCAGTGACAGTGCAATACAGTCTAGTTAACTGACCAAGTACACTGCAACTGTTTTACTTGAACATAATTGTTGGACTTACTAGGATGAATAATATCACTCAAAGTTAGTTGGGATTATGAAGTAGGGTTATACCCACCAGAGATCTGAGGTCTGTAACAACACAGAACCAAATTATACAAACAGTCCAACAGATAACCTGTAAAACGGTATATACAGATGGAAGTCTGTGCACATATATTAGACACACACACTCCTATATGCTCCTTCCCCATCAGCCTATTATCTTCTTGAAACTCAGACTCACAATGGAAGAGGTGAGACCTGGGAATGTGATAAAAAAAATCAACTGAAGGAACCAGCAGCAAAACTTTCTTAGAGTAGTTTGGTTATGACAAAAACCTTGGGATCGATGCAATCAAACCTACTGAGATTCTGCAGGGAACTACCAATATGCAAAGAAACTATTTATTGTGTGCTGCCCTCATAATACCTAAAAGGCACCTAGATACTTAACTGATGCACAAGCATTATACTCATCAAAGGTAGGCAAGACAGATTGGGAGCAGCTCAAGAACAAAAACTAAAACCATATCATGCCCCGTCTTGTGCAGTATTACAAAAACGTAGCGTGAAATGCATGCACAGTCATTCAAATGCCCAGTCTTCTGGAGTGCCTCAGAGCCTGTGCTGCCAGGGGGCCAGTGTGCAGTGACCCCACATGCTTTGCAGTAGCCCCCCAAGGATAGTTGCGTGCAGAGTAAAGTACTGACTGCCTAGTCCCCCAAGGAACCACACCCCTAAGGATGATGACATTAGCTCCACTTCAAGAGTGAGGGCTGTGGAGTCTCCCCTTGACCTCAGCCAGGGCCTTGCAAAATTACAGGAGCCAGGCACTGCACTAAGCAGATGTAGACCTCCCATGTCATGCATTTTAAAGCTTGATCCCATGGAAGACTTCTGTTCACTTCAGTAGGCCAGAGATCCAACAGTAAGGATCAACGGGCTCTCCTTGCCAATTCTAGGCATTGACTTGTAGATACAAAACCAACATTTCAAGGACTCTGAGAAGTAAAGCAAAGAAATGATCAGCAGACTTGGAACCTGCTTCTTCTTTTTGCCTCCTTTACAGTTCAATGAGAAGACACTAAGCAAAATAAAGCCTCAGCAATATAACTGATCGAGTGTGCTACAGTAGACAAACAGATAAACACAGTCTTGCAGTGAAGAACTCACAGTTCCCTCAACCTTCTTGTCAACGATGTCCTTAAGGGACATGTGACCTTCTGAAGGAATGGGTAATTTCTTACAAATGGTGACTTTGCAGAGTTCATTGTAGAATGAACCGATCCAGGCAGACCTAACAAGGCAGCAAAATCAGAGCATTGCAACTCATCCATGAATAAGGCACCACTTTTTAATAAGTATGGTGAATCACAAGAACTTTGTTCAATATGGTCATGCAAGCAGTGTGAAGCAGATAGCAGTTCACAGTTATGGTTTAATCCTACTTCACTGGAGGTTAACATCAACATTTCCAAACGGGACCGCTCGTTAAATGATCCAGTTTGCCTGTGACAATACACTGGGTCACTAGCAGACTAATTTGCTACGCAGTAAAGTGTCACCGTCTACATGTGTGCAGCAATTAGGGTGCAGTAGACTAATTTACTGTGTTGCCGGGTAGTCCCATCAGATACAGGTGGTATCTGGCAGTGCAGTAAATTACTGTGCTGAAACACATGTGTAGATGGTAACGTCAGGATTAGTTTACTCTGGCTCAAATTGAGCTGAAGTACAGTCAGTCGAATTAACTACACATGTAGATGTGCCCAATTAATCCAGTAACTCTGCTGTGTCTCATCACTGTAGATATTAAAATCAGGAACAGTTGGAATGGAGTGCAAATCAACTGTTGAATGTTGGATAGTACCTCCATTCAATGCTTTCCCATCTTCTAATTAGCTGTAATAAATCCAGGCTGCAGTTCACTACCTGCTAAACACTTTCTTGCTATATTTAAAGAAGCCAAAAATTGAGCAACTGTATTTTGGATTAGTGAAAATAATAAATGGCTTGTAAGTTTTCTGCTTAAAGTACTGGATCTTTGCTCTTTCAGAGAAAATGGAGGCAACTACCGAAAATTAAAGCTGTGTGCTATAAGGACGACGTGATATATGTTGGGTTCTAAGCAACCACTTAGTTGAGAGAGAGAGAGCACAGAAATAAGCTGTAGTATAAATCCCATCTGTGAGCATATTATTTATTATAATACTGCAAGAAAGCAGCACCACAATTAAAAGTCTGAAGATTCTCATTACAAACATCCACAACCATTTGCAGCCTGCTCTTTTTCAGTATACGTTTTGGCGGTTGAGAGGTTCACATACAACAGTTGCTGTGAGCTGGCGTCACTATTTTCAATTATATTTATCAAGAAGATACATATCATGCCATTACACTGGAGTGTTTTTCCAATTATATTTATTATGAATTTACAGCCATCTTTGTTCACTCGGATATACTGCATAATTCTGCTGCTAACTGGATTTTAAAAGGAAAATTATGGGAGGTGAGGGACCCAATGTCCATTGAGTTTAAAGATGAAGTTTTATCCTGAAATCTTTTTCCTGACATTGGTATGGTGGGGTGCGAGACCCATTGATTTATTTAATGACAGAAGGTCCTGAAGTTCAGAATAGATAAATGTGTGTTTTGGCTTACTCAGTTAAATGCAATGGTATCCATGAACTGGGCTGAACCAGTGTCACAGGCTGCTGCCCAACTAATGAAGCCCCAGTGTATGATTTTAATACGTGCAATGATGTAATGCAGGACTGAATACTTAAATCCAGACTTTTTGAGGACTTGCAATGAATGTGCAACAAGTACTGTCCTGCTTACCATGCAGATTTACCAATATGACTATAAACCAAATCACCACCACTCTAGAAGCGTTTCTGCACAGTTATCGCAGATTAAATCTGGTACAATTTTTGGCACTTTGAGTGAAGTATCAGCCACTTTGAGATTAACAAACCTATCTTTAAAGTAGTTTGCACTCTTGGTAATGAACAAACAAACATGCATTTCTAATGGAGAGATGTTATAGTTCAAAAAACAGGATACATCTTTCAGCTACGTACTCTTAAAACACTAATATGCTTGTGCATAAATAAAGCCCTTAGCTTGCTTGGATAGACTCGCACTGAGACGTGCCGATGGTGCTAACTCAGAGCAGAAAACGCTCTTATTCCAGGCCACTGCGGTGAAGTGACATTTACCTAATGCAGCTATAAATTTCCTGATAATTAGTGGGCGGCTGACAGTGATGCAATCTGACTAGTGCAGCAACGCCGGCCTCAGACTAGCTCTCCAACACCCACTAGTTAGGCAGATTTAACAAAACCCCAAATTTCCTAAACTTGGACGGTACAACCACTCAGAGACAAAGGATGGTGCTACTCGGCTCGCACCAGTTCCTGTAAACTTTGAAGGCTCCAGACCCTCTTGATCCATTCGATTTGTCCACCTTTGTGCTCAGCAAATTTTGGTTTCCATAAAAAACTCATACTTGTTACCATGTGAAGACATGTTGCTAACCGGGATTTTACACAGTCCACTCCAATTGTGGCACAATTCCTACTTTTACACCATTGCTAAAAGACTCCTTTGTGATTATAAAAACATTATCTTCTTGTTTGCTGGCTTACTGAAATGCCTGCCTCATAGAAAATAAGTAATAAAATAGGTTTGAAAAAAAATTCCTAAGTTTTTAAGATACAGATTTTTAAAGGTACCTAGGTCTGGAACACACAAATGAAAGTGGATCTTGGATGTCTTGTCCCAAAGTGTTTGTGCATAGGAACGCAAGGGCTAGCAGAGCTTTAGCACCCGTAAAATATTCGTTAATCATGTAGAACTTGTAACAGTTAGCACAGCAGTGCCTAAATACTTCTAAAAATCTGGGCCTAAGTGTCCACGTCCCTTTTCAAAATGGCAAAGACTGATGCTTTTAAAACTCTTCCTTCTTCCCTTCACAATACTATCTTCAATTTGTTCCACACTGCAAACCTTCCTGAAGTTGTTTTCATTGTTTGGTGATAACAGAGAATATTTCAACTTTATACTCTGATAACATATCTTACAAATTAAAACACTGACATAGTTTGATCTAATTTATCCAGAAGTCTAGAACAAATTGAATAGCCACCAGAAATGCTTCTGTGCAGTGTGTTTTCGCTAAATCTTAACTTTGCAAAAACTTAATCAGAAGTTTAAAATCCGCAGGATAAAAGCAAATCGCCAAGCGACCTCGTTATAGTGTCCAAGCTGAATATCTGCTAAGCCTGCCCAATGAAGAATATTTTCAATCATTTGTACCATCTTTTAACGCAATAGGCCCACCCATAGACACTCTTCCTGAAAACAAAATGCCTCATCTTTTACTCGCATGCCTGCTTTCCTTGCAGGGGTGTAGGTTGGAGCCGTGTTGGTCTAAGGACATAGGACCCAAAGAACCTTGCCTCCTTTCTTTGCACTCACTGTTGTGGTCACCAAAATACAGAAGTGGATGCACTGAAACATAATTTTTTAGCCCTTGCACCTGCAAAACGAAAATCTTCAACTCCAGCTGATGGAAATGAAAAGATCTGTGGTTATAAAGACAACTGACTCTGTGTTAATGTTCAAAGCAACCTTAAATTCAGGTTGCATATGTGATAAATGTTACATGATTGGGTAAGCTCATCATTCTTTGCAGGACTTCTTATGACCTAGGCTGCAGCACTTGGAGTAGAGATTCACATGCATTGGCTGCGATGTACGAGTCAGAGGAAGCATTTCTTCTCTTGCCCCCGCTCCCCCACTGCTCACTGTGAAACTGAAGAATTATTAAGTCAATTTTCTGCAGCAAAAAAGGACATGATCCAGCAAAGTCACTCCCCAAATGGTCACTAGTTTAGCCAGTGTGGTAAACAACATTTTTTCTTTTGATCAGCAGCAAAATCTGCCCGAACTGCCTGGCTTCCAGTGGAATTCTCTTCCTTTTGTGCATGCCCCTAAGTGATATTCCAAACTTCTGCAATAAATCTGGAGTCCTAAATCCTCTTCATCTTATGCCAGAGGAATTGTAACAACTCTTGACCTCTCCTAGAGACCTTGCACTTGACAGCGTTTCCTACAGAAGCATATTCTGAGCATGCCGTCTAACAACAGCTTTAATGTCCTCAAGTAAGAATGGCCTTTAAAAAGAAAAAGAGGGAGTGAGGCCAGGGAAGGGAAGAGGACCAAGTGTAAAAGACCTTATCAAACCCTCTGATCTTTCACCTTTGATGTTGATAAGAATAGGTTGACTTCATATGTGCTTCTAAATTACATGGGAAGCTGTCCGCTCCCCGCTCCTTCCTTGGGGGTGGGGCAGGGAGAAAAGATTTCTAGCAAAGCCGTATGGATTACTTAGAAATGCTTCCCATATTCACTTGCAGCATTTGTCAGATTTACTGGCTGGAGATCGAAGATCAGAGTCGCAGCTTCCTTTTGGTTTCAGCTGTTTTGCAAGTCGCTTGCCGCCTCACAACTCCAGGATCCAGTTTCTATGTTTGTCTTTTGGGGATTTTTTCCCCCCTCTACCCTTCTCCAAACACTAAAACTTCCAACACTAAATACACAGAAGCCGGTGCTGTCTCCTCTCCGTTTTATGCAACTCTGTGCCCACAATGATAGTCAAAGTTGCAAAAGATGTTTCCGCTCAGCAGGACACCTGCACCTCTCGCCCAGACACCACGGGAGTCGAGGATTGATGTGCATCACGTGCTGTGATGCAGCTCAGTGCCAGGAGCTCTTTTTTTGGCAAAGACATCTACTACTACAGTGTATAAATCTCCCTTCTCTCCAAAACGTTTTCTTATCTGACCAAAATTCTGGGTAAAAAGTGACTGTCAAGATTCACACTAGCTTTTAGTTAGGCTCAGCGCACCGAGCAGCAATCTTCCCAGACTTAAATAAGTTTGGTGTCACATCCTAAGCATAGCCAAAGCTATTTTCAAGCAAGTGACAGAATTCAACCACATGCAAAAAAGTTAAATCGTTACTAGTGTCTTTAAGAACCTGATTTAGTAGAAATGAATATCTCTGACTTCTCGGATTCTACTCGTATAAGAAAAAAAGATTCTTAAACCCGCCTTCAGTTATAGGTCCAGTGTAAGACAAAAACTGCCCGACCTATATCTGATTTAAAAGTAGGTTGCAATCATGATTTTTTTTTATCTGTCATTCTTTTCCCTTACACAAAAAACACTAGTGGGGGGGGGGGGAAGATGATTAAAAGATATCAAACACCAAACCTCATGCAAGTGGCCTGTACAAAAAGAAAGCACTATTTAATGACGTGAGAAATTAGATGAAACTGTCAAGTATAAAGAATCTTAAAATGGTTAACAGGTCGAAACATAAAAACTTCTTTATGTATAGAGTGAATATAGAGGGAGCATGGGAAGTATCTGCCAAGGGTTAATTGCAGCCCTGCATGAAAAGCAGTTAACAAGTGAGAGTTAGAACACCCAGGAGGAAAAGAAAAATTTTTCCAGTGCCATGAGAAATAAACAACAAGGGGGAAATATTTCCTTTGGCCACCGTTACCTCCTCTCCAAAAGCTCAGAGGAGCAGTGGGAATGCCAAGGCCTGGTTTGCTCTTGACTCCCTCTGAAACATTTGTCTTCATTACCACTCTTTTTAATCAGGGCTCCTTCATGAGTGTTTCTGTTCAGCCCCCAAGGGGCAACTCTCGGCTGCGATAAATCAGCATCCATACCGCAAGTCACTAATCAGCACTCTCAGGGAAAGAATAACAGCAAAGTGCAGACCACTAAAGGCTTGGAGAAACCTGAAGGCTTAGTGGCCTCAAGGAAGAATGGCCTACATAGAAATAATAAGGCAGTGAACCATCACTACCTTCTAGGCTTAACAGAACTTGCATTCTCAGAAATTATTTAAAAGCCTCTCACACACAAATTGTTCTCGCTGTATTAAGGGTACTTTATTGATAAAAGGCAAACACGCTATAACCCTTGAGTCTGGCTCTACTGATTCGGTTTACGCTTTAGCACTTAATGGGGGGCGAGAGGGCAGGGGGGGAACCTCCTACTTCCTGCCTAGAAAGCATTCGAGAAGCAGTCTTTGTAATGGACACTAATGCTCTAGCCCAGTATGGGCTGGGCCAACAGGAGAGAAGAAAAAAAAGTCAAGAACTCATCCAGCAGTCGCATGATGCCTCTTTTGCTTAGTTGTGGTAATGGCATGTCCTCAAGAGAAAGGCTATTTTTTTTTTTAAAGAGGGTGAAAAAGAATACTTGCAAAATTTCTAAACACATTTCCACGCAATTGCCAGATCTCCACCCCGGGCCCACAGCTCTCTTCATCTGCTACGTTTCTTAACGCCGCTCCATGTTAAGACTGCAGAAACAATTCATATTTCAACAGTCATTATTATTTCTTAAAACGGTGCAGATTCCCAAATCTGCTGCAAGGCTTGCCAAGCACAGCGTAGAAGAAGAAAATGAATGCACACCCAAGCCCTTTCTGTTTCTTTTCCCAAATAGCTTGGACGCCAGCAATGCTATGAAATAACTGTGAGCTGTAAAACCATACAAAGTATTGGCATGCAAATTAGCACACTAAGCATCCTCCTATCCAATAGCTGTTAAACAAAAATCCAAGAGCAAGCTTTTCCAAAACCACATCTGCAACCATTTTTTCCCTTTCTTAAGAATCATCTCCACGGTACCTGGAAAACTGGCCTTTGAAGGTAAGGTGGATACATGGTCGTAGGTGGGTGTCTAAGGGTGGCGGAAGGAAGTCTTACACCATTCCTACTTGCAACACTGAATGCCCACGCTGTCTTGTTGATCTTCAGAGTTTGGACTATGGCAGTGATGGTGAGATATGCAGAAAAAGCACTCTATACACAAATTAATTTTGAAAAGGTCTATTAAGCTATCTTGCCAAGGTACTCCTCCAGGACCCTATCCCTCACACAAAGAGAACACAACACAGGCCTATGTTCTGGGTACAGCTCCTCAGGTTTAAAATGAGGAAAGAGAGCATCTCAGGGCTTTAGCAGCAGTGTAGTCTACCGCTCAGCTAGGGACTCTTGTTATGAGAGTGGCCTCTGGCATGTTGTCAAGAAGTCCGCTTCACAATCCAACAACGGCATGACCCGTATTGGTTTTTCAACTCTTCGTGTCAGACTATTTACGAAGCAGTGCACACGGCAGTTCTGCAATGCAGGGGAAAGTTGCATCCTGGTGGCCAGCTGGGGTGGAAGGGAAGAAACACGCCACCCCCCCCAACACACCCACCCACACACAAACACGTTAAGAGAAAACGATTAGCACATTTCAAGCTTGCATCCCAGAGAACAGTCTACGTTAGACGGAAGTAGGAAACTAAGGCTATAGCCTGAAGTCTCTTTCCCACTTTAGGTTCATCAAATTAAAAAGAATCAATCTAGCAATATGCTCATTAATATCTCAGGTGTTTTTATTTAGAAGCCATCTAAGAAGCTTAGTTACTAATTACAGATAGTTAAAAAGGAAGACAAAGTGCCATCCAGGCAGACTGTAACATGCTGCTCCCAAGTCAGATCTTTTGAATGCTATAAATAGGCAGTTTAGATAAGCGTCGGGGGCAGGAGTTATATTAGAGAAGCTGCTAAACCAGAGGACGGAATGCAACAAAAATATTCTCTACCATCAATAGTGTTCCTTCACTTCAAAGAATTCAATATTCTTTAGTGTTCCCTTTTTGAAAGATGAAAATTGTCATTTAACTTGTCTGGTCCCACTCCACTTAAATGATCCTTTAATTTCCTTTCTTATTTCTAAGCCCTCAGGTGGCTAGTCCAATGCTATCTGGCCTTGGTTGCATATGAAGTTCACAGCTCCTTGCCTGATCTCATGATCCTCTATCAAAACAGCACTTTCAGAAGCGTTTCCTGTCTAGCTCTGCCTTGCGTGAGTTGCTTTTTGGTTGAATCAGCTGCCAGACTAAATCCCTTTTGTGGAAAGCTGTATAAAGCTCCGTGCGGCCCCCTCCCCCACTCCAACTTGGGCCTGACATCCGGAACTGACTTAGGAAGTCCTATAATGGTTACCAAATTTTTGGGAACTGCCTTGGCTTTTCTGAGCTAAACATATGGTGAGTACAGGCAGCATCACCCATCACCACTTGACCTTATGACAGCCCTAGAGTTGCTGATTTTTCTTTTCTTTTCTCCATTTTTTTTTTAATGAAAACGAGAAAACTTTTACCAGATAATACAATGATGTAAATGCAAAATCATGTTGTGAAACGACTGCAAACATGCTGATTTCCAGATGTTTGACGAGACAGTAAAGAAAGAGCACAAAGACGGGTCAACAGTTTCCGTCAGAGACTCTGCTGGGCTCCACATGAAAAAAAAAAACGAAAAAGAAAAAAGAAACCAACTCAACATTCAGGTCTCATACGTTCTGGGGATGCTACACAGCTGTCAAACTATTTAGAAATTAGGAATTAAACTAAAGGTTCTCCTGTTATCTGCCAAATTCCAATCCATCAATGGCTGGTTACAAGGTCTTTGACTGGTGGCGTCCAGAGAATTTACTCAAACTGTTATTAGCTCGGCAAAAGAAAAAGACAGTAGTGTGCTGTCTGGGAATTATTATTCTTTGAGGAAGCTCCTTGATCCAAGCAAGAGAGCCTGCGCCCTCTGCTTACAAATGACTCCTGCCCGAAGAGCTGAGCAACACAGCTCTGCAGGGAAAAACGATCCAAAAGCATTGGAAGGTGGTGCAGGAAGAAAGGCAGCAGCTCCAAGGCATTCCCTTTTCTTCCCACCTTGCCAAGAGCAAGCAATATCACTGCCTGAAAAATTCAGTTGACTTTAACGGTGCCAGAAACAACACTAGCTTTTATTCGGCATGGTCTGCTCCACTCCAATGGTGTCAGGAGCACAGTAGGGTCATCCATTTGGGGCTGGACTAGGTCTTTGTGAGGTCCCTTCTAGACCTACTTTCCTCCGGTTCAAAAACGGTGTGCGCTACTACCAGAAGACGGCCTTTGGAAGCATCCTCAAAGGGCATGGATGCCTGAAGACCTGTATGACTGGAACTGAGTTTTCCCCCAGGTCCCTCTTCTTGCCCCCTCCACAACCATTCCTTCTAAACAGGACCATTAGGCACAAATATTTATTGTGCTTCCCTCAAGTCATCTTTCCCATGAATGCAGTTTTCACAAAGAATTTAATTTCTGATGGGCCGGAGGCTGCTTGTTTTTTTCTTCTTTGTGGGGGGGGGGAATGGTCTAATTAATCTCCTGCTTGTGCACAGCACCTGGGGTTCTGATGGGCACCTTTAAAACAGCTAAATAAAACACTTACTAGGCTATACTGTGGTCCAGTTAAGTCCATCTGAAGTATCCTTTAACCTCCTGTACCTTAGTGCTGCCCTGTGATGATGCATACTAGGAAAAAAGACACGGACGCTGGACTAAACGGAGCAGGGAGGAAGGGTGGGTATTTAAGGCAGCTTGCATGCAGGCCTACAGATCACAACCCTGAGAGATTTTTCCCTTTTACTACAAAACAGTGCATCGAAATGGGAAACCATTCCAGAATAAGCTGTTCGTTTTCCATGCGTAGACAAGGCCTAAATCCATAATTGAAATATTCACACTATTCAGCAGCATATACTGCCAGCAGTTGACAGTATGTTCCCTCCACCTCAACCCCTATCTTGGCGACTTCTTCTCTAGCTGGCAGAAAGCCGTCCACGGGTCTATCTTAGGAACACTTTACTCCCCTTTCCTATACTGGCCAGGGCAGGATGCTAACCTGTTCTCAGGATTTCACTATTACAACAAGATTTTTAACTCCCAGGTCCCTGACAGAAGACAGGAGCTCGATGTCATGGTTTAATTGTCACAATAAAATTGCTATTGCATGCAGTGCCATTAAATTTAAAAAAAAAAATTGCATAAAGTGAAAGAAGTATTGTACAGTAACTAAATAAGGAGATAATTCATTTGGCTGTGAAGGAGTTAATAAAGGAACAAAATTACACACAGTGCGTGTTAAAGGTTAGAAGAATAATCAGTCATTTGAAAAACACTACATAAACATTTTTCCGGATGCAATTTTCAGTCCAAGGATACATTTCCCAGTAGAAATCAGCAGCTAAAAAGGAAATCATTTAGTCTCTATAAGTGCCAAATTGTATCCTGATTTTTCCTGGTCTGGCTCGACTTTCAAAACTAGTGGTTCAACTTCTGCAATCTTTCACCCAATGACTACATAAACACATCTTTATAAGACAGACATAATCCTTGGGTGGGCCAATTTATGTTGGATTATGAAAATACTTAAAATACAAAATCGTATAATGACTGTTGTCCTTTTGGTTTTCTCTAAATGGAAGAAAAGTTGGTTAATACAGACAGTTCACACTGCTTTCAAAGGTAATCTGCCACATCCCTTTTTTCACTCCCAAATATTTCAGCATCTTGGAAAGTAATTAGTTGCTACAATTTCATTATTCAGTTATCTCAACCTCTATTTTTAATGACATCTAATGCAAGTCCTATCTATTTCAAGTTTAAAAATGCATAAGCTATCTTTGGCAAATTGTCCGCATGTCAGTGTGGCCAGTTACCACACAACATAAGCATACATCATACCACACAATTGGACTGAATTAAGCTATTATACACACCGGCCAGAAAAACAATTCTCACCCTTGAAAATATTTTGGCTACTCTCTGTTGGGTTTAAAGTTATATAAATAGTAGCTTTCACAAGGATAAAACAATAGATGTAGAAGGCAAACAAATTAATTTAGAGTTTATTGCTACTTAACATATACATACATGGGCGCACACACATATAAGATTTTTTTTAACGGTCTATTATTGTACATGTGTACTTTCAGCAATGCAACTAAGTGATGGTATACACTTTTATTCTTCATGGAGAGGTAAATCCTGTTTTTTCACTTCCCTCTTGAAACTCTAGAGTTTTTATAGGCAACTACAAAAGTCAGCATGCTAAAGCCAACAGTATCCTATCTTCAACACTTAGCATGTGGTAGACGAGAGCTTTCTTTTTCCTCCAACGTATAAAGTTATGTGAAAGAAGACATTTTTCTAGTCTTCAGAGAGTAGAGAATAAATTATAGTGATAAGATCTGGAAAAGTTTGGTTGGAAGTTAAGAGATTTTCACATCTGTGTCTACACAGCCATGCCTTGGGAATAATGCATCTCGAGTACCATTCACATAAAAATGCGAGAAAATGTTCCTCTCAAACTCAGCAAAAACATTCATTGTACTTATGTCTACAGCTTGACTAGCAACTTATGATAATGATCTGAGCTAACATTTTCTCCCTAATTTAAAACACTGCATACTCAGCATATAATTTTATATAAACCATGTATATGGACAATCAAATTCGCCACTGCATTAACTTCGCATCTCAATTGGTTTAATTGAATTTATTACTATATTGCATTGGCCTAAAACATAAGCCTTATATAATAGCGATTCAGCCCCATAATAATGTAACACCAACTGTTATTCATATAGGGCCTGTTTGAAATCTCTTTGAAGTCAGTTGTGGTCTTTCCAACAACTTCAATGGACTTTGGATCAGACCATCCTACTTCCCCAGAGAGACTCTGGTCTTAGCTAATATCACTGCAGATACAGAGCAACTTAAGTTATTCCTGACAGAAGTTCAGTAAAATTAAGATGTGAATTGGCCTGTTTCTTCTTCAGCACTTTTTATGCATGTCAACCAATCACATTCTTATTATACTTACAAATAAATACTACAAAATTAATAAAATTACATTAACAAAAAGGTGGTTGGTTAATATGTGTGCAGAGCTTTAAAGATTAGTGGTCAGATTTTGAAAGATTCATTTCCATATAACTATAAAACTGAAACTTTTTGCAGTCTTTTCAAAAAGTTAATTGTGATCGTTAAGGAATATTCTTTTGCTAAACATGGTCTCGTAGATAAAGCAGCCGCCAAGGTAATACTTGATACCAGAAATGTTACTGGCAACATGTACGACGTAACAGAAAGCAGCAGAGTAAGACTACGTGCACTGACTACTACAATACGTTTGGCAGTACAATGCATACATTTCTGGTGGAGATTATATTATTAAACCATGGCTGACAAAAATAAAAAGAATATTAAATTGTAGAACATTATGAATGGTAAGTATATATCAAGCATGAACAAATTTTTCCAACTGTGAGAACTTAACCTCCCCTCTCTATTTATGCACTTTGCCAAAGTTTGACACAGCTCCATTTTACAAGGAGAAAACATTCAAACAGACTAAATGCATAAAAACTGCTGCAGACTAACGTAGAAAAACAAAGTCCAAGGGAAGCCCCAGCACCTCTTTGAACCATAAAAGAAAGGATGTTGTTTAAAATCAAGAATTTCTGGTTGACATATTTTGCGTTCCTTTCTGATTTAAAACACTCTTCTATGAAAGCTGCCATTATTTAAAAGTGAAGAAAGAAAAGGGAATTCGCCCCACTTCTCCCCAGTCCTCACTTTGCTATTGTCCCCTGTATCTATTTCCAGGAAGCCATATTCATTAGGGTTAATCTGCCTACTAAATGAATAAACAAAGGATTTCTCTGTCACTGAGAGTCCAGGTGAGCAGATATCATCTTCTGACAGAGAAAATCATCCGTACAAATACAGCGCAGGAAATTACCTGCTGCAATCCCACACCTGGGATCATTTGGCAAGCGGCTCAGAAATGTTGAGTACAGGACTGAAATCAAACTCAATATATATATATTTTTTTAAACTGTAAATCCTCCATCAACACAAGTGTCCTTGCTAACAACAGAAAGCAGAAGCTGCTGTCCTCGATGGCCATGTGTACTCGTAGCTCAGAAAACAGACTGGTACACGCATTTTATGGGAATGCAATTTTAAGGTATAGTTCTTTAATACTTGTCTCTAACAGTGCACCTACTATATTTGCATGGGATGCTGATGCAAACAAAAAAAGCTAGTGTCTTGCCCTAAAAAGATCACAGTCTAAAAGGAAGCAAATAAAACTAGGGGTTGAGGTACAACAAACCAGTGAAGTATGTAGTTGTGGCATCAAATCACCGCATCTTGCCCATGTGTATTCAATGTGATATCTATGCACACGCGCAGTACTAGACAGATCATTTCCAATAACGCTTCCCTCTAGCTGCTCTTCATTGTCATATTTTTACAGATGTCAGAGAAGATGTGGTATTATGATTTCGAGATGGCAGATGCCTTGCAGGTGAGAACAACACAGGTATTTCACGTGGAAGACAACATCCAGATAGTACTGGGATGAAAAGAGGATGGGGTGCAACAAACACAAAAGCAGATAACCAGGGACAGGCAAAGCAGCTGGAAGGGGAGGAGGACAAGGCTCCTGCACCTACTCTGGTGGAGGGGAAGCCAAGCAGAGGGGAAGGGTGCAACGCAGAACAGCACAAAAACAAGACGATCGTAGCATCTATGGTTTACATAAGCACAGAAAAGGAAGAATGCTGGCTATCAGGGAAACAAGAGAGGATGAGGATAAAGGATTCAGGGAAGTTAAGAGCCATCATTTGCATTTTAGCTACAGAAGGCAGTTCGGCAAATTGAAACGCGACAGAGAAGCGGCAGGATGTGAACCTAGTTTAGACGTCTGATGTGCTCAAAACTACGTAGCCAAAGGCTCCCTCCCTCCCTAAATACAGGTCCTTTTTGAAGTGCCTTATATGGCAACTATGGAGAGATAAATTAAAACTAAGAACCTAGGGAGTTCTTTGATCCTTGTGCTTGAAAATATGTATAAGAATATTTTATCCAGACGTCTTTTTGCTATATATGGAAACCAAATGCTGACTAATCATATAAACCTTATGGGGCCTAAGCACAGCTGTAATCTGCAGCAGAACACTGTCACACTGGCAAAAGAAAACGTGGGATACAAAAGTTAAATAAGTCACATTAGAAACTAGAAAGTTTACTTGTGGTGCTGAAGATGACAGAAGGGTGATCAAAGCCTCCCAGGCCAAATTAGTCAAACGGAGAATTTTCTTTCTGGTGGAGTTTTAAGATAGACATGTCATAGCCTATGATTTACTCGTCTACAACAGAAGTTGAATAGCTTCCATGATGATAACCTAAATTTCTAAATCGTCCCATAGGAAACCTGATTACACAGCAGACCAGTAATAGGACCCAGAAGTTTTAACTCCATTTCGTTTGTTTATATCCAACCCGAGTTGCCAGCGATCAAGGCCACAAGGGCTGTTAATTGACCAAACGAGACGAACTGGTAGTCTCTGTCCAGTTCTTAATGGCTAGCTCTAACCTATCATTACAATCAGCTTTCCTTGCCGCCCTTGCGGGCACGCTCAGCTATGAGGATAAGAAGAAAAGAGCAATACCGGAGAGTGTACTAGGTTCTTACTTGTAATGACAACTTCAAGTCGGGGTTGAAGCGAGTTCCTGGTAGAGCATGGGGAAGCTTGGACAACCACTGCTGCATCCGTATTTTGTAGGCGAGGACTTCGGTTTCTATCAGCGCTTCTTATCTTTGAAATTTCACCGTGGCCATCGGAGGAAATGAAACTAATTGCCCTTTAACTGAGCAAAACATATGGAAACTGGATTTGAAACCATGGGAATAGGATTATGATAGAACCAAGACATCAAAATCTGGGGGATTAGATCTGCTGGAGAAACAATCTTCTTGGCTCATAAATCTTTGTTCTGGGAGCTTCATAGTAGCAAATGCTTGTGAAAATTCATCTGCATATGTGCCCAGTTCTCTCGCTTGTGACTGCATGCCAGAGCAGGCTGCAGCCTGTGAACCAACGCACTTGAAGACGAATTTCTGAATAAACTAACCTTCTTTCACAATAGCATTAGAAAAATATACTGTTGTCCTAAAACAGTCTTTTTTCCATGAATCCCATCCTTTCGGGGCATCTGACAGCCCTAATATGTATGATGTATGGCTCTGCGGTAAAGCACTACGTGGGATGTGTGAAAATCCCACTGGACTCCAGTTACGTAGTTCAGCACTCAAAATATTTGGATTAAACTAATTATCTCCGGTACATCTCACATCTAATGCTGGCCTGCAACTGGCAAACGCTTGTTTTCCAGTAACATGTAGCAGAGAGCGAATAGAGAACTCTGTTGTACATCATCTACCTGGAAATGTTAACAGCATAACAGAGACTCCCATTTGGGGGGTTTAACACAGCCCTCAGTTCCTCAACTGTTCCTTAAATCTTTGAATGCAATGGAATAAATACACTTTCAAAAGTAAAAGCAGCCAAGTAATTTGCCCTTCGTTTATTCTTCAAACACCCATTGGGACACTGTATTTGATTAATGCTTCCAATGAGCGTTAAAAAGTTGCTCCACTATAATGCAGGGAATGTATTATGAAACAGGAAAAGGCAAGTAGCTGTAGTTTAGAAGCACAAAGGTGAGATAATGGCCTTCCACCCCAGTGAACTGTCAACCTCATTTAGCCTAAAGTGTTGCATCTGGAGATTTCAAACCCTCCAACCGTTTAAAAATATATAGAATGTTACAGCAAATGACAAACATCCGAGTTGTCACCTTTTGGAAGCGGAGATTTAAAATCCAGCATATGTTCTGCAACTGCATCTTTACCGCAGTGTTAGAAAATGTTTTACCTAGTTTGCTTGCTACCTCCATTTTAAATATGGGAGTACCATTTTAAATATGGTATATATACACATACCCTCTTCAAGCAAGGAGCTCTCTTTGCTCTTCCACCCCTGACTAATAAATAGGCAGCCTGTATCTCCCCTTCTGGAATATGCAGGCCTTAAAACAAACAGATTTCTACCAGCTATTGGAGGGTGAAAACATTACTTTGCTTTCTTACCTTTGCATTTAACAGATGCATGTGCGAGCAAGTGACTGCTGCGGGAATATTCAGGTCTGCCTTTGCAAACTAGGAGCTAGATCCAGCCAATCCTCCATGTGCCAAATTAATGCTGGAACCACTGGGGGTTTCACATGGCTGGTATGCAGGACTGGACCCAAGTCTATACTTAAAGCACATTTATGCCCACATGCATTGCTCTTTAACTGTTTTAGTGGCTGCCAGGCATTGCACGATGACATAAAAAAAAAAGACAAAAAATAAATAAATCAAACTTTAATAACATATCCAGCCAACTGACACTGCTTCAGTTTGCAGTTGGCATTCATGGCAAGCAGAAACAGGCTGTTACAAGACCCTTAAAAACTGACTTTTATTTGCCTAACCGTGGCAGGGTGGCAGGGATGTGTTAACAGTGGTGCTGGCCAAGACAAAAAGCCACCCCATCCGCAGTTCAAATTTCCACTTCAACTACCAGCTATAAAGGTGATCAGTTAAAAGTGACTTCTTTCAGATGCCACTAGCATAGTGCTGAAAGGCAGTCAGGGCAGCACATTGAATCCAACAGTCCAAGGGGGGAAATAAAAGGTTTCCAAAGAATGAGGACTGTGTATTACTGCCTAGCAGTCCTGTAGGTATTAAAACCTTGCTGTTACTTTTATCCTTATTAAGCCCCATTTCAGGCAGGAAAAAAACCCCCACAACATTGAAACATGCTTAAGCATCTTTCTTAAATGCAGACAATTCCTGAATCAGAGCCTCAGTGAGGACAGATTTTCTTTCCCCCTATGATGTTATCAGATAGTACATCTTGTCTACAGGGTAGCCTCATCTCACGACCAAAGTTGCAACTGGCTGCTCCAGTAAAGAGGGGAAAAAAGCATAAGTGAAACTTTGCAATAAAATCATAAAATAGTGAAGCTTTGCTCGCAACTTAGTTTATCTTATTGTGCATAAAAGTTTAAACTAGGCTTTCAACCTCTCTGTCTTACTGCGCTTCACTATAAGGCTAGTTAAAAATAACAGAAAGCAAAGATGAAATGTAAATCATTTAAATGCCTGCATATGTTCTTTTGTAAAATGCATAATACATCTGCAATGTTTTTCTTCATATTTTGGAGACAATCAAGGAAGAAATGGTTCGCTTGTGATACAGTGAATTTTTAATCTAACTTTTCAGCAGTAAAACGTACTTCTGTGCAAGTGTTTTACAATATGCTATATTCAAAAACAGCAAGGAAAAACAGATTTAAAAAACATCGAACACAAGAGTGCCTGGACTAGACTCCCTTTTTATTCAAGCAGTTTTATGATCATTTCCATTTGTTGGATAGACCGGCAGATATGTGTCCTACAATTAGTGGCTAAATGAGTTGCTCCGCAATAAGTGAAACACTTTTGCTAAACTGTTTTTTTTTTAAATACTCATGTTAAGGCTCAGACGTGCCTGGGACAATCATCAGGACAGGCGTGAGTGTGTGCAGGACCAACTCACTCCAAACACAAGCATGAACCCAAAAGAGCAATAGCAGTGTTGGATAATCCAGAAAGACACATGCACTGTGTAACTTCCTAAATGCACTAAGTGCAACCGTCCTCGGTAACCTGCCCACTCGTGCTGGCGCATGGCAAGAAGGAAGCTATCACACAAAAGGAAAAAAGTGGGCAGTCACTTCAACAGAGAAGTGGCTGTGCCTCATCTGACATGGAGATGTGGGATTTTTGATGGGACTATTACCAATCCGTCCCTGGAGGTTTTTAAGCGCTGGCTAGACAAGGCCTTGCTGGGATGATCTAGTTGGGGTTGGTCCTGCTTGAAGCAAGGGGGTGGATGAGATGTGAGCTCCTGAGGTCCCTTCAACCCTCATTTCCTACGATTCTATGTAATCACAAAGCTTGTAAAAACGTATTTGGAAAGACTTTTGTTTTGGTTTCGAATATCACATGAAGGCCCCAGGAATCTGTGTTACGGCCTTAAATCCATGGCCAAGCTCCAGCAAGAACCATATGCTAGTTGTATTACTGCTCCTTTTCTTCCCCTCCTTTTCTCACTCCAGAAGACTGCACCCAGAGCAGTAACCCAAAGACAGCCTCAGGACAATAAAGACTTGTACACCATCTCTCTTATCTGGAGGAATGCTGCCTTAATGATGCAAATACTCCCCAAAACTGGTTTTTTATCTTTTGCTAATGACTACGACTGGCTTGGTTTCACTTTTGTGGGGGTAAAGATGACTGCAAGGCCATGCACGTGGGGTTCTTGGCTTTGCACACTCCCTTTAGGACCTTGAGTTCTTCCCTAGAGCCAGCAGACCGCAGACTATCCTTAAGTAGTCAAGACCTTAACAAATTTCTATTTCTGGGGGCCATAAAACCCATGGGACCACGAGGGCTCCTCGCTTTTGTGTGAGTGAAGAGGATATGGCAAACAAGGGTCATTTCCATATTCGTTGTCAGCAATGTAGCCATTGATAAATAAGGGGTCTGCAGTCTCTTATTTACTAGCTGCTGTCTTCATTAAGTGTTTGTTGGCATAGACCCTGGCTTTCCATAGTACTCCACCCACAGTATGAAACATCACCCAATTTAGCTTTAGTACTAATAAAAAGTGAAAGTTAAAAGCCGTGCAAGCAGCAGATAAAACACTATTGAAAGTGGCTGGGACAATGCCAGGGATGGAGTCCAAGGCAAGGGGAGGAGCCAAGAAGACTTGAGCCAATGGATGTTACGTGGTACTGGATAATTTAGGAAAACAACGTGTTTCCCATCTATGTTTAACCTTTACGTGACTGTAACAGTAAGTCATATGCAACTAAACACAACCATCTCTCAATTTTTATTGTAAACACTTTAAAAAGAGAACATCCTTAATTCTGCTCACAGTATGACAACGTGATCAGCGAGTGATGGATGCACTTTAGGAAAGCCATTCATCAACCTTTAGATACAGCAAGATGCTTGTCGGAGTCATTGTGTCAGACGGTCTTGTTTCACGTGGCGTGTGAAATCCACACATACACTCTCACACGCTCTCTCAATATTAGAGATTGAACAAGAACAGCTGGAAACATCTGAATTTGGATTAGGGCCTTGCTCTGCTCTCACTTCCACTGTTGTAAATCAGCATCGAATCCCCCGAGGTTAAGGAAACCGCACTGCTTCAAAAGTGAGAAGACTCCAACTTACTTTGTCAGAGAGACCATGCGATGCATTAGATTAACCACTGACCAGAGGCCCCGTCATATTTTTGCACGTGGTCCTACAGAGCAGACCCAGAACGTCAATGAAAGGATGAAAGACCGAGTCAGCTCCTAGCCTTGAACACGTGAATGCACCAATGGCAAATGCACCAATGGCAAATTGCATCAATGGCAAAACAGGGGCACGAAACATCAATGCATTTCAAGTGCATTTTCTTGTGCACTTTGGTGGGAGCATTTCAACTGTTCTCTGGCTTTGGCATTTCTTAAAAGCGCTTCAGGACCTGGAGGCCAGGGATTAAAACCTGGCATTCACAAGTGTTTCCCAATGAACATGCTGTACAGCAAAGACAAGAGTCTTTTTTTAAATCCGCCTATTGCCCAGGTTTGAATTCTGATCACCCCTCTCAACACT
>JAGPOW010002118.1:13898823-13918287 GCA_030014935.1 Caiman crocodilus | reverse complement strand
TGTCGAGAGCGAGTTGAAGCAGTGGCATCTCACGGAGACCGAGAAGGAAGATGAAATGGCATTCAGAGCTGTTCAAAACACAGTAATGCTCCGTCCTTGCGCAGGTTTTTTCCAATGGTTGATTTTTTTTTTTTGCTCTCTTATTCCACTGCTTTTTTCTTTTAAGAGGCAGCATCTGCCTGTGCTGCACACTTGGTAGACTTCATAGCTGGGAAGCCGGTGAAAACCCTGGCACTAAACCAACAGGTACCTGGCTGTGTTTTTCCATCTTTGCAGAGTGGTCCCTGGGATAGGATGTTGTCTAATATCCTCAGGGAGCAAAGTGTCTTCGCCATAAATCAAACTGGAAAGAAGAAAGGAGTGCAGTATGTTGCTTTAGTGCTTTGCCATGTGGGGCGGTTGTTTTGAGTTTCTGGAAAATATAACCAGTCCCAACTATTCTGGATTACAGCTGCACGGCTATAGGGTTTCAAACTGTGAAGATTAATAACTCCCTTTTGTTTTTGATTCTCACTCACTCCATGCCATGTAAAACGGGTAGATGTGCAAGTGCAAGGGAGGAAGAAGTGCTGAAAAGATATGTATTTGTAGCAAGCACGGCAGATTTCCACAGATAGAAATAGGACTCACTTGCCCAATGTTTTTTTGAGTTTCCATAAAAGTCAGGTACACAATGCCCCTCTCTACCTTCGAAAACCTTTCACACTACTGAAGGACAATTCTTTCTAATCAAGGTGACCTGATTAGAAAGGAAGCATGCAAAGGTGTTTGGCTGTCTTTAAAAGGTCTGGATATGACGCATTTTCTAAATGGATAACATTTGTACCTGCAGGTATCTGAATCCCCCAGGGAATCGCTGCCACAGACAATTAATAGAAAAGAGTATTGTGGAATGGGTCCTGAAGGTGCTTCCTCCCATTCGGTCACATTTACATACAAAGCAGATGAAAATGGCACTTTTGAAAACACCAAGCACTTCAGCACCTCTGAAGATGTCACCTATAATGCAGTCATGTCCAAAACGCCTTTAAGTGCCTGAATTGGTTTTTATAGCACTTGGATGAAGTAAGATGTCATCAGTAAAAAACACCCACAGTTTTATGGTCCTGATGATGAGCTGTGTAACCTTAAATCCCTGGCCACAAGATACACACCGCATGTGTTACTGAACTCAGTTGCCACTTGGCTTAAGTCTGAATTTCTGCTTCTTTAAAGTAATAATCAGCTAGGGGGAAAATGAAATCTCTTCATCAAGATCAATGGCTGAAATGCACACTCCCAGAAAACCCCCCCCCACAACTTTCTACCAGCTATGCAATATGATGTGGCACTCCTTACCTATTTCCTAGATTTCATAAGCGGTTTGTTTGGGGGGGGTTTCAACCTTGACGTCCTACTTGGGTACTCTCCAGTCCCTAGTTTCATAACACCATAGACTTAATGGCTCCAAACAGGCCATCAGTCTCTAGTTTCCAGGTAGTTGCTGTGCACTAAACCCATATGCAAAAAGCTTAATTTGTTATTGGGGGGTGGGGGAGAATAAGCTCACAACAGAGAAAACAGGCACACATGGAGAATGTTCTTTTTCCTAAATGAGACAGTGTTGCTCGCAGCGGTCACTGGTACCTTCAAACCTCCTAAGAAGTACCCCTTGCTCAGCACTAAAGGCCTATAAAACTTCAGTAAGAAGTAAGATAAAATAAAATAAAAATAAACAAGAAATAAAGCCATTTACTGCATGACTGGGAAGGGAGAAGATCTGATACTCCTATGACATGAAACATTTTTAAACCCAGGCTGAGATCTTAAAATGCCAAATTTTACCCACAAGCGAATTTTTACAGCTGAGCTACAAGTGTCGTGACAACAGGTGCTTGTCATGGAAACGGTGACGTGACTTTAACTTTGCATCCTACCGCTTGTTTCTTGCTTGCCGTCTCACTGGTGTCCTGAAACAAAGTACATATTCTAAAACTTCCACCTGCCAAATTCAAGGGCCAATAGTGAGAAAAATTAGATGGGGTTTACTCAGGACCAGGATCTGAAGACTTGCTGAAGTTAGGCATTTGAAGATGGGTTTACAGGGAAATACTGGGCACGTGGTGAGCAGAACCCCAGGTGCAGGAAGGCACATGGGAGACGGCCTGACAATGAGCGGGCAAAGGATGCAAAGGAGAAAAGTGAACACAGCATTTTTTAGCAGAACGTAATGGGTGAAAAGTGGAGTTTGAAACCAATGAGACTAGGCTGTGCAAGGCCTTGAAGACTAAGACAAAGGACATGAATTTGCTGCTGACAGCAAGGCTTGGGGGGTGGAGAGGGGAGGCGATGGGGAGGGAAACCAGTTGAAGGATCCGGCAGTGGGGGGAAGAGGGGAGTAGAGCAGCAAGCACTGTTGATGATTTTAACAGCTGATTTCTGCTAGAGCCGTGCAGCCCAAAATGAAGGAGGTTACAGCACTTGACAAAAAGAGTTGATCCTTCATGCCAGGGATTTTCAAGGTGGGGATGGAGGGACGTGAGCAGATGTTTGACGTGTTGAAGAGGAAATGATGGCTGAATTTAGTGAACACATCAAATGGAAGAATGCAATTGCTGCAAATGGAAAAACTGCTTCTAATAGAAGCGTTGCACGAAGAGGTACAGATATTCTTGGGCATGAAATAGTTATGCAAATCAGCACTGGAATTTGCAGCTCTAAACTTTCAGATTTAATGCAATGTGAAAAACAAGTACCGAGACCAGAACAAATTAAAGGGGTCAGGAACATTCATACTCCATTTTTTTATAAATATACAAGTAATACGGTTTATAGACGCACATTCTGGGGGCATTAATATATATATATTAAAAAATAAAAAATAAATCTATATTTTATCATGCATTTTCTCTGTGTAATCCTTGAAAACACAGTCAAGGCACTGAGGTTTTAGGATCTCTTGTAAATTTAAAAGTAGCTAGGAGCTGTTAGATCTCGAGTAAAATAAATATTGTATCCTGCAGCAGCCCACTGGGAATCATAGTTCACG
Organism: Caiman crocodilus; assembly: GCA_030014935.1. NCBI lineage: Eukaryota > Metazoa > Chordata > Crocodylia > Alligatoridae > Caiman > Caiman crocodilus. The sequence continues at coordinate 13,915,259 of JAGPOW010002118.1, read as the reverse complement.
TGTTGCTCTGCAGAAGATTGAGGTGTCAGATCCAATTAGAATCAACTCTCCTGCTTATTTTACGCTTTAAACTATCTAAGCAAAACGATTAACAATAACTGTTAATTACACCACGGGAACTTAGATGGATCTTCTATTTGGAAGATATATGCATCCGTTCTCCGTGTACAAACCATCTAGTGTTTATATTTTTTTCATAAAATACAACCATTTAGATGGGAACCATTTGTGACCTTGGACATACACTGTCTGTTAGTGCACTGCTATTTTTCAGCTGGCAAAACCATTATGTGAACTGAAGGTGGCTTTCCCAACTGAAAATAAATATGTATCACTTAAGCTATAAGACACTCCAGAGCGTGCATTAATGGGCCACTGGTACATGCCTCAAGTGAGTTGTGTGACATGAGAACAACTGTCTTCAAGCTACCCAGGATTGCACCTATGACCATTAATGGATGCCCTAGAGGATATAGTGCCACTCTACTGTAATCTGGGAAGAAAAATTCCTAATTATACTTTGTTTAGCTATTATGTTGGTAAGGTCACCGTCACTACTTCACCTGGCTTTGACATCAATACAAGAACAATCAATTAAACTGCCTGCTTGTCTAGATTTTAAGCCGTATTCCAATAACATTTTTTATCAATCTGGGATCTGCTTCATGTCGCCGCAGCACCTTTCCCGCTGACATCTGTATTTGTAGAATGAGGTATTTTGATTGCACTGGATGCAGTTTTGAACTGTACCATGATTAAATGAAATAATGTGTTTGTAAACCTATTCAATATAGAACAAGTTTACACTGTTGGAAAAAACTAGGAAAGTCGCTATCAAGTTTGGAAACATAGCCTACTAGCCATAGAAGAGGACTGTGAGACTGGGAAACAAGTGCTTCAGCGCTGGCCGTGTCACCAAGCTGCATACTGGTTAACGTTTGCAAAGGAAATGGGAAGGAACATGTTATTAGTGTTACTAAGCATGCTAGCACAACTAGCCCATTGGTATCCGAGTTCAGGGTAAGCCTCTAATTTTAACGTGACATTTGCAGACATCCACTGGACTCAACCCTGTCTCTCTCGATATCCCTGTTTTCTGGCAATTATAACTCTCCCAGAACTCCTAATTTTTCTGATCTTAAATTCATCAGACAGGTTTGAGGAGACTGAAGATCCAGTGTGTGAATGACCATTTAATTCAGTGGCCTTTTTTAAGGGCATGGAGGCACACACAACTCAAATGTTGGGGTTTTTTGCCATTTCTCTCTACTCCACATTTTAGGAGGCATTTTGCTGGCCTCAAAAGCTCCTACTGCTTTGAATGGGATTACTGACAGTCTAATTCCTTTGAAAAAATCAGACCACTACATTTCATTCTGAAGCCAGTCTTTATACCAATGCTTTCCATCAGACTTCTGCTTGGAATTTACTGTATCTACAGTATATAAAAAAAAATTAAAAGTCAGTTTAAATGGACAGGAACACTATAACTTCAGCAAATCTAGGCTTCCTGCAGGCTTTCATTTGGAAGGGATTGACCCTTGGAGCTAATATAACCCGAGAGAATGAACGGTGGCATTTGGTAGGCTTCCAAGGTTACTATATTGTTTCTCATGGGGACCCTGATCTTCTTGTAAGAAGCCACAGTAGATTGGTTTTTCTACGGACTTCCCATAAGAGGCTAATCACAGACTTGTATAAGTCCTCCTTTTCTTATAAAAATTAACTAAACATGTTAACAAAGCTACATTATGTTGTGAAAGAAAACCAAAAAACGAAGGTACAGCAAAGGCTTAAACACCACTATGCTCTCCGACACCTAGGCATAGCAGCTGTTTCATGCCTTTTGTATTCCCCAGGTCGTGGAAGCAGTATGGTCCATTTCACCCAGAGATGTTTTTCCTTCCACCTTACTTTTTTCCTCGTAATTGTGATGGGCAATTTGAGGCCAGGTCAGCTGGGCAGCCCTCCCAGGTTTCTGGTGTTATTTTTTCTTAGGTTTGTAAGGAAGTCACACCTTTTGGAGAAAAGCATTTGACATTTTTACTTATACCTTGGGCCTTGTGGGGATGTGAAGCCAGACTCTTCACCCATTCAATTATGTAATTCCATTTACATTAGTGAGCTTCCTGCTGTTTTACAAGGATCAGATCTGGGGTGTACTTCATTCTGTAACTAATTGTTTTGGCCAAGGCTCTCTACTGCAAGTTCCTACAGTACCAATGCACCCCATTAGGAACAATGAGAAGTGACACTTACACACTGCACGAATTTGTAAGCACCCCATATTTCTCACCCAAGGTAATATGTGCACTTTTATCTGAAAGGCCGTGGAAAAGAAGTTGCTTCTTTTTTTTGGTGGTGGTCAGGAGGAAGTTTGCATAGGCAGGGAGGAACCTGAAGGGATCTTTCCTGACTGTAAAACTTTAACTTTCAAAGAAAAGGCTGCTCATCAGGAAATAATGACAGTGCACTGAAATGTTCTTAGCACGTCTGTAGAGGAGAACTGAATTCCCGGCTGCACTGAAATCAGTGTGGTTTATATCACCGACTACGAGGTAAAAGGACTTCACTCTTGGAGTTTTAGCGGTCGGCTCTAGGTAAAGAAAAAACTCAGTTGTGTGCAATCTTCCCCGCCTTCCTTTTAATGAACCAATGTCACTGGAGACTTTAAACTGGAACCTTTACATTTTATTTCAGAATTTATTCTACTAAGCAGAACAAAGCAGTTCAAATTATTGAAAAAAATGCTACAAGCGGCCGTATAACCAGACTGTAACAGCAGCCAATACAGAGCAGAAGTCTAGCTACATGACTGGAAGTGGGAAAAATTTCACCTTAATCTGCATGACTCCAAAACCCATGGCTTTTCCCATCTCTACTCAAACTATTATCTTTAGGATTCTTGATTTATGCTGCATTAAACTGGAAATCAATTATTCATGCTATGATCATGTCTGTTTTATTAACACAGAGATGAATGTATGACAGTATTTTTTTTTTTAATATACAGCATACTTATACTTGCCTTTTAAAAAAATGTTGTTTTAAATGAAGATCTGCCTAAGCAGAAAAACATCACTCTTTTTCTGTAAGAAAGAAACGGTCCGAAAGGTAAAAGTGATTTTCTGAGGACAGAATAAGACAGTATTAAAATTAATTTAAGTGATGTGTAGTATGACAGTACTTGAGAGAAGAAGAAACATGGTAAAGATGATGGAGCGTACAACTGGATATACAATGCACACAGTTCTCCATCCTCCCATGTGCTCTTCCCACATCTTCTACAAACTGTTAACAAAATAAATGGAGAAGAAACACAGTACCATACCACCCCGCATGCTGAAAATGCAAATTAAAACAGTTATAGGACCTTTTGATTATTTGCTTGTTGATGCATACCAAGGGGAAAATGCCCCTTGCTTACAAGCTTTTTTATAACCTACCCATCACTAGCTTTTAAAACACTAGCAGAATACACGTAGTCTAGGAACAGCACTTGCTCTGGATTTGGTTAGTTTGATTTACCTATTCAGTTAAAGAAAGTGAGGAAATCGATATTCTGCAGTCTTTAAATCCATTCAAATTCAGAGAAGGTGAATGGCATATGTAAACATTTATAGCCATTTAACTTATAGGGCATACCTTCCTAAACCTAATTCATACTGCTAACAACTACATCAAATCCCACTTTCTAGATGATTTATGACCAGTTAATGAGCTCAAAATACTCTTAAAGGAAATGCAAAAGGAAAATCAGCCCACAAGTGTCACAACAAGGTCTTATTATCCCTACCTGAGCAAAACATGGCAGTCCTTTTGGAGGAAAAGAAAAAGAGGCCAGGCCATTTACGCTCGACTCACAAAGATGGATTTAGATGATCTACTCTGTGTACCTAAAGTAGTATATATATTCCCATCATGTAATCATAAATCAAAGGAGCAGAGTAAATATTTCTATAATAGAGCTACCACACGCAAGCAAAAAGAAGTTACCAAGATGAGCATGATGATAACGATTCAGGGACTGAGCGGCTTTGCTGACAGAGCAGGACATGGCATTTTTCGATTGCAGATGATTAGTTCAAGTCTGACCCAGATTGTTGGTGACTCCATGTTTTGTTACCATCTGATTTTTCATCTGCCTATGTGAAAATAGCCTGCGATTTCATGCTATTTTCTAGTTGACTGACACCTGCATATTAACAAGCAACGTCTTTTGGAGAGCCAGATTTGCTCGTTTGCTGGCAGGCTCACTGCCACAGAATGAAAATTAACCACCTCCTCTCTCACTTTCACTCTGGGGATGGACACCGCACAGAGGAAACTGGTGCAGTTGTGTTTCATTCTGTGCTGGAGACTTTCCTCCAATCCCCACATCCTACATCGGCTTTTACCTTGGCAGCATGCTCAATCATTTTAGAAAGGGCACAATAAATCACCAGGCAATAATTTGTTAATCTCTCATTTAACCACCCTCCTTAAGTCTCCTCTCTCAATTTATTATTTTTATACAGTAACCACCAACCAGCACTTGCAAAACATTATTGTTATTGCATGCATCCTCACAGCCGAGTCTTTCCCGAACTAAGCAGTTGGTGCCCAAACAGCAGCACTAGGTCATTTTAATTTTCCTTTATATCATATAGGGCATAGCTGCTCCTGGAAGTCATCATGTATATAGCACTGGCATCTAGGAGACCTGCGCTCCCTTGAAAACCCACCAGGGAACTGAATCACCTAGATCAACTTTTAAACCACCTATTTGCATGTTCGCATTTTGCACAATAAACTTCGCACCAAAAAAGAAAATTCTTTAAAAGTGTTATTCAGTACCAAAATTTTTTTTAAAAAAGAACCTAAAGCTCATCCCTCAAAAGTATTACTGTTTCATCAGTAACATAATGAAACATAACAGATAAGTAATCACAGCAATTAAAGCAATCATCCTGCTACTGTAGTGTGCTCTAAAGGTAACACAAGAAAGAGCTAGACTAGAAGTTACCATTGTGGTATCACTGCAAAATGTGTATTGCCAGGTACGGGTTTTCCTTGGTACTGAACAGGCGATGTCCAATAAGAGTGGCTTGTTATATGAGCGTTATTAAAAGGTCTTAATGACTGCGAAGAATAGAAAAAGGGCCAAATCCTCTTCCTGCTTCAAAGATCAGCACCATACACAGAGAATCTGAATGCAATCACTATCTGTAACAACAAACTACCTTTATACCGTGCAGGTAATTACAGGTTCAGGTCAAGGACTCCAGACCGTATTGATTACATTGCTGTGCAACAAGGACCCTCCAGCATCGGGCGTCTCCGCTCATGCAGGGACAGCTTAAGTATCGATGACGCCAGGATTCCTCGGGCCCTATCAACGCCAGTAACAGGAAACCCATGACCGCTCGGGCCTGTCAGCTATTGCCTGCGGCAAGAAGGACAGACTGAGAATTCATAATGCTGGGGACTTCATTTACCAGCTGCATTCGCACATCTTTACTACCTGAATAACTGATCTCTGCTGTTCCCAGGCACTACTTTCTAGTGTGCAGCATTTGGGAATAAATATTTAATCACACAGACACAACAGCAAAGCTTGGCTGTTTTAAGGTGCGACAGCAGAGGTGTTTATTCAGCTCCACTGCCAGGCACTCGAGATGCCCCTTATGGTCCCCATCTTGGACGTCTGGCCTACGGTGCCCATCTCAGAGGATTTAGAGCGAACAATAAAAGATGAAATAAATGAGATGTTTACCAGCTGCTTTTGAATAAAGCAAAAAAACAGACTCAGACCAGTCAATTCTATTAAGTAAACCCTCAGCCAGCAAGGAAAGAAGGTGACTATCCATGGCCAGCAGACTGTGTATGGCAGAAAGGGAAGTGCTAAATTACAAACCAAGTTTAAGTGGGCATCGATTAAAGTAAACAGAAAAGAGCTCAGCATTGCCAAGGTCATTAAAAAATTATGACTTCACCCTAAGCAGCACAGCGTCACCGCCACACACACGGCATACACCATGCTTTAAAGGAGAACACTATGTACTTGCTCAGGATCAAGGAGTACAACTATTTCCCCCTTCTCAATATGTTTTTCTTTCACTGTGTTTTATTCACCTCTTGCTTTCTTCAGCTGCTCTTCCTTCCCCAGTTCTTCTCTTTCTTAAAGCAAAAAGGAGTGGAGTTTACTTCCAAGGAGAGAAGGTAGAGGCTGAGACAAAAAATGGCTCAGCTAGTTATAATCTGCAATTTTTTCCTTCTTTTTCTTTTTTACCTCAATTTTCCTCCTCAAATGGCAAAGAAACAAAATGATTTCTGGGGACCCTGGAGAAACAAATAGGATCGGTTTTGCCTGGGAAAAAAAGACCGTGCTTTCCGGAAGTCTATTTCACTTTACAATCAAGTAGGATTATGGTTTGTAAGAAGTCTTCTACACAATTTCTCGAATAATTTCTGCCCCTTTAAAATCAGAGGGGTTTTGCTACTGAACTTAAGGACAAAATGTGTAGGTACAACATGTTAAATGCGAGGCCTTTTTTTAATGAGTTATTACGTTTATTGCTCTGCAGCAGGAACCTAGTCTTCCTGAATTTCCTTTAATTTAGTTTCTGTATAATTTTTTATTAACAGAGTTGGTAAACTTATTTTCATTTTCATATTCGTATGCAAGTAATCCAATGAGGCATGAAGGACTCATTTGCAGAATGTAGATGAAATGCAACCTTATCTTCTTCCAGGGGCCTGGTTTACTGGTGGGAATGTTTCACTACAAACCTACACGGCGTACGTTCTGTTATTAGGTTAGCAGTAATAGTTTTGCAGATCTCCACAGCTAGAAAACTGGTGATGGATTTTAGCCACCTCTATGAAAAGAATATCACTCTGAAGTTTTGAAATGTCAAGTCAAAAGCCTGTCCATTTGGACTAGGAGCAGGCAATGCCAATTGGGTTAAAAAAAACCAGTTGCAATATGCCATGTGAATGTCTGCAGCATGCCTTTTCAGTGCCAGTGATTCATTTCTTACTCTGCAAAGCTTTGCAACTCAACATTCATTAAAGGTTTCCCTGACAATCTGGAACAGTCTCTGGCATTACAGTGCATTAAAATCCTTAAGGAGATATTCTCCTTCGAATGCATGTGAGAAGTATGCATACGCTGTGAGACAAACAGAGTAGTACCTCTCAGCAAATACTTTTTGCTAACTTTTATTTTTACATTTCTTAGTTTTAAGAAATTGATACGATTAAAAGAGACATAGATGTGATTATATCCTACTCTCAAATTAAAAAACCAAAACCTCTTGAAATGCCAAAGAGGAAAAACCCCCTACTTATACCTATGTTGAGATAACACCCAATAATCATACTGAAACATTACTCTTCCATTAGACTTGCATATTTGTGGTTTACAAGGTTTCTGCAATGTTATTTCCAAGAACAAAATGTAGCGTGTGTAAATGTTTGCTTTCTCAAAATGATACTTGCTACACCACTCACAATCGTATTGTTGCTAATTCTACCACATCTTTCTTGACACGTTTGTGATTACTTTGTTTTTACTAAAGTATGTTTCCAATATTATCAGTTGCACCAAAAAATTTTACTTGCATATTTCACATGCGTTTGCAATCCTGTAGGGATTTCCCAATTTCGATCACCCACTTCATATTATTCATTTTCCACAATACATTTTTTCCATTTTTGCAATCTTTATCATTATAATCTAATGTATAACTTGGATGGGTATTGGCCTATGGCTCAGAGGAGTATTCTGACTTATTATCTGTATGCTAAGAGCAAAATCATCTAAAAAGATCAAAAGCTCCTGAATCCCCTTTTCAAAAGTGGCTTAGGCATTTAGGAGCCTAAGTCTCTCAAGTGCCTAAGGCACTTTGCGAAGATGGACTTTGGAGCGCGCGCTGTGTAGATGCTTGTGATAATGATACCTTAGCCTTTGAAAAGTATGTATCAAACTCTAAACATCTTTGAATGTAGGGTGATGAATTCAAAAGCTTCGTGTTTGTTTGCAGATCGAGCTGATAAACAGGACTGGCCAGAATGTATAGAAGTTTTTTAAGAAACATCCACAATAGCAGAGGAACCAAGCAACTAAGATGACAAAAATGCTGGCTCTCTCCTCTTTAGACTCAAGTCCACCCACAACAGACTCATGGCACCCCATGGGAAATGCCAGCTTTGTTCTCGTTTGTTTTTTGACCACAGGAAAAAAAAATACTAGAGCAATTCTTCTGTTGCAAAGAACTGGGGAAGACCACATCGGGTCAGAAGGTTTTTAACACTAGGGTTTCCTATTTGAAACCTCTGGGTTTTGTGTCATAGGAATCATGCTTCTGCACCTAACAGTGCGAACATGTTATGGCAGCTCTCCAGCACCCGTGAAAGAATTTCATGGCATCCTGGCAGAGAATCACTGGCCTATATATTCTGCTTGTGCAGTGGGGGAAGCTCACGGCAGCTGTAGACATTGTGTGTCATTCTTTATGCCCTTCCATAACCCGTGTACAACGTCCCTTTGTGCTACAGGCTCAGTTCATCCCCAACAAGAGGTGGCATGCTTTGAAAAAGTCCTAACTCAATATAGGCTGAGGGGCAACATGGAGGAGACATTTCCACCTTTTTACTTTAGATCTGGACTAGGCAGTGTAAAAGCTTTATGCAGTCTTCACTAGTTGAACCATGCTGCAATGGCTGGTAAATGTCCTGACAAATCAAACAGGGCACAGAAGACGATAATTAACAGGGATATTATGTGCATTTCCCAAATTCAGTACCATAGCCTACTACACAGATCTGAGTGAATCAGATTTCCACCGTAAGTAGATATTGTGAACATCAGCCCAGCTCTAAATACAAACTCAGGCTGGGAACAGTTCTTTGTAATCTCCAATGCTTAGGTCTTTTCACAACAAAAAAAATGTTCTGCCTCCAGAAACAGAACATGCTCATTGAGTGGCAACAACTTTAAATGCCCACCAACATTTAGGACTGAAATAAGCACATGAATGCAAACAGTCATAACAATGCAAAAAATACCAAATGTTAAACCCCAATGATTAACTTTGCCGAAAGAGTCTCCTTGATTGGCATGCACTTACTTTGGTTTTACTCTTGATGCAACTCTGTAGACCGCACAGGAAGATACAATGGTAAATGCATTCAGTCTCCTGTTACTGCAGGTACACGCATCAAGAGAGCCTTTTCACAAGCCGATGAAGCTCCATCTTAAAAGTTGTTTAAAGTTGTTTTGCCCCAAATATTCCTATTTGAAGGCTGTTCCAGAACAACATTGCTCTTTAGCTTCAATAGCTCTTCTCCCTCCCTGATGTTTGGCCCCTATCTATCTACAAGAAGTCTTCATCTCACTTCCCAACCTTCATTTCGTTAGGATAAACAAGCCAAGTCTCTTCAAGAAAGAAAGGCCTTGGTTCCCCAAACCATTTTATTGCCCAGTTCTGTACCTGCTCCACCCTGAGTTTGTCTTTCTTGACCAGGGGTGGCCAGGCTTGTACAATATTCCAGACAGCGTTTCACCGAGTTCCCTAAGACTTCTGGGATGGAGATTACCTGGTCCCTCCAACCTGACTCCATGAAAAGCCCTTCGAGTTTTGTTTCAAAATCAGATGCGGCAATCTCCATTTCTATACGCTCACGACTATTAGCCGTTCTGCTGCTACCCCCCAGGGGCGTCCTTCTCCTACCTGATAAGTGAGGTAAACTTCCATTGACGTTTTTGAGCTCTTTGGTCCAGTTGACTCTGCTAACAAAAGCGTCTGTCTTTCTGAAATCAAAAGCCAGGCACTAGTTTTGTTTATCCTTCCATTCAATTGAAACTTGAATCAACTGTGCAACTCCAAAACCCAAGGATGTTTTTCCATGGTGCCCTTACTTGTGACCAAAAGCAAAGCGAAAACGGCATCACTTTTGCTGCTCCAGTGACTATGCGATGAAGAAATGTCGGTTTTTACTTCCAAGAAGACCTAGGCCCTACCATTATTAGTAACATTTATTTTTCAAGTTAGAGATTTCATAAACATTAGGGCCGGAAGGGTCCTCGAAAGGTCATCAAGTCCAGCCCCCGGCCCCAGTATGAAGTTGGAGTCTTCCATAATGACCCAAGTCCATGGCTGTTTTTCTCATTTGTTAATACTAGAGGTATCTTCCTCCACAGTGGGAATCTCACTGAGATTCATTCCAGCACAAAGGGGCTGGTTGGGGTTTGTTGGTTTTTTTTGGTTTTTTTAAGTGTAAGGACATCGCTCCATGGTATCATGGTTTCACTGACAGCAGTGGAAATCATAAAAATATGTACGCTGTTGCCGCATTAAACATAAAGACAGAGCTGTCACCATCAAGGAGGGGAAAGCTATAAAGCGTGCTGCAAGAACAATTAAAGATGATAAACGTGTACTTGCAATCTTTTGAGGGCAAGACCCAGTGATGCAGCTTGATAAGAGGAGGCGCCACAGAGGCCGTTTCTCTAAGCAACAGGCCATCAAACAGGCAGATAAGCATCTTCATAAAGTGCAACAGACTCAAATGCATGGGTCATAACTGAGGAATCACTTCCTGGTTCAGGTTAGGTAATAAAAATTTATGACCTACTTAAAAAAAAAAATCCCTCAAACCTAAAAAGGTATTTTCCAATAAACTTGTTTTCAGAAAGAATGTAAGCCATTTAGGACATGCCTCAGTAATAGCAGGAAATGAGAATATTTACAGTACCAGGTTTAAGACAAATTGTAATGCGGCACAAGGAAGATTTTTCAAATAAAAACCTTAAATTCAAAACTGACCGTACTGGAATTTTCTGCTCATCCATTCAACATTTAAAAAACAAAACAAAACCCACCTTTAAAAGGTGGCAGGAAGAGAAACCTTGAGAAACAGGGCAGGCATCTTGTTGTTTGTCCTTAAATCTTTGGGAGAGTTCACATCACTAAACCATCAAATGTAAATCTTGCAAATCTCCCCTTAATAAAGAGTTATAGTCCCTGAATGGAAAGGGACCAGGGATCAGCCAATATGAAGGCTGCAAACAGAGGTTAAAGTCCCTGAAACCAGAATCAATTCAAATCCAAATAATTTGGCAGTGGACTTAAATAAAATATGGCGATCAGCATGTCTCATAAAATCCATGCATTATTTAAGAAACTTATGAGGTGCTACAGCAAAACTAAGTCAGTGCTATGAAGTAAATATATTTTTAGTGTCATAGGAGTGTATATAATTGACTTCAACAATTTAAATACAGACCCACATGTTAAATGCATTACCAATAAAGCTTCATCACATCCACATGATCCACTTTACACTAAAGGCCCATCCACACAAAAGCACAGGGTTACTTGACACAGAAGGAACCGTGTTCTTGCATGTTTGTAGTGGGAACTGAAAAACACAGCCATAAAATGACATTTGGGAACCATATTCCAGTTGGGGAAATAGCCAAGTGATCGTCCCTTTACTGCATTGCTCCCCCCATCTTCAAAAACCAACACACCGAACATTTTGAGAGGTTGACTGCCATGGATGGATTATTTAAACGTTAATAATTTGGTTTTAAATGTTCAGCCATCTCCATAGAGGCTACCACTAAATCTGAGTGTGTAATGTGTATTTTTAACAAGGTAAATGAACTCCAACCAAAGGGAGCTCAACTAACTAAAATTTTAGTACAACCAAAATGTATTTGATAATCAATGGGTGATACTGAGAAAAAAATATACACGTTTCCTCTGAGCGAACGGCTCTTAACATTTGCCTCATTTCAAGCAGAGCCAATTTAAACCTCTGAAAATAGAAATGTATAATATAAATTGATGACAGAACCTCTAATATCAAACGTGAATATGCTTGTAGTGACATTGAATAACAGACACCGATCCAGGGAAAACCTTAAGACACCAAAAGAAATATATCAATGCAGTTGGCAAACATGGTGGTATCCTGGACTCCACATTGATATCAATGGAAAACAGAGCCCGGAACAGGAGCTTTTATTTTAACTCTCTTTAAAACAACCTTCACAAATCAGTTTCTGTATGTGTTACAGTTTCCTTTTACAGTTTAAACCTCAATCCAATCAGCAGTCTCTAGGGATTTTCAAATCGCTAAAGATTAAAATCCTCTCTGACTCAACTGTTTGACTAATGCTCTGTGTTTAATAATTCTACTTGTGAGAGATTTTATTTGACAAAATCCTGCTGTGGGGAACCGTCAGATGCTATACAGCTGTGCAAGACTATAAAACCCCGCTGCCCTCGTTCCTTTGCACCTACTACACCACAGCAGAAAAAGGAAAAGAGAACATATATCTGGCACATATATCTGCTACCTTCCTGATACAGACATAGCCACGGTGTTCTTCAATTTATTCTCCATCTCCAAAGGCATCAGCAAAAAGGTCTCCTGCTCAAGAAGCATTGGTTAGGCTATCCGACAGTTGTGTTTGCTCACAGACGCTGCTAATACATATGTGGTTCTGATTCGGTGGAAGGGCGTTTATATCTGTGATGGGCAGAGATTAATGGTGCAATGATTTTCTTAACACTGCTCTTTCACTAATAAAAGCATTCCAGTGTTAGCCCTTGCACATCTTCTGCTTCTTTAGCTCGAGCCTTTTGATATCCTAACGGGTCAAGCAAATTGAACGCATGCATTTCATTTACATTTCATGTCAGTGCAGTTACTTCACATTCGAATGATCAAAGGCAAAAGAAGTCATCGGCATGGTACCCTTCAATATGCATTCGCTAATTTTTAGATAGCGCTCAGCCTACACTGCAGCTGCAGATCTGGACATTCCTTCTCGATACGGCACTGCTTAGGTGGAAAATGTTACTAAGCAAGGGCAAAGTTAGGCGAACACCATGAATATCAAAGACAACATGAAACCAACACATGCGCTCTCTCTACCTGAGGTAGCATCAATCACCGTTGAGACTCCTCTCCGATCCGACATTGGACGCGATGACCCCGGCATGCTAACAGGTTCAGAGCGAACTGGCTGAATCCTAAAATTCAAATCATATGTGTCACCTGGATGCAAAAATCACTGCTCTTTAAGGCTACTTTTAAATCAAAGATTGGGGACCTTGCAAGGAAGGGGCCTTGCAGATCATCAGGTCCAGCCCTCCTGCTCTAGGCAGGAAGACAACTAGGGTCAGGTGACCCCAGGGTGGTGACCATCCAGTCTCCTCTTGAAAACCTCCAGGGTAGATGATTGCACCACCTCTGGAGGGCGTTTATTCCACAGTCTGGACACCCTGACTGTGAAAAAGTTTTTCCTGTTATTAAGCCTGAACCAAAAAAACCCCCAAAACCCTGGCCAACTAAAAGACTGTTTATTCTAAAGATCAACCAAGTGTTGAAAGTTTTTATTTTCCCTTGTTGTGCAGTTATAGTTAAATACAGCATGGATGGATGGAGAAGGCATAACAACCACAGGTCTCCACATTCTCTCTCAGGACTTGAACTCTTAGGCAGCTGCAAAGGAAAAAAGGGGATAAAAACCTCCAAACCCCAGATGCAGCAATTCCCTGCCCATCAGTGCAGCATGATTCTCCTTGGCTGGCAAACTTATTTTGCTTTGGAGGGGTAAAAGGTTGTGTTTTAACTACCTACTCTTATGGCAACTCGGATCTTTCTTCATTTGATCAATGAAAATGCCACCTTAAACATAGTTTTAACATCCACTCTTTCCCTTTCCACACATATATGCTGTTTTTGAAAACATCTGGATGAGATCCCAAATCCCTGGAAAGCCTTGATACCTAGTATGCACCTTAAGAGCCCAATCCAGAACCGATGGGAGTAATTTCACCTAAGTCAATGGGACAACTCCCGTTTGAAGACACTTTGGGATTTCCACATGCGTTCCAGGGGTGGAGGGACACTTTAATTAGAGTGGCTCCGAGACCCTGAAGCATCTCATGAATCAGCATCCCTGCGCTTCAAAATGGTGGTGGGGCGCTTTATCTAAAGCTCAAACGAGCTTTAGTTAAAGCGACCCTGATGCTGTTTTGAAGTGCGGGGATTAACCAAGTCTGCTCGCACACGCTGTGATTACAGGGCACCAGAGCAGCCTCCAGGCTCATGTACAAGCACCCTTTAAGATCAGCTCCTCCATGGAGCCTACTCAGTTCTCCATATTTTACATTTCAATTTTTATATTACTGGGAGTTAAGAAAAGAGCCTACATCCCATGAAACTCTGGATTTAAGAACCACGTGCAGCCTCTGAAACCTGTAGACTTAGGGAAGCTTGCTCATTCTTCATTGCAACCATACAGGCTGCAGAGACTTCTGACAAGCATAGGAATGAAAAATCACTGCTCATGAGGGAGGCAGTGGATAACCTATTGAGATGCGTTATCCAGTGTGCTGCATGCAGAGGATACTTCCCTCATGGTGCAAGGTTGCCAACAACAAAAAAAACGATGCAGGAGGCAAAAGGTTATCCAGTGCAGCCTTGGGTTCAAATCTATGATCAGAGTTTTTCACATTACTTTTAAGTAAGGGAAAGAAGGGGTGGGCGGGAGGAGGGACATTCCAGTGGTTCATTTCATGTTCTAACAAACTGACCTCTTTATGGTCAGCAGGTTATAAATCTACACCCTAACGCTCCTAGTCATTTTCTAACAGAGAAACTTGCTAAGCAAAGCAGAAACTGTGAAAGCTAAAGAAGCCTTGAACTTTTTAAGAGACCGAAGAACAGGAACACTGGACTTTGCACCACCTTCTGCTGTTACTCACGCAAGAGGCAACAACAGAAAGGAATCCAAGCAACCTCTAAAGTCATTTGGGGAGAAATTTTTCTGCACACTTTGCCCTGGATAATTTGTTTGTTTGCTTTTTACTGATAACGAGTCAAGTGATCTTCTAAGAAACTGCTCTTGACCAGGCTGATGAGAATCATTACACGTGCAACGCAGAAGATATTTCTGTAAGTAACAGGTTACCGCGAGCGTAAGTTATTGAGAAACATCCTTGGAAAATTCACTTTATTCATACCTGAGACTGTTGAGATCAAGATCATCCGTGTCAAAGTCCAGAAGAGGCTGTGGTGTGTCACTTGGCCCGTGTGACTGCAGCACAGACGAACTGGAGGAAATTACCGTTGTTTGGCCTGATGGATGAATTGTTTTGAACTGGAACTGGGGGCCCATCCACAGGCGACGGTGAGGTCCAGTGTGAGTCACTATCTCAACCTACAAAAGTGGTATGACATGTTGTTAAAAATAACCTGAACTGAGTAATACATTGAGCAATTCTCTCAATCTCATGAACTCTTGAGAATCCCACTGGAAATGAACAGCAGATTTTGCCCCATCCCTTTAGAAGAGACAGGAACAAAGCAAAATAGGGAGCATCTTTTATAGGGAGTCCGATTCTGCAGTTCTCATGGTCTCGGTGGACACTTTGCATGGCTCCATATCTGGAGCCATGCAATGATACCAAATTAAATGTGTAGAACCTAAATGGGATTATTCAAGGTTAAACAGCTTTCTAAATGCGAGGGACAACTTAACCCTCCCAAATAACAATCTACAGTGAATCCCGTTCTCCAATATTGCCTCCTAGGGAGGATGTCCAAACACTGATGTTGGGACGCACATATGTACAGGCAGGTGCAGGAACACTCGTTTTACACATCTCTGACCTACCCTGAGCATTCATGTGCAGAATTTGGAAATATTAATAAGGTTTTGAAAACTGAGCTCCACATGTAAAATGCATATCACACAGAAATTTCACTGATAGTTTGATTTGAAAAACATTTTCAGGATACAAAAATCTTTAAAACTTTCTGAATCACTGTGAAGCCTTTGGACTTCCATTATGGCTGTCATACCAAATAATTCAACTTGTATCTTGCTTTTATCAATATAAAATGACTGCTAGTGTCACGAAACTAAAAATTGAGCATTCCCCCCACCCAATAGAAGAATAGACTTCACTCTGTCTATACAAATCAAGTGGAGACAAAAAAAAAAAATCTTGCCCCCATACATTTTCATGAATTACTTTAATCTCGATCAGGTCAGAAGACCTTCTCTTCAAAAGGAAGCTGTTACTATTTTGTTTAGATCAGCTTTCTGAAAGTTCACACGTTACACCAGCACTTCGTCACATGGATAATGTGTGAATTGTATTTCATAACAAGGGGCATAATTACAGCTGGCATTTCAGAGGCTACTGCTGGCAAAGACCATCTTGCTGGAAATCAGCATCATTTGCAGGCAGCAGTGGGAATACAAATGTAAGAGAGCAAAGAATTACAGCTACTTGACTATATTATATAGCGTATATCTATATATAAAGAGAGTATATCTATATAAATAGCTATATATAGAAAGAGAATATATATATATATATATATATATATATATATATATATATATATATATTATATATAAA
>JAGPOW010002118.1:13885358-13898723 GCA_030014935.1 Caiman crocodilus | reverse complement strand
AGAGAATATATATATATATATATATATATATATATATATATATATATATATATTAAATATACATATTTAAAAATGTAACTAAATGCTTAACATATATGATTCAGTTAAAAGTCTGACGCTTTAAACAAAGCACAAGAGTCTATTTTCAATGCGCTTGCGAGGCCCTGTCATTCCAAACAAAAGAGTACAGAAAATGCGTGCAAAGAATGCAATTTCAAACTTTCAGGTTTTTAAAAACTCTTTCCCTTAGTGCAAGATACTTGCTTTGCTTTCGATGGGTGTTTAAATACCTTACAAATAAGCTGAAAAATAAGTCACTTCCAGTAAGCGAAGCACACAAAATGTTTTTTTGAAAGTGTCAAAATGCTGTTTTCA
Source organism: Caiman crocodilus (assembly GCA_030014935.1). Classification (NCBI taxonomy): domain Eukaryota; kingdom Metazoa; phylum Chordata; order Crocodylia; family Alligatoridae; genus Caiman; species Caiman crocodilus. The sequence continues at coordinate 13,898,348 of JAGPOW010002118.1, read as the reverse complement.
TACTGAAAACCGGATGAAAACATTCTTTTCAAACATTCAAAAAGTCATCACTAAGAATGCAAACAAGCACGATCAGTTCAAATTGTACTCGTTTCAAATGGTACAGAACCTGAAAACAAGGCCTCCAAGCGAAATGGCCAACTCAGCCATAAAAACAAAATGATGCAAAAACGCTTAAAAAAAAAATAAATAAAAAAAAAATCAGAAATTCAAGTTGCGAGTTGGTATTTTCAAAGTTTAAAAATTAATCAGGCTGTTAAATTTATATGAGTTTCTATCAAAGCAATGAACAAGCTTACAGATGGACAGCAGTTTACCAAGGATGCTCCTATGGATGTCTTTAGGCATGTTTCATATAGCATCTTTTTTAGCATCTTAGGGATTTTTTTTTTTTAATTAACATCATATTTTTTTGTATTTTTGACTATGGATTTTTCCAAGATGTCCTGTGAAAGGTTCTGAAAACATTATTCTAAGGCAGCTGCTGTCTGTAAATCAAGGAGGACAAATGCATAGTCCGGTTAGTACAACTTTCATATTTCTGTTTATCTTGAGGTAACTCAGATCGACTGTGGTGGTTTCGATTCGAGTAGCTTTTATGCAGCAATGCAAATTAGGCCACAGATAAAGCATGCTGTATATTTTAAGCTTGAAACCATCAGTGTCACAGAGCCGAGAGGTAAACAGATGCCTTTGCAATTTCACCGAGGCTATGTCCAGATGTTCCTATTCACTCTCCTGTTGTGTGCAGGACAAACATATTGTATCTACTTCACACTGACAGCACACATTACCCACTGTTCTAATTGAAAAGTTGAAGTGAAGGGCAGTGTATTTTCACGGCATGCTGTTACTGTTGATAACAACACTTTAATTCTGAAAAACATACATGCACTTTGGGCTTAATCTGAAGTGGCTTGCTTAGAGAACGCCGGCATCTTCATGTTCAGATGAGATATCATCACTCTTTTCACTTAGCAAATATTAAGCATTCCTAGTGCTTTTCCTGCTTTCCCTTTTTGTGTCCTAAGAGAACTCATCTGGGATTTTTTTTGTATAAATATATTTGCTACTCTAATGCAGAATAGTTATGACAGCGCCTGAGTGCCACTAAGCTTCTACAACTACTTTGTGTAAACTCTGTAGTAGAAGTCAGCCAGCCTGTATGCCAATGCTTCACTTTATTCTTGTCTTCTTTTGGTGAGAGACCTGCTTTCCTTTATAGAGTCATCAGACCAATAAAATTAGCTAAATCATTAACTATCCAAATGATATTGGGATACAAAATGGGCAATGTAACTGTAATATTTTGAAAATCATTAGAAGCTGGGGATGAAATCCAGGCCCTCTTGAACTCAGCAGGCATGTCCCGATGAGTGTGGACGTTTGCTTTCCCAGGGACAAGCAGCGGTGGTGCACCCTGTCCTTGGAGAACACCTGTGTCACGCATGCTTGGCACGCGGCACGTTACCCCGGGTGCCTGTGCGTGCATTGCTTTGCTTTTTTGCCCCCCCCACAGGTTTTTTTGACACCTATTTAGTAACATACCCAAATTAAAGAAAGTTCACAGTCTGTCAGGATGCTGAACAATTGAGTTGATAAATTCATTTACTTTTCATTGCTGTTTGGTTATTTTTAACTCTTCCTACATTTCAAAAGTCAATTTGAAAAATGCATAGAATGGAACTTTATTTTATTATTCATGACATAAGTCTGCAAATCAACGTTTTGGCTAAGCCGAATCCCGTTACACTTCTTCAAATCTTACCCAGGGAGCATTCCCACTGTATGCAATAGTAATTAACCCTGACTTAAAAGCTGACTTCATAAACAAGAGATTTCATTTAGATCGAGATCTTCATGCAGCACTATAGTAGTGGCATTCAATAAAAACTGGATGAATCTAGCACTGGGGGAAGGTAGTGACTCACAAATAAAGACGTGTTGTAAGCAAGCTACTCCCTTAGCCTGAAGTTAGGAGATAATGGAGTGTAGCATAGGTTACAAATAAGCAGGCTTCCCCACTCTGCCAAGCCATTTCCCTTACCCCTGAATAAAAGGGACCACATCTACAGGGGTGGAGAGGGCAGCTTATTTTTCATGGCCAAATTAGTACTCCTATTCTACGCTGAGGTTGCCAAGGTTGTAATTAGTGCCAGCACGCATTGGGGCTTTGTTTATGCTTGTTTAAAATGTCGATACCTACCGCTGGGAATTCATGGAGACTGCCAAACTCATCCCACAGAAGCCAAGATTGAAGCTAAGTTTAGATATAGTCTACTGCTGTATTGTGGCCTTTACCAAGTTTTAGTCTTAATAGATGCTACGTGCATTTCTCTCTTGACATCCCCAAAACCCATACCTGGGAAAGCCACTCTTCATCCTCCTGACCACTGTGGTCAGACGCTAAACTGTCGTATGACTCATGACGAGTAATAGGTCCAGGACTGCCAGGTGGGACCACTGTGAAAAGAAACAAGAATTCAGAAATGTCATTTATTCTGCTGGATGGTTTTGGAAGGTGCTTTCTCTCACATGTAATAATGCAGCAACACACGTATGTCCATAGAACTGGGACTCTTTCTGAGGATGCAGAGCAAGGCTAGTGAGCATTGGTGCTGTGAAGTCTAAAGAAGCTCCTGTTCTGAAAACTTACCCGCCTCCACATTATTTCTAGGCTTGTAAACACTATGATAACGCAGCCTAGTATACTTCTTTCTGCCAGAAGCTAGCAGTCACACCGAACAACTAAACTGCAATGACTACCCTGCCTAAGTTGTCTTGAGGGATCTTATACTGATAAATGCCACCAACGATACAAGCTTGCTACACAAACTTTTCAAATTGTCCACTTTAAGAGAATTTGAACAGTGTTAAGCTACAGTGACAAAACTTATCCTGAGGCACTGGCAAACATACCAACCTTGAACACGCAGTGCGCTTCCCTGGCTTCAGAACTAATATGATCACCTCATCTTGACATTAGTTCACTTAGTTTGAAGCTGGCTTGGCAACTGCATTTTTTTTAAATCCAGGTAACAGTAGATGATTCGCATCGTATCAGCTGCTTTGCACCATTGCCTATTTGATCGCAATAGCCGCAATGTGTTCATGACAAAGACATTTCATATTTTTCAATATCTATAGCTCATGAGCTGCTCAATAAAGTAATAAGTAACAACAACAACAACAACAACAATAATAATAAAATAATGATAATGATAGGCAAATTGTCTTTGCAGATAGCTAATGCTCTATAGGCATGATGTCTGCCCAGTTGTGCAGGCATCCTGAGGATGGAAGCAAACAAAGTTAAAATATGGTTTTAGGAAAATTCACAGGCAGAACAGACCTGCAAGAATATAGTACATAGCGAAAATGCGCAATTGTTTACAGACTTCTTACTACCCTGTCAATTTTTTAATTTGAAATCGGATTAAAATATATGGAGGACTGAAAGTATCAGGCACACTGATGCCTTTATTGAGGGTCTTGCATTTCTAAAATCAAGTAACACAACACTATCACAGACAGCAAAAGCCCACTGATGTGATGCTTTGCTTCTATCCACTTTCTACTTCTCCGTGCGTATTCCTTAGGCATCCAGACCCTTAGCATTTAGCACCCCTAAGAAAATTAAGGGGCTATCCTGCAAACACTTTATACGAACAAATCACTTCACCTGGGCAAGCAGCCCTCCTATAATGTCAGTGAGACAATACCCGAGTAATTATTCATGAGCATGTTTAAGGTAACAAGCCCTTATGAGCAATGACATATATTTTTTAAATGGGACTAAGTCTCCTTCTCTGCCTATTGTGGGCCACTTCTTTAAAAGTGGGATGTTCATTGCTAATGGCTCTCCAGGAAAAGCAGTGCCGGAGCACTCTGGCCTCTGTTTTCATGGAAAGGTTTTTCAAAGATAACTTTTTCACAGTTCTCTGCAAATGGCAAAACCTCTCATTGCATTGTAGGAACGTAACGGAAAGCAGAGCTTGATCTGAAATGGATATATAAGTTATACGCAGGGATTGTTTCACCCACCAGCAAACTATAACAACTTCTGCAGTCAAACGTGCCAAATGATTAACGATTTATAGTAATACTATATGACACTTTAGGGCAGGCTGTAAAATATATTGCACTCAGCTGAACTTGCTGCAGGGAAATGGTAGGCATTGGACCTCAGCTGGATTCTGGCCCCAATGCTGGCATTAATGCCATACATCTCTGAAAAGTGCTACGGGATCTTACATTACTAGAAAATCTCTCTTCGTGCTATTCCAGAGGCGGATGCAATGCAAGAAATTTAACAGAGAACATTTTGCCAGTCTATTAATAGTTTCATTCCCATTTCCTATTCTGACAGCATTTACATACGTTGCTACAAAAAGCAACTTCTAATTCTTGAGCCTGTGCACTGATACCACAGAATTTTTTCTGAATCAAAGTAATCTTCAACCTCGCAACCGTTACCATTCAATATACAGTCTTAAGTGACATAACTGTTTATATTTTGCTACAAAAAGGAATCACGGGCTCATCACTGAAAGGATCGAGTCTCATGATTGTTGCTCATTGGGGCATTAAAAGGGTATCATTAAAGATTATGGTCCAATCAGTACACTTTCCATGGCAGCAAATGCAACTTCATATTAGAGAAAGAGCCAAGAAGTTAAACGGGGGGAGAGAGGGGAAGCAAGTGATTAGCAAGATAAGACATGTGACCGTTTTTTCCACTCCTGTCCCTGGTGTTTTTCCTTGTGGCTTGAAACAGAGGGCTGGACTGGATACCAGAGGAACTGTACCCATCAAGGGGAAGCAGAGGGCACCAAAAAGGCAAAGTAAGGGGACAATGAATGTAATTAAAACCATTTTAGGTTTAGTAAGACAAATGAGCTTTGCACTCTGATGATGTTGCAACCCACTGGACACCCTTAGATGAAGCTATAATGGATACTTTTATATCTGCATAACCTAAAATAATTGGTTTAAAAATACTGCTCGAGGGCTGACCTTTATGTGCCAGGTTTCCACCCACTGCAAATTTTTTAAAGCCGTGTTGTAAACCCCTAATCATGCAGGTTTATAATGGCAAAGCAGACACAATTGCAACCATAACTAGAGAATGGCGCCTCTGTAACACATAAACAGCACAGGGCTTTCACAAATCCATACACTATATGAAATAAAAGGATTTTAGTATTGGTTTTTAAATGCATATCTTAGCCCAGCCTCAATTATGGAGCCACGTTTGACACCTCCCTAATGCAACACATCTTCACTCTTAAAGTTGTAATACCCCCAAATTATTTCCGGGCCTATTTTAATTATGTACAGTGCTGTACACATTAGGGCCCAGATCTTGCAACATGCCAGCTTTCTCGCTGAGGTGCTATGCAATTGCCACATTTGTTGAAGTTGATATAGAGTTTGTTATACACACACTTCCACACGTAAGGACATCGTCAAAGCAGCATGTGTTCTCAAGATATTCTGCCGACACTGTCACGTCATTACAACTGTGGCAAGACTTAACGACTTAAAGCTGATCCGATCTATTTGGGAGCATGAATACAATGTTGCGCTGTTGTAGCTTGCAAAGAGCTAGGTGAGTCACCACAAGTATCGGAAGGCTAGCCGGAGTCATTCCTTACTTCTTGCAAAGCTTATTTATGAAACCAATGAAGGAAAAACGTATTTTGACACATTTTGCCATTGCCGTAATCTTCTCCATGGCTCCTAAACTCCCTGCAGTAAATTCTATTGACTGGAGTCGTGCCTGTTTCTGAAGGCACAGCTGATCAACTGCAGGCTTTTCTGTTATTGAACTCGGCGAACAAACTGCTCACGACTCCAGCAGATGTTTCTGCTTTCAAGCCAATGGGAACTTTATGGACTGCTCTTTTCTCGTCCCTCCCAGGGGCAACTATGAGAACTGTCAAGAGTGGGGAAGTTGCTATGCGGTGACTAACAGCAAAAATGCTGATCCAGCCGGCAGCATCCACGCTGCTATGTCATCAGATTAGCTCACTCCAAGTATTCCTGGGGAAAAACTGAACGTGCGTATTATTTGGGAATGAAGGGACCTTTATTTTGAAAATGAAAAGGAGCGGTCAAACGTAAGGGCAGGCGGGTTTCGTTCCTTTTCCTGGGAAGCCGCAGCTTTCCATGGGACATGGAAAAAAAGCTCATGTTAGCATTGCCTCAGAACGTAGCACTGCTTCCCTTTGCCAAAAAGAAAGAAATAAAAATTAAGAGGAAACCTACTGAATTCCATCAAACTGCTCTGGCTTAGAGTTCACTAGCAGGGCAGGCGTGATAAAACCTTGGCTGAGGTCAAACTTCATACTTTCTTTTATTCTTTAATAGAACAGCATGTACATGCCACACATAACATACAAGTGAGCATTTTAAAAATCTGGTTTTGATAGCAAAAGAGCCTAACCGAGGTCCCAATCCCACCAGGTACAGTGTGCCTTCAACTCCCATTTTCCTTCATTGCAAGCAGAGATGCACAGTGCCTTGTGAGAACTGGCCCGGGCAGAACTGAGCTCCTTGCTGGGGATTCGGCTATTGGCATATTTGTTCATTATAGACAAATACAGACCTGGTCCGTAGAGATGCAAGGCTTTGCATCTATCTGCGCCTCTCCTGCAGCAGAGAGGAGCTGTGTGGGGCCCAGGCAACTGGAAGCAGTGGCCGTATTGCCATAGTTTCTCCCTACCCACAACACGGGTGAGGCTTCCAGCCGGTGGGGAAATGAGCCAGGGCTGGCAGTGCCCATGCTGAAGCTGGAAAGCACGGCTGGAGGGGAGGAGTGGAAGCAGGGAGGACGCAGTTTCCAGCTGCCTGGTCCCAGCTCAGATGCTACCAGCTGGAAGCTGTGCCCACGCTACAACTGGGATGAAGCAACAACGGCACAGACACAGCTCCCACAGGTCCAGCATGGGCACAAGCAACATCCCCAACCCCAGTGTTGCTGACGTACTGCCACAGCCACCCGGTCTGTGCTGGACTGTTCCAGCCCATAGCTTATTAAGGTTGTTGGTGCCAGGTCTAAACGGTACAAAACTGATTGGTGTGCATTGGTACACCACTAGGTAGCACCTTTCACATTTTTTAAGAACTTCAAGTTAAAGTTAATAAACCCAGAGCAGTGTTAACAAAAACCTGAGCCCAGAGGAACTGTTTCTTTCCCAACTGTGATCCTTTGAAAATGTGGATTTATAATGGAGAGGGTTCACAGACCCTTCATAGATAATGCTGCAGCTAATGTTATACTAAATAATAAACAAACTTTATGAACTTTTCTACACAAACACTACAACATCAAGATGATAAAAAAAGCATTTTTTTCTTATATTTTGTATTAAGCTTGTCAATGGTCTGTCTTGATTGCTGATCCTGGAGTAAATAGATGTGCAATTATTTCTTATTAAAATTTTTTTAAAAAAGTAACTTGCACTATGTATCTGGTTTCACCTTGCTCTCATTACTCTTTCAGGGAAGAACAGTCACAGACAACGTAAAATTGTGAAAAGGACATTTTCTTATCAGACAAAGAGATCCTTTTCCTGACAAGTGCAGGTGCTTTGATTTTTCCTTAAAATGAATTCAGTGCACTATTCCTGAACCGTACTGAAAGTCAACATTTTGTGGCTGGGACTCCAATACCTTTAGCACACCTAGAGTAACCCAGTTAAAAAGTATTTCAAAGATAAAATGTACCAACCTAACACTAAGGCTGGAGTACTGTCGGCTGTTGTGGCCTCCACGGTTAAAATGGGAAGTATGTAGTTATGAAATATCTGGAGCCAAAATGACAGAACTGGCATCTCTGTAGGCGACATGTATGAGAGGCACGGGGGTGCAGGTACCCCCCAAAGACTGGTCGCCACTGGCTTCTGCGGGCAGTCGCTGCTTGCCACCTGCTCCCTCCCCCTGCTCACCGGCAACATCACCGCTGATGTCTGCAGGCGGTCCCCCCTGCAACACCGCCACCAGCATCTGCAAGTGGTCCCTGCTCACCACCAACTACAAATGATGTCTCACCCAGTCTCGGGAGGCACCAGTTGTTCACGGGCATCTCTAAACCTTACTTGCTAGTACAAGACAAGTATACGTAGGTTCACACATGTGTGAGGTTCACTCCAAAAACTTGCCACAAAGCCCTAGTAAGGAGCAACTCACCACTAGGCAGCTCCAGACTCACAGAATGCTGCCTGGCCTCCTCCTTGCTTCAGAGGAAAGCAATATCCCCCTCCATCCAGTATAGCTCTGTCCACCGGAAGCGTAACTAGCAATGCTGGGGCCCTGGGCGGAGATGCCCAGGAGCGGAGGATGGTGGTGGTGATCCAAGTATCACAGAGTCTTACCTGACCCCAGAGACTCAAATTCCCTGGCTGCTGCCACCATTTTATTGCTCCCTTTACATTGGCCCCCAGGGGCCTTTGATTTAATACTGCTGCCCATTTTCTTGACATCCAGTTACACACACCTAGCAGCACTACGTAGGACATACTTGCACTGTTTTATGACCAGAACACAGGGGACATGGAGGGCAGCCACAAGGTACCTGCCTTTGCACATACTATAACATGGACATCATTTATGCCCTTAAATATTTTTTTAAAAATTTACCTCCTGCCTATATACGCTATAGGAGAGACAAGGCCACTGACACTGCAAACAAAAGTAATGTTATTTAAGCCATCTTACTACCTGAGCTACTATTATATTTTCTGCCATTTGCGCATGCAATTCTTAATGCAACTGATTGTGGAGGCCAGAACAGGGGCTGCAACAACAGACTGAGCTGATACCTCTATGAAAATACAGGTTTTGATTCTTTCATGCAGTCTAAAGGTTAAGAACGATAACGACGTTTAGCCCCAGATCCTATTCCACCCCTAAGATGTCTGTGTCTTTGTATGTGCCTTGCCTCAGGAGTGAAATCCTATTCCACCCAGAGGACCTTGCATACCTATCCCATCCACGCAACAGGCAGCATAGCAAGCCCTTGTCATGTCAGGATCCAGTTAACTCGGAGACAAGACCGCTATCTGGCAGACAACAGCAGTCCCCACCTTATGCCCAATGCTTCCAATGACTGTTTTAGCATTTTACCCAATAACTGCTTGATGCAAAATGCAAAAAAGCACTGGGGGCGGCCAGGACCAGAAATGTCTCCTGCACAAGAAACTGCCCTCTTCAGTGGGTTATGGAGTCAGGCTGCCTCTTGCATCCTCTCCTTCCAGCTCCACAATCCTTTTCAACCCAGTGGCCCAGCTTTAAACAGGATAGAGAACCTACCCATAGAGTGGGGCTTAAGATACTCTCCTGAGAAGAGGGAGATGTGGGTTCAACATATCCTCAAGGTTGGGTTACTCTTCAACCTAGGTCACCCACTTGCTTGGGTTGTTGGGCAGAAGGCAGGCATCGCAACTACCGCATCAAACAGCCCTTTCACATGGCTTTTCTCTCAAAGGAGTTGGGGAGTTGTACAAAGCAGACAAGCTTCCACTGGAATTGGTCCAGAACAGAGCTGAGGCGGAAGCAGATGTCTAAGGTATCGACGTGTCTCGCTGGTTTTGTGGCTGCTGCATCGGGCGGAATATGTTTTTTGGCTAAAAGCTGTGTAAGCTCCACTTGAAAGTAAGAAAGCCTTCGTGGCTAAAAAAGCCATGATTTCTAGTATGCACATAAAAATGCAAATCATGTCAACGTTTGCACAGGCGTTTTTGGCATGTGGGCAGTATTTAGGTAAATATGCAAATTACACAGCAATCAAATACTGGAATCAGTAGAACAGCACTTTTGTTCAAAGATGGGCTAATCATATGATAAATATGGAGGCATACCACAAATGTTTACTCAATCAAATATTATAAACTGTCATATTTCAACAGCTGAAGTGTGTTCAAACAAAAAGAATTACACTTTAATTGTGCTGGGTTTTTGGTTGTAGCCATGTTGGTCTAAGGACATCGGCAGGCAAGCTTCTTTGAGTAGATGCAATATCTTTTATTAGACCACATGAGTATTTGGAAAAAAGTTCTTAGCAAGCTTTCAGGCTCAGTCACCCTTCTTCAAGCATAGGGAGTTTCTTAAATACACTTTAATTGTGTATCTTAAATACTTAAATATTTTAATTGTGCATTTTAAATACACTCCAATTGTGCACTTAAGGTGATACTTTTTAAATACTAAATCTCTAATTTTCCCTGTTTTTTCTAAGTTTAGAACAAAAAAACTTTTTTTTCATTTAAAGATAAGCATACAGGATTTACAAAGATGCAAGATAACTCCAATTCAATTCAACAAGGAGTTAGACATTAATTTTTCATGGCACTGTTTGCCTTGCAACATAGGTGTGTCCAAAATAAGCAAAGAGAGGGTTGGAGAATCAAAAAATGACTATTGGTTTTTCAGAAAAATCCTACATAAAAGTCTTCTATTATTTCACCTGAATACACATTTACAGCTCTGAACAATGCACTTCTAAAATCTGGCTAAGACACAGAAACAATGATTCCTAACTGACTTCTAAAGTCCAAACCTTGGTCTGTATGCAAATTCATGTGATGACAATGAGAAATGTGTGCACAAACTGAACATGGGCCATGATTTCAAATACAAGTCATGTGCAAGCATCTACTTTTGATAACTTTTCGTTGCAGTTTCCGTAATATCTAAAATGGACCAAATACAGGAGGCATCATCAGACACCTGGTCAGCCTGACTCATAAGTTAAACTTTTAGGATGAAAATTAAACAGTTTTGGCAATTTTATTATTGCTGCCGCTGACGCATTCGTTACATCACATTATGCATAACGAAGAGAAATCAACAGTCTAGGTATAAGTCCATTTAATGTTGCTTCCTGTTGAACTCAAGAGGTTGGATTTTTTTTTTTTAGGCTCACATACCATGTTCCCAGATAATTTAGTACTATGAATGTTTGTCACATAGTTAAATCCCAGTAGCTGTTTCATCAACTCTTATAGCATAGTTCTGGTGAATATGTGTTCCCCATCCTGTCTGACAACTGTAATTGTTGGCTCCCTGGCTGCTACACTTCAATGTGAAATGAGGACTGGATATTCCCCTTGGCTTGCAGATTTATCTATTTCATTATTAATATATCAATCAAATTTTACTAGGGAGCAGAGTTTATAATGGAAAGGGACTATTTAAAATTGGAAGCAGCGTAAGTAGTAGTGAAATTCTCAGGAGCTTTGATAACTATATTTTCAGTGGTTCTTTATATTCCATTAGTCTGATAGTTGGCCACGCTGGCATTTTTCCCATAAAAGTAACTGATTATGTAATCAGGCTTCATTGTTTCTCTTGATGTGCCAAGGCAGGTACATGCTTATTATGCCTGACTCCAGCTTCCTTTTCTGAATGCTTGTAAAAGGAAGCTGAGCGCGTTGGAGGCAGAGCTAGAGACAACTGCACTGCTTGCTCCGTGCAAGCACTGTATTGCTGTGCAACTAGACTCTTAGGTATTCAGGGTGTGCAGCAGCTATCAGTTCTGTACCAATAAGCAATAAATAAATTCTTTCCTGTATTAAGGAATGATTTCAACTGCAAGAACCTACTGTGAAATCCGTCTGATGGCCATCTTTAAAGAATTATGGAAGAGGTAACTATTTCTATAATTCACTGACTTCAAAAGTATGTTTGACATTATTGTCGGGAAAATTATGTTAACCATGGATTACTGTTACAATCAAAGTATGTAGTGAGAAGTCAAGAGGCTTAGTAGTAAATTTTCAAAGCAGTGTGGGGATTTAACCGTTTGACTCCCATTAACGTCAATAGGAGTCGCGCGGCTAAATCCCTGTACACTGCTTTGAAAACTGACCCCTTAGTGTTGATGGACCCCACTCTAAGAAGTTCCAGATGACCACGTCAGAATGGAAAGAAATGTTTCAGCATGTGCTCTTGTTCATTATTGTTGTTTGTATACATCTGAAAGTATTTTAATTCTTATGCTCAGTGCTATTTCCAGCATTTAGCAATTGAAAGGTAGGCTGGGATGAGCAAATATTTACTACACTGTGCTGTGGGTATGTGTATGATCATGTATATCTATCTTGCCCCAATTACTTCTTCACATACTTCCTGTACATTTTACTTAAAGTTGCAGAATTCAACGCATCTCCCAATGCTTTTTTTTTTTTTTTAATCCAGCTTTACTGTATTACACAAATATTGATTGTGGCTAAACATATTGAATGCTCTGGTCCTAAAGATCTGCCAAATAGCTCAGCTGGAATAACAGAGATCCTCTACAAAGTGACATGTGCCACGTTTCCATTTGTCCCATTCAGTCCTATACTCAGCAAAGGAATCAAATTGGCTTCACTTAACCACTCTTTAGTAAAAGTGAAAAGCAGCAGGCTGTCCTCTTAAGGAAACTTACTTTTGCTTTTTGTCTTGCCAACAGCTAAAGTCAAACACCAGAAGTTCTCGTCTTCATGGTTACTGAAGAAATATGAAAATCCCAATGATATAAAAATAACTATATACCAAGCAGTATTCCTCATTACTTGTGATTGATATCATGGTGAAATCCAGCAAATATCTCAATAGCATATTTGTGGATGACTGTCTTGAAAAGTGAAAATGCAAATCTACCCTGCCCCGAACTTGACTTCAGACTAGCACAACCAGCTACATCTCCCCGTACCTTGAAAACAAAAAAATCAATTAAAATAAAAAAGTGGTAAATGAAGCAAAATTGTAAAAGTGCTTCAAATAATTTAAAGCACTTAAAACACAGGCTACATAATTAAAAATAACTCCCTTCAAACAGACTGCATGGGATCCAGGATTATCTTAGAATGAAATGCCAAGCAGAATCATATATTGTAAAAAAAAAAAAAAAAAAAAAAAAAAAAAAAAAAAAAAAAATCAATGTAAAACAAGTTAAACAAAACATCACAAAACAAAATTAAAAAAAAAAGTAACACAACCCAA
>JAGPOW010002118.1:13841254-13879431 GCA_030014935.1 Caiman crocodilus | reverse complement strand
AAAAAAAAAAATAGATGTTAGTTTCAATTTTGTTAAAATTTACTGTAAGATTATCAACAGATAGGACAGGCTATTAAACCTGATTTTGTATAGGAAATTACTGATCATCAGAGAGCCATATGCAGTGTACAAGCTCCAGTATCCATGCAAATCATAATGCAAGGAGCTAGTGGTTGGCTGGGTAAATCTCTTTACCCATATCACAGAATGGAAAAACAGTTTAAGTTAATCCAACACTTAAAGCTTCAATTTACAGTACTGGAAATAAAACTATTGGTTAGAAAATAAGCCAAGAGAGGTTCCTCATTGCAACTATGGTAATTAATGGTAGGGAATTAAAAAGCAAATTTAAATAGCTTTTGCTTACTGCCAGCATCTTAATTCCTGAAGCAAGGATTTTCAGGGGTGTTAACTTCTATAGGACCAACTGAACATAGTTAGTGGAAGCAACTAGTGCTCAGAGAACAAAGATGATTGAAGGACCTGGGTTACAGTAGACTATAAGCTGTAATATGAGTCAAAAGGGTACTCTTTTTTAACAATGAAAGCCAACAGCATACTGGGTTGCTGTAACAAGCTGGCTGGGGCAGTCTGCGGGTTTGTGGGGATGGCGGGGAGGGAATGCAGCCAGCTGTAGGCAGTCAGGAGTGATTGCAGGCTGCCTGGGAGAACTGGACCAGCTGCAGAGGACGATTAGCTGGCCACAGGAAGTTAAAGGCTCTGAGGGAGAGGAGCCAGGGGGTTGAAAGGGGGAGAGTCCTTGGCTAGGTTGTGCTGCCACTAGCCAAGCGCCCTCTCCCTCCTGACTGCCAGCAGCTTTCTGTAGACACCACAGACCTGCAGACTCCTCCAGCCTAGAATGTGTAGCCTGCTGCAAGTCTTGGCCAGCCAGCCTGCTACAGTTATATTAACAGGAATGTCGCTTGCAAATCAAGAGAAGTGATTCTTCCATGCCATTCAGCATTGGTGAGGTCATACCTGGAGTAGTGTGGCCAGTTTTGGGTCCCATGCTTCAAGGATGCAGACAGCTTAGAAAAGGTCCAGTACAGAGCAAAATAAATAAATAAATAAAATGATTAGGGGCCTTGGAGGCATGACTTATGAGGGAAGGCTGAAAGAACTAAAGTTATTTAGTTTAGACAAGAAAAGACCAAGGTGGAAATTGAGAACAGTCTTTAAATACCTGAGGACAGTTTTAGAGGGCGTGGAGACGGGCTTTTCTCTGTGGCTGTAGGGGACAAAACTAGGAACAATGGCTTTAATATGCAGCCAAAGAATTTAGTTTGGAGATTAGGAGGAGCTTTCTGACTATAAGGGAGATCAAACGTTGGGACAGTCTACCTAGAGAAACCAGAATTGCCATCCTTGGACATTTTCAAGAGCAGATTAGAAAGACGCTTGACTGGGATTATTAGTCAGGGATGATCCTGCCTTGAGCAAGGGGCTAGATTAGATGATGACCTTGTGAGATCCCTTCCAACTCTACCTTCCTCTGATCAAACCCTGCAAGTACTGTATCTCGTCCTTAACAACTGACTGGAAGTACTGTATCTCATCACAGCAGCTTGTTCTTAGCAGTGTAGGCAGCTCTCTGCAAATAATCTGGTACTATTAGGGACCTTAGTTGTAAATATGCCGCAGTTTTTGCCTGCCGGGCATTCAGCAGCAAGCAGCAGCGCCATCAGGGCCCCTTGGCCAATCAGCAGCGGGAGGCAAAAAAAATGCAGCATATTAAAAATTGTGGGTTTTGCGTCTGGGCCCATCAGCAGCAGGTGGTGGGGCCCTTCCACCAATCAGAGGCAGGGGTGCGCACAGCAAAACAAGCAAGATTAAAGGAGCCGCTGCACAGCACACTTCCTTTATGATTTTGGTAGGTCCCTATTTATTCTGTAAACTCCTTGGGCCACAGACTGGCTTTGGTGTTTTTTTACAGTACCTAGCACAATAAGACCCTGCTTCTGCCTTTGGGTATCTTAAGACTTGAAATTTGCTCCATCACAAAACTATGAAGATACTTTGTCCTTTGGTATTTCTACTCCAGGCAACTGCTGTAATTTTCCAAAGGATACCGATGTTTCTGCAGGCCAGCAGGTTCTGAATATAAAGTGCAAGTCGTGATGTAAGCATTAAAATGTAAGTGATCCAGATCATTCACCATCCAGTTCCCCATTTGTCAATGAAAGTGAAAAAGTCAAAGAACCATTGGCTGTTAGAGTGCTCAGGTAAATGTGTAACGCTTACCAGGCATCCAGGTTTTTGCAGCAGATGTCACAGATGACCTCAAAGCAATCAAACAGCTGTGCCCATCCCCTTGCAAACGGCCTTGGGATAAAGGTCTTGGACACTTGTTCTGTGAAACATTTTCTCAGACAATAGCTCCTTGTTACTTCCTTATATTCGCAGCTTATAACTTGAAAATCCTTTTTACGAGATAGTTACTAGCTGAGTTATGCAAAAATAAATCCAGTATTTATAAAAACAAAACGGTTCTCCTGCCATGCCCCAACCAGTACATTATTGGCCTACTTTGAACTTCCCACAAATTAAAGAAGATTTTACTATTGTGCTTTGGCATCAAACTGCATATTTAGGAAAACCTGCAAAGTATACCCCTTCAACCAGACTGCCAGACGTTTCATTGTTCCGGCTGTCTGCTGATAGAGGTACCCTGTGTTAGAAAAGCACATTGAGTATTTTTCAATGACCCAGAGGGCAAAGGTCACTTATTATAAATGGATAATGAGACCTAATGCAATGTTCTGAGTGTGGACAAAGAAAGGGTCTATCCATAGCCCCTTGTGACTTGGTCATTCAGGCTTTTATTTCCTCCCGTACACTTAATGGAACCGAACAATTGGCAGAAATGCTATACAGAAGCCTGAAACTGAGAGAAACTGCTGTATTCCACCTCTGATAGACAGATACAAATAGTGACCCTGAAATGGCGCCAGAACTCCTTTTACTACTAACGTGGCAGACAGCTGTAGAATTCACCCTAAACTCCCATTTAGCCATTTGCTGGCAATTAAACTTACTTACGGAAGTGAGAGTACATCAAACCAGAGGCTATAGCTAATGTCAACCCATTACATTACTGCAGGTAAGCAGAGCCAGATAATTCCATTTTAGCGCATATTTCCTGAGGAAAAAGTGAACAGGTGTTTTTTTCCCCCCTGCATTGTGAATCCTGTTTTGTTTAATGGAATCTATTTGCTGTGGCTTTTTAGTAACATAGCCTCAAAAACTAAGTATAACACCACTGAAGATGCAGGTGTAAGGAACAAAATTCAGAAAAGGAGTCGACTTTAATCTGTTTTATAGATTGTTTTGAAACCCTCGATTTTCTTTTCATTTTCTAAACTTCTGAATTTAGCGATATCATTCTATGCTATTTCCTTTTATCTGCATTAAAACTTGATTTGAAAAGCTCAGTGGGACTCAAATAGTGCAAATGTTATTCCAGATTTTATGTAATGTTCACAGATTAACAAAAGGGGCATGGGTACAAAAGGTATTAAGCAGGGAAGCATGCCCTGGGCAGGAACGTGCTCTTCCCTGCCCAGGGCAGGAGGTTGGACTCAATGATCTGCTGAGGTCCCTCCCGACCCTAATATCTATGAATCTATGCAGGAAAGTAACTGATAATGCACCAAGATAACCAGTTCTTAGGAAGATCTCTCCAAAGTAGTAACATACTGCATAATGCTATTTTCTTTTCTTTCTTTAAAAGGGTGCTCTGAGTTCAGGAAGCAATCTGGCATAGCTTTTTTAGGAGCACATTAATTCCTGAATTCAGTACCTGGAATAAATCTGGTCCTGCGCATTTATATACTTACAGAAAGAATTGCGTTCTGACCATACGTACACGTTGCACCTAATTTTACTGGACACTAAAAAGCACATACAGATAAAACTGTTCCGTATGAAATGACCTGAAGTCAACAATCGGTTTTCTGTGGCTCTGAAAATATGCTGAAAGATGTGCATGCAATGTGCAATACATGCATGCAAACATGCATGCAATGCAAATAACTGTTTCCAATGAGGACAAAAGAGGCACCTACAAATTAGCAGACCCCATGGAAAACGGGAGGTCTGGCCTCAATTAGCAATTCAACTCCAACTGGAAATTGCAAGTGAAGGTTAACAGTGACCAATTTTCAAAAGTGTCCAGCAGAAGGCAGCCCCTATTGCACCCTACAGAAACTCACAGGGTGAAAGCCTGGATAGATCATTTTTAAATAACTGTACGCAGCATTAACCTTCAAAGCACTACAGAGCAAGATCTATGCAGACGAGGACTACAGATACACTACTCTTTTTGCCCCATGAAAGACGCACGTCTTGGGCCTCTGCTTTCCTTTCTGTCTTATCTAGACATGTTCACTATTGATAGCACAAGAAAACAGTATTTAAAAAAAGATTTACAATGCAAATGAGGCTCCTTCTTCCAAACACTAATTCCAGCAAGACAACTGGTGTGATTTATATGACTACAGGGCAATGATGTTGCCTTTTCTTCATTTCAGGACATAAGGCCCTCATGTACTATTTGCTCTAATAACCAAGGCATGCAGGGATGCAAAACATGAAGAACTCAGGGTATCGATAGTGGAACAAATGAACGGCAGCACGATCAGACTGCAGAGTAGTAGTTATTCCAACTTGCGCTGCGACTATTCACTCCAACTGGCTACTGGAGGTAGAAATATACCACCATAGTAAGAAAGTCAACTTCCACATTTAGTTACCTAACCAAATGACCTGAGTTTTCCTAACAAAGGACATGCACAGCTCATATTGACTTCACTGGGGGTACTCCCCACCTCAAAATATGTATAGGGATGCTTGCATATGGACCTGAGTACCTACCAGTAATTACAGACATGGACATTTGAATATACCAACCTCTCTCCACATTTAATCTCACAAATATTACACAGCACCCAACATGCACCCAATAGTGCTCTGTTGTCTCAAATACAAACCAATGCATTTAAACCGGACACTTTGCAAAGATTGAAATTCCAGCAAGAAGCCTGCTTCTAATCGCACAAAAACAGAAGATCCAGTCACTGAAATACAGCAGCTAACGCACTGGGTTTTTTTGCAGCTTCCACCTGTTTTTCTGCTGTCTATTTTTCTGTCATGCCACACAACACTTAGGCAGACTACTCCTAAAGGAATCGCATTTCTACAACCATCTGTATTGACAGGGTTGTGAAAGAGGAGCGACTGTGAAAGACCAGTGGCCAAATCTAGGCACCCACGTTCGCGTGGCTTGCGTCTGAAATTTCCAACAGCACATCTTTCATGGGAGCTGGGGAAAGAATCCCGTTTGCCCATTTTCTTTAATTTGAAACAAAACTCATAAACTCTAACTCTATTTCCTTGAATCTGTAAAGCAGACGAATCCAAGCTAACAGACCTCAAATTCGTGTGCCGTGTTCATTAGTATTTTTGGTCTGCCATGAAGTCATTTTCAATGTAATTTCTTTGGGCCGCGAAAAGGTTTTATATTGTTTTCTGCTCTTGCAAAAGCAGCACTAATTTACAGCTGAGTCATCTTTGCCATAGCAACCTTCAGCAGATAATTCCAAAGACGTCTGCTGCAGCAGACCATATACAGGAGCGAGTCTGCTATCGCAATCCTGGATTGGATTAATGCATCTACTCTACTGCCTGGGTTATAGAAATATTAGATTATAGCCTGTACTTTTTCAGTTTTCGCCCATAAATTATGTGCAGAAATTAACAACACAATCTCTCTGCTTCGCCAGTGAGGCCTTCGTGTAGCAGAATCCCACCGTGACTTCAGGAAAACCTCTCTGAAATAAGTCAGTCTTTCTTAATTCAGGGGAAATCTGCTCCTATATAAAGAGCAAGCCCAACATTTTGGTACTGCTTAAGTTTCACGTGCGCCCTATTTTTCACAAGCCTGGGGTTTGTGCCACTCCTCTGCCCATCGGGAAAACGGACACTAAATAGAGGGGTACTATATTTGTAAGAAAAGTGAAGGTCTGTGTTTCTGAGGCACCAAGAAAAACACAAGACTTACACTTATGAAGGTTTTTCTGTATAATACAGCTACAATTCTGTTTATCGCTCTACATTTGATTTGTTTTCTTTGTGGATTATGAGGTAGTTCGCCATCCTCTCCTCTTCTTCCCAGGACGGACAGCTTCTTTACTATTTACATTCGCAGCATTGTTTTCTTCCCATAATTATACTCTAAGTGTGCTCACTGTCTGTGCGCCACTCGACTTACAGATCCAAGGAAAACAAATGAAAATCCTACAACCATCCTTCAGAGCTGGTTTTTAAGACTAGACACGAGGGGGAAAGACCTGTATGGCTGCAACGCTGTTTGAAGCATCAAAATTAAAATAGTCTTTCATATTTCAGAGGAACCTAACGCATGTAAAAAATACAACACAGAGTACAGCCCAGGATATATAGCATTTAAAAATGAATAGAAATTTGTGAGTATTATCCCAGCCAAGAATTAAAGAGAAAAAATATTCTCTAACCCTGTAGGCCTCACCCATATTCTGTCTTCCAGAATGCATGCACCAGCTGGCCAGGTAGAGGGAATACATCTAATCTGGCTCTTACAACTGGTTTCATTAGTTATGGTTTAGACTCATGATCTTGTGACCCAGACATTCACTTTCTGCATTTTTAATGACTGGAGCCATGTAATATGCTAGCTTCATCTACCCTGTCCATTAAGCAGAGGGTCTGCTCTGAGATGCGCCATTTCCCCATTGTCACATTCTTCCTGTTTTGTATTATCCAAAGGAAAAGAAAACATATGCAATGTTCCTAAATTGGCAGTGCAATACAGATATGCTCCCTCATAACGAGGTGGCTAGATCCCGCACTGGCTGGACATCCCTGAAAAGGCTTCCAGAAAGAAGCAGCCTCCAAAATCCTGGTGTCCAAATCCTAGCAATGACAAATTCCAGGGGAAAAGGAAAAATGCTGACAATGTGAATTACCAGCAAGGATCTCATTCATGTGGGGAAGTGAATACAAGAGAGGAGGAAAGAAACGAGAAGACCCTGAAAATCTGGTGGCATGAGATGAGCTCAGTTGCAATATCTGGCTTGCCTTGACACTTCTTACCATCGGGACACTGGGCAACATGAAACCATACTTATTATTCTATCGTTGAATACACTTGGAAGCTGCTTTCTGATAGTGATCCCATGCTGAAACCAACAGTATGTTCCCAGCAATCTCCTGCTGCACCAACTCCTTCCGGTCCAAAATGGTGCCGCTGCAAAGCTTTTCTTGACTTCTCCTCTGGCTTCACCCGGCTGAAACTCATGCTTCTGCAGCCACAGCAAGACACCTTAGGTCCTCTCCTCATTCCTCCCTCCAGGAAACTGAAAATCACTCCCTTGCATGTTGGCTAGCTAAAGAAGTTGGCATACCTGAGCCATGCTAACTTCATGGGCCTTCTGAGCTCAAACAGACCATAACTAATACTGCTTGGAAGCAAACATTCACAATTAAGGAAGAGAAGCAGTATACATGAAGAGGCATTATGGAGACATGCTACCCTCTCCAGATGTTGCACCTTCTTTCAAACTGTATTTTCTAATGATCAACTCTGCTCCCATGATTTATTGTAATTTTTTGGTGACCTGATCTTCTCAAAAAATATTCTGAGCATCATTTTTGGTGTGCACTACAAGACAAGTGTGAATTCTACTTCGCAATCTTTTGTGCGCCAGGTTATTTATCCCACATATTAAAGCCCACCAAGGCAAATTTAACCTTCAGATGTATGAAAACGTATGCCTGGCTCCTATGTAGAGAAGCAAAATGAGTAAGAATTCAACTTATATTTTAAAATATGCAGGCATTTTAAAGACTCGATTGGAAGTCATTAGTCTGTATCAGAAACTCAGGCTACAAAATTACAAGCAAAATGTAATTCTAAAAAAGCCAACAATTAAAAAAAAATAAAAAACCGATTAGCCCAAGGATTGGTAGCCCCCAGGTATGCGTGCCAGAGCATGGTATGTAAGGCCATTTTCCTCGGCACGCCACAGCCGACCTGGACTTTGGGCAGCTTCTGCCAGCAGCTGCCTGGAGCCCAGCCGGGAGCCTGCAAACAGGTGCATGGGGCTCCGCAGGCCTGGCATCACTTCCGCGGCTGCGGCAGCTGTGGGTGCACCTCTGGGTGCATGGCCAGGAAGGGGCCTGGGGCAGCGCAACCCTGGCTTCTCCCCCACCATCTGCCCAGAGGTACGAGTGCAGCTGCCGCCACCATGGAGCCAGTACCAAGGGTGCAGAACCCGACACCGCTGTTTGCAGCCTTCCAGCCACCTGCTACAGCTGGGCGGGCTCTGGATCCCCTACATGGGCTCCGTGGCAGCGGTGGGTGCACACACAGCTTGCAGCATGTGGTGGGGAAGAGGCTGGGGCAGCACAACCCACCCGGAGGCATGCATGCAGCCACTGCCAGCAATCAGGATTGGGCCCTTTGCAGCTCCCCTGTCTCTGACATGCTAAACATAGGCATGGATGGAGGTTGGGATGATTTTGGCACTCCAGCCAAAAATGCTGCCAACCCCTGCATTAGCCTTTTCCAGCCTCTTTAAAAAAAAAAACAACCCAAAAACACAGCAACAACTGAGGACCAGACACCTACATATTTTCCACTAAAAACTCTCTCATATGAACCTCAGTTTTTATGCCACATTTTAACCTACAGCAATCTTTTAAGGCTGGGTATTAAATGCCTATTTTTATTAGAACAAGTATTCAGAATAGAAATGTCAACACAATCACCACCACTACATTTCTAAAATGTATTGGCTACAGTTTTCATCTTGGGAAGACTCCAAATTTTCTCCCCATTTCATTCATGCTTTAGAGAATACAAAACCTGCAGTCACTGGTATTTGCAAAATGGTCCTAAGAAAAGGCCGTGGTAACCAATGTATCTTGTTTTAAGATTGTAGGTTAAGAAATTGTTTTTGGAAATTATTATTTTCAATTCAATTCACACCAAAAAAACAAGACCAAGTTCTTAGCTACTTACAGCCTGCGAGCAGATACTGATAGTACTGTACTGCATCTGCAGCTAGGAGCAATGGGTGGTTTGCATTAAATGGTGGTTGCAGTTCATTCCACTGAGGAGTTCTGGGGAAAAAACACAAGACTATTAATATTTAAGCTGTTACAGAGAATGTAAATCAGTGCCTGTGTCATCACATACAATTATTTAGACAAGCTTGTACAATGTTTATAATTATTTAAATAAGCTTGTTCATATGCTAAAATACAAACACAGTCAGTTGAAAAGTGTGACCAATTCACAGGGATGGTGAAGAAGGGACAAGATCTTTTCTCCGTTCATTGTATACTGAACACAAAAAGCAATCAAGGCAATTCAGAGTATGTTAGTAAATGAATGTTAGAACTACTGTATGTTGTGCTAGTGCCGTTTAATATTAAACACAACAGAACCTGGGCACCTTTGTTATACCGTTGTTGCTACCGTTCTGCAAAGGAAATAGAGCATTTACAAAACTGTGAAATAGTGCTGTGTAAAGTTATGGACTATTGATCCAATTAGAATTTGCAATTCCATTAGAACCTGCTCTTTTCAACAATAATAGTCTTGAAGACTGTGTTGTAATTTTAATTAGGGTTGGCCACTCCTAAATAGTTTGGTAAATCAAGTATTGATTAGTCCAGTCCAGGAATGAGTAGCACTAAGAATATCGGAGCCTACAAAAATCGATGGAAAAATATTTTAAAATGTCAAAAGGATGGACAATATCTTCTCATCAATTTCTGTTTGTTTTATTCCACAAGTCAGGAGCAATTTCTTCTGCAATCCTTGATAAGATGCCGCCTTCAGCTACTTATAAGATGTCTTACTCCACATCACAAGCTATAGTCACACATTTCAGTGCAAAACTTCTGCATTGCCTTAACAAGGGTAGCCTTATTTTAGTATTGAAAATAAGTGAACTTATTGTTTGATTATTTTAAATCACCAATATATATTGATTCCCACACGCATCAACTGCTAACTTTAAACTTGTGCATAAAGTGTGTTTGTTAAGAGAGGGGAGTGGGAGTTTTATGCTCTTTAGAAGTCCTGGTGTTAACGAAGTCTACAGGAGTTTAGCACTGGATTCCCAAAAATGTGAATTTAGTGCTTAGCAAGGTTTTAGCCCTGATGGGCGCTCCACACTACCTGGACATTAGCATGCATCCTCCATTCTTACTGAAGTCAATAAGGGCTGATATCACAGCTCATTCATGCCCTCCAAGAATAGCTCAGCACGTTACAAGATAATGGTCTGAATTAAGCACAAGGACAAAAAGCAGAACAAAATTCCAGGTGATGAGCTACCTAACCAGTGTCCAGCTGGCTCTTGGGCAAGTCATCATTTCCAAAGGAGTATCATCGCTGATCTTTGGAGCAGTGCTGAGCGGACGTGGTTCCAAGACATGCTCCACCAGGGTCCCATAACAGCTGATAATATACAATGATTCTACTACAAATTGCTTCGATTGATCTGTTCAAAACAAGACACAGAAAACATTTATTATTACAATAGCAGAGTACAATTATAGGAAACATTTATAGTTCCAGTAGATTTAAAAAAAAAAAATTTGCCTTCTTTACGAATTTGTGGTACAGAGTAACCATTAATATCATGAAGGGAAAGGCTGGAGAGGTTGAAAAGAAAAGCACAGAGCATGCTTGTTTCTGCCCTGGCATTTACATCTCTCATCTATGGCTTTGAAAACTATATCCCAGAATGGAGTGGGTTTGGGTGGTCAGGCACTGCCCATGTCATGTGTTTGAGGGGTTACAAATGGCCAAGTTCATGTTTTTGCAGGTACTTCTGAAAACAAATGTTACTTAAAATGTGGCAGACAAGGTTCGTTTGGTATATCATATCTTTTAGTAGACCAACTCAAATAGTTGGAAAATTCTTCTTTGTAAGCTTGCAGGTACAAGCACCCTTCATCAGACTGAGGAAGCATCTGTAGTCGGTCTGTGCTCTTCCTGGATGCAATGAACAGTAAAAAAGCCAGAGGTATTTGTATCCAAAAGCTTGCAAAGAAGAATTTTTCCAACTGTTTCAGTCAGTCTAATAAAAGATATCAGATTTGCCCAAAGACCCTTGTCTGCCTGTGTCCTGAGACCAACACGGCTAAAGCAAAAATCACTTAATATGTGGCTCTCTCTCCAACACAGCAGCAGAGTCTTTCCCAAGCCAACGGGCAGAGGCATGCTGAGACTGGCCATTTCAGCACTACAGAAAAGTAACTGATTTATTGTGTAATTTTCAAGTTATCGTCAATTGATCTCAGCTAACATGAAGCATTTGAATAATATGACCCTGACACCGCTGGTTTGTAAAGATTTCCAGAAATTTGACAGTCAGTATCCTCTTGCAAAATTAATTCATGAACTAAACAGGCAGACACAGGAACCATTTGGAAAAGAGAGTCAAATGTCTTAAAGACATGCCATGGCAAATGCTATTGAAATCACGCGGCTAGAATAAGCCATATGCCATCTCCCACCAATCTCAATATTAAAGGTACTGCTTACGTCATTTTAAGCATGATAGCTAGTTCATGTAGATTCAGAGGGTGCACAGGTGTTCACACCTCATTATGCCTTGTTACAGAGCAATTACCTTGCCATTCACCAGGATGGCAGATTAAATCAATCAATCAACCACTAGTCCATTTTTTGACAGGCAACAGCAGCCTTGAAAAGAGGCTGTTATTAGGCTGTGAAAGTACTTGCTGTCAAGTTCAATGCCACATCTGCTGTTGTCACAATAAAGCCAACACCAACGCAATGTCCCTAAACCAGCACAGCACTAACAGCACTGAGATTGGCTACAAGGTCCAACTATCTACCATAAATACTAAGAAAATAGCTTTTTGTCAAACAACTCCAACATAAGCAACTTAAACTCAGTCATAAAATATATTTTTTTAAAATCCAAGTTTCGTGCAAAAAACCAAACTTAGCATTTTCTAACATACAAACCTTTTTCTCTTTTTATGCCTGGATTGTTTGCAAACCAGGATCTTGAAGATCCAAAGACGGCAGCAACACAGAACTCTCCTCCCATGGATTTACTAGGCGAAATCTGCGGAGCTGGTTTGGCTTTGCTTGAAATAAGAACAAAGTAGAATAAACACCAAGCAATTCTCAAAGTTGCATTTCACTCAGTCACGAAGTTGCTTACTGGACATGCGCTCAAACTGGAAGGACCAGCAGGTCCCACAATACTAAACTGGGACTGTGGGGGTGCAGAATTTTTGAATAAGCAGGTTCAAGCATTTCTTAACCGCCAAATCCATCAGCCTTATGATGAACAGTACTGTTTAATAATGCAGAATTGTTTAAACTCTTTGAAAGACCCAGTGTTGAACATCTGAAACCAAGAGGAACAGCTTCCAAAACGTATGTAAACATTTTGGCACCTCTGCTTATTGAATCTTTTAGGATCAAAAGCTTAAATTTGCACTCAATCATTTTTCATGGGTTGCCATTTTCTTGCATTTTTAAAAAAGAGATACTTACAAACAATCGTAACATGTTCTGCAGGACAGCGGTGTGGCTTCAACTCCACTGAAACCATGGGAGAAATGGGATGGAAGGAGGAAGGATCATGCAGGGGATGGAAGGAAGTAGAGACAAAACACACAACCAGATGCTATGTAATAAACTCAACATACTGCATCGAATGAGTTTAAGAAACATTCTCCACTGGAATGCCACCATGTACATGTAGCAGATGCAACGATAATGCAATTACATTCATGGTCCATGTTATCCAATGTTTTAATTGCCTTCTTTTGCCTCTTAAAAATGTGCTTTTATCATTTTTTTTTTTTATAGGTGAAAGTCTTCACGGGCAAAACTGAACACAGGAATCAGGGGATTAAATAAGCCCCCAAACAGAGAAGGATTCCATCCTGTTTTATATCAATTCAAAATCATGTTCAGCGCAATGCTTATTTTTTCAGCTAACTTAACTGCAAAACAAAAAGGATGCTACTTTCAAGTCCTGGCTTTCTCCTCCTCTCCATTTGACTACTGCAGTCCCCTGTCCTTCTCTCTTTTTATTCTGTTTCTCTAATACTTGTGTCTTGCCACCTCCTTTCCTTATTTCAGCCATTTACTTCCTTGCTGCATAATATGCAGTAGATCTGGCTCTGCTGTCACAGTCCCTGTTCTTGTTCATCTTATTTTTGTACAAGGTGGTTGTCAATCCCGTAGGCATAAGCACGACCATGTCCTTATGCAGCTATCATGAGTTCAAGTGGCAGAAGAAGAACAATTAGAAAACCAAAAGATAACAGACAACCTGAATCTGATGTGCAACTATAATGGCACTTGCCAGATAAATATTAGTCAACTTTTTTTTTTTTTTTTTAATTACAAATAACTTGTTAGCCGATGACCCAGAAGCAAGAAGCCAGCCATAATTAACAAGGAAGTTTAAACAAGAACAAATTTTCAAATTGGCATCATGCAAAAAAAAATAAAAAAATTAGTAACTATGAGCAAGCAAATACAACTAATACAACTCCCTCACCTGGTATTTCCCAACCCTCTGCACGCTGGGGAAGGGCTCTAACTTCCCAAAGTCCCGTCTCTCCAGCAGGCTTTCTTAAAACATGCTTTTGCTCCCCCTCATGTCAGTAAAAGCAGCTTGAGTACTATCATCTACCCCAACTAGGGCAAATTGATGAGAAGAAACCCTTACGGGTGGTGAGAACCAAGTCATCTCCAGAGAGACTGTCATTACCACTAGCTTTAAATATTGAACACTAAATTGAGGTGGGGAGGAAGGGAAATACCTTCAACAAGAACTCATCCAAGTTTATTGTTTTTTTAATGAAATTTAGGGAGAAATTAGGTTAGTCATTATTAAGATTGGGAGAAAAAGTGAATAGTTTATACTGCATTTTCAGGCAATGATTTCAACAGACTACAAACTTTAGGAATATAGCCTCCTAATACCCTGGTGTAGTATTATTATGCCTATTTTACAGATAGGCCAACTGAGGCACCGGAAAAAATTAAGCTACGTATCATAGGTCAGATGCACAGGACATCTGTGGTCACATATATGGAAGTTTTGTTAGAAAACCGTCTCAAAAGTAATCCCGTTACACTGACCAAAAGTCTGATGTTAGTGGAAAGACTGGTGGGTATCAGCGGGCGTTCAGTCAGCTCCTAGCTCTCTTGCAAACTTGACAGAACAGAATGCCCCAAAAGAACCACCACCATTTTTTGTCTTGCTACCTTCCTTACTCAACCATTACAAAACACTGGATACAGCCAACTCTTACAAATTCAATGACAGATTCCTGAGTCAACAAGCTGTGTTGTAAAAACTTCTCAGCTAAAGATGCATTGCCTTACTTCCAAGTGGACTATTACCACCTGCATTCACGTGTTAAAATATGTCCTATCACATTATACAATTCAATCTAGGTTTATTAGCTTTTTAAAAAAATAGTCTTTGTTATAAAAGTAGAGCTCTCCAAATTTTATACAACAAATGCTCCATCAATAATTACTTAGTAATTCCATAACTTCCCATAAAGAGGCATCAATAGGTTACTCATGTATTATTAGCATGTCCTGCAAAAATGAAGTGTAAATGCACGTGCTTATGTGTGCATGGCTGCTTACTGATATGTATCTCAATCAATTAATGACTACAGTTAATACAAAGGAGGAGGGGCCGGTGAGACAGTAACTTGTTTAATGTTAATATAAAGCAAAAACGGAGCATGGTCATGATTCAGCTGTATCAAGCTCCTCCTGTCCACACTTTCACAGAGAATTTCAAATGTTTTAACAATGCAATATGAGATGAACAAAATATCTTGGGAGACAAAACACGTATCAATAGAAAGCAAAGGAGAAAATTAAACTCTGGAGCAAATTCTACCAGTGGTACAAATCTGCAGTGATTTCACTGACTTCAGATGGATTTTGTTCTCAAATGACAATGCTTTCACTGGGAACAGAATTTGATTTTCTATCTGTAAGAAATTAAAACTTCTACAGGGGTTTTCCCACTCCCATTCCCAAAGAATCATGTTTGTCAAAATACCAATATAAACAGCTTTAAAGGAAATGGCATAAACTACATTATATTTACACCATGTCTTTAAAACACACATCTTTCAAAGCATGCATTTAAGTGCCGGTTTTCAGTGCCAAAACATTTTCTGTTCAAGAATGATGTTTTGTAGACAGAAAAAGGAGACCTTGTAAAACATGATTACTCATGTGGTCAAACTTAGTGCTGTTAAAAAAAAAAAAAGCCCCACAACTGGTGCATCATATTTGGTTTAAACATATTTTTGACAAAAAAAAAAAAAAATGTGGTGATGTCAACAAATCCATCCTGGAAAGTTTTGCATTAGTGGAATCTTTAATTTTACCGTTGTGTTATACTAGGCCCTTGAGTTTTCATTATATATTGCAACTCAAATTGTTTTCTTCTAAAGAACTCCCTGAATCCAGCTATTGTACATAAAGGTAATATTATTGGAGAAACGTATTTTCATGAAATTATGATTTTTAACCACCTTCACTGAAACCTGAAAACCTAACTGTTGTACAGCTGTGACCATGTTCTCAAGCTTCTATGTATGAAGGCAAAAAAATAATGAAGGTAGGTGGTGAATGACTTGTTTCTACTGTGAACTTCTGCTCTTTACTCCCCCTTAACCTGTCAGCACTTCATAAATTACTCTGAGTCTTGAAATTAAAGGACAAGTTGGCCTCACTATTAAAAACAATTAATTTAAATACATATTTGAAATATGGTAACTTCCAGCATGCTCAGCCTTGATCTTTGCTAAAAGGGATATCATGCAGCAAGGTGAAGCTGAAGAGCAGAAGCCAAGTTTATGAAGCAAGAGACTAAATTTGTGGTTACAAAGCTCATACAGTCACAATTGTGGTCTATCCCATTAAAAGATGATTAGATGTATGGTCCTGGGTACAACCATAAACTGCACCGGCTGGAGGGCCTGGTGGCAATGTGGTGGGGCTTCTTGCTGGGGTAGCTCCTATAAATTACCACCCTGTTGCAACCTCCAGAGCAAGGCGAGTATGGGGTGCCTCAAAACCCTAGCCCCCACTGCCTTGTGGATACTCCTGGGTAGAGAAAGGCCAAGAGACATCACCATGACAAAAACATGCCCACAGTCAGCAGCAGCTCTAATCTGTTGCTCTTGGGCAGAAGTTACAGCCTTCGAGGCACTGAACATCTGAACTCGGTCTCGGGAGTCTGAAGGGAGGACGGTCGGAGTACGGCAGCCTCTACTCCTTCATGTTCTTGCTTAGGCATATGCACTTAAGGTCTTGGTGTGATGGGCACACAGACCTCTTCCAGGTACACCATGATCCACAGGCTCAATGGTTGCAAAATGTATGTAAGAAATTAAAGAATAGACCAAAAAAAAAAAATCTTACTTTTCTAAGTCCAGGTCTTCCCAAATCATTGTACATAGGCAGCAAGGCAAAAGATATAGCCAATAATAAAACAGGAGAGGACAAAAGTGTAACTTATCTCCAAAAGACTCTTTTCTCCCTGAGATTCCCCCCATTTAATGCCAGGATGAGTTTCTCTCCCCTCGCATGAATAGGCCCTTCCTACAAACCCTGCAGGCTCAGAGTCCTGTCAGAGCCCAGAACTTCCTGCCTTCATCCATGCTGGTCCTGGCTTCTCAGCCTTCAACTGAGGGATGGGGGAAGGACCATGGAAATGGAGTACAGTTTTGGGCTGATTTTGATTTTCAGTTAGAGCTCTACTGCAAGCTTCAATGGGGAATGATATATATTCTCCAGTCTCGGAGCCTACCATAGAAATCCCACCGTGGGGTCTGGTTCGATTTCTGGGGAAGACAATGGGCAGTTTTAAAGTGCTCCAGGAGGTGTGTGTTGGGGGGGTGCTTTAATTAGTGAGCTGCGTTAATCAAAGGCGCCCAAGTGTCATGTGTAGCAGCGTCCCCCGCACTGAAAAATGGCAGCAGAGTGCTTTAAACTAAAGGTCGTTCCAGGAGCTTTAGTTCAAAGCGCCCTGCCACCATTTTTCAGCGCGGGGACGGTGCAACCTGTGGCACTAGTCTGGTGGAGTGCATTCATTTCTGTGCCCCGGCAAACTTAATTAATTGAGGCTGCTCTGACATGTTGGGTTTCCAGCACATGTACAAGAGCCCAGTATCAGCAGCCAAGCCCTCTCTCCATGTGCAAAGCTTCCCTGGTTCTTGCAGATTTCGAGAGCACAACAGTAATGAAAACATTTTTAACATCCTGCTTCGAGTCTAATCAGAGTTTTGCCTGAATTTGTGCCTTATAAAGAACATCTTTAAGTGCTTTACAAACATTTGGCTTCTGCCTACTTCATTTGAAATCAATAGCAAAGCTACTCAAAGTCAGATTCATCCAGTATCTCTGGCTTAGTGCAAATACAGTTGGAAATTGCATCTAAGTGAACATAATTTGGCTACAATTGATTAACCCTTACACGATTACTCTGAATTACAACCTGCTTTTAGATATGGGGAAATCGAGGCAGAGAGGAACGCCCAAGATAATTTATTGAGACAGGCACCAATCTGGATAGAGACCTGAGCAATTCCTGGTTCTCCAGTCAAAGGTTTTAAACACTCAGCAAGAGTCTCAAACTATCCCCTAATGCACTTATTAAAAAACTAAAATTGAAGATATTCAGCATGAGTTCACTATCTAAAGCGTCTCAAAAAGATTTAAGCAGTCTCCTGTTACAGAAATGTCAAAAGCACATAATATATTTCTTTTCCTTTAGCAAATTTAGGTCCTTTTTCCCAGGGAGTACATGAGCACATACTTATGTCTGTATTGAGGACACCACTTCAGCATACTTTAAGTCTCGCTGACTTCAGTTTTTAAGTCAAAGACAAGTTGAATTACTATGCTCGATAGTAACGCTTTCCTGAATCAGGGTCTCAGTCAATGACAAAATGCAGTGCATTTAAATGCATAAAAGGCATCTACGTGACGTGGGAGAAATGACATGAGCATCTGCCATAGAAATAGAATAAAAAAAGTGAAAAAAGCTAATAAACAGATAAATTAACTACTTCTTTAAGAAGACTCTGAGAAGAAACATGATTTTTCCAGTTCTGTTGTGTAACAGGAAAATTAAAAATAGGATTTTTTTTAAAAAGCAACTTATTTCACTAGTAATTGTTCCATGAAATACAAAGTCTTTGGTCATCATTGCTTCATAATGCTTTTGCTGGGTCACAATGGCAGAATTTTTCTAACACAATCCTACACAGTGATGCCGATTTAAAATTTTCCCTGTATATATTTATTTTTCGTTGTCAAATACAAACTAAGATGGATTAAAATTATTACAATATTTTTTACCTAAATAGATAATTGTATACCATCAAGAGATCCACCGCACTTTGGTGGGCAACTGAGCTTTCTAAAATGTAAGCATATTTTAATTTGTAAGGAAAAATAGTATGTACAATAAAACAGCAGGCAACTTGGCAAGTAACAGCTCTCAAAGTATGAAGAGGAAAAAAACCATATGAAATTTCCAATTACATTTGGAAGGGCTCTGTAATGTTGAGCCTCTCTCAAGAATACACACAGTGCTTCTCAAATATAAATTTTGCAAATGCATTAATTTATAGAGTTTTGCCTAAAATAAGTAAACAAAATCATGTTCCCAATTCACATACCAACAAAGAAAAACCAACAAAAAAAAAATTATAGGTTCTTACAGTCAACAGGCAATAAGCTGTCAAATCCCTATTCATTTTGCTTACATAATTTAAGGTCTCATTAAGACTTTAATGGAAACAACATGCTTTATATTTCTGCCCTCCCCCTGATGTGCATTTTTTATCCCAATTTTTCGGTAGGCAAGTAAAGACCATTTTCTCATGAGCAACACTGGCATCAAACAGACCACAAGAGAGTCCTGTAAAAGACGAGCAACGATTTTAAAGTCTACTTCATATATTCCTCTCTTTAATCTAGGCCTTTTAATCTTGTTTCAATCTAAAATCATTTCTGGTTGACAAGTGTCTATGACGGTCTTTGTTGAAGCTACGGGAGCCTGCTTTATGAACTGAGCTTCTGACACATCCGTTGGTTAAACAATCTGCATTCAAAACTTTTCTTCCAGTATGGTTTTTTTTTTTTGGTTAATAGGAAAAATAACTATGGGGTGAAATGCTCAACTGCGTGGAAACCTACACTTACAAATGACTAGTAGGAAGCTAGATTTCTGCAAGTCTGCATATACAAACGTGAGCTATTTACAAAAAATGACCCACGTAGAAGTGGTCAGCACGTTGAGTGCTTTTGCTATTTCCCAGGAAGCTTCTGTACAAATTATTTAAACTAGATTGAAGCGCATCATGAATTGCAAAGGCTGCAGGAGGGCTGTCAGTATAACGCGCATATAGTTATATTACTCATCATAGAAGGACAGTCTACCCTATTCCCTTCAGTCTCATAATTAAGAAATATTACCACCCTGTTCTCCTTGTATTCTTTCAGTGCCAAGTCTCTTCCGCCTCTCAAGAACTCTGCACACCGACAAGGCTCCTTATATGCCACCTTTGTACCGAGCACAGATACAGGTGCAGCAATCTCAACAGACAAGACATGCCTGGAGATATCTCATTAGTGGTCAGGAGAGTTGCAGATCCCAGCAGAGAACACAGCACATATTCTCTACTCATTTCTTTGCACGTTCTTCCTAAGAGCCTCCCATCTCTGTGCTGTTCTACTTGCCTAAACCCATGCCTACCCAATCATACCGTTTTCACAATGAAGTGACCAGGACATTACAAAACCCCATATTTGTGACTGCTCCTCTTATACTGAAACATTTCTCCCTTGGAGGACACACATGTATCACCAGCAGAGTCTCCCTATGCCTGAAGAAGGGTGTTTGAGCCTGAAAGTTTGCAAAGAGCATTTTTTCCAACTATTCAGTTGGTCTAATAAAAGATATCACATCTACCATAAGAATCTTGACCGCAAGATTATTTTAATGCTTCTATTTACTTCCCATATTTTTAAGTTGCCTGAGATGATATGCAACATTATACTCTATTATTGAAAAATTGCTCATTGTTAAGGGACAGCATGGAAGAAGCACTTATGAATGTCGGTTTACTTAGTGTTCTTTAAAATATTTCATCATTAAAAGTGGTTTCTCAAGTGGGAAATGCTTATGCAATTTAATTCTATTTAATTTCCCTTCGTACAAAATGTTGTTGATGTCCAATTTATCTTACTACAGAGGAGTCTGTATCAGCTCCTTCCCCCCCTCAAGCAGCTTCCTTATTTAAGGTCAGAAACAAATGAGGGAAGGCTGTTTCAATAAGTAAATAGACATCAGATCTTAGAACAAAAATTTGAAGTGGCCTTTGCCTAAATGGATATTATGATTTCTTCCCACTTCTCTGCTACTTAAAAAAAAAAAAAAAAAAAGAAAGAAAGAAAAAAAAAAGCTGTTTCCCCTGACAGGGAAGAAGAGCAAAGGCATTTGTCTCTCAAATGCTTAATGGCAAATATTCATCCGCAGATTACAAATTGATGATGACTATGCAGTGCTTCCACCTATGGATCAGCTCATGCAGTACAAAAATCAAACTGAACAGAAAGTGACTTCCAGTGAGTATGGCAAATGAATTATAGGCATGCTGGGATTGAATTGTGGACTCACCATGGAGCTTTTATAGAAAAACATCCTGCTCCAAACAGGTAAGGTCTTCACGTAAGGGGGAAAAATGCACAGAAATTAGATGAAAACTCATTATCAGCAAGTACAGAGCAAAGCACGCTATTAAGATATAAGCTAAAAGGTAAATAAAATCATTTCCAAAACTCTTTGTGGTGCCCTGGGAAGCATGGAGGATTTGAATGCAACCACCATGCTGACAAGGGCCAGATCCTCCATGCGCTCACGGGGGCACTCTCACAGACATCAGCGGGACAACCCATCTTTAGGCAGCAAATGCTGTGATAACCATCTGTGTGTATCCATCTGCTGCCGGTAGGGTTTAAATAGGTGATATATTTTGAAAAAGTTAGGCACAGTATATAATTTTCCTTCCTAAAATACTCTGGTTGTGCCTCCTAAGAGGCACGATAGAGGAAACACGCAGTCGAGTGCCTTGAGAAGGTATCAACGTCAAAAGGAGTAGCAGACAAAGTAAATTAGCATGGACAGCAAGAGATGTGCAGGGGCTTGTCAGGAGATATTGCAAACCTAACAACAGGAGTTGCAAAACAAATATGCCACGAAGAGGTCTGTCCTAAACCGTATTAATTTTGGACATAACAGCAAGTTCAGTAGACAGAATCCCCTTTTTCCACCACTACAAAAAAAATACAATATAAGAAATGAAAATGCATAATAGTGGCATAATATGTCGGGGGTGGGCTCCAGACAAGTCAATTTGAAATGCGGCCAAGAATTTGCTATTCCATCCAGGAAGAGCACGCACACCAACTGCAGGTGCTTCCTCGGGTTTTTATACCCGAAAGCTTGCAAAGAAGAATTGTTTCCAACTATTTGAATTGGTCAGATAAAAGATATCAAATTTACCTGAAGAACCTTGTCTGCAAAGAAAGGAAGCGCTGATTTTAAGTACACCTGATTTCAAAATCATCTGATACAAAAAATAATACTGAAGCAATATCTCAGTGAGTTTGGGTAATTTCTGTCTATATCATCATAACATCTGTTTTAAGAACTATTTGCCATAGTGTACAGTTTTTAAAAGTGCATGTCCCTCCACCAATTTATAGTGGGTATTTTTGCTGACATATAAAGCACCCTGAGAAGCAGTAACAATATG
Organism: Caiman crocodilus; assembly: GCA_030014935.1. NCBI lineage: Eukaryota > Metazoa > Chordata > Crocodylia > Alligatoridae > Caiman > Caiman crocodilus. The sequence goes on along the minus strand of JAGPOW010002118.1, from coordinate 13,857,513 downwards.
ATATTAGTGTAGGAAGAGGCCAAATTTTCAGCCTGTTCTAGGTTCAATGACTCTCTCATTCTTCTTTGGCGCACTTGTACTGCCTGTATAATTGCTGAAATTAAGATTTTTTTAAATAAACGTATCCTGATTTGTTCCTACACTTTGGAAATGAAACCAGAAGTCTATCACAAGGACAAGAAGTAGGTGCTTAGCCATATACTTATATCAACAATACGCAGACAGAGCAGGTGTAGTCAATTTGACATGAGAGCAGAAGTACTGACCACAGGCAAGCGGTTATGTCAAGGTCAAGAATACTAAAACTTTTGACGTGCATGGTTATGGAGCTGAAAACACAAAGAACTATAGAAAAGGATATTGCCAAGACCATTACAACTATTTGTGTGCGAAATCATTTTCCAGCGACCGCAGGACAGGCTTAAGTTTTGTAGGCCAAAGACCAAGTTACAGGTTTTGCAAAATCTGCAGCTTTCTATGTGTAATAACTGGTCTGTTCATTGACTGTATTCATTTACATATACAGTTTGGTCCCGGTCCCACGTAAAAGGTCTGATAGAGTAGAACGAGCTCCATTTCAGGACCCACCAAACTATACAGCAAAGATGTCAGCACACAATTATATTGCATACACTGATCCCTAATATAGACCGCAAGTTAGGATTAAAAATCCATTCCATACCTGAAAAGCAACAAAGTGGTGGTGTAGTTAAATCTTTAACCTGCAACCGAACTATCCATTACCGTACGTAAGCCATTATTAAAATACTTAACAGCCTAGGATCTGCCTGCCTTACATCAGGTGAACCAAAAGCTGGTGGTTGAATTGTGAGACTGGGAACCAGGAATTTTTGAGCTGTAAATCTTGGTTATATACTACTGATTCCTGTCTTTTACCTTTGGCAAATCATTTTACTTCTCTGCCTCAGTTTCTCCTTCTGTGAAAACGGGGAAGAGAGCACTTACCTGAGATCACAGGGACATTGTAAAATTAAATACACATTTGAAAATAATATAACAAATTATTATTAAACGTAACTTCTTAGCATGCAAAATGTTTTTAAATCACCAAACTTGCTGTTGCATTTAAAGAGGGGCGGAGGACAGACTCAAAATAAAATGACCAAGACAGATTTATCCCAAAGGGGACATTTTCAATGGAGATTAAAATTGTTGTACTGCTGAGAGAAAATGCAGTTACATTTCAGCCCGGGAGCTTACACTCTTAATACAGAGCTGGTATACTTGAGATAGCACAGCAGTTTAGCCAGATCTCTTTCCGTTTCCTAAAATTACAGTTCAAGTCTGTGATCTTTTATACAACCAAGCAACTGGATGTGTTACATGACTTCTCTTGTGTATCATGGTTGGTGCGTTAATAAAAAAAGACAATGTACAAATTTCACGATAACTCATCCTTGGATGGGCAGCACCAGATGGCTAGGCTGGGCGACAAGAACACACCAATGTCAAGGCAAAAAAAGCCTCATTACTCAAGTTCTGCATTCTGGTGACTCTAATCACAAAGTGCACGTTTGAGATGGTTTACAACATTGCTTTCCTGTGGAAAACTACCAAATCAAGGTGATGAGAATTCAAAATCCCAATAGTATTTTTAATTTCTCACCCAATTTTAAACCTGGTAGTAAGGAAATCCAAAACCACTCAGCATGTTGAAAAAACTATTTAAGAGCTTAATAAACCCATCAATTTCTATCCTACCCTACCTAAACTTCCCATGGTCAAAATAACTCTCTTTTAATCTAGGATCCTTTTATAAAACACAGCAACAGTTGGGCAAAATGCAATATCTCTCTCTCTCATATTAACTCACACAAACGATAAAGAATTTGTATTGCCTGTTTGGGACTCAGCGCTTAAAAATCATCTATACGCATGTTTGAGAAATGTGCTCAAAGCAGAAAGTTTTCCATAAAGATCCAGGCAAACTGATCTCTGCCTTTCTGTGTTTTTACTGAGATTGAGTTTTAATTTGTGGATATTTTGTGTTGCTGCTGCCTACTAAATTGGACCAGGACATTGCTCTTCTCATTTTTGTTCGCATCAGTAATCAAACCTGGGATAAATTAAGCTCTTCAGAGTCAAAATACATCAAACGGATATCAATGATTTTCTGAACAAATAGTACATGCGATGGGAAACATTAAAATGATAAAAATCTCAGCCCGATTCAACATCAGAGACTTCATCTACTTCTCCCTCTCCTTATAAAAAAGAAAAGTGAGAGAGGGAGAAGGGATAGGGTTTCATGTATATAAACTTTCTAGCTAAACCTTTCAGGGGGAAAAATCAGATTTGTTCCCACTCTTGTAAGAAACATGGTAAGTCTTTGTTTTGGCAAGAGACTACTAAAGAAATAGACATCTTGGGGTTTCAAAGTAGTTATATTCTATTTGAGACTGAAGTATGATACCACCGTAAATAACCATCCCTCGAGAAAGTAAAAATAAATGCTGCTGTCAGAGTAGCACACATTTACAAGAGGGTTTTTTTTTCTCTTTAGCAATTACTTTATCATTTATTTCTCCCTTTCCTATCGCAGCTCATCTATTTTTCTATAGTCTTATGACTAGGAATGAAATACAGTTTACTCAACAGACACAAGGCATGCTTAGAGGATACCTACTGCAAAAAAAAGGTTTCTTCTGACAACTATATTCAAACGTTGCCCTTTATTTTTTTTTTTTAAATGAACATCAAAACAGATTGTCTCATTTTCTATTTCGTCCCTGAATAACATTACGCAATAATAATCCTTTTTGCCCTTACATGGAGTCGTCCCTTTTGAGATCTACAAGAACTTTGTAAAAACTTCATGAATCACCTGTGTGAGACTCTTACAAGAAAAGTCAAAATGACTGTTCCTAAGTCAAGAGGGAAACTGAGGCACAGAAGATCAGCAACTTATCGAACTTAGATACACCAGCCCCCAGTCCTACACCTGACCCAGTAAATCATTTCCACTCCTTCTCTATTATTCTCTTTGGGAAACCCTGTCTGTTGCTCAGAAAAGGCTGAGAGGACAAACTAATGGGAAAAGAGATGGGCTACAATATGCAGGGGCAACAGACATGAAAATGGAGATGGAGAACAGGCAGGAGGTGGGGAGAACTGAAAAGGCAAGGCAAGGCAAGGAGAGGGACCAAGGAAACAACAGCCATGGGTAACAAGGGAAGCTATATTTTGTAGTTAGCTGAGCCTGAGCTAGTTAACACTATAGGCATAACCTGCGTTCACGAATGATCAGAAAATGCTCTGAGTTCTGCATGTTTATTTGACCAAAAAAATGCATCAGTGATAAACACGGTAATGACTCATCTCCTGATTCTGCTTTTTCATTCCCACGGGGCTAGTATGAAGCTGTTCTTCAAGTTTACTACGCCCCCCTTGTCAAGAAGGGCATTCTGGCAATTTAATGTGAGATAGATAATATTAATGGCCACAATTAATCTTTTTGCATGGAAAAATAAACATCTTGTTTTGGGTAAAAATCAGGAAAAAAAATCAGAAAGGAAAAACCCCAAAACTTCAGTATTTGCTTAATGCAACTGATTATACCAAACATCTGTAAACTTTTGTTGTAGGATTCTAAAGGAAAAGGGACAATCTAACAACCAAGAAAAATCCCACACTAGGAGTTCTGTTACTGCTTTCATCTCGCTTTCTTTTTCATGTCTGGGACTGTATGGTAGCAGAATGAAGTCCTGAGTCTTGAAAAGCAACTGAAAAAAATAAAAGGAATCTGTTCTGAAGGCCATTGTACAGGAATGATCAAATCCAACTGATTTCATGCAGTCTCTCCTTTTCTGATCACTGCGCAATCACAAGGTTAAGCAGCTGCTCCCAAAGAGTGCCTTGTTTCCTTGAAGCACCGCTTAAAGGTGCTGACCATGTAGGTGTAAATACATCTGTCTTTTGCCATTTGTAGTAATACATGCCTTCTCCGCTTCTCAGGGGTAGGCAGATGGTCCCTGTCCTGTCTAAATATTACACTGTACAGACTTACATTGCTATGTGTTTCTAGAAATATGAGGGCAGATGTTAAATATGTTAAACACACGCTTTGCCCCCTGGAGGTTTAAGTTAAGGCTGCTGTCTCAATTTGGCCATTTTAGGCATGCCAGGCTTCTTGGATCCAAGGCATTCCTTTTAAATCCCTGCTTTGTAAACAGAGCTTTTCATGTTAATTTTGTGTACTTTCATCAAATATCTTGGACACAGAACAAATGCAGCCAGCATTAAGCTTAGCATTACACATTTATACAGGATTTGCTGAAAATTATGAGCCTCATTCATGAAAATTGTAGTTCCACAGTTGGGGTCCTTTCAGTGATTCCTGCTTTCCTACGTGAGTCTCACGGCACAATTTATATTCAATTCATTAAAAGACATGAACAAAATAATAGGAGAGAAGCACCTGTGGGAAGCATGAGTTAAATTCTTTAACTCACTTAAGAGATGTAAGAAATAAAAATGTAAAAACAAAAAGGAAAGGGTCCTTGTCTCTAACTCAGTTGAGCAAAATTTCTACGGCTCCACCTCTCCAATAACTGGCCTGTGTAAATGCAACAATTATTCCCACAAACCAAGTAGCTAAGCTCACACTTGTGCAATGTTTGACACATTTTCTTTTCTCTGGTGATCCAACTACATTACTCACTTCCTCAAGATCCTTAACTGGTTTCCTGCCTCCTTCAGTTATGCATCTGCATTTCTAAGGGATTTATCAGTGCACTCATCTTTTCTATCCTCTCGTCAGTTCCATGTATGCTAATTCTATGCTTCTTCCAGTTCCTGTGTTTGACACTTTTGGCTCCTTCTAGCAGTTATGACTTGGGTGCTTTTCTGATGCGCACCAAACCTTTCCAATTTATTGTTCATTAGAGCTCCTCTCCATGCCTACTCCCACTGGGGTTGCCACCTGTCTGCACATTTATGGACAGTCCATAAAAACAAACAAACAAACAAAAAATCCCCACCAAAACAGGGCTAAAAACGCCTATTTAAATTTTGTAAAAAATACATAAATAAAATGGAGCTGTCCATAAAAAAGGTAAGCAACTGTGAGCTCGGCTCAAGATCTATCATCTGAACACAGCCATCGGGAGCACAGCTCAGCACTAGGGCTACGCGAAGCTTTGGTCACCAATTCGATTCGGATTCTCTGGGAAGCCTCTGAATCAATTTGGAGAGATTCAGAAAGATTCAACGATTCGGGCATAGACACAGCGTTAAATGTTTTTTCTATATACCTCTAGGTACCAGGCGGCTCGTGAATGCTGTGATGCTGCAGTGGAAGGAGTTTCCCACAGGAGCACAGGGGGTAGTAAAAACATTTAAAGCTGTGTATATGGCCAAATCGTTGATTCTCTGAATCAGCACTGAATCTTCAGATTTGGATTTGGATGAATTGAATTGGGATAGTGATCCAAATCAACAAATTGAATCACTGCCCGCCGATTCAGGCCGAATCCAAATCAAATACAGCCCATTTCACGCATCCCTACTCCGCACCCTTCACAGATGACTCCCCCCAAGACTGTTGCCCAAGGCAGCCCCTGTAGCCCCCTCCTCCTTTCAGCCATGTGCTGCTGCAGAAGCTGAGTCCCATCACCTGCCTCTAATACCGCTCACCATCAGATAGGCAGGGCCACGTGGTCCTGGGCAAGACAGTGATGGAGTGGTATAGCTTGGATGGAGCTGTAGGGCCAGGTGTCTGTGCAGGGATAAGGGCAGTGGGGTTGGTAGAGGTAAGGCTGGGTGGCGATCTGGAGGGGGCAACAGGGGTAGAGGCAGCGCTCTGTAAAACCACTGTTCCAGTCAGGCAGGGTTGCCAACCCAAAAACAGGGTGGGGTTTTTTTAACTGACAATCTGAAAACTTTTTACAGACAACCTTTTACAAAACTTGTGTTTTGCTGTTGTTTGTTTTTTTACTATGGCTGGTGTTAAAACCCTGAATTTGAACCTGGTCCTTTTTACTGCCATCCAGGGCCTGGCAGAAGACTTATATTGTTACATTTACATCATGTAAAACATGTCAGTAAAGAGCTTGCAGATTGTCAGTAAAAAAAATAATAATTAAAAAAAAAAGTGGGTTGGCAACCCTGAAGCTCACCCTCCAGCTTTTTCATTCCCACCTCTCATCTCCATCCTGGTACAATCCATTTTCCTATTTCATCTGTCATTATATTTTAAGTAAAAATATAATGACAAAATGATTTGACCTGAAGGGCCTGACAAAACTTTTACCTGGAACAGAAAGAATAAGATTGTGTAGTTAAGACTATACAATCTTTAGACCTACTCAGGGACATCTGTGATATAATTCTGTAAAAAAAATAAAATAAAAATGGAGCTGTCCATAAAAAAGGTAAGCAACTAATTATATATTTATAATATATAATTAATATATTTTACAAAATAACCTAAACATTAATCAGAGAACACAGGTAATTAGCTAGGATTAAAGGCATGATCCTGAAGTCTTTAGTCAGCAAGTAGGCACATGACATTTAAAGGTGCTATGCTTTGTGATCCCAACAACAGTGCTCCTGCCACACCACAGATGCACAGCAGGATGCACAACTGCAGAATAAGGAATTCCATCTCAGTCATGCCTTTTGTACTCTTCCCTGCACCAACATGTTGAAAGCCAAGTGCCTGCAGCCCAGCATGACCCAGTGCACTCCTGGGGCCAGGGCTGATAATCAGCTGACTTGGTTCCTGCCCTGGGGCAGCCTGGGACCAGCCACACGTTCAATTTAAGGTGCCCTACAAACCAAGCATAAAAATATTCTACATTATATGTGGAACATTTTTATGGCTAGCTTGCCATTTTAAGACCCCTTAAATTGGGCAGATGTGTAGCATCCTTGCCGTTTATGCCATGATTAATACTTTAATTGAGGCATAAATGTAACGTGCAGAGAGGCCCTTACTCAATTAAAATCTCTACTCTAAGGCAGTAAGGGTGAATTTCACCCGCCCCAACATGAAATTTAAGTAATTTCATTCTCAGCAGGAAACTAAGAAAATCTGGCAAAGTGATATTCACTCCGCACCCTCAAACTCAAGGGATAGGCTGCAGACATCCATCTCCTCCGCTATTTCATCCAACCATGATAGGGACCGGGCAGAGCCACTAGAACCCTATAAGCACCTCTCTCATAAATACAGAAATCTCAGTCAATAAGAGAACGACTGAGTCAGACTTTTTAAATAAAATTCTAACTAGCAAGCCTCCAGGGAACCGAGCTTTTCCAGAAAGGAAAACAAAAATCAATGACTAATGAGAGATTGTCTTTACGAGCTGCAGAAACTGGATATTTCAGACTTCTCCAGAGACAACTGACCGTGTGATCAATTTTAGGGGCCAATACTCCAAATTTTAAAATTCATAAAATCAGAACTTTGGGCTCTCTCAGCGAAGCGTGTGCGGACTGACAGTTTACACAGGGCTGACCATATGCCCAGAATTCTCTTAATAATGACAATATATACCTATGCAGGAGCATTTTCCATATGAAAATGTCTCATGGAGCATTATACACTGCACCCAGACAATTATGAAAGTGCAGCTGATTCTGAAGTAAATGAATGATGGATCAACAAGCAAAGAGCGTTCGGCAGAACATTAGGTGAACAGGATTTGTTTAAGCCCCCGGAGCAAACTCTTTCACCTTTGAAAAGTCCTGTGGGCTTTTTACTGGCTATGGGGAGGAGAATTTAAATTTGTGACCGCCTCAAGTGTGGGCACTTCAAACCTGAGCCTTAGCCTATTGTACTAAGTTGAGAGACTGAGATGAAGAATGCTGTGGGGATAATCCATTGAGACCAGGGTCTCTTGTAGCTCCTATGAGTGACCCTGGGGATGAATAATGTGAATGGAAGGAATCCTGTCTAGTCAGACCGGTAATGCCAGGGCATGGAATGTATAAACCTATGCGAGAAAGAAAGTGGTTTTCCTGGCTGTGAGATGTGCAGTATATCGCAACCAAACATATTACATGCCGGAATCGCAGACAGACAGAATCACGTCAGGAAAATATCAGAACCCAAGATTCTGCATTTAGGATTTTTTTCCCGTGTATACTTATGATCACCCTGCCTGAGAATGAACCTTCACCTGTTGCTGAAGAACTTAGAAATTAAAAAGAATCAAGGAAGTTTATGTAAGTTGGAAGCCACTCAAGAAATTTACTCTATGTGATTCAATACAGGGCAGGATGCATTTCATACACGGGACTTCTACTGATGGCCAAGTAGAATATGTCCATAGAGAGCTTGCAAGAAAATGATCCATTCAAACAAATGCTTCTGAATTCTTAGACAGACTTGGAGATAGAGAGATACAGAGATAGATAAGATCTGATGTTGCTTTTCTTTGCTTGTCACTTCGCCCACCCCATCACTTTCTTCCATTAAATTATACAGTCTATTTCCATTAAATTATACATTGATTGGGGGGGGGAGAAGACACTTCACAGCACTGTTAATCACATCAATTAGATCACAAATAACATTAATAAGAAAAAAACCTAGAGGAAGATGCACTTACCCTGTGCGTTTAGTGATGGTCCCCAAGGTCATTGGCTGTTTGATTTGAGCAAGAGGTACCACCACAGTCAAACTCGGGAGCGGCAGAAGGCGTGGATTCCCAGGGTTATTGTTTGTGAAATTATTGTACGTGTCCTGGCTGTTCAGTTTACCTTGATGGGATGAAGACATTAAGAAACGTGTTATTGGACATTTCTCCCAAGTGTCGTTTCTGATAACTGTGAAATTAAAAGTTTAAAAAACCTACAAAAACAAACTTCTGCCACTGGGGTGGGGGTGGGGGGGGCAGAAAAAAAAATCACAGCACTCACTTGGAAGCCAGAGAAAATATATGAAAGTAGTTAAAACAAAAATAAAATTATTTTTCATGTATAAGGGGATGGGTTTGAGTGTCTCCCACATTAACAAAGTAGGTCACGGTGCTGCTGTTCTACTGAGCAAGTTTCAAATTGACATTTCAGAAACCATTTTGCAAAATAGATTTGAGATCCAAATTCTTCTTGAAAAACGGGAATAAGCTTAAAAAAAATAAGTAAATAAAAAAGGGGCATTTGTCCTGCAGCACCTCCTAATGCACTTTGCATTGCAAAGTGCTGAAAAGGTCACGTCTGTGGTCTCTGTGCATGAAGGTACACCATGATAACAACAGTCCGCTGCACTGAGAAGACCAAACTCACAATTAGTTATATATGTGTAAAGAAAAGAGTGCAATTAAACTAAAACACCAGAAAAAGCAATCAAGACTTTATTGGTAAAACAGATGAACTCCGCTCTCCCTCAAAAAAAAGAATAAACTAGCAAGAACAAAGGCAGTTAGGGGGGAAAAAAAGGAATAAAAGACACTAAACTTAGCTTGTTTCAAATTTCTAAGACAGGAGGTCTGTGCTGGATACACGCCCAGTTCAGTTCTGCTTCCTTACTTTCTGTATCATTCTGTAGTCACAACCTTTCATTCTTCAGTTAGAAAAGGAAACTAGCTACAAATTTCATGGCCGGTAGGGAAAGAAATGTAAAGAAACCAAAGAAAGAAAGAAACTAAACAAAAAGGGGCCAGTCTGTTTATAGCAGAATCAAAGTACTTTACATAGACAAGCAACCGTGAATTAAAAGGTTTAGATCATTAACTTGTTTTTCTGTGTCCCTATAATACTGTGAAATGCTGGCTTTGTCCTTAATCAAAAGGGAGCCATATTGGGAATTAGGTTCCTAAACAACTGATGCATTCTGCATCGATATTATACAAATCCCAGGCCAAATCCATACAATCCTGACTTGAGTGCAGCCACCTTTTTTTAGGGAAGAATAACAGCAAAGAAAAGGGTTTCTCACAGGAAGCAAGCTGAAAAGCTATAATGGTACTTCAGATGGATTGAAGATAGGAAAAGGAAGGCGGAAAAAAACTTAATGAATGTCTCATCTTCCTAAAGACACTCAATGCTTCCTTTGCCCTCCTTTTAATACTATATAACCGTAAGCTTGGGGTTTTTGTTTGTTTTTCTACAAAGTACTCGGACCTTTGCAGCAACAGAAAATAAAACAAAACCAAACCAAAAAAAAAAGAAAAAAAAAGATGATTTTGCAAAGTGTATTTTAGGTCAGGTATCATGTATAGGCGTTATTCAATATATTTTAACAGAAACAGCAGGGCTTGACTGAATAATCAGGCCACTTAATGGTTTTGGGGTATGGACTTCATTTGTAATTGTAACGATTTTCGTGCAGTAACTTGAAAAGAAAGAGAAAGAAATAAAGAAAAAAAGTGTTTAAATTAAGATGGTGGAGAAGAAAGAAAGCAAGAGAGAAATAAAGAGAAAGCAAGCAAGAAACTTGGATTAAATTTCCTTTGTGATTCATCCTTACTTCATGTGGAAAGAGTGCATAAAATAAGTTTTCTGCCTTTCTGATGACAGATAATAGTAACTAATAAGACAATGCCATCAAGCTCCTTTTTTTAATCTGTATTTCACTGTCCTGCACTGACTATGAGAGAACAAGACTGATACCTCAAAAGACAGCTCTAAACAGCTACACTTTGTGATTTTTTTCCTGTTAGGAATATAATGAGGGGTGATAAAACTATATATACCAAAACTAGTGACATTATTCATCTCCTCATCACAGCTGTTATTTTGTTTTCACATATAAAAGGCATGCATCATTATTCAGCGCACCCAAATTTCAATATTAAACAGTAATTAGTTATGGCCCTAATCTACAAGCCTTTGCAGTGCAAAACTGGGATTCTTCAGTGCAGAGAAAGTGAGGATTTTTACATTAGGTTCATACTCTGCAAGGTGCTCTCTTAATTTCAAGCTGAAGAATCCCCTCGGCTACTGGAGAACAGTGAACGGGCCTGCAGGATCAGGTCCTCTCTCCGTTTTCTTAAAGACATTAATATATGCCCAAATCAGAGCTGTAATAAAGTCTAGGGACATACTGATGACTTGTTCAATAGATTTTAAATAATCATATTGCAAATCAACCATTTCCCCAGTCTCACTAATAACTAACAAAGGGAAAGATGTTAAAACAAAAAGAAAATATGTTAAAACACAAAGGGAAATAAAAATATCAGAGGGACAGTTGAGTGAAAATAAAATATAGGATTCATCTCAACGCATTTGCAATTGCTTTGGAAATACAATAGAGCAGCTTTTGTCTCATTTTTTCAGAAGCAATACACAGAGAATTGTTGCTGTACACCTTAATTTTGTTCCTGTTTAAATCACAGCAGAAAGCCCTTCCACTCAGGATTAACAAAGCAGTGACCCTTGATTCTGTCAAGGTTGTTTTCAAGAATCTGCTTTTCACTTTTGAAAAGCACCTTGAAAACCGGTGCTAATATGCACTCATTTCTGTTGCTCTTCATGCAGAATGTCAGACGTGACATTCTCCGTAAACACTTTCACTTTAAAACTTCAGCAAAGCTAGCTGGCATTTAAACCTGTCCTACTGTAAGGCTTGAACGTTTTAACCTGTTGCAGGTATCCTGAACAAAAAAAAGACAAGTATGCATTGCTGGGAGTTGAAAATTATAATACTTGTATAGATAGTATTCAAGTTTATTTACTAGCACTGCCTAATGGGGGAATGAAGATTTGGACCCTACCCAGCGTGCAGCACGGAGTTACCATCTATTAGAGTTGAAAGATAGGCACAAAGCAGGGAAAAGGCTGACTTGTTCATAATCCCTATGGGAGAAGTATATTCAAATTCAGAGAGCCTCATTTTTGAAATACAGCTTCACTGCTTGAGAGGATATAAGTTTAAATTAAAATGGAAGCCCCCTGTACAACAAAATGCGTATCACTTCACAGCAGAAATAAAGTAGAAGTGTCAGGCAAGGCACATGCATCAACTTAAATAATCTCTCTCCTACCACCAAATACCTAACTAATGTCTATCAATCTACACCTGCTATTATGTGAAATGCAGCTGCCTAATTTGGAAAATACATTTCACTAACCCCAATACTAATCAAAATTAAGAGCTAGAATACTGCACAAACAGAAAAAAGAAAACCACAAGAAAAAATATTTTAGTTATGCAACAGTGACAATTTGACCATTCAATAAACTGTGCTTTGTGCAGATGCATTGGGTGAGGAAAAGTGCTACTTATGTAAAAGTAGTATAATAATATTAGCTTTCATTCTAGTTCTCAATGAGTGACGTTTAACTATTTGTACCATAAAAATGTTCTATACAGTAGCATCTCTATTGTATGGAAATTGTTGCCTCAGACCCATCATAAAGATGCAACCTTGACTTCTTAATTGCATAGCCTTGGGATACAGTAAATGCACTCTGTGACAAGGATGGTTTCTTTATCATGCATTCAGCAAGAGCTACATTCACTACTGGAATAAAGTGGTATTCTACAGATTATATTTAACAGATGTTTATTTTTATTTTTTTGCAAACTTGACGGTGTGCTAGAGTATCTGTCCAAAAACTCAATCAAAAATTACCCCTGTCCTCCAGCCTTTCAAAGCATGCAGCTCCCCTTGCAGCAAACGGGAGGTCTGTGTGCACAAGACAGTAGGATCAGGCCAAAAGAGCACAAAGAATGCAGTCAAGCATCAACATTATTTCCGCAGCTCCAGCAGTTGTTGATTCACAGTCAAAGGACCCAGCAACAAATAAGCCACAAGTTGAAGTCTTCTAGAAATATCAAACGCATTTTCATGGAAGAATCTGGTGCAAATCACTCTGCAGCACGCATGCTGCATCTCTGAATGTGTGCACAGGAGCCAGTAGAGTTTCTTATGCGGAAAAGCACAACTTAATTGCAGAGCAGCTGTCCTGAAGACTGAGAACTGAACTTGGAGATCTGTGCTAACTACAGAAGCTTGTTTTCATACTGAGAACTGCACATAAATCTGGCGGGGTATTATTGCCCCATTGCGTTTTCCAGGAATACTTCCTATAGTGTTCACTCGGACAGAATTATAAAAAAATCCCCCACCCTGCAAACACACAGACATATAATCCTGGCACCTTCCTGACAGATGTGCCTTCTCGAGGGCTGGAGGCAGGACATTTTTAGTCAAGTGTCCCTAGCAGAGGAACTTTTTTTTTTCTCCTTGGTGATCTGCCAGAGCCGGAGCGCACTGACCTTCAGAGCACAGTGCAAGGAACATCTTTTTGGTCAAATATTTGTCTGCCTATGAATGGTCACCGGAGAGGTTTTTCTTAATAGCTGGGGAAGGCAGGCCTGCTTGTGCCATTTGTTGAGGCCAGTCTGGTTGCAGTCATCTCCCTTTTTCTCGCCTCCCCCCCTGTCCCATACACCATCTCATTTTTCTGCATTTCTGCCCTTCCAGCTCCAGCCAGGGCAAGAAGTCGCAGAGCGCTGCGAGAACAGGAGAGTTCACAAAAATTCCCAGCCAGATTTTACAGATTCAAAAAGCCTGGATAAAGATCCAAACCCTTAAACTAACCCAAACTCAACCCCCAAACCTCTTGGGGGTCTTCTGCTCTTAATACAAATTCATCTTTGTTAACCAGATTTCCATTGCTGAGAAGGGTTCTCTTGTTTAGTCAAAGCTGTTGCTACGACTTTGCATCTTCTCTACAATTTCTTTCACAGACACAGAGAATAAAGCATGGATTTGGAGGGGGAAAAAATAATCATGGGACATTGCGGCCGATTTACAAGTATTCCCATAGCAGACACTTGCGAAAAGGGGGGACAACATTTGATTGGATAAAACCCATCTATTGAAACCTGGAAATCCCAAGCCATTATCTCGCTCTTGAGTACCTGCTTGCTGAAAGTCTAGGATAAGAAAACCACTGTATCCTCCATTCAGAGTTTTGAGCCACGTTTTCAAGATATTTGGTGCCACAAAAATACGTACAGAAGAAACAGATTAAGCCGAGGATAAAAGTGAAGAGTGAGAATAACAATGGGCTTTGTTGTTGCACAGAGGGAACAGCCTGTCATGTCAGCTTTGCAGGGGCATATTCCCAAACCAGTCATCATTAACATACTTGCTTCCACTAAAAAAAAGAAGGAAAAAAAAAGCGGCCTGAAAATGCCGGACAAAAGAAATCCCAACAGACAATGTAAAAACAAATTAAAAGCACTATTATAAAACACAGATGCTATAAGGAAAATAAACTTCACAAGATTTACTGGTTTTTGACAACACTGGACATTTGTGGAAAAGACATCAGCAGAAACTCCCAGGTAATGCCATTGCAAGGCCGCCGTCCTCTTCTGTTTTACCTACACCCATCCCTGCCTCCCCTCTTCAAGGACAGTTTTGAAGGCTGGTGTTCTTAGCTGCTGAATACAAAGACCCGAGTATACATGAAAGCTTGCTAGCAAGGTACTTCCAAAATGTCATTAGAAGGTTGTGGGCTGCTTCAAATGCGGACTCTCAGTTTTTCTGGGGGCTTTACTTCTACTTGTATTTTGAAAAGTAAAGAAGAGAATGCTATGCTTTATAAAGGGTGCAAATCCTACGTTTATTAAATAATAGATCAAATTGCACATTTGTCCTTTTTGGGTTTTTTGGTAATTTGACCTTTTTTCTTTTTTTTTTTGATAATTCCAGATCAGAGAGAAAAATGCTAAGACGTCAAACATGCTAAAGTATGTATAAAGCATTGCAAACTAAAACAAACAAACAAACAAAAAAACCCAGCCAACATACAAAGCTGGGCCATAGCTTCATCAGCTGACAGTCACGCTGACCTCATACAAATTCAGGATTGGTCCACACACAGTTGGAAAACTATGGGGCAATTTGCTGCAAGAGAGACAGAAAACGTAAGCCCTGGGCGAGTGGCTGAATAACTGTCCACCAGTTACAGGAGAGGGTCCAACCACAGCTGCACTTCCTAATGTGAGCAGCGGTGCAGTTTCCTGGCACCACCAGCCTGTTAAATTGCTCTTTGCACTTTTGATATGATATAGCACTCTTGCATTCCCCACCGCTGTGCGAAAGGGAAGCGAGATGCGGCCCGATAGAAAGGTTTCCAGCAGTAGGATGGCTGCAGTAAGACTTCTACTTTTGTTCAGTATCACTTTAAGCGGAAAAAGCCGAAGGATAGCTACTTAGCTATGGAGCAAAACAATTCAGTGACGGAAAAAAGCTGGAAATTCTTGAATATTTTCTTGCATTCTGGCTCTTTCTTGTATTACTCTGACTGAACTCAGTAACGTGATTCTGTCCTTAAAATTCCAGAGCATTGGGCCTGCTTTTAATAACCGATTGTATAAATGAACTAAAATTCAAACTGCACCAAATATTTTAATGAAGCTAACACTGTTTATAAGATCCTGCAACTAACTAAGTAAAAACACACAGTAACTTGAATCTACAAAATTACTGGCAGACTGAGCCCTGAGAAAACCAAGAGTGCTTTGCTTTTATTTGCTGTCTACTGTAACATTAAAGACTTCTCAACCAAACACTCCCTAATTATATAATGCAAGACAAATAAAATTCCTGCTAAACGTAAAATAGAGGATGCTGTATAAAAAAAGAAGAAAAAAAAGAGCATCATGCACATGGTTGTTTTGGTTTTTTTTTTTATTTGATAAAAGACGTTTCCATAGATGAGAATGAAAAGCTTCCCAGCTACAGTTCCAGGACTTTAACCCTCTTTCTTGACCTTTCCTTAGACATGTTCCAGTATAATCTGTAATCTGCTAGAGTCGGAAGAGGAAACAGCAGCGCCCTGGTGAGAAACACTGCCTTGTGACCTGAACGGAGAACTCTGCGGAAGCAATGCTGGCTCGGAGTAGTAGCTTGGGAGAGTAGACCAGACAATTCAATAATGTGTGTGGGTTTTTCTAATATGCACATTAATTACTACCAAAAGGATTTTTCTAAAGTTATATCTATGATATATTTTATCCCCCCTCCACTCCTAAAATGTTCCTTTTTTTCTCAGGGAAAATGGGTGTGCAACTGGACTCAGTGGCCCAGGAGGCTTCTAGCAGTCCTACGTTCTTGCAATGAAAACCTGATAGTTCATCATTCAAATAACTACTGCTTAATTAAAGCTGCATAGCAATTGCTTTTAACTGCACACTGCTACATACCGGATTCATTTCACACCCTAAGTCTGGATCTTTAAAGTAACAGTTAGACACAACAAGAAAAACATATACACACACACAATACATACACATACTCATACACACACACACACACACACACACA
>JAGPOW010002118.1:13822243-13841154 GCA_030014935.1 Caiman crocodilus | reverse complement strand
CACATACATACACATCCACACACACACATATATGCACACATACACATACACACAGCTACAGTATCTATAATACAAATCAGATACTCTAGGCCAAATTTTGCTCTTGGTGACAATAGTGTAAATCCACAGAAACTCATTGGAGTCAATTGTGGTTATATTCATGGCAGAACGGAAGGCAGCCCTTTCTTTTCATAATGGTCAAAATCTTTTTCAATTCCTGCTTAATAACACAGTTCTGCATATGCTTAGAAATATATGGCGAAAGCAACCTTTTTCTTGTATGTGTACAAACAGGCAGAGCAAATGATGCTGGCAGGCAGCTCTTGCAACACTCAAGGTACACAAGCACCATCAGAGTCTCAGCAGAAGGGAAGGGAAGCACTCCTCCAACCATCAGTCTTTATAGAGGGAAAGCTCAACTAAAGCATGCCCTGCACCAGTCTTTTCAGGCACCCCCAATGAAAAATCGGAGCATGTCTTCACTATACATCTCTATTCTCTCTCCCGCTCAGAGGCCTCCACTACTTTCCTCCCGAAACTCTCTCTGGTTTCAGGAAGTCTTGACCCCCAACTACAAACTACCTCTCATCAATACCCTCAAACCCTCTAGTCTTCAGACAGCTTGGAGAAGAGGGGAGACTGGACTGATTTCTTTCCAGGCTGCTTCCCTCACCTTTCTCCAAGGGAAAAGTATGAAAAAACAAGATAAAACTCCAGCCATATTTGGGATTAGAACCAGCCACTTGGCTCCTACTACTAGTGATGTATGGCTACATTACTCCTACTTCTCAGTACGTGCTTTTCTCCTGGATGGAAACGAATTCTCTGGAGATGCATTCATGAATGAGGGGTAAGCGTGAGGACATGGACAACTCCTCCAAAAGTGGTCCTTGTGCTATAATAAGCAGACTTTCCTGCACCCACGGAGTCCTACGCCAGCAGCTGTGTGAATATCTACCAGGGAAACTTCCTTAGGTTTCTTTTCAGAAATATTTCACTGGAAATCCAAAACTAATCTCTGTTCCCTTTGCAATGCCTCCCCTCCGTTAAGTGCATGCGCTGGTTTGTCAGGTCGCTCATAAAGGCTGCATGGTTAAAACAGCATTCACGCATTTGGTTGGAAATTAAAAAACAAATAAATGAATAAAGAGCTGAATTGGCTTATAAACAGATTTAAAATGAAATCAAGAGATGGGCTCCGAATCAGACCTAATCATCATCCCTTGGGGCTCCACAAACCAAAAATACTGCTGGTCCAAAGCTGCAATCTTTACGTGGGCAAAACTCCCATTCAAATAAATTTAAAAATTGCTAAATGGCTGCTAACTCCACGGGTCTACACAGCTGTGGGTGCACGCGAGAGCAGCAACATGTCGCTGTGCTGGTTTGCTCCAACTGGCAGCTGGCTTCTGCCCTGGCTGGGGCATCTCCAGTAAAAGCCGGTACAGGCAGGATTTCAGTATCTTGACGTCTCGTTTGCACTCACACTTCCAATTCTTCCCTTAACGATCGGGTTCAAGCTGCATTGCTTAGAGGCACTGAGTTTGCTCAGTGCTTTTGTCTGTTTGTGAACAGTTCACTAGCAGTGTCTAGTTGTACATGGCCTTGGGAGGTAGTTGTGTGCTCCCATGGCTCCTCTTTGAGTTTTCCTTTCTGCATGGAAATCAGTTTGAAATTTAAAGGCCTCTGCATCTTGGTGAATCCTTTGAGAAGTTTCAACAACATGGGTGGATTTTGGACAAAGCAAGGTCTCAGTCCCTGGTGAAGCTGGGAGAGAGGAGGCTTTCCTTCCCCATAGCAAAGACCAAATAGAGGATTAGAAGATACTGAAGTTTTGACTCTGCGAAAGGGCAGACTCAGCATGAGGTATGAGTCAATTTGCATTAAAATCTGCAAAGCAACCAGACTGGCAACTACTTAGAAAGCTTGTCTGGCCGTGTCCAAATGAACACAGCCATGTCATATGTGGCATTTGCAGTGCCACATACTGCACGTTCGGTTGTTCTCTACGCTGCAAGAGAGCAGCATGTGCTGGGGGTTCACCCCTGCATATCCAGGGGGCATAAAACCTTGCAGAAAATAAAAGCGGAGTGGCTCATGTAGCAGCAGCATGCACTGCCCAAAGCCAGAGCCTGACTGGCCATAGTTCACTCTGCAGCTGGCCAGGCTCCATGTGGCAGGATCGTAGTGGCTGCAGCCCCGGGAGGCTCCCTGGGACCCCAGGTAAAGCTGCAGGGCCAGCACAATGCTGGCCCCAGCCTCCTCTACCCCACTCGGGGTAACTCGCCACATGCCAGACCACACACGGCACAAGACAACCAGCGGTGGCACAAGGTGCACCGCTGCTAGTTGTCCCCAGGTAGCCAAACGTCCACGTGCATCTGGACACGGCAGGACCTTGCTAAAAGATAGAGAGAGAGGAGATGAAAGCAGCCGCCACCACACATTTTTAGGTTTGCAATACTGGGATTAGTTTTTACATATTAACAGTAATTAGTTAAGTGGGCTAATATATCATTGGCCACTCTTTTGGGTCGTTCATTTCCCCTTTTCCATCTGCAGCAAACGACACAAACATGGTTATAGCTGAAGTAGCTGCAGGCAGATTTTTGCCCCAGGTTCCACGCGCAGTATCTCATCTAAGCTATACGCGATAATATGGTTTGAGAAGGAGTGCATATGAGAACCTGGCAGCAATATCCATGGAAAATTATAATAAACAACTTGTCTAAAACCCACATAATAGAAATTGGGGAGGAAGCCACATAGGAACCTCTCTCTCTCTTTCCCGCCCACCACAAGCACACCCTCAGCAGCTCTGATTTTTACCCATGACTGTTAAGGATGTTTTCTGGCTCTGTGACAGCATCATGACTTAGGTCATGAGAAGTGTCAAAGATGCATTTCCTTCAGATGGGAAAAAAGCAACTGATTTTAACAGCCCATAAAGACTAAGCAAATAGAATAAGCCAAATCAGCACGTTTAAGCGGGCCAAAGATAAACCTTTTGAAAGATATGAGTATATTTTATTTTCAGCCTAACACTTTGTTTCTTTCCCTGTAGTGTCTGCATCGCCGACTCCTCAAAGCGCACAGTTGACGTAAATGCTCTGCGTAACAATCAAACTCAAGGCAATAAGACCAGTGCCCGCTTAGGGCATAATCAATCACTGAATCATCAAACATGCAAGGTTTGATGCAAGGCACAGCCCATGTGTCTAAGTGGCTGAGTTCTCCAGCAACCGTGGTGCCAGCTGTGTCCCAGAGAAATCCATTGCCCTGAGAATGGAGGCCGTGGCTGGGCCTGAAGTCAGCGGTTTCATCAAAGAAGGCAGATTCTGGACCATGTACCAGTTTGCTTCTCCCCATCTCTTGCCTCGATAGCTAACAAACATCCCCAGCAAACGCCCCCAAACAGAAGAATGCAACTTGATCTAGTATTTAATAAGCTTAGGATTTGCGCCCTTGATAAAGCAGAGTACTCAAAATCATAGGTGGGATGCCGGCGTTATCAACAAATAATCTGTTATATCCAGTTTACCTATTCTTCTGGAAAGAACCATCTCTTCCCCTGGCTACATGTGGCATCGGCTTGCTGATTAATCTACTTCATTTTACTGACCACAGCTCCCTCCAATTATTGACCTCCAAGCAAGGCCAATCACCTTTACCTAACACACTATTCTGCGCAAACATTATCCTGGCCCTCTTCCTCCTCACTTGCTTTCACTCCTTTCCCTAGTTCTTGACCCCAGATGCCAAACTAGGAGGAACTTCATCAGACTTAGAAAAAAATTCATGCCTCTAAATCACTGCTATCTAATGTCTCTTCTGGATGCCTTCTCTGCCCTTCACTGACTATCTCTTTCCACTGGACATGTTGTTTCACAGCCGCCGATCAGTGACTTGTTACACAGAGGACAATAAATTCTCTCTTTTAAAATGCTGTTCTGCTCCAGTAAATGGCTAGACAGAAGTGTACCCTGTCCCTATGTGTAATCATATCAGTAAATATAGGTTTTTACCACTTTTACTTCTCTGAGCTCTGCAGTGCCTGCTTTTCACCTCCGTAGCTCTCCTGGGCACCAACTTTGCTCCCTTCCACTGCTTCTCTTAGCCACCAACTTGACACTTGCTGTGCTAAATGACTCGGTTGTGCATTTGTCACTTCATGCCTTGAAAACCACAATTCCCCCCTGAAGTCCATCTCTTCCATTTTCTAATCTGTCAAGAAGGCTGCCATGCTCCTTTTCAAATGTACAAGCACAGGATATTTGCCCAATTCTCCGAAATCCAAGCCCATTCTCCTATCCGTGCCTATATTCACTCTGGAAGTTCCTCTCTCACACGCTTCACAAGTGTGCCAAATCACCCCAATAAAATCATGTAGTTCTCCACCTGCACCCCTTGCTTGTCCCTTTGCTATCTAAAGTGCCAGTCTTCTTTTAGCCTTCCACTTCCTCAGCTTGGTGGAACAGATCTTTTCCTTCTATTGTCAAATCTATCTAAAAGATACTACCCACCCCACTATACTGTAGTAATTCTCCATCCAAGCAGCTAAAAAAAAATGCAGCTCATTTGTAACCAGTAGGCTGCTGGCCAATACCCCAACTGGTGCGTGCAGTTAACTCTTCACACCTCTGCTCCGTCTCCTCTAGATTCGCAATGCAGTGCCATACGCAGTACGCAGTACAAAGTTCATGGGCAGCAGGTCAAGCATAACACCTAGGGTGTTCCAGATGGCAAGGTATGGCCTACTCCAACGGGCAGGAGGCGATTCCCACAGGTGATGCAAGACCATCAAGACCGGTAAAGCAAGAACAAGCAAAACCATTTCTTGCTGCCTCTGCAGACTGGGAAACTTGACCTTAATCGAATCACGGTGTATTTGAATCCGTTCATTCTCCAACTAATGAACTCTCAGAGGATTTACATGAACAGTTCATCAAATGCACTATAAATCCTCTCGGCTTGAATAGGGAAAGAATTAAGGCCTATTTTTATGACATTTGGCAAGCATTTTATGATAAATAACGTAAGCCAACCAAGAACACCTTATTTAAAAGGTAGTTTTATTTTGAGATTTCATTAGTATAAAACAGGGGACTATAAGCTGACTAATGATCCTCAGATCATCTATTTTTTCTTACAACTCATCTGTTAGGAGTCGGAACACTAACGTGATTAAAACTGCAAAGCACAAAAAAAGTCAAGGGAAACACAGTGATAAATAAAAACAGTATCGGCTATCAGTCTACCCAGCGCAGCACACGGAGAAGCAGCCAGGATTCCCGGCATTGGGAAAGTTGAGAAAACATCGCCCTCTAGAGGGCGTCCAATTAACCATTTCAGGTCAAAGGCAAAGGCCTTTCTTTCGGACTTACCCAACACCAAGAATGATTATGTGACTACAGAATGACTTGGAACACATTTAGTATATGTAATATGCTCCAAAGCAAACTGAAATAGGAACACGGTTTTATGACCAATATGGGTGCAAAATGATTTGTTTGCAACAACGCAATGAATAGGCATTTTGAGGCGGCAAAGAATCAGATCCTCATCGCAGGTTTCTGTAGCACAGATGTGAATTTAGAAAACCCAGTGGGTCAGACAGACAAAGACTAGAATTTGCAATAAAGCAAAAGAGGGACCTTTCAAATAGATTGTTTTTAACTCTTGTTTATAGTGCCAGCTATTAAACTTGGAAAGGAACTGCCCTCCAGTGCTTTAAGATATTCTACAGCTAATTTTCTTTGAAACTACTTTTGTCTGCCACTCTCTAAATAGGTGGTTTCTTAAGTGAGTGTTACTTAAAGGAAACCAATCTGTTTTTCAGGAAGGCTTGATGATGTCACTCCTTTCAACTCTGCTTTCCCATAAGAATTCGTCTAGTAAAAGGAGTTTCACTCTGGGAAATATAAGTGACATGAAAATATTTAAAGCATCCAAGATTTGTATGTTTACCAAACTTGTGGATTTTGCTTTTAGGTTTTAGTCATATTGCAACAGCTGGAAATGGAAAAAAAAACCCCAAGCATGCAGAGAAAGAAAGCATAAGAAGAAGCTACCGATTTACAAATAAGCTGGACTTTGCAATGGAAACTAGGTTATACTGCACAACATATTTCTAAACAGTCAAATCCAAGTCCAAAGACACTACTATGCATAAGACTTGTTTTTCCTCAACTCTAAGTATATGTACTATATTTCAGCTGAGGCATAAAATTCAAAACAGAAACACTCTGTGTCTGAGTTACGTCTTGGCAAACAAAAAAAAAAAAAAACACAAATAAAAACTTCAATCCAGAATTAAACGATATAGAGGAGACAACTTTAAGAAACATCACATTATTGATTGTTGTAAGTAGGTGGAACTGCACAGTACAAAGTTCAAATGGGTGGTTAATTTATGCTAACATTTGTGATGTGTTCAGACTCGGAGCTTCAAAACGAATGTAGGACAAACTGTGCCTATAACTTATTGCGAGTGGTGCAACCATGGATTTTGTAATATATTGCGACATTTTAATAACAGCAATCATGATAGTAATGATGATAATAATTATGATAATAATGAGAAAAGTAATCATAATAATGATAGTACTGCTACTAATTAGCAGCTTAATTTGCTTCCCACCTCCAAAAGAGAAGTATCATTATTCTAGAGCTAAATGCACACAGGAATGTAAATGCAGCTGTCATGGGAGTTAATCTGAGTCACACATGTATAATCAAGGACCTAATCTGACCCTCACCAATAAACAACATAATGCCTGCGAGACAGGTAAGCAATATCATTCCCCTTTACACATAGGAGAAAGATGCACAGGGCCACATTGCTCTCATTTTCAACCCAGGTCACAATAGTCCCGTAATAGTAAAAGCCCATAAAAGGACACCAATTTAACTATGATATCAGTGACACCACTCTGGCAACCTTACTGAATGACAAAAATATACCATGGGCGGATTAACAGATAAAAAGACCAAAACAAAATCTGCACTAGCTATAAAAGGTGCAAAGGAAATATCTCATTATCAATGTTAGTTAACAGTTTCCTTTACTTAATTCTGCTAAAAGAGCACATGCAAAACAACAGTAAAGCCAAACCATGATTCATTTAGAGATGAATCCCACCCTGATAAGGGTTTACATTTTTTTTGTAAACAACGTGTAGACTGCCCAGAATAAACTGTAAATACATTGTTTGGCTACGAGACATAAAGCATCTTTTGATACTGGAAGTTAAACAGCAAACTAAGGGGCAGGGGGAGGGGGAACCCCAAGACTGTGTTCAGAAAATATTTATACCCATACAACGTTAACCGCAAGTTAATGTGAATGGGATGTCATTCTTTTGTTAGTCCCAAAAAGGAGAACATGCACACTTTTTTGGTTACAAAACCCCATTCTTCAAGGACAGGATTATATCAATACCATTTCAATTTGAAAGGAGGATTAACAGCAATGGGCAAAAACTGATTTGTCATGCAAGTTTCTGAAGCTTAAAGCTTGCTTGTGCGCATGCCATTACAGCACAAGCAGGATGTTGAGACTGTACAATTGAGGAAACTTAAAAAGAAAACCAACGTACTAAAACTGGTCTCATCTTTCATTCACATAAAATGTCTGTCCGTGAATCATTTAAAGATGACCAGAACCACTAGTGTCCTCTTCACCTGCAGAAGCTGTATCTAGTAAGTTGCCCACAGAGAAGAGTAACAATCTTGTCTTAAAAGACTAATATAAATACTAATAAAATAATGGTAATCTTAAATACCAATATAAAAGAAGAGACACTTAAATAACTTCCCACAACTTCTGCCTAACCTTATATTAAACTAGAGCAGTAATTCCAATGTTGGTTCCTATCTCTGCAGAAGTACAGGTATTTAAGTGACACTATTTTGAACCTAACTAGCAATTTTCAGTAGAGGATCTCAAGGATTCATTAATCTCAAACACAAATTAATAAAACCCAACACCCAAACTTATGGCAGAGAAATTGTTATTCCCATTTTACAGGTGGGGAAAGCTGCTATATGAGGCTGCTAAACAATTTTTTCTAATGGTTACATAGGAAGTTACAAGTAAAAGTAGGAAGAGAACCCAAATTACTCTTTTACCTGAATCACTAACCCCCTAGTCTAGGCATCAGACAGCAATTATTCCTACAAAGGAAATACCTACTTCATATTACACTATAAACAAGGAAGTGTTACCATCCTGGGTAAAATACATCCTGGTTTATGGATTAAAATAGTCAGAGTCTCTGGTTAATTCAGCTGCCACACACATGCATTAAATCCTCACACTGAAAGTCATCATGAAACTTAAATTAATTTTTTCTCCCGCAATTAAATGATAAAAGGTTTAAAAAAAAACAACCTCCAGGCAGATAACACTGACCAAGAGCCTGGCCTTTTTCAATTAAACCCCCCCAACATCCTTATCGAACCGTAAAATGGTAGTAAATGACAGCTCCTAGGAGGGCACAATGATTCCCTATCTCCTATAACTTTGAAATGAAAAGATCTTGTTTTTATTTTAGATACAATTTTAAAAAGCAGATCAAGTCCATTTACTTCTGGTCTAAAACTTGGTATCCTATTTTGACTCGCAGGAAGGTACTATTCACAAATATAAAAGACACTGGTCCAGCTCAATCTGTATTATACCCCAAACATCCTACAATGACTGTACTCCCATGCTAATCCTTGTTAGCTGGGACACAAGAGACTGGAGGGATGGGAGGTGGCAGGTGGAGAAGAAGGAGCAGAATAAGGGAGTTTAAAGTTTAAGGAATAAGACGTTTCCTGCAAAAGCCTGCAGCATTTTTTCTGTGCCTCCTACTTATACTTCTCAAGCAAGACATGCTAATCCAGCAACCGCTCAGCAAGAAAAGTATCCCTGCTGCCTTCTGTAGACATTATAAGCGTAATGTAAAAGGAATCAGAAATCCTGACAGAGAGAATAACTTTTATTAGACCAAGTAGATTTTTGAAAAAAAAGAATTATATTTGCAAGCTTTCGGAAATAAAGAAATTTTTTTTTTTTTGCAAACATCTAGCTGATCTAATAAAAGAGATCACCTCTGCCATGAGTTCTGATTACTTTTGCCTCTAGACCAATACAACTACAACCTGGATACCTGACACAAGTGTGATGCAACACACCTAATGACGGTTTTTTCAAATTGTCATACTGCTTTCCTCAAACTTCCGACCTGGGAGGCTGATCTACGAGCCCCGAGACATCTTTCATCCTGCTTTTCCGACTTTCCAAATCCCTACCTGGCTTCACAAATGAAAAGCTGAACTTGGGTTTCGAAGGGAGATCTCTGTGAATCTGTACACGTTGCTACCCCTCTGCCAAGGGACTGGCTTTGACATAAGTAACTGTACTGATAACACAGTTGCGATGAGAAAGACTTCTCTTCTACACTTGTATTTCTCACCTAAGTGCTTACCTAAGTTTTTAAAGTAATTCAATACAAGTCAGTTCAGTACTTTCAAAGAATATTTTCATATTGGGTACCAGGGGTTCTGGGGGTCTGTGCATAACTTCAGTGAAGGCATAATTTAAGGTTTCTGTTCACTGTTAGGAAACAGAGATGGATAGTTGCTTAAACAACCTCTGGAGACATATAGCGATGCGAGTGCCCCACATTTTCAGTGTCCAAGTGAAGGTACCATAAATAGACCTAACTGACAAACAGTACATGGCCAGAGATCCCCAAAATCAGACCTTTGAAGGGTATCTCAAGACAGATGCACAAAAATGCCCCCAAACCTATTAACCACTTTTGAAAACCTCAGGACAAGTTCTGCCTGTGCTTATCCTGGAACACAAACCACTGACCTTCCAATCAGGGTTTTTAGTGGGCAGGTGGGCAGGTGAATGCGTTGCCACTTTTTCACCATTGATTTGACAAGGCAATCCTGGGACAACCGCTCAGATGTTTTTTGTGACATTCTGGAATGAACCATTAGCACTTCTTAGTCCTGAAACCTTCATAGCAGGTGTTGGCAGGATATAGCCTGCGGGCCAAATCCAGCCTGCGGAGCTTGGCGGGGGGGAGGTTGCCTATGCTCCCACCTGGCCCGCACTGAACTGGAGCTAGGCTGGTGTGGCCTGTGGGTTGCACAAGGCTGCCGGTCCCTGTTTTATAAGGCTTGTCCTGGAAGAACACCCATGGACACCTGAATGGCTGCACTTTGTCCCAGGATAACACCATTTCTCCCAGGACAAACTCGACATCTGTTTGTAGCCTTAGCGCCAGTTTCTTTGGAAATCCCACCATACAATGCAAATGATTTTTCCTCGATTCAGATAATCTGCCCATTAGTGAAGTCTCTGGACAGACTAATCAAAGCCAAATGAAACCTCTTAGTTTCTTTTTTGAATATCAAGTGCTAAATCTATTTAAAACTTCAAATATGTTTAGAAATCCTGCTAAGGCGACAACTTACTGTAATTCCTCTTGACAAAAAACAGATTCAGAAGGATGAAAGATACATAAGTTGATAATTCCTTCCTGTTCTCTATATGATGTCAATAGTTAAAAATGACTGTATGTGTTAGAATAATTGTTTACAGCTATCTGGTGTCGACTTCAAGCATGTCACGCTGAATTCCTGTATCAAAATGGGAGGGCCAGGCTACAAAAATGTAGGTACAAATACATCCAGGAAGAACAAGAAGCCGCAGACTTTCCTGGCTGCCTCTGGACTGCTCCAGGCACATTTCAGATGTTCCAGAGAAACTCCAGTGGAAATACTGTCTGTGCAGTTAAAGGTTTTTTGATGAATAAATCCCACCATGTCAGTGAAACCAAAAGGGGGAAATACTCTGAGCTCTTAAAATTGGAGAGAATATCGATCCTCTTAAAACAACAGACAGTGGAAAATGTCTGATTCAAGAATCTAGAAAACGTTATGCATGATGGCATGGAGGATGATTGGTCTGGTGGAGGGAGTTTCACAAGTGCCAACACGGTACCCTTCCATTCCTAGTGTTTTATGGGGAATATCTGAACCAGTTCTTTGCTGTACGTGAAAACAGTCTTGGCTGAAGGGTCCTGTACCCTCCTAACCTCTCACCCTTGCCGATACGACAGGGAAGATCTAGGTTGTTGCCTGCAGATCCACAAAGGTGAGGTTTTACCTCTGTTAATGGAGGTGCAGGAATATAGCAACAATTATTCTACATGCAAACTATAAGCACACCAAATTTCACTGTCGAAAGGAAGGGCAAAAAGATAAATGTGTTTGAAGCCCACAACCCAGAGCATGAAAGAAGAAAGTGAGGCAAATGGGACTCTGGAGACCATTAAGGCTGTCCTTCAAATAAGGTCTGATCTTCATGGGAGTGGACTCTATTTTCTGCATGGTTTCAGGTCCTCAAAAGCCTCCGGATATGTCTGAGAAAGGCAGGAGAGAGACTTTTGCTGCTGAAAGGCTGGTCTTCATCTTACTGCATCGAAACAGGATGTGCTAGCACAGAGAGAATACTGCAGCCCCCAGAGCACTGCTACGAACCAGGTCTTGAATGCTTTCTTTTCTGTGCATTCAGGCTAAGTACAGACAGTCAAAAAGCTCCAGACTGAATCGTTTCAATCTTTGCAGGTTAGCCTGGACTGCATAGATTGAACCAATAGGCAAGTAAACATTAAGTTTTAATTTCAGAAATGTAGCCGCAAGCCTGCAGTGGCCCAGGTCAGAAGCCGGGGAGCGCTACAGCACACTTCCCTGCTCAGCTGGAGCAGGCAGCTTGGGCCAAGGCTAGCCTGCCCACCCTGTGAGGCGGGAGGTTGTGGGGAAGATGCACAGCATCCTGGGACGCTGGGGGACTGGCTGAGTTAACTTGAATCTGGAGGGGAGCTGGAACAGAAGTTTAATAAACTGATTTAACCTAGATCAGTTAAGTCTGATACTACATCCATCCAGGTGTATCTTAAACCAGTTTCAGCCATTTTAAAAGCAGTTTATGTGCAGTGAACTGTTGCGTTACAGATCTAAACTGGTTTCTGATCATTTATACCAGTTTAATGTGCAACTTCTGTCCCTAGCCTCAAGGATTAACTGCAACATTTGAAGGAAAAAACAAAAAACCTGAAGAGAAAAAAAAACAACCCAATTACATTGTTCTGTCAGGATCATTTTGCCTGGCTTTCATGTTCTCTTTATTGAATCACAGAGACTATTAAAATGTCTATGTTCCAGAATTTCAGTAAATTCCCGAACAAGGGAATGATCAATCTTAAGTATTTGTAAGCTGCCCATCTAGATACACCCTCCAAAGTGATATTTTAATATAAGTTGCATATGCTATATGTGCATCCTTGTGGCATTTTAGTAGCATCTTGTGCAAATATAGATTGATCTGAATGCAAATTTGGCAAAACCTGTAGTAAATTCATTTTGGCCCCTCAAATCTACTGACAACCACTGTGCATGGGAGACTCCAGAGGTGCTTAGGCCAAGATTCTCAAAAACATGTAGACACCTGACTCCTGTTGACTTAGGCATGTAAATTGGGGGGTTGTGCCTAAACAGTTCTCAGGATCTGTGCCTGAGGGATTCAAGGGAATAGACAGTCCTGACAATATAGAAGAAAAATGGAATTTACCATGGAGAGGCGATCCAGATGGGCTGCTCGACAGGCCTGGGACAGGACTGCAGCGACCTCCTTGTTTAGATGTCAGCTCCTGCTCAATTTCCTCCAACCCTGCGCTCTTTTGGAAGCGGCTCATGCGGTTTACCACCCGGGGCGACATGTGCGTCCGAACGCAAGGCTGTCCTCCATACGGATTGATAGGGAAAACGTGGGAAGTGCCACGAAGAGTGCTGACCACTACCCAGCGACAGTCATGGCTGAAAGATATATCTTGTACCTGGAGAAAGGGAAAATTAAATGGAAAAGTAGGCACCGTTTCACACAGCTCTGACGGCAAGTGAATTATCATGTTATAACGGAAGAAATTAATCAGATACATTAAATGCGATCTCAGTTTAAGTTAGGTTATATATTTGTGATGAAGCCAAGTCAAAGGCCTTTGCTATAGCTTTAATATTGTTTAAGTACCATTCCATACCGTGTGCATTACTCGAAGCAGTAAAGGGTATTATTGATAGTATTTTGAAAGTTCTCTCTTAAGTAAGGTCCCAACTCAATAAAAAAAATTGCCATGCAGAATCCCACACAAAGCCACAGGAGCCTACTGCAATTTCTTAATTGAATTTGGTTCCAAAAGAGAAAAGATTCAGGAAACTATTACAACTATATGCTTTGCAGCACGCAATGAACACATTATTTACTTGCTCATTTTCATTCTCAGGAAACATGAAAAATAAGAGGTAAATAATTACCAATAAAAACTGTCTTTTTATGCCAGCCATTTTGATGTGGTCTAGTGGTTCCAAGGGAGAACTAAGAGTTAGGATTCAAGAGTTTACTCTTTGGCTCTGGATCTAAATGCATAAGCACTGACTAGTTATTTAAATGCTATCGCCAAACTTTTCAAAAGAGATCTCTTGTTTTTTGGATGCCCAATTTGAAAAATATTGGGACACAGATACAGAGCTGCCAGCACCCATGACTCCAGCTGAAGTCCATGGAAGCTGAAAATGCACAGCACTTATGAAAGTCAGGCTCGAGCAAACACAAACTGGACCCCCCAAAAAGTTGTGGACGCTCAAATCAGTGGCCACTTCTGAAAAATGTTGGTCTCTGATACCATCTCAGTTTTCCCACCAAACTGAGACAGTATCAGAGGCAAATGCTTTTTCTAACTCATAGAGGGGAGACTATGTTTCCTGGTAAAGCACTTTTATATTTTAAGATGAAAACCAGCCCCTATAGTCAGATTATAATGAATAAATACACTGCACACATACAATTCCCTTACACACCCACATGGGAGCCCTGAAAAAAAATTAGTTCTAATTAAAAAAAAAACCAAATTTCTAGAGATGGGAGAAGAACTTTAAAAAAAAATCAGCTTGTTAGAACTGCTGAAATTAATTAATTAATTAAAAAAGAGAAAGCTCCAATCAGACTGGCTCAACTTTTTTTTTTTTAAATGCACATGTAGATCACTTGCTCCATTTTAACTTTTCCCTAAATATCATCTAGAATTGAGACAAAAATGAAAATATATTTTGTTAAATACATCGGGATCATTTTACTCTGTGTATGGATTGCACAAAGAAAGCCCCCAGAAGATTAAATTCATTTCTAAGCATACTTTACATAACACCTTGATGGAAAACAAATCCCTGCTCCTTAAAGACTGCTTTAAAAAGGAGATTATGCTGTGTGTCCAACACAATATTGGCAGACAACTCAAGGAAAACAGTAGTCTAGTTCAAAATGATTTACCAAAGAAAGTCCTAAAACAATTCTAAGAAAAATATTTTAAAAAAGGTAAAAGTTGGTTAAAAAGAAAGTATCTACATGAGTGGGATTTAACATGGCAAAACACAGAGGAGAAGGATTAGTTTTCATTATAACATTAAACAACATAAGCTAAATAAAACTCTTTGAGTTTTCACTGAAGCCAGTTTTACAATACACTAGGTACTCCAGCTGTAGTAAACACCAATACAATCTTGAAAAATATTCCAGAAATGCACTCCAAATATTCCAGACAAAAGCAGCAAGTCTTCATCAAAGTGGAAGTTTCCAACTGAGCCCTGAAGCCTCCAAGATAAAGGGATTTAAGTCTTGTGACTTGTGACAAGATATTTGGCTGACAGGCTGTCACTACACAAAATGCTTCATCAACATTACACAGATAAACCAAAAAACACCATTACACACCTGCTCTTTTCAATTATGGTGACACGTCCAAATGATCTGCTAATGACAAAGTTAAACAGCCTTCTAGAAATCTGACAGGTTTAGCACTTTTGGTGATGCAAGTATTACTGGTATAAAGTCGTTCCACAAGCAGTTTCAAGCTCCTCGTTTGCCTACAAAGAGTTGCACCTTTTCAAATGTCTCAGAATGGATTAAGGGCTCAAAAAGGAGGAATAAAAGCAAAAGCAAAAAAACCCATCAGCATGAAGCCAGAAAACAAAAGAATTCATAAGCATTTCAGTATCAACCTGTTCAGAGAGGCAATTCCCCTGTATTGGAATCAAGTCCAAGAGCTGACACTCGAATACAAAACAATATTAAAAAGTACTTAAAGCTTTGTGAACTCCTTTTCCAAACTTCGCCATCTCTGGCCTCTCCAAAGCCCTATTTTCCTATGTAGAGACTGTTGATCCTGCTTTCCTATGCCCAGCATCTTCCCCCCCCAACCAAAAATACCTCCAATGGACTTAGAGCAGGGACAGGCAATTATTTTGAGTGGAGGGCCACTTACCGAGTTTTGGCAAGCCATTGAGGGCCACATGACAGGCAACCAGGGACAGATAACTATTAATTTTCTACATTTTTTAGGGGCCCCACGGGCCAGGTAGAACAACCTGGTGGGCTGCATCTGGCCTGCGGGCTGCATTTTGCCCACCCCTGACTTAGAACAACATTTCCCTTTACTGCTGCTAAAACACTCACTGCATTTGCTCCAGCCTCTCTCATGGGCATTGCCTCTCTCAGCTGCTCTTTCTCCCTTACTCTGCAATTTCATGGGGCAAAATCCTTCCCTTCTTCTATTCCTACCAGTCGAAGCAACCTCTACAAGCCTCCCTGCTAAACTAGCAGCTTCTGTAATCTCATCTAAAAATTTATCTTCACGACTGCATAAACCTCTTCAATCTTTCCTCCATGTTGCTTACGTTAACACATTTTACCATAAACCTCTTTACATTGCTGTCTTCTATCACATACATGATGTGTGGTGTGTTGTACATGGTTTAATTTGGTAAAGCGCATAAGATAACATTTCTATGGAGATGACATAGCAGGAAAAAACCTTACTGGATTGAGCCTCACCAGAGAAGTATGTACATGTTTTTGCTATTATTAGTGTTCAGGATGCATCATCACGTCTGTTTACATTCTAAAAAACCCAAAAACATTCACAATAAGGCCCAAACCCTCACTCATGCCAATTTGGAATTGGGAACTGGAATATAATCAGTGTAATCTCTCATCACAAGCTGAATATCACTGAAGTGACGTGTGCTTCGACCAGCAATCCTCAACCAGGGTGCCGCGGCACTGTGGGGGGCCTTGACATCCTTTCAGGGGTGCTGCGGGATGCTGCACACCATCGGGTGCGCAAACATGATTCACGCAAGATAAACCAAATGATTTCAAATTACAATGAAAACTGTAAAAAAAAAGTTGTGATCTTTCTGAGTTCTTTGCAATAGAAAAAAAATTGCTGTATTATTGTGCCATAATCACAAAATGACTGCTAAGAGCTGGCATTCTCTGAGGGATCATCTTGAGCCGAACAACTGGTGCCTAGACTGAGCACCACTGGCCTGGACAAAATGGAGAGAGATTGCTGTAGCACTGGCCTCAATGTTCCCTTGAAAATAGAGCACAAATGACCCCTATCTTTAACCACAAATAATGCACAATGAGGACAGGGCTAGAAGGCGGCTGCAGTTGGATGGAATGAAAACAGAGGGCCAAGCAAAAAAAGAAATGTGTTTTTTAAGAGCCCTGTCAAGAAAAAAAGTGCTTCTGACAAATGAGACTGAAATGACCAAAGATTTCAAGAAAGTGTGCGCAAAACAGTGTACACGCAGGAGAGAAAAATATCTGGATGCTCGATTGATGCTTTCCTCATGGCACTCATCTCCTCCAAGCGTTGAGCGTGGCTGCCTTTCCCATACAGAAGGCAAGCAGCAGCGAAGTGAAAGGCTGGAGGAGTTCAAGGCAGGGTATGTTTGCAATTTCAGAGGGTGTGAATTAAACGCCTTATTTTCACACAGCAGAAGCATAAATCCATGTGTGCAATTTCAGTGAACACTTAGCTCCTTTTTCTTTTTTTTTTTTTTTTCTGGTGCTTATAGGAAAGGGGCGGACTACATTTAAGGTCAGCAAGCTGTTGGGACCAGGCGTAATCTCATCAGCCATCACTTCAAAGATCAGGTCTTTGTGTCCATGAAAGACGTTTAAATGATCACATCAAGCCTGCTGCTATCAGCCACGCTCTTACTGTGCATTACACAGATTTCTTGCCTCCTCTTAGTATAAACATGCTGCACAGTGGCCCATTAGTGGTTTGCAAGTTTATGCTAAGCGTTGCAATTTATTGCTGTCCTTTAGGTTAAAGTACTTTTATTCCATGTATTTATAACATATTTCTGCATTTGTTGGTAATTATGATGTAATGTTTGGATACTGGAGATCAATCAGGGCTCCATAATGTTTACGGAGTTACGTTAATAAAAGCAGATCTTTCACAGTTCAAACTTTACCTTGCAACTCAAGGTCAACTTCTGATTTAACATTCACACCTTTATTTCTAAGGGTTTTCCAACCTTGGTCACCTGCTTCACAAAATGGAAGTTATATATATATATATATATATATATATATATATATATATCATTTTGGCTAGTTCAGGGAGCTTTCAGGCATGCAATTTTTGTTTTTTTAAACTTAATGTATGAGCTAAATGATTAAATGTTCTCTGGAACGGATGTCAGGGTTTCCGCTGGATTAAACGCTGTATTTGCCCAGTCTAGTTTTGCCTGGGCATCCAAATCACTTTGGAAACAATTTAGTATTCTTTACACATCCCAAACTCCCAGTGAGATCAATTGGTGCTCAAGGAATACAGAAAGAGGCCCTTCTCCTGGTCAGTAATACATAAACCTTTGAAACTAAAGGAACGTCACTACCAGGGCTGGACACAGGCATGAGTGAACCAGGAGGCCATGCGGGGCCCGGACACAAGGCGGGTAATTGCTTTATTATTGTCATGGCGGGGTCCTACAGGAGGGCCGTGATCTCCTGAAGGCCCTCCACCCATGCCAAGTCTGGCCCAAGGCACCCTCAAATTCTCGCCCGCCACATCATTAAGAAGTATATGATGGGAGGCTGCCTTTATACCGCCCTGGGCACGGTGTACTAGGACCTCGGTCCCTCGTGATCTCCCGGCCCCACTGGGGTGTTCCCTCAGTATGATGGGTGCCCTCCAGGCACCCTGGCCTTAGGGCCAAACGTAGCTCCTACCAGCCCCTGATACCACGTCCCAAGCCTCACTGATGTCGTACACGTTGGTCAGTCAGAAACTGCGCCCGCTCTCTCAGGCCTCTCTATCCGGTCTCTTAGGCCCACTGCATGGCTACCCTCTAATAAGGCCAGGCGTACTGTGCTGCTGTCCCCTTTTGGGATCGGGGACCACCGCAGCACTTGCCCTTATCCAGGAGGGGCTCTGCTGCTAACCTGTCTCTCCTGGGGTCCACCGCAGCAGCCAGCCTCTGGCCGGGGTCTGACGCCTGGTCCTCTTGCTGGTTCAACCTGCCTGTCCTGGGCTCCTCAGGGCTGCCCCCCTCATGGGCCCCTCAGGGCTGTCCCTTTCACAGGCCCCTCAGGGCTGCCCCCCCATGCGCCCCCCAGGGCTGCTCCCCCCTCACGGGCCCCTCAGGGCTGCCCCCTTCGTGGGCTCCTCAGGGCTGCCCCTCCTCACGCACCCCTCAGGGCTGCCCCTCCTCATGCGCCCCTCAGGGCTGTCCCTTTCACAGGCCCCTCAGGGCTGCCCCTGCCTCACGGGCCCCTCAGGGCTGCCCCCTTCACGGGCATCTCAGGGCTGCCCCCTCTCACGCGCCCCTCAGGGCTGCCCCCTTCATGGACTCCTCAGGGCTGCCCCCTCTCCCGCGCCCCTCAGGGCTGCCCCCTTCATGGACTCCTCAGGGCTGCCCCCCCCCGCACACCCCTCAGGGCTGCCCCCTTCATGGGCTCCTCAGGGCTGCCCCCTCTCATGTGCCCCTCAGGG
>JAGPOW010002118.1:13720758-13813495 GCA_030014935.1 Caiman crocodilus | reverse complement strand
GCAGATTTAGATTGGACATTAGGAAGAACTTCTTCACAGTTAGAGTGGCCAAGGTCTGGAACAGGCTCCCAAGGGAGGTGGTGCTCTCCTCTACCCTGGTGATCTTCAAGAGGAGGTTAGATAAGCATCTAGCTGGGGTCATCTAGACCCAGCACTCTTTCCTGCCTATTCAGGGGGTCGGACTCGATGATCTATTGAAGTCCTTTCCAACCCTAACATTTATGAATCTATAAGACTGGAGATCACTGTGTTAACATTTCATTCCACCTTCTTATGCAAGGCCATACAGGCATGCCCCCTGGTATTGAGGCCTCTCCCCACCCCTCCAAGCTCTACCTTCTAGATTACCTAAGCCTGTTCTTTAAAGATGCAAGTGCATCAGTAGGTGGGAAATTCATTTCTTACTGGTGGTGATTTTTTTTTAAAAATAATCTGAAAGCTTACTTCAAATTTCTTTTAGAGTTACATGGTGCTAAAAGGGTTAACATTACCTGACCCTGAAAACAGTGCAGCAATGCCTATTGTAGACAGCTCAGGAAAAAAAAAAGTATTGCATGTACTAGACCAACCTACCAAGGAGAGTGATGAGAAAAATGGATGTAAAAACATCAGAAAACAGGGCATTAGCTCAAATTTATTATGCTTCTTCAGGTTTTATTTGGTTTTCCAGTTAACTTACCAAAGCCTAATCACACACCCTTCCACCTGGCAATATTAGAATACATGTCTAGTACTGCTTTTTAACCCCCCCTAGCAATAACTTCCATTTAGTTGATTAACCAGATCTTTTTCATTCTCTCTCTCCTGCTTTCTGGGACTTTCCCACCAAAACAAAGTAAAACTTGACAGTCATTTCACAGGCATTAGACAAATGTTTAACACGCTACATGAGAAAAGGTTAAGTACAATCACTGCTCATAATCCTGGCTCTTTGGAGGTAGTGTCGTATCTGAATAAATCTGACATCACCTCATTGTAAAGACCAAGAATTTATTATTGTCCAGGTTAAAGCCTATGCTCCTATCCTTTCTTGTGGCTATCACACGAGGACGGCTCTTTCCTCGCTGAAACAAACATTAAAGTGCCAACATACACCACATGTATAAGGTGTCTGGGGATTACTCTTTAGCAAATATGTTTAACTTACTTTGGCTTCAGTCTCTCCCCTGTGAAGTGTATATAAATGATGTACAGCACTTTGTGATGATGACCAAGGATGTGTCAGTACTTGGAAAACATGGAAATCGTGGCCTAAAGTGTCAGTAGTGACCAACAGCATCCCTGGGAGAAGAAAAAGGAGAAAGAAAAAAAAAGGATGAATCACTGCAAAAGGTAGAGGTTTAAAAATGCCTGCTTCAAATAGTGAGCATATATTTCATTTTGCTTTCTGGAAATAACAGACAAAAAGGTGTAAGAAAAAAAAATCAGAGATTAATTTATACACATTTTCCAGTCATTTTCAAAAACCAAACTTCATCAGAAATCAGGCAATGACAACTGTGTTGAAGTATCGTGGTAGAGTAATACAAGTCAGTTAAACAAGTCTAGGGACACAAAATGAAAGTTAAAAACTTGCACAACCACTCTGAAGCACAGAAGTTACTGCACATTATAGATTCACCCTGTATAGCGCTCCACTGAGCAAGTCAACTTTTTGTTCAGAGCAACACAAGAGAGGTTTCTATTGCCAACCTAATTCCCTTTTTTCCTGAAAGTGAAAGCATTATTTAACAAAGTAAAAAAAAAACCTACCCAGGTCTTCCTCTGAACTATCCAAAGGACACATGTTTCACATGGAGGTGTACAAAAGAAACGGTCAGATTTATTGAACAAAAGGCAAACTGGAGTTTGAGCTTTTGAGTGGCATATTAATTGAAGCATTAACTTCACAGGAAAAAGAAGTCACTAATATATGTTGGTGAAATGATTAAACTAGACTCAAAAATCAGCAAAATGATGATAAATTTAAAGGCTATATATTTTTTTCCTTCTTTTATTGTTAACACGCAACGCAACTTTAGGACATATATAGTCACATATTTCAGGCCATCTTGTTATCAGAATACAATTAAATAAACAGTTTATATTAAAAAGAAGAGCCGTTATGGGCAGGAAAGTATGGCATTATGGTAGGAATTGAAAGGACAGCAGAAAACATGCACAAGGATCAGTTATTCCCCTGTATAATAAAATCAATATTATCTTGCTTATTAATGGTGTGCCATAAATTATCACTGAAAGTGAGACTCCATTTAAACAAACTGTTTTTCACTTTGAACTTATCTCAGCAATTTAACACATACATTAAAGTGTTTTTTCAATGTTTTGAAAGATCCCGCATCCACAGAAAGGATTTTATACATTGAACAGCCAGGGCATAACTGGAACAAATGTGAATGCTTTACACTGCAAAGGTGTCTATAACCGCTTCCAAGGAGAAGGTCGTGCTGATCCTCCATTTCAAACATATTTGAAATCCATTTAAAACATATTTGAATTCTCTCTCTCTTTAGAAAGTGTATTTAAGTCATCAAATGTAAAGCAAGTGTTGCTCAAAGGACAAGCAAAGAGTCTCACATTTTTATACTAAAATAGTTATCTACTTCCCTGAGAAAACTGTTTGAAGTTTTTTCGTTAAATTTGGCCCCAAAGTTGCCTGCTCAGCATCCTGGCTGCTGCTCAGCACCGAAGAAGCAA
The DNA here is from genome assembly GCA_030014935.1 of Caiman crocodilus. Classification (NCBI taxonomy): domain Eukaryota; kingdom Metazoa; phylum Chordata; order Crocodylia; family Alligatoridae; genus Caiman; species Caiman crocodilus. The sequence goes on along the minus strand of JAGPOW010002118.1, from coordinate 13,810,798 downwards.
ACCAACACAGACCCATGTTACTTGTTGAGATGTCTCCTGGATCCGCAGCAGTGTTCGTCAAGGCTCCTCAGCTCCAGTACAGATCCAGGCTTTCCACATTTTAGTAGTTATTCCCCAGACACAAAGACCCTACATCTAGAATTCATAGCTCTTCACAAACCCGGGAAGGCTCTGCTTCCAAGCACACACAGACAGCTTAAGTTTCAGCAGCCAGAGTTTCTGTTATTGAACCTCACACTATTCAGAGCGGGATTTCTCTATCTGGTCAAACCCAAGTTTATCAGACAAGAGAATACGTTTCAGCCAAGAAGAAATACGATCCTGTGATTGAGACAGTAACCTGAGACACCTTGAACAAGTCAGCCTGTTTGCCTCAGTTTTACTCTCTGTGAAATGGGAATAGTGCCCTACTTCACAATAGTGTAACAATGATAAATGCATTAAAGACTGAGACAGGGGTTTAGGTTGTAGCTGTGTTGGTCTAAGGACAAGGCTGAGACATTCTCATGTGCTAGGACTGTGGTGTAACAAGAGTGCAGAGAAATCCAAGTGGTATCTGGCACACCAGTCTTACCTGCAAGTCTTCCTTTCAAATTGGCCACGGTAGCTGGAAAAATGGAGGGAAGTCACCACACTTTAGGCACCCCCACTCCCAAAACCACAAATTCTCCATCTTAATTCTGATCTCAGCAAGATTCTCTCCAATAGACATACTTTCACTGCGAAGGACCCTCGATTCTGAGTACTGGAAATAAAAGGAAGTTTGTTGTGGAGCTCAGGAATCCAGGAGTGCATTTGGGTATTATGTTTGGGCAGTAAGGCATGTGAGTTGAGGTTGGTCTGAATGTTAATGTTGGCTTAACTGGCAATTTCCTTGATTTGTAGTGACTGCGTTGATAGGAAATACAGTTAAAGTCGCTCAAGTGCAAGTTCGCCAAGTCTTTAGTGTGGGATATTGCACACAATTTGCATTAATTCTGTTCTGAAAAAAGCATAAGATATGCTTCCCTTTTAGTTAAGCGTGTGGTCTCTAATGACACACCCCATCCTCCACGGAGAAAACTGCAGTGGTTTGAATGTCAGTAGCATTCCCTGTGCTAGAATTAGCCTGCCGCAACTAAAGTGACGATGTTCCTGGAGATCTAATTTGGCAAAGCAAGCCTCCATATAGCAAACTCCACAAGCTTTTTTGTTGTCGTTTTGTTTTATTTAGGTAAGCTTTGCGTTTTCAGTTCTCTAGACCTGCCCCTTAATGCAGCTGAAACAAACTCATGGAAGAGATACCGGAAGAGGCGACTATAAATAGGCTTTGTTCAGTAGGAAAACCTAGATCGTTTCCTAAAGTGCTGGAGTTTTCTCCTAAGTCTCTCTCCAGGGCTGAGTGCACCCAGAGCTTTCTAAAGACAACGGGTTTCATCTGTGTGCCATCGCTAGATTCAAAGATTATGAAAATATATATTTGGAACGAGCAAACAACCTGCTGAAGGCACATGCAACACTCACGAGCCATTCAAAATTTAGGAGTGGCCAACCTGTATTCAACCTGTTGTCCATCCAGTCCAATCCTGTTTCTAACCATGGCTAGTACCAGAGGTGTCAGGCAGCTCTCTACTAGGCAGATGTAATATAATCTGCCCCATAAAGGTTTCATCCTAATCTGTACTAATCCAGGTAAGAATTCATCGGCCAAATAATTTTTTTAAAAACCCCTAGAAAACAAGGGTCCAGGATGTGCTCTCGGGGTTATCTATGCATTCCTTGGATGATATGTATAGGCTCTGAATAAATTAAGCAGTCTAATGCACCCAGTTAACTGAGATTATAATCAGAGCCAGGTGGCATAGCTGTTTTTGTTCTAATACTAATGTCTTTTTCCTTTACTTTTTATAATATTTTTATGATTGCTTGCTTGCTGAAGGAGTAAAGAGGTGAAAGATAACAGCGCTAGTGGGAGGAAAGGAGCTGGATCTCGAATGGAAAGATAGACGGTATCTGATCTGGCAGTTGTTCTGCTCAACCTACAATTCCGACGTGTGTCACCATTTGGAGCAAAATGCATTTCAGGCCCTGTGAAATCCTTCATTTTATTAGTGGCTTCTTTTCAGAAAGTGAAAATATATACACGCCTATATCTGCATTTGATATACTGTACAACTACATGTTTGCTTAAACCCTGCTAATGTGCCGGGTGCAGGCATGATACCGCGGGCATGCTAGGCCAAAGTATACTTTTATAAAGACGATTAGTATTCTTAAATATCTTCCCTATTGTTATTCAAACAATAAATCACCGAGGTTTTGGACCCTTTGCCTTTTTGCGTGTGTGGTATTTTCCATCTCTCATTACTTCACACCGAGGAGCTCCGGTTTTCAATTATCGCAGCTCTACTATTTATTTTCTCACTCCAGCTCCATACGACAAAAGTACATTGTGCAATTCCAGAGCACCACGGTGGAAACATGTAATCCCAATAGAGAAATAGATTAAATTTAAACCTTAATGACTCCTTCAGTTCTCTTTCAAATGCAGGGTATTTTAAATTCAGATTTTAAAGAGACCTTTCAATAGCTTCTCAAAGACTTGTTTAGATGGAAATATAGGTTAGCACTGTCTTAAGTTCATGCCAAAAATGTATTCTCTTATGATGTACTTTATGTATGAATAATCACAGATGAAAAGTGAATAATTCTCCAGGATTTCCTGCTTGTTTTTCAAACTGGCATTAATCCCTGTTTAGCAGATAACATCTGAAACCAATTCAAATTCTTGCATACACATAACCCGGTGAGAATTTATGTGTAAAGCAGATATTACTTTGTATGCATCTCTCTGCAAACATTTAGATTTTCTTATCCATAATGTGAAGGGTGCAGCTAGGTTAAATTAATGACTGCGTTTTACTGTGTGGTTTTTCAAATCCACAGAGATGATTAAAACATTCAGTTTAGAAGGAACTGATATGCTGGACGCATGAAAAAAAATTATTTTAGCTTTGTTTTAGCTGACAGATACATTCGCCTAAGTTTACAACTTCCTATTTTTCACGCATAATGTTTGGGAAACAATAAGCTTCTTTCAGGAAAAAGGAGTTTGAAAAAAAAATACAGAGAATATATACATAAAAGGAAAAACTGGTACAGATGTAGACTGTGGGCTAAGAGCTATTTATGCAGTATCAGAAGACTAAACCAGACTCTGGCCTGGCCATAAACTAAACCCACGCCCTAAATGAGGTGCCAAGCCACAAAAAGCATTTGCGTCAACTGGGAATACAAGGAAAAGAAGGACTTCTAATTATAGGGCCTGGAAGCGGAAGCCTCGAGTGATTAGGAGTTTAGGCGCTGCTGTATGTTTATCTGGGAGCTTCCTCTCCCTCTCTCTCAGCCTGGGTTTGATAGATGAGGGTTGGCCTAGAGGGTGGGATTGAAGTTGCTGATGGTACACAGAGTTCTCCAAAATCCTAGGGAGACACAGACTGTATACTAAGGCTTCTGTGGCCTTGTAGGAACATGAGTCTTTTCAACCAGGCGTCAGTTGGTTAGCCCCAAAAGCAAAATTAGAGAGTAGCAAATCTCAGTTGGGTACTTGCTATAAAATCGAGGAAACCCGAGTAGTTTCAAGCATCTCCACCACATCCTATTTATAACACCTCCCTAATTGCACACTTGTTGATTATGTGCATATAAATGAGAGAGAAGCAATTTCACCTTGGGTTTAGGTTTCGTGAGTACATTCGTTTTAAATAATGCCATCTTTGAGAGTAACTGAAGGGTTTTTTTCCTCTCAAATAATGACATTCTGTAATTATAAACTGAAGAACTGAACACATTCAAGCCCATTTGGAACGGGGATAAAAATAAATAAATCAATGCTTCGTTTTTCAAGAAGTCAGGCACACAACTGCACAAGCCAAGCATGCATTCAATTATATGCTTAATTTAACCATGCAGTTCAGGTCCTTGCATGCAGAAATGGCTGGTAAGCAGCCCGAGTGGCCACTTGCGCAAACAGTTGCACACGCAACTGCACTAACAGGATCCAAATAACTATACATACTTTTCAAAGCAGAAATCACGTGTCAAGTTGAAATGTCAACATTAGCCTGATTGTTCTTAACGGCAATATTATTTGGGGCACTGAGTCCCCAACCTGTCTGCAGGGTGCCCCCAGTGCCCCGAGTTTCTCCCAGCTGCCCTGCTACCTGCCCCAAGGAACAGACCAAGGTTTGCCCCGGCATAATTCGCTATCCCTGCAAACCTCAGCTCCGCTGGCCTTTGCTGGACCTCCCGGCTGCAGAGGGAGCATCTCTGCCAGCTCCAGATGGCTTCCCCTTGGGTTGTGAAAGAATTTTTAGGTCCCCCTCTCCAAAGAACAGGTTAGTCTGCAATAACACTTGCCCAGAAATCATTCTTCACAACAGGCAACCGGTAAGGAGGCAAAACGACCAAAGGATGCATTGTACAGGAGGAAGGAAGAATACAAGCAAAACGGAGCATAAAATTTAAAAGCAAAACAAAAAGACAAGATGCATGTCTTAATCTCTTATCTGTCCGCAACCTAGCACTCCCAAGAGTCCTGCCAGTGTTTCCAGAGATCAGCCTTGCAGCTGATGCTGCCAGCCCTGGCTGCTGGGGACCTGGCCTGCCCCAATGCCTGGGATCCAAAAACCACACTACTCCCAAGACAGTTCCCTAAATAAACACCTCCAAGCCAGCTCTCTCCATCAGCACCGTCCTAACTGCTCACTGGTCTCAGAAATTTCTATATGTCGTGTCCTCCTATGGCACCTGGACTTTCCCCAGGTAATGGGCCATTTGGCTCAGATGCTGTCGCTACAGGGGGGTTATTCTTCCCATTTACAACATCACGGGTGCCCCTTCTGTCTGTGATGAGGACCTGCAATTATCCTCGCCCAAGTAACACAATGGCAAGAGATACTTAGCAGTTTCATACTCTCGTTTCCAAGTATACATCCCTCAGTTCCTTTAATTAAACCATGTCCCCAAACCATAAAGATATACACAGGCAGAATGACATCATCCATACTGTGCTAAAAGCAACACAAATGGATGCAGCATGTAACACTGGCTTGGCAATGAGGCCACATACCCCTACCGGCACAACAAAACACAAGAACACCTTGTGATACCCCGTGAACCCCTTAAGGGGTTGTGATGCGTTGTAACTTTTTAAAAGCAAAGGATCACATCCTCCAGTAGTAGACTTCAGCAAAGTATGCTGATGAACAGCTGCTCAGGATTCGGTGCGTATCAATGTTATTCATACACTTCCTACATTCTCTCAGTATTTAATGCACACATTTAAGTATTTGATGATCAGCTAGCTAGTATGGGTCCAATGTTAGTAGGCAGCATAGACTCACTGCTTCTGTTCTAGGTCCTTCACAACAGGAGCCACTTAAACAGTGTTTTGGAGTATGCTCTGACCCATCAGCAGCCCCAGTGTTTATCCACCCTTTTCCCACCCCCACATTCCTCACACTCCCAGAATATGCTTGAGTGGCTGCATTTGGGGCTGATATCAGCCAAGGTGCCTTCAAACATTAAAGCGACTTCTGAAATCCACGTGCTTTTCCAAACATGGGAAATCTAGTTAGCTGGAATATGGTCAGCAATCTGAATTGGACTTATGAACGGAAAGCAAATTTTACCCGAACATTTTACTCTAATGGTAAACAAAAACCACTGATCCATATGCACGTTTTATATGGGATCAGGAGAGAGGCCTATAGTCTGTAATCCAAGCCATGCAAATAATATACGTTAAATCTGAATAATTTGAAAAAAAAATTAGGTTCGTGCATCACAGCTGACACATGGTTTAATGCTAAGTCTTATGTATTATTCAACATTTTTGTCAAATTCTTAACTGTCTACAGCTGATGGCCCAGTAAATATTAAAGCTCTATCAGGACAGTTTTCTTCCCCCCTAAAAACTGAAGAACACACATTGAGGACAGCTGAGCAAATGAAGAAAGATCAAAAGGAATGGACTCTCTTCTTTTAACCCTGTCTGCAGATCCTCACTCACCATTAAAAGAAGAGGTTTTAATAGTTGCTGATTACTGTCAACAATTTACCAACTTTTTTTTTAAACTAGATGACTGATTATACTGGAATAATATTTAGGTGACTGTTAGAGAGACCAGGTAAAACCCTGGCTCCACTGAAGTCTATAAGAGTCCTGCCACTGACTGCAAGGGGCCGGGATTTCAACCATGGTGCATAGTTTGCATTACTTTTACACTCATAGTCGAGTAAGATTATCCTCCCACAAGACATTTACAAAGAAAAAATGCCTGCTGTGCCAAATGACTCCTCTCTGATTCATCTGGAAACTACTATATTTTGAAACAGGAGCCACTCGCTACTACCAATAGACACTAAAACATGCATGGGTGCGCGCACACACACACACTAACATACCTAAATCTGTAACATTCGCAATATTTTAATGAAGTAGTTTATTTTTGACCCCTTTACTTGTTTTTAAAAAACAATAATATCACTGAAACACAAACAGCAATTTCAGCATTGTTCAGAAAAGAGAAATCACCTGACATGCATATGGGGGAAGAAAAGAAGGAAAGCCATGAAAACTAAATGAATTGTGAATAAGGTGATTTCAGATCAAATATTTTACATTTAAAATATTGGAAAGAAATAAAACAAAGGACTCAAATGCTTCCCTTCTCTTTAGGGAGACAGATGCCATTCAAATTTCTACGCCACATGAACTGCAGACCAGACAAATCCCAATCATGCTTTCTAAAAAACACAAGGGCTAAGACAGACTGAATAAAGCAGGTAAAATATAGGGCCATCCTCCTCAAAACCTATATCAGAAGCAGAACTGGAATAATGCTACAATTAAAATGTGGGTAAACTATGTATCACTGCCTGGCAGCACAAGAGGTAAGTGATGGTGAAGCAGGTAAGTGGTTGAATCACCACCGTTGTAGTAAAATGTGCTGATTCAATATCTATTTTGGGGTCAGAATATCAGATGGATGAGTCGCGTGTTGCACTTTGGTTTCCAAGCTCCTTCACTCAATCGGGTAGGAAAATCAGCACTTTCCAATCAGCCTTTCCAAACTTGCAGAGCCAAGCAATACGCATCATCTCCAAAAATATTCCTAGCACTGACCAATTTATCTCTGATTTTGGAGATAAATTCTGCGAATGAGAAATTCTGGGGTATGCCCCCATGTGCCCGGAAGGCAGACTCAGTGACCAGGTGAAAAGGGAAACAGGAAGAAGCCATGAGGTTACAGAAAGGAAAAGAATGATGGATTTAGTCTATTTGTCGTCATACCTAAGCACATACCCCTGAAAACAACTCCGAGATATTGAAAAACATCTCCCTGGGGGTTCTATTTAGATGTATTACTTCCACCAAGACGACAGAAATTGTATAGCATAGGATTACAGGACTTTGGAGGTTTCTCTTTTAAACTACTCTACCTTATTGATACATCCAAGATAACTAATTTCCTGATATTAAAAATAAGTGGAGGGAGGAAGAGAAAGAGTAAAGAAATGCACTATCGCAACACACACAAAAATGTCGCATGGTTTCACAGCTGCCTATTGCACGTTTCATTTTCATCTGTGTCAAGCCACTTAATCACTCTGAAGAAGCAACTAATTTCCTACCATACAAAAAGCAGCTCCCATAAATCACAAAACTCGATTTTTAAAGTTTTGTTTCTAGTTTAACTTTTTTGTCAGTTTAAAGGAAAATAACCCTAAAAAACCAATCATAGTTAACAGCTGTCCATAGTAAATTAATAAAAAAAAAATGCAGCTATGCACTAGCCCATATTTCACCGATTATTTTCCCCCTTTTGCCTTGGGATGCACACTACACACCAATATAAAGGCACCTGCACAACCTTATACAAATGCTATACAAGATACATAATGTCACTGTAAGACATTTAATAGGCTTGTTTTGAGGGATAACAACAACTACTACTACTATTATTATTTAGATTGATATCCCACCTATCCAGGAAGGTTCAGAGCAGCTTACAACGAACGGCCAACAAGCCATAGATAGGAAACAACAGTAGACTCCCCAGGTACTGCTGAAAAACGGCAAAAATTAGGAAAAACAGCAGAAAAACAAAGAATTATGCTATTATTAAATAACTACAAATCACTCTGAACTAGATAACATACAGTCTATGGGTTGAGCTTCTGTAGTTAAGAGTAACCACAAACTTGTGAAGGAAGTTCCCCATGGTAATAAAAACCCAAGCACAAAAAAGGTGGCTAGAGTCAGATGAGAGCTGGAAAATGCTAGCACCTGTATAGCACTTTCCACTTTAGCAGTGATTCCCAAACATTACCTAATTAGCCGGTTTAATAAAAGTCAGATTTTATACACTAGGCAGTACAAAGAAAAGAATAAAAGTCTCAGTTAATCCGTGAGGCATTATCAATGCTTCTCAACAGTCAAACAACGTGTTTTTCTGACCACTTGCCCTGATCAATGGGAAAAATTACTGCAGAGAAATTTCAATTTAAACTTCTTTAACTATTAACTCGAGGCCACCAACACATTTCAATATACAGCATTTAAGTAACCAGAGGAATGTCAGGTCCGTTAGAGGTGCAGTCAGGCATCCAAAGGGGTACACAGTTTAATCTGTTTTACTGCAGGCCCAACATTAATTTTCCTCTTATTAATGGATGGAAAACCTCTTCCCTAGCCAAGGAGGGGGAATTTTTTGAAATTTAGATGTGTTTCACTTCACAGCTCTTCGCCATGCAGCTGGCAGAGGTAGCGCCTCTAAGAAAGCAGATCAATTATTTACTAATTTAAAAAGAGGGAAGCAGATGTTTATAAAACACCAGCTTTTTTAAAGTATTCATTTATGATTTTAATTCCTCATTTGAAAATATCCCTCCTTTAATGGAAAATTTGCATAATTAACATTTGTTGAAAAATTCAAATGAAATAGCTAAGAATAGCGATGCTCAACCTACAGCCCACAAAGGCCATGTGAATAGATCATCTTCTAACACCCATGTTTTCAACTGGGGGGACACATACCCCTGAGGGTACATCTGATGGCCTCCGGCGGTATCTGACATGCTGCTGGCATGCTTGCCAATCAGCCACTGGGGATACCCCCGCTCCGGTGGTCAATTGGCCTCTGGGGGACCTCCCCCTCCTGCTCGTCCGGCCGACAGGGGACTCCTGCCTTCTTAACCGGCCGCTGGGGGTACAGTGACCCAAAAAGGTTGAAAACCCCTGATTTAACACCATGTCCTGTCTAAACTCCCAGGGTAAAATCCTGCTGCTGCTCACCTCTCTCTTCCCAGGCTGCTGCGCTGGCCAGGGGCTGCACACATAACTGGTGAGCTCAGAGATCACTGCACATGTGCAGCAACTGGCCCGTTTCTGATTTAAAGGTTTGACTTGCTTATAAAAAAGGTTAAGTACCACTGGCTTAGCAGATCGTCTGTTAGTACTAGCAGTGAACTAGGAATCTCAATTCCTAGGTTATGCCTCCCCACCACTAACTCACTACATGACCTTGAAAGCAGATCAAGGGAAGTAATTATTCTGCACTGGGGAGGCCACATCTGGAGTACCATGTCCAGTTTTGGACCCCCCACTACAGAAAGCATGTGGACAGGCTGGACTTAGAAAATGGTTCAGGGACTGGGACACGTGACTTAGGAAGAGAAGCTGAGGAAACTGGGTTTATTTAGCTTGGAATAAGAGAAGAATGAGGGGATTTGATAGCAACTTTTAACTACCTGAAGGAAGGTTCAAAAGAGGATGGAGCCACACTCTTCTCAACGGCCTGCCAAAACTGGGTAAGTGGCCTTCTGCCTGAAATAACTGCCTGCCCCTGCTCTGGATTGTAAATCTTCACTTTGGCGGGGGAAGCGGCTGCAAACTTCCACCCTCCCCTCCCCCATGCCATTGGTTGTGTGTGAGCTCTGCCCTTTGCTCAGCTGATGCCTTGGGATGGGGCAGATGGGGGGTACTGGGAGGCTACTTCAACTGCTGCCACGAGGAGCCCTCCAAGAGGGACAGCCAGCCCCTGGAGCAGCTCCCCTTCCCCCCCACGCAGAGATGGCGATGCAGCCAGAGCCGAGCCTGCTTGCAGCAGGCAGCCATGAGGATGCAAGCGGCTGCACCGGGGTCGAGCCCTGGCCTGGCTCGATGCCAATAGCAGCCACACACGTGTCTCAGGGAGCGTGGCAGGGAAGGGGCCAGGCCTACATTGCCATTACAAGGATCAAGTCCTTTGTCGCTTCCCCGCCACCTGCCCCTGGCACGCCAACATGTTCAAAGTCAAGATTGCAGGGTTTTTTGGCACTTGGCCCAAAAACGTTGCTGACCCTGACCTAGATCAATGCAAAAAACCCCTGTATAATACTTTTAAACTCAGTGCTAACCGCAAATTAAAACGGCACTGTTTAACTTAATGACAACATTTCAAACTCCCCGTCAAGATTGTGTTGAAAATAATGTTCTTTCTCCTTCTGTTAGTACAGAGCCCTGTAACCACCAGGTATTTCTACAGCACATGTACAAGAGGATGAAAGGGAAGAGCTGCATTTAAAACAAGTCCCTCAACCTACTCTGGAGAAAATAAAATGAATATGCAGTTTTTGCAGCAGCACAGTTTTCAGAGGATGCACATCCAATTACTGGTTTAAGAAATCTGTGTTTAAGGATTTCCTACAAAAAGTTCAAGATCCAGAATAATTTTCTCATCTTTTCTGGATATCCACAGCCACCTACTGGATTATTTGCGGACCTAGTCACAAGCAACAATGTTTTCTCTACTCACAACTGGAAGACGGCATACAAATCTGAGAGCAACTGTAGTGAAAAATGATGCTTTAAGACCTGAACCTTCAGCAGAGCACATTGGCTTTCATTTTTAACCCATTCCCATCTTGCAACTAATGGATATGCCTGTACAAAGAGCAGGAATGAGTGAACAACAGACATGTGCTCAGCTTCACGAAGCCACTAAAAGTCTCATCTATGTTTTCCAGTTTCTCACCCATACTAATCTCACGTTCTTTATCCTGAATCGAAGGCAAAATCTGAAACAGGGATGTCCTCAGTGTGGGTGGAGCAAGAACGCAATATAGTAACTTAATAGACAACTTCGTAGACACTTTTAAAAATGGATTCAGACCCCAATGGTGCCCTAGATGCTTTGCAGGTGCTCAAGCAAGCCCGACAGAAAAAAGGGCACTAGGATACAAGCAGCTTCCATCTCCCATGTGGCAGCCAGGTCTAGCTGCACTCCTCTGTATGGTGCTGACTGCTTCATTTTGTCTGAGTAAAAAGGTGACCAAACGCCAGTCCACATGCCAGACCAATATAAAGCGCGAGAGCAGGTTATGTTTGAAGTGTGGAGAGCTCATGATCACAGGGCTGACAGGCGCGTGATCAGACGACCTCACGAGGCGTGTGGCTGCACGGCCGGCAGGCGCACTCCCCTAACTGAACATCAGCAGCATATTCCGACTGGCGCAGGAGTTCATAAAAGAGGCAGAACACCAGAGCGCAGCGACTCGGGGTCTCACACGAACAGCTGGAGAGGACTGATCACCCTTTCCAGGATCCCGTGTCCCCTGCGTCGATTATTGCATACTCGATACTGAACGTACCGAACACACCGAGCTCCCGTGAGGCAGATTTATTCGTCGTTGCCGTTATTGCAATCGTTGTTTGTTTGTTTTCCGACTGTACATTGCAAAAAGCAGCTGCTGTTCGAGAGTTTTCTGTGATTCTACACAAGTTGTTGCAAGTAAAATCTCAGTTTCTTTTACCACCTTACCTTGAGTCAGTGTGCCTTTCGTCCCCGGCCTGGTCGTACCGGAGGGTTGGTCATCCACCCCTGCAGTTTACCTCACATTTGAGCACCCCAGGAGGAGAGGCATCATGTAATGTGTATGGAAGAGGTGAGATCGGGGCCAACTCAGTTCCTATAGTGCAAATTACCATGGATGGGGACAAGGGTCTAAAACAGGATCTAAATCAGCAGCAGGCAAAGCCTGGCTCAAGGTCTAGATTGGGCCTGCAGCAGACTCTGTTTCCCAGCAGCCCCTGCATGCATTGCTGTGGCCAGTTTCCATGGAGACCCCAGTAGTGGCAGTGCTGTGACAGCACGGGGTTGCTCTGAGGCTGAGATCTCGTGACAGGCACAGCATGATCCAGAGCTGGGAGAGAGCTGCAATGCTCTAATGTCTCAGGAGTTTTCTCCTTCTGTAAAACAGGCCCGCAGCAGTCGGCCCACATCCACGCACGTCCAATGCACAAATCTGGGGGGGCATGTGCCCTCGTGCCCCTGGGGGTGCGCAAAGCAGTGGGGAGCCACCCCCACATGCCCAAATCCCCCTGGGTGAGCCACCCATGGCTCTGTCCAAGTCCCCAGCCCCAAGGCCCCCGGCACCACCCTGGCTGAGCAGTGCCCCCAGACCCAGTCCTTGACCCATTCCCCACCCCTCATCATGGGAGCCTTGATCTGCCTCACCCACACTCCCTCTGCCCCCCACAGACTTACCTCCAGGGAGCTGCTCTCCACTCTGACCAGCTCTTTCCCAGCCATGTGTACATGGTTCCCCGTGTCCCGCTCCCAACACCCCAAGACAGGCCAGCCTGCAAGAGGAAACCCAGATCCCTGCACAATGCTGCAAATCCAGGACAAATGACGTCCCAGAGTCATGCAGCCTGTTACTGGGACTAGATGATGCCATTCTAGGACAGTCCTGCCTAATTAGGGATGGGTGGTCACCCTAAGACCAATGCAAGAAAAGAGTACTGTGATAATTAATATCTACCTTGCAATGTACTTCTCAAAAGTCAGGCAGGACAAGTGTATATGTTATTTGACAAGGGTCTAATTTCCCAAATCTGTACACGCAGGAAAGAACAGCTAAGCATGAGTCCCTAGAGCCCGCAATCGTTCCGCCCCTGCACAGAACTCCCACTTACTGATGGTGAAGAAAATATTAAAGTCAAAGGATATATGGCTGTGCAATTCAGTGGATAGCTAGCAGCTCTGCTATAAGGTCATCAGAAATGCTGACAGCTTGCTTAAAGGAAAAAAAACCCAACAGTCTCAAGTTTCTATAGTGGTTGAGAGAGAAGTAGCTCAGCAGCCTGGCAGGAACACAGCATGCTGCCTGGAAAAGTGCTATTCAAGTTCAGCTGGGGGTGAGGGAATTTACTTTAGACACTGAGGTTATTCACCCTAACACCCACTTACAACAGTGCCCCAATGAATCCAGCAGCCTGCACGACAACCCGGTTCTGCGGAGCATACACTTTTCTTGCCTACAGCACTCTCAACTCTGGCCCAACCCCAGTTTAAAGGCATTATATTACTGTTCATCTTACAAACCTTACTCTTCTCTACTTTTCAATGTACTCTTCAACTGCGCCATCCTGCAAATAACATTAACTCATTTGCATGTTCAATAAATTCAACTCTCCCTTCAGCCAACATAAGTCAGGGACCAAACCAACAGAGAGTGTCAAGAGGAGGCAGCAACCTCCTCTTGGCAGTAAGGAGCCAGTGCAGCCTGAAGAATGGACAGTAGTGTCTAGAAAGAAGGACACTTCCAACACAAATTAAAAAACTCTGCTTTGCCTATAGGAACCTCAGAGAGAGCACATGATAGAAGATGCACCATCCTTTGCTAGAAGGAAGGATTCCTGAGCGGGTGTATCTTTTACTAGCAAACTGCCCATCAAGAATGATGTGGGGAAGAGGGGGTAGGTGGAGACTGAGCACCGCGTGCCACCGCCCTGTGCCACTGCTGCCTCCCAGAAGTGGGGGAAGAGGAAGCTTGCATGCAGCCGCCAGCGCCACCAGCCCACGCTGCCACCACTCCACATCCACCCGTGCACCACGTCCCCGCCCCATCCAGCCGTCTGTCTGCATGTCTTTCTGTGCAGAGCACTCCGATTGGTTGTTTCAGTAAGCATTGTGACTGGCTGCTGAGACAAACCAATCCATGTTCTTCAACAGCGTTATGGACAGATAGACAAACTAAGCCCTTTATTTATTTATTTTTATATATATATATATAATTGGACCAGTGAAGCAGTTCTGATAAATTTATACAAGGCTTTCTTTTGTCATGTCTCCTCATCCTTTGGTAGCTAGTGGAAATCTAGCTTTGAATCCACTGTAAGGATAAAAAAACTGAACTGGTTTATATTTATCTGCAGTTAGATAAAGTCATGACACATGACTTGCATTTTAGATGACACAGACTAGAGATAATATTACTTTAAAATGTTGTTTATAAACAAAATGGCCCCTCACATGTAAAATTTAGCCTATGGACCACATCTAGCTACTCTTCATGCCCCCTGGGAATACTTGAAAAAAAGCATGATTGTCACTTGGGATGATCAATAATTGTAGCCCTTAGTAAATTCTCGGTTTATAAAGTGAAATACTCCAAAATGACCATAACACATTTTTTCCATGAGATTTTACGAAAGGGCAAAGGCAGTTGGCCCTACCTGTACATTATTAGCTAAAAACTGTGGGAAGAAACTGCATATATAGCTCAGTGAAAAAAATCTCCAAATCTTTTATTTGTTTGGCCTTGGTAGTTAATAATGGGATGTGGCAAAATTACATTACTATAGAGCTTTAATTTCTAATTCTCCCCTAACTCTCTTCTTGATCAAACCATTAGAAGGAGACAAAGAAGAATATTCATTCCTGTGCTCCAATCAAGAGTAATAGAATCCATAACCTGTTTTCACCAGCTGTTACGCACAATGGGGAATACTAACGTTGTCCAATGGAGAAATGTGTTTCCCTTTTTGAAATAACTTTATAATCAACTCCAGTCTTCCCTGGAACGCTCCTGCTGAAAAACAGATATTGCTGCATATGCTGCACATTCATATATAAAACCTATCTGCAAAGCTGGAAGACAAGCTTATTTGGCATAACCAGACGTTATATTATTTAAGTTAAGAAGGTAATAGAAGCAGTTTGTCTAAGTATAAAGAATAACTTAACTGTTGTACAACCCAGCATCTTAATCCTAGGCAACACGTGAAAAAGTTTTGATGTTTTTGTCACTATGTGTTTTATATAGATCATCTATATAATGTTAAAAATCCAAACAATATTTGTTTCTACCTGTTCTAAACTTGCATCAGAGGGCTTATTTAGTATATACAGGTTCCCCACTTAAATGATAAATTAACATGATCCTTTCAACTTCACTGCTGATAAAATGTAATTAGAATAAGGTTGTTTCCATACAGTTTTCCTTTTCCTTCCATCTAAACTTTGCTTTGATAAAAAATTTTAAAAAAATGTTAAAAAAGGAATTTTTATATAACATTTATACATTTACTTTATAAATTTCTTTCTGCCTGGAATAGATGTTCAAAACATTGATCTTATTTCTCTCCTTCACTGGAATCTATTTTATTAAAACCACCTATGGCTTCAGGGTAGACAGCAATGTATTTAATGACTAATGTACAACCGTCCCAAGCAAAAACTCTGCAATTTGTTCTTAAATGGGGCAAAGACACTTTACTATAACAAGATGCTTCAATGCTCAAGGCCCACATACTCTTGATATTATTCTCAAGAGAAGGTAGAACAACAATTTCTGCATTCAGAAGAAATGTATTTGATTTACATACGAGTTTGGTTTTAATTAGCATAGTTCATAAAGGCCTTTATCCTCCAGATCTGTCAGAAAGAACTGAGGAATACTGTAGCTTTTAACACAATAAAAATCTATAAAAGATCCTCCCCTCTATGAGTCCCTCAAAGTCCTTTTAAATGTGTCTAGTTAGCTAATGTAGTTAAAAAGTATGGATGTCACGATGCTTATCAATTGCGTGATTTACAGGCATTGTATTTTGAAAAGTCTCACCAATCGTGACTCTGTTTTAAGGCTGACGGGACTACCTCGCACCACCCATATCGAGTCTCGGCTAGAGCGCAGTACTAAGCTGCAGTGCTCCTTGCCAACATCATAAATGCTGCCATTAAAATATTTGTTTTAATTCTGACCTCAGAGTCACAGCTAATAAACAAGAAAGGCAATGAGAAATTGAAAAACAAACTAAAAGCAGCTGTTGGACTGGACGTTTCACAACGGCGTTTAACTGCATCCTTTAATTTCACTTCTATGAATAGAACCCATACACCACAGATTGCATGCCAGGTAGTCAACCAAGCCGTATTTTCTTTCCAATTCATCCTGCAGTGTTATTCCGTCGTGTAACGTTTACTGTATTTTTAACTTTCCTCTCGAGATCATTCGCTGCTCTGGTCTACGGCACAATGGCAAACTATTTGCTGGTTGTTTCTCGTGAGAACATGTCGTGGAGTTAGCCGGCCTTTGCCTAATGTTTGTATATAGTCCTTTAGTCTTGCTTGCAAAAAGGTGCGTAGAAATGAACCGCAGACGCCACACATCAAAACAAGGACAATCTTGATCTACCCATTCAAACGACTTCGGTTTTAGACAGAGCACATCATGAGAGCTCATGACCAAATCTGTGCAAAGAGTACAGCAGTCAACCTATGTTACTTTATAGACTCAAATGTGTTTTAACTAGTTCCGTTGTGACCCTTAATGGGTCTGTTAGACAGCCTGTGAAAACAGCTTTCCAGAATATGTATTATTACTAAAGCTAAACCGACTTTATTTTTAAGAGTAAACAATCTTGAAAAATTCATTCAGAAATGTTACGTGGAGAAAAAAAAAACCCCATAGCTAGACACTAAGTTTTTGTGGCCAGATGGTGATAAAGCTAGGAAAAAAGACAGAAATCTGGCATTTGGAAGTTATATTGAGACATTCTGTGATTGTGGAGCAAAATACTAGACTGATACCTTGATAATGGTAAACAAAGCAAGTTGATGAGCATCCTAAATGGGTAACAATCACATTTCCTATTTATAGGAAAAAAGCCATTCTCAGATTTGGCAAGTGTACCTGCCTTCACTCTACCAGGTGTCCCCACGCTGCCTTTGCCCGGGCCCAAGGTTTCGTGCGCCCTGGCTTTGTGAGTGCACCCCGGGGTTTACCCCTACTGGTATCAATGGGACCCCTGAACTCGCCTGCCACGACTTTGATGGTACCTTCAGAGGGGGGTTTTCCCTTGGGGTATCCACTGGTGTCAGTGCGTTCCTCGGCGGGTAACCTGGGGGCTCCGTCCTCCCCTACACCAGCCACTCGCTGCCTTAGGCTCTTCCTCCTATGGCCCCAACATCGTCTTGACTTGCCACCCTCTCGCCTCAATACGCTGGCTGTCAACAACAGTCTTCGGGCTGGGCGTACTCCCTGAAGGGATGCCAGCCCGGTCTCTCTGGCCTGGTACCTGCATTCCTCCAGGGGTCCACGAGATCGCTGTATCTATCGCCGGCTCTCCTCTTTATGGGGAACCCAGTTACTTCACCGATGCCCCCTTTCTTGATGCGGCTATGCCCAAATCACAAAATTCCAATGTAATTTATAACTCTTCCAAAAAAATCAGAGTTGCACAAGTCCTGGATTTTTATTAAGCCTATTAAAGAACTTGTAGCAAAAGACTCCAGCCTCACAAATTCAGATCCAAATCCTTGTGCTCAAATGTCTGGGGGAACTGAAAGTTTTAAACCCATGGCCATGTTAAGACAATAGTGAAAAGTTTCCAGACAACAGGAGATAGGAACTGCCATAAGAGATCAAACCAATGGTCCATCTAGTCTAGTATCCTGTCCCTAACAATAGTCACTAAACCTCCTATGCCTGGGTGCAAAAATGAAGTGAGCAGTATTAGTTTTAAGGGGCTCTTGCTCACATTAAAACTGTGAGCATTTTTCCCCTATATAAATTATATTAACTCTTCTAATAATGTAGCTTTGTGAATAAAAGGGACATTTGCACAAGCTCCTGCAGTCTGTAGTCCAGACAATCTCTAGTGTTGTCTAGATTATCATGGAGCAATTTATTCTTCCGCGTAACACTGAATTCCCTTTTTCTCCCCATCTCTGTTCTAAACCTTACATGCACTTACAGCTTCTGGCACACTATCATCAGCACATTAAAAGCTTGGAGGCTTTTTCATAAACATCTTAAATGAAATAACCCCCTATGGTATACTCCTTCCGTTTGTGACCTCCCAAAATTGAGTCCAGGGCGCCTTCATCCAGAGTTTACATAATGAGCTCTCGTTGATTTACATTATGTTGCAGACATGTTTTTTTCCATGGTACTGTAATAACCAAGACGTTCTGTAAACTGTTTGTACCTGTTTAAATATTCTATTCAAAAAGATAATTTAAGGCCTAATCCCTGCTACAAAAACTTATTGCACAATGCTGTTATGTTCACAGACAAAATAGCTGAATATTAAAAAAAAAAAAAAAAAAAAAAAAAAAAGGAATGGCAAGAATTTTTTAATCCCATCTACAATTAAAATATATTAATAAGTCCCTGCACATTAACACCACAGTTCAGTTCCAATTTTCTGCTTTGCACAATACAGCGGAGAAGTGTGCTTTTGGTCATACACAATTAAAAAGCAGGTCTTTAAAATCTGAAACATGAAAAGTCCTGGTCATACTTACAACCCCTGGAAATATGGGGCGTATGAAAGCCAAATAATGCTGGCTTTATCCAAACAGTGGTGCATTATTTTATAGCAGATGATAGACAAATTACCCAATTGCCGCACTCTTCGAAGACAGAAGCTATAGGAAGTGGCATTACTTGCCACACACATCTTGGATGAAGGCATTTTAGGGTACAGACAAACAATGGAGCTGCAGTAAGTTTAAAGAGGACTCGCTGTGTGTCAGCTGCTCAGAAATAACTCCCTATAACTTCTGCACATTGCCATGGTAAGCGAAAGCTAACTGTAACTCGGATTCATTAGGGATTCCAGACTGTGTCTACGTGGGGTCACTCAGGAAAATTAATCCAAATTAAATAAAGGTATCCATTTGGATTAATAAAAGTGAATTAATCAAAAAACCCACAATAAAAATATCTGCGCGAAAACATTTCTCAGCATTACCCAGGCTTTTATTCAGTTTTGTTTAAATCATCTCAAGTGGAATCCCAAGTGAACTTAGCTAAACTGAACTGAACCCACTTTAGTTCTACACAAGAATGTCCATAAAGGCGTTTTAGAATTGGCACATGAAATCACAGTAATGCTGCAGGATTAACCTTAGCTGCACTGAGCTAAAAATCCAGGACTCTGCTAATAGAAAGGGACTCTTAACTATTGCGGGACATCTTTACAATATTTATTCCCAAACTGAAATGTTTTAAGAATAAAAGTTGCAGTTGCAAGGCTCACATTTCACGGACTTGAACTGGACTTGGAAAAATAGGGGTGTGGCAGTCTTCTAAGGTCCACCTGCAACATGAGCTTTGCCCACAAAAGATATCCCTCAAAGACGACTGTGCAGATGCTCTAAATTGATGCTCAGCCTCAAAGTATTGCCCCCGCATGGGGGATGAATAGACTTGGGAGCTCTGCTAGTCTCCAGGGCTCGCGACCTTCCCGACTGAGTGGAAGCAGCATTTTTAGAGACCAAGGTCTCTACCAAATCCACTAAATCCAGAAACCACAGTGAGCTGTCGCTCACGGTGCTCCATGTACATCTTCAGAGCGAGCTAACACACGCTGAAATTACTTGGACAGTTCATGCTTTTCAAGCTCCTTGTTTCAGCCTCAATAAGCACAACCAGGCAGCACTGCATCTTTAGCTTTGTGACTCAAGTCTCTCAGCAACCAGAACAGCTAGAGCCTTCATTTACAACAAAAGCAAACCAGTCAACCATACAACCCAGCTCCTGCACTGCCACACGTGTGCCACATATATCACAAAAGCGTAGGTGCTACAGAGGAGTCAGCAGAATAAAGAAGTGCCCACACGCCATGCTCCTCTCTATTTCATGCTTAATAGGCAACATCTAGATTGTGGCCCTGGCCCCTGCAGAATAACTGTAGGAGTATTGTAACAGCATTTACCGATTCAAATCTGATGTCTAAAGAGAGACGTGGAAGGGCAGGACCTTACATGTTCATCTTTGTCTCAAAAGCATCAAGCAACACATTTGGCACTAGGTCTAAAAATCAGTAGGATTTGTAACTGCAAATTTGGTAAAATTTACATAGAGGCGTGTGACTTCTTTATATAAAATAAAGATGTGCAATACTCAGTGCAAGCTATAAATTGTTAATAGCTTTTTATTAATAAATAAGCATACAGCAGGATCCCAGTGTACCTGAACACGAGTCCTGGAATCCTGTCTTTTTTGTGTCCTTCTTCTTTCTCGTGACAAGGTATTTTGCAGGATTCACAGATTCTCTGGAATCCAAAAGGAGCACCAGGAGCACTTCTGCTACAGCCTCAAACTTGAGACCTCTGGGCTGCCAGTCACGTGCCTTAGCACCCGCACCACCCTAGTCCACCCTTTAGGTCTCACTAAATCCTCTTCCAAAAATATTACAAGATTACTGCAGTAAGACATTTCTCTCCTGGCCAACGGAAAGAAACACTGGCACCAATGGTGGAACTAAAGCTGACAACTTAATTGGAAAAGAGAACAGATGCGTTAGGCTCGAATAGTCTTTTTTTGATTATCACGTTCCCACCAGAGAAAATAACTATACTGATTTGCTGGATTTAGCACTTGGCCTATATATGTCTTGCTGCCGTTTAGCAATTATTTCCAAAGATGAAAAAACAATCAAATAGGTAAAGGGTACCCAGCATTTTTTTTATTTATTTTTTTTTACTTTTACTGAACAGCTACATATCTATTAATTTTAAAAATGTAAAACCAAGAGGCATGACTGTATGTAGATAGCACTGGCTTCTGGTAAATCCCAAGAGATCTGGGGGTTTTGTACATGAAGCCCCTGGTTCATAGTGCTTCCAGCTGTAGTGTGGAAAAACCCACAGAGAAAACAATTTGCAACTTTTTTTTAAATGAAAGCTTAGGATTTGCTAAGCACAGCAAAAAAAAAGAAGCAGAAAAAAAACAAAGCAGAGAAAACCGAAATTACCAGGATCTGCAATTTTCTTTCCCTGTGATTTTCCTCAATCTATTGTCAAGTCAGTTTTTAAAGTGGGATTTGCTGCTCATTTTAGATTGAGATATGTACAATTGCCTTAACATCCACTGCCCTAGTAGCAGCCTTCTGGTGTCTGGATGGGCCAGAAAGATGTATACTGGGATTGTCTGGACTCTTAATCTAAAGCTGCCCAACCAAGCATGCTTAAAAGTGATATTTCAATTACTTGGAGGTTTTTTTTATTATTATACCAATTCTTTTTGGATGAGGCACATGGCCAAGTTTAAAAAAAAAAACAAATGCTAACTATATCCCAAGTTTGTGTATGCAAGTGACCTACATGAAAAAGAGCAACATTTTTAAGAATATGAAAAGCATAATTTTTCATCCTGTCATAACGAAAAAAAATGGCTAAGCAGATTTTCCTCAAATAAAAAGAAGAAAACCATACTGACAAAGACCATTCAGGAGCCTCATCCATAGCCCATGGAAGTCAAAGAAGGCTGTTGCTATACACTGCAATGCAGTACCATGTCGGAGATGCCCATGCTAGATCTGAACAAGCTGGCTCACGTACCAGAAACAGCTTTGCCACATTAGCATGGAGATAACAGATGACACCAATATCAATAATTCCTTCTCTCCGCCCCTTCTTTCTAGGGCTTATTGATGGTCTTTGTCCTAAACTGAAGCTGAGCTTATGCTAACAGTTACTTTTGAAGCGAGACATCCCTAAGTACCATTGCGTCGTTTCATTATCATCACCTACAGTTAATCGTCATCACAAACTGCTTGCTTGTTCAATACTGAGAAAATCTTATAAGTCAGTACCTTTACTGAGCACAAGTCCATTCTACGGCTCTAGTACAGGGGTAGGTGATCCCTGGCACAGGTGCCAGACTGGCACATGAAGGCGTTTTGCTTGGCATGCACACCTCGGGGCAGACGGTGGGGAAGGGGCCGTGGCTACACTGCCACAACAAGGATCAGGTCCCATCCGGCTCCCCCGCTGTCCAAATCTGGCACACCAATGTCTTACAAGTTGAGGGTGTGGGGATTTTTGGTACTCTGCCCAAAAATGTTACCAACCCCTTCTCTGGCAGGGTGTTGTACAGAATACAGCCTGGTTCTTAACTGCTGAAAATAAGAACTAGTGTGTTACATAAAACACCATGAATTCAACATAAAAATATTTGCATTTACTTTCATGTTTGGTCCATTATAAGTGTATTTATAAAGCACTCGTTTAGAAGAATCACAAAATTATTTTGTGCCTGGAAACCACGGTGCATGCATTTTTCCCCCCCTCCCAAAATCCAGTATCTGTAAAGTTTATTTTCATGGGTGTTTTAGTATAATGACATGATGAATATCTAGCTATTTGATTATCCATGAATCTACACACAAACAGGAGCGGCATCTATTCATTGCAATGATTAGTGAAAGTCTTTATAGGCTGCTGCGAGGTTTCTATAACATGGTGTTAGACCCTGAGACAACCGTGCCTCAGGGTTGCATAACAGGCGGAGAACCTGACAGCAAAAGCCACCTCCTGTTTTCATTATGCTCTGCAATGAAATCAACCTGAATGGCAACACGCCAGTTTGCAATGAATTAGGATGATGTCACTTGTAGTGCTGCCATCAAGCAAATCCACCTGGATATTACTAAGAAAAGATCTAGCGAACTAAGTCGAGCTGCAGATTTCATTTTGTCCGGAGCCGAAACAACACTTTAAAAACTATTTTGACATTTTGATAGAAAAAAAAAAAAAAAGGTGGACAGCATGATTTAACACCTTCCTAGGAGTTATCCATTTCTGCAAGTGTTTCATGACATGCAGCATTTGCAAGCTGTCAGCAAATCACAATGTTTAGAAAACAGTGTTTTCTTACAGGGCGTTTTGTTCGGCTATCAGATCTATGGTAAACATCTATTATACATCAGAAAGAGGATTGTGATTTCACAATAAGGGCAAGCAGACAGAGAGCCAGCCTGCAAGCAGGATTTTCCATGCATATGCAAATCGCTCTTTCAAGCAATACACAAGATTTCCGTCATGCTCATTTGTTTTTCCATAAGCATTTTGCTTTTTGCAAATGTACACAATAACAGGAGACCCTTTCAAAAGCATGTAATTAGTGTTCATAAAAGTGCTACACAAAATAAGGAGTGCTACTTAGTTCAGTTTCTCAAAACCATGCGAATGGTATGTATTATGATTTCTACAAAACAAAGATTCGCCACCCTGCACAGAAACATTACCTTTTTAAAATCCAAAAAGTACATTCTCACTTTAATGTTCAGAGTTACAGAACAAAATCTTTGAATTATGAAATAAGATTTTTTTTAAACGTCAGAAGCACTAATAGTAAGGAAGCTTTGAATCGCACGCTACTGTTAAAGAGTTTTGACGTAACAGATGGGATGTCAAAATGAGTCCAACCGGTCACTGCAAGTGAAGATATACATGACATCTATTCAGTTTTAGCTCTCTGAAACGTGACTTCATCTTCAACATCTTTGACTCAACGATCTGTTGAGGTCCCTTCCAACCCTAGCATCTATGAATCTTAGAGTATTTTATTACATTTTAGAACTCATTAATTTAGAGAATCGGAAACCGTTAATTCCCCAGCCCTTTCAATGACCACTATGCAGTCAATCAAAAAGTTATTTCTCCGCCTTGAGAAGACTAATAAACATGGTTTCCTTGTCAACAGAATGAGATTAACAGGATGCATCTCACCTGCCCATAATCATTCTTCATCTGCAAAGAGGAAGGAGGGAAAAGGTACTCTCTTTGAGGTTTTTAAAATATTTTCAGATTGTGGTTCATACCACTTAAAAGGAAAAGAGCAGAACCTTGAGTTGCAGATCCACAAAGCATTTGTGGCACCTTCTATTACCTTCAGAGGAAAGATTTAATTTGAAATGACCCATCTTATTCCCAATTTTAGGAAGAAAAATCCTTTTAGGGAAGTTTTGGTCCTTAATTTCCAGTAGATCTGATGGACTTAACTAACAAAATAATTTCTTTCAATATTTCAATTATATGTATTTTTAGGCAGTGGTCAAGGTTTCTTTGTATACGCACACCATAGAAGAGTACAGCTGGCCTAAAGCTGAAATTCCCAGAAAAGACCAATGCAGTCTCTGACAACTGGCATGCAATGCTCAACCCAGTGAGACAGACATCACTGTTTTCCAAGTCAGTCTTTGCATGTCCCATGATAGACTTGTAAAGAATGGCAGTAATTTCTCATAGCCTCAAAGAAACAGAACATACGCTGCATTTCTTGTTTTCTTTACATACTATATGCTGTAAAATTAACTATGGCAAAAGAACTTACCACTGGGGTTAAAAGCCATACAGCAAATGGGCTTTTCATGTGCCGGGAAGTGGGCCACTATACCATCGCTATCAGAGTCCTCGCTAACAAGCACCTGCACAAAACGAAAGAAGGTTAGGTTTTTTTGTACGGCACAAACGTGCATTAAAATCACAAAGTCATTCAACACATCTGTGTTTCTCCATTTCTCTGACACATTTGGAAGGCCAATTAAAGCCTAGCCTGAAAAAGTAGAAAGCTACTGGCCTCATCGTAAGGAATGAAATGTCTCACCAAGTCACTGACCTTTGAGTATCCAATTTACAAAAGGAACATCCTAGCACGGATTAGAAGTATTTATACATGCAAAGTTTAGCAAACATCCCGACACAAGCGCACAGTTTTCTGCACGGCCCCGGAGAGGACATCGCATGATCCCTAGAGCACGTGACTGCAGGCTAGAAGAAAGCTGGGCAGGTTCATGTGGGAAGCAGGGATTTTCTGTTCCTTATTGATAAAGCTAACCTGCGGTGAAGAACTGCCGATTGCAGTGTGGGTGGCTGCAGAACGGGTTTGCAGAAAGATGCTCTACTTTTTGTGTTATTAAGGCCCTGGACAGATGTTAATTTAAAGGTACAATGGGATCTGATGCAGGATCCCAACAATTGCTCTTCCTGCCATGCTACCCATGCGTGGCAGGTGGCATGACTGTGGGATCCAGCATCAGTTCCCATTGCTCCACGTCACCAAAGTACCAGCAAGTAGCAGGCTTGGCTCCCGGCACTCCCCGAGCTGGAAGCCCCATCAGCAGACTAGAGTCTCCCATGCAGGAGCACATGGTGCCGCTCTCTCATGGCTGGGAGCTCCTCTTAGCTGATGTGGGTTCCCAGCTGCAGAGCGCACGGGAGTCTTGAAATGCTCCAGCAAGCTCCAAAGGCTGGGAGCACTGGCCACACATCCAATTAAAAGTGCCACAAAGTTAATACATGTGTTTTGTGGCTTATTCCTCCTTTGATCACACCATTAATTGAATTAAACTTGTGGCCAGGTCACTGCTAACCAAGCCATCATCTTAAGGGTAATGTCTGTCAAAGGCCTAAGCTAAGCTCAGCGTCTAGATGGCTTTAAGTGTGGACTCGTAGCATGCCCCTAAGCCCATGAATAGGAGGTCTGTCAAATACAAGTTTTGAAACAGCCTTGCACTTACCAACCTGAAGGTAAGTGGTCTCATTCTGCACCTAACCTATCTGCATGAGACAATTTAAAGGCGATTAAGGAGGGGCGATTTTACCCAAGAGCGCATAATTCCTTCTTAAGTATAGACCACAAGTGATTTTTCTAACAGAAGACAGAAAAAAATAAGGTTATGCAGAAAAAGAACAGGTAAGCGGGGCTTGTAAAGTAGGTGTCGCATAATCATGGAACAGGTCTTTTCCCTTTGGGATATTTAAAGTGTACAGTGCTGACAAATCTGCCAGTGGGGCAAGGGGGGGGAGGAAATCGAAGATGCCATTTGGTTTGCACCCTTCCCTTGAATGTGATGGAATCAAGGTGTCCAGCTATACAAAGCACGCAGGAAAAGAGAAGGATAAGCAGCTACACCTGAAAGCAACTGTGTAACAAAACCCATTTTTTAAATTTTGACATGCCCTTAATGGAGGTTAAGTATTACAGAAGAGTGGTACACTACGACTACATAGGTCAAGCATCCTTACTAATCAAGCAGGTTGTGTTTTGTTTTGGGTTTTTGGGGGGGAGGGGAGGAGGAATACCATGGCAAATTGTGCATCAGTCCAATTAAATGACCTATTTTACAGTATTTAAGTACAATGAGAGAGCACCACACTGTCACATATCCAATCTACTGACTGAAGATAAAGGTCCTGCGCTGGTTTGAATCATCCATGGGATCATACCCTCAGTTAGGACAGTCCTTGGCATAATAAACACAATACTCAGAACCTGATAACCTAATTATATTTATTGTAAGCTGCCCCGAGACTCTTCGAAGGAAGATAGCATATAAATCAAACAAATAAATAACATTACGCTGAGGCATTACAGACTGAAGGAGTCAATTCTGCCTGCAAGAGAGCCGTGTACGTATCCGAAGCTGAGCGTGCCCTACAAAATGTTATCGACATCGGGCTATGTGAAGAGGTTTTTAAAGCTACAGAAAATGGAAACTACTACACGGATGCATTGGGTTGAAGAAGAACAGCAAGAAAAAGAATATCGTATTCTTTAGTTAAAATGTTAAATCGTGTTAAAGATGGACATTTCAGAGCAATCAGAAAATAATTTTAGACCACAAATCACGAGAAAAACCTGACAACACAGGAACAGTATAACCAACAGCACCTACAATAAGCAACCAAGGAATCAGTTTTTAAATGGTTATACTGCCAGGTGGTATAAAATTACCTGGTGCGAGCTTCTAATAATTTGTCTGTTTGGTTCCAAAATAATTAGGGGGGGGTGGGATTTAAAAACTTCCTATTCTCAGCAATGATTGGGACTAATTTGAGGTAGTTACTTTTATGCTTCAAAAGAGAAATCATCTTTAAATGTTTAAAGAAGTCACGTAATATGGACAAAGAGGCCTGCGCCCGACTTATTTTAAATGTTCAAATTACTTGGCACTGTCGCATAAGCACAATTATGGTTTTGCTTTCCGTTGTCAGCATTCCTCCCCGATTCCAGAGCTGCTAACCAAAGGGTCTGGAGACCTTCCTAAGAGCATTTCAAAGAAAGAGTTCTCCTTTTCTCAGCCTATAGAAACTGCACTAAATACCTCCTATACATCATCTTTGCATGCTTCCACTTTTATGCTTCCTCTAAGAAGTCTTGCCACCTGAATTAAAGGTAAGTTGCATCATCCACTACAATTACAAAAGAAACAGTAGATTCCTTCAGCCTGGTCATGTTACACTGATTTCTTTTAACCTAGAAATCTGCAGATATCATGATGCATCTGGATTGCTGCTAAAACATGCATGCATTCTTATACGGACAACAAAATGGATTATTTTAGTAAGGTTAAGTTTGGAGTGCCAAACCTCACATGGGACAATTAATCCTGCAATATTAAATTCTTTACAGCAGTAAAAGAATAGTCTGGCTGTTATAAAGACACAAACATTTTTCAACTGTAGGTGTTAGCACTTTGCAACATAATTCAGTATTGAGAGACCCATTTAAGCGTCCTAATCTGAACACAGTGCAAAGTCAAACTCTATTAGCCATAATTTTGCTAAGTGTGCCCACATTTTAAAGCTGCTTCTCACCCATTTGGTAAAATGCCACATTATCTAGTCTATGAGATGCAACCTTCTCCCATCAAAAATTATGCAATTTTGGAGAAAAAGATATCAAATGCATATTAAAACCATTTGGTCAAGTATTGGTGTTATGTTGCTTCAATGTTGAGACAGCTTAAATTTTAGACATCCCTTTTCAGAAAATATGTCTTATAATAGTACTCTCCTTGGAATGGCATTAGGTTGATGAGCTAATATTCGTTTTTCAGTAATCTCCCATTTAACCTATATAAATCAGTTTTTTCATCTTTCTACCATTCAATCATTCCTTAAAAGTAGTAAAAACTTACTGACATATTATCTGTTTTCTAAGGCCACCATTCAGAGGGAAAAAAAAAAAAAGCCAAACCATAACTGTGACCTTGTGGACAGTAGAAACCCCAAAATCTTGGAGAGCCTGGCCACTTGGAAAGCTGTCATATTCGAGCAAAAATGTCAGCCTGTTATGTTCACCAAATAAACACACATACCTTTACTGTTCAAAAAATGTGACTACTAAACAGAAAGTGGAGAGCAACACATGAACTTCAGCCTCTCACATCCTACAACCCCAACACTTCTTTGCATAGAAATACCACTCGCTTCCTGCCTACCACTGAAGCCACAAAGAAAATGGAATTAGCTCCCCACACGCCCACCTGGGAAAGGAAGGATGAGGTTACAGAAAGATTGCTTGTGTTTTTTAATCAAAATGAAAAAAAGAAATCATTTCAGAATAGAGGAAGAGGATCCATGGGGATCTGCATGGCTTCATTTGATTGTTGCTAATTGGTATTTCACATCTTCAAAAACTGGACCCATTTTTCATTTTGTTTTACCATTCTTCCCCTTCTTATATACCAGACAGGTCACTTGCTCTTCTCATGCCAGGACCGCCCTTGTCCATACACACCTATTTGTCTCTATAATGCCTACATACACTGGAAGGAAGAGGGAATGCAGTACCTCTGGCTGGCCAGTCTTGTTTGCCATCCAAAAACTCATTGCAATAGTCTTTCAACGTACAAAAATATCCAGTGCAGTTGGGCTTCTTCCATTAAGTCTGCACAGATGATGGGAAGGAAACACTTGAATTTACTGAGGCTGCATTGGAAGAACGGCCTCCAAAAGGTGTTGGAGAGACTGGAGCGGGTGGAGGATGGTTCAGGCAGGCGCATGAATTCAGTGCTGGTACTGTGAACTGGTTTGTTTCCACTGAGTCGATGTTACGTTACAAACTGGGGAAGGGGAGTTGGAAATGCCTTTCTTGGAGGGGAAAACAAAGAGTGGCACAAATTGCTTAATAATGTATGCAGCTGCTGCCAATGAGTCGGGAAGCAGCAGCTCATACCATTTCCCATCTGCAAAGCAGAAAAAGCCCACAGAAATTCTGCGGGACATCGACCACTGTGTTTAGGTTCAGGTTGGATATATCACTCATCCGCTAAGTTAACAGCCTCCAAACACTGCAGTTTGAGTCGGGATTGAAAGACTGCTCAAAGGTCTGTAGTAGCAAGAGCTTCATAAATCTGGACCTTATGCTTAGACATACGTGCTAGAGCTCACATAGCTTCCTTACCGATTTCATGATCATTGGAGTATAAAATTCCATAAAAAAAATAACATGAAGCCTCTTCCGTAAAGAACCTGCAAATCACCACGTCCGAGGTGGCAAACCAGCCCCTCCAACAGACGGCGCCAAGGCAACTGTCCAAAGAAACTCAGCGTACCTACAGCTTACTGGAACACGATCAACCAGTGCTCCAGCTCTATCGGCCTGGTCATACTGCATTTCAACGGGACAACGTAGAGGATAAAAATAGTCTCCATCTTCTTTCAAAAAGACACAAGAAAAGCAGACACTTTGGGGATGATTACACCTAAAAGTACAAAACAGCACTTGCTTTTAGGGCATAGCTTAACTAAAGCTTTTTCCTCCTCCTGCACTGTACTTTTCTTCTGTGTTTAAACCAAACAGTAACTATTGACAATTATGACTCCAATTTTTTTTCACCTTTAAGGGCAAATTACAGTATTTACCCAAGTGCAGGCACTGCTTTTAAATAAACCACGAAAAACAACACAAATAAAAATGGACATAAATGTAACCAAGCAGGACTTATTCTTAATAAATTTAAGAAAGAATGACACCATCGTTATAGAAATCAAACTAATCAATTTAAGCAACAAAAAGTATGAAGAATTGAATATTCGTTAACTACTGTACATACAAAAAAAAAACCCCTCGTTATTAAATTCTCAGTGGATTTAAACAACTAAAGTCAGTCCAGTGTCAACTTCAGCTCCAGAGATGTATGTGCAAAGAAAAAAAAACATTATAGCTAAGGTCAAACATCAGTGGAAAAGGGCTAAAAGTGATAAATCTGTAGCATTAACTACTGCACTCCTTTTAATAGAATCCAGCATAAACTCAAAACAGCCTTGTGCTCAGCCTGAACCATTTATCTGAGACAAAAATGTCTTCTTGACAAAAAACAGATCCCCTTTAATAAAAGTAAGGCAGACAGTATTATGCTCTGAGGGAATCCTGTTGCTCTTTTTATATTACATATAAAGAGAATTCTTCTGTAATACACGTAGATATAAAAAGTGAAGAAAGCCGATGCCAAGTATACAAGCGTTAGAGTATCAAATTATCTTTTCTGAAAATTGCACTTTTCTATAAATAAAGTGCTGGCATGAATAACCAGTGGGATTATGCATGTAGTTACAGATTTACTATTGAATACCTTTTATTTTTTAAACTTATTTTTGTTTTAGACTGAAGTTTCACAACTGTTCTTGCTACCTGATAAGGATCTTTATTTGGTTCAATTGTTATCAACTCCTTACCAAATGGAAATGAACTTTTGAAACTGCAGCAGTCTGCTTTTTTTTTCCTGAGAATTCCTCTTTAATGCAATAAAACGTTAATAAGGAACAGGAAAAAAGAAACCTACCGATCACATTTAAAAATATAAAAAGAACTAAAGGTTACTTTTCTAAGTAAATTTTGAAAATTTGTCGTTTCAAGTAATTTTCATCTCTTTCAGATAATCTGAGGTTGACATGATGATCTACTGTTAATCGCTCTATCAAAAACATTAAAAAAAATTCAAGCTTTTTACTTTTAAATTCCCTCATATTTAAACTGTCAAGTAAATGTTAGATGTTTAACAGATTTATATTCAGTCACAAAACTGCAGACTTTTAAAAAAGGTCATTATTGCGGACTAAATGTGGGTGGCCCAGTTGACGAATTAATTAAGAATAAAGAATCAAAGGTCAAAAAAAATATTTTTCTTTAAAACTCAACCCACTAACGGTTTATGCATTTATTTCCAATTATAAAATAGGGACATCTGTATAGGTTTATTTTTATCCATTTCAACTAATTAACAGATCCAAATAAATAGCCATTACAGCTAACTGAAAAGTTTGCTAACACTTCATTAAAAAGAAGTTTAAACAAGCACACGAACCTTGTTAACATATTTTGGCTAACCACAAAAGTTACTTAGGCTTCTTGATAATTATTTTATTCAGTTTTCATACACAACGTGACAGCCAAATCCAATAATTCAGTATTTCTACACTTTTCTTTTAATGACACTATGGTTCAAACCTTTTCAAAGTACGACTGTTTTTAAAAGTAGGAATGATCGCGTAAACAACTGCCACATGCGAGATTTCACCAAGATGTCCACCTTAATAGGGTTTACTAAAAATATTTTTTTCTCCCGAGATTTGACACTTTTAAATTCAAAGATTTCTTTGCTGTTGGGATGTGTGGTCTTTTTCAGCAGAGGGCTAATAAGATTTCAAATTAAGGAGCCATTTGCTACCGTATCTCATGAAATACCTTAAGCATGTTTGCTACATTCATGATTGCCTATGAAAAAGGGTAGACCGGATGAAAGAAAGGACTTCAAATCATCACTACTAAGACTTCTGGCCTAACTATTCAAAACGTGCTCCACCGTCAACTTCCTCTCAGGTGAATCTGCACGCCGGTGCACCACCGTCTCCGACCTCCTCCTATTGTAGGCCCTACGGACTGTTTCCCCTCAAAACATCTGATTTCATTCATCCTCACCCATTTGAAAAGAACCAAAGTCACTTCCTAAAGTGTTGGCAAAAGACACCTGTTAACTCTGCATTTATTTCATATCTTTATAGTTAGCATCTCATCTTAAAGAGGTTATTCTTCTGATGATCCAGTTGTTTGATTCCATTAGATCAAGGATCAGTAAAATTTTCCAGCACTGTTGGGCTGGAATGACCCAGCTCCAGTTAAAGACATGCTGGCACTAGGACCCAGGGCCTGCCACCACTTCAGCACTGCATGGTCCAAGTGCCCAGCCCAGCATGACGGGGGGCAAAGCCTCCCACCACTGACGAACCCCCAGCACCATACCTAGACTCCGGGCAAATTTTTAGTATTGGGCCCCACTTCGCCAGAGATAATGATAACAACAATCAGACAATAGGGGGGGAGAGTTTTAAGGCCCCCTTTCCATCAGGACTCTGGGCAGCCGCCCGGTTTGCCCATGCCCATGTCAGGCGCCGAGGTCCCCGTTCCTTGGGCTGGATCAAATGGCTTTGTGGGCCAGATCTAGCCTGCAGGCAATATGTTGCTGCCCTCTGCATTAGGTTATGGGGCATAAGGCACTGTAACTGGTCACTGTACTCTGTCAGATATGGGGCTAGCTTGGAAAACAAGGAAGGAAGTTCTCAGTGACATGCTGCGAGTCGAACATTCAGTGTCTCTGAAAATTGCCCCCAGACCTAGGATTGCTTCTAAAAACTCTTTGCAACTCATGCACAAAAAATAGTGGCTACACAAATAACTGACTGCAGTATGTGGAAAGGGTTAACCCGGTGCAGAAAACAAATGTATTTGGCATCACGGATTCCCTGTGGTTTCCTATGCAATTTAGGAAGGCCTAAATTGGCAGTGGGCATATACATCCCCCCTCAGTCCACAAATCCTGACTCTTCCCTTTCTACAGGGGTAGAAGCAGGAATGCTACCCAGTGTCCTCTCATACCTGCCTCATCCCTGGGCCTCACTTGAAACGTAGCAGCCTCGTTTAGTTCAGCACGAATGCTCATGTTTAAAAGGTCAGACGTGTGCTTAAGTGCTTTATGGAATTGGAGCCTTAATCAATTATGCTGCAAAACTAGCCATGTAAACCCAGCAAGTGCAAATCTGTGCCATCTATGCACTAACGTGCCACTTCCTGCAGACCTGCCTGTTATAGTCAGCTTGAGAGCAGGAGCGCTGCCAACCTCCTAGGCACTCGTAATGGGCTGAATTCGACTCTGCCGTGTTCGAGCGACGCAGCATGCTCAAGATGGATTATTTCCGTTCAGCAATGGGGAAAATGAAGGGAGAGAGGGTTGGCAATGCCCCAGCAGGGACATACCTTATACAGGAAGGTACCCTGTAGAGGCAGTGCTGTACAGCAACATACATTTTCTAGGCCTGTTAAACACAACTGAACATATACCCTGTCTTTGTCAAGCCTCTTCAACATCCCCACATTTTTGCCTGAAGATATCCAAGGGCCGTCGGTGACGAGAAAAACAATGCCAAAGAAGGGTTATTTTTCCTTTCTTGAAAAATAAAGAAAAATGTTGAAAATTCTGAGACCAAGTCTTGCCACCAAAAATAAATGATGAATTCCAGTAGTGCTTTCAAATCCCAACTCATAATAATGTGAACAACTAAAAGTTATTTCTGCATTCAAGAATACTGTCTACATCAGGGGTTTAAGACAAAACCTAAATTGTTTTACTGGCAATAATGGCTTATTTATGCCAGTGAAGTATTGCTTGGGCAAAGCAAGCATTGTCATTTTTTATAACTACTTTTCTACAGTCTTCTTTAGGTTTGATAGGTCCCTACTACTGTTAAGGTCAAAGGACAAGTTCATAAAAACCTCTAAATCACATATAACAAGACTTAAGAAGCTAAGATAAATCATTTTATTTCTCAGCCTATGCAGAAGCATCAACGCAGACAATGACCACCAGAAATAATGACCACATTAAACAAGGCTTCATGAGAAATTTATGAAGTAGGATTTTTCTTTTTTTTCCCCTGACATTAGAAGAAAAGTCAACAGAATTTTTTTTCCCGGAAACAAAACAAATCCCAAAAGTCAACAGATTTTTTTAAAAACGGAGTCTCTAAAATCTTAAATAAAATAATTGTGCCATTTTCTTCAGGTTTTATTTTATTTGATTTTTGAGAAAGGAGGGTCTTCCATCCAAAATAAATCTCCTTTTAGCATAGTATGGATGTGGCTAAATATTTCTTTGAATTAAATCCTGGAAGCAGCCAAGTATATTATATTCCTGGATAGAAAGATATTGTTTTTACCTTCAGTTAAAAAATATACTTAACATCACTGTTGATTATTTTTAATATTTTACTAAAATAAGACACACCCTGCCCCTAAAACACAGGAGGGGGGTGGTGCTGAACTAGGGGCATATTTTGTGTTGTGTCTTTTAAAGTAAATGCTGATACATTATGTAAAAATCTCAATTTACAAAACAGTGGGGATCTCACCTGAATAAAGACTCCCAAATTAAGTTCTTAAAAATTAAACAAAAAGAAACAAACATACAAGACTCTTCCGACACCTCCACTTTCATAAAAAAATCTAGTTCAAAACATTTGTCTCAGTTTAAAATGGTTGATGTAAGAATTTTTCCCACTGATAATTTTTCATGGTACACTGTACTGTCTAGTGTAACCGTGCTGTTTTTCTGACAGCACAGTTAATTTTTAAGATACAGTTAATGACTCATTAAAATGCAGACTAATGCTCCTTTACAATCAAGTTTTGAAAAGCTAAGCGACTGCAAAATCCCTACCCAAGTTATGTTACACAGCTAGTCACAGTCTCGCAATTACTGCTTTTTTACACCGTGTCAAACAACTGACCCTCTTTCTAGGCTGCAGTCAGAATTTCCGCTGCACTATATATTAATAAATGTAATCGGACCGTGCACACTACAACTGGTCAGTATAAATCAGTGTCAATTCTGAGCAAGTGTTACAGATGCAAAAAGTGACATTCCACACTTGATGTTGTCAAAATGTCATGTAAATGTGTATTAAGGGCTAAATACACGTTGGCTTAAATTCAGATCTGAATAGCACTTCCTTTGCTGCAGCTTTGTGCAAATGTCAATTGTGCTGACTTTGCAAAAATCATTTGCAAAAGCATTCAATTCAATTTTTAATTCCAAGCTTTTGTGAAAGTTAAGGCACTTTCAGATGCTCCCCGCTCCCCCTGCAAATTGTATTACCTGCCCTTCTCCAACAGTCTCAGTATCAATAACAGTGATGATTCCAGGCACCAGAGGACTTCGACGAGTATTGCTATGAGCTAAAATTTCTTCTTCAGTTGCTCCTGATGGTAGTGTTCCTGTCAGCTGTGTAACTACTTTCCCAACCATCGTAAGTCCAGTCTTTATCGTCTATAAAAAAAAAAAAAGAGACTCGATAAATAATATTTTAGAGCTGTTTTTCGTATCTCTGCTGAATTTTTCCCAACAAAATGAACATTGCAACTGGACTGCACCATACACCAGGAGCAGACACAATCTACTAAATATGTTGACGCATAAATCATGTCAGACGCTGCATATATTTGCACCTAATGCTAACATTTGATATATGAGGTAAACCTATTTTATCCAAAAAGTAAAATGTATTTTCATATCTTTTACAAGGGGCTTCTAAAACATTATCAAAAAAGAGAAGCAGTCACTGTAATGTGTCTCAGACATTATATTGATTTTTCTTCTTTTTAAGCTAATATTTTAGTTACATATTCTAGAAGGTGGTGAGCAAACCCTCCAAAATTGAAGGTATTAGAGTCATTGAGATTACAGTAAAAAGGGAGAAGTGATGGTGAACAGTGTGAGCAGGACAGAGCAAAGACAAAGATCATATTTCTATAACCATATAGACTTGTTGCTCTGCTCTCCTGTCAGACAGAAATATAACAAGGTCTGTCCTCTATCTCATCCAAAAGTGTTACCCCAGAGATAGCACAAGGCAGCAAATGGTTGATGCAGCCTAAATCAAGCAATATGGGGATCAGAAGTGCTACACAGAGAAATACTAGGGATCAAACCACATTCAACTTATTCTACACGTGACCAGTCACAGTGACTATGACAGAAACCAGTAAGACGAGAAGGATGTGGCCCTTAATGGGCACAATGGGAAAGTATTCACTTTTTGCAGATCTATAACTGCTCCAATACATGAAATCAGAACAGCCAAATTAAAGGCTGCACCCTCACAGTACTGGAACAGAAGACGATATGCACAGCA
Organism: Caiman crocodilus; assembly: GCA_030014935.1. Classification (NCBI taxonomy): domain Eukaryota; kingdom Metazoa; phylum Chordata; order Crocodylia; family Alligatoridae; genus Caiman; species Caiman crocodilus. The sequence continues at coordinate 13,774,721 of JAGPOW010002118.1, read as the reverse complement.
TAAAAATCCATTCCCAATAACACGACTTACTACTCTGTGCATGTTTTCCAGGCATCACTCTGAAAACTAGTTCCCTACACTGACCTTTATACTTTATAGAAATCGGATATTTTTGGGATGGGGGAGAGTGCAAGAAGGGAGGAGACAGCTTGGGTAAGAGATGGGCTAAAAGAACAAGAAAAAAATAAAGATACATCTATATAGACATATATATCTATAGATATATATCTTTGCAGATTGCTGTTGAAATCTAAACTGCATCTCTCTGGACCATGGACTGAGCTTTATTTGCCTATAAATCATCTGGCACATTATGGTGCTATATAAATAAGAAATAATAATAGAAGAGTTCACAATGGAACAACAGTGTAACAAACCGATTCTTAACTAAAAAAGATAAGCAAAGCTGTATACTAAATTTCCAAAGAAAAAAAAAAAAAGGACACAGAGCACAGACTGAAACCAAGAATAAGCCACAAATCAATTGCAACTGCTTTGTTTAGTGCTAAAAACTCAAACTGCAGTGATTAGAAAACACATTAGTGTTCATCAATTAGCAGCCAAACGTTTGTTTTAATAATTCATAGGAAATGACTTACACAAAGTCTGTTAGTGTGTTGTCAGGAAAACCTCTGAAGGACCAACAGAATTAGGCGCCACACTGTATTGACGGCAATATCTAGCCAGGAAGCCTGATTAACCTCTGAGGTGCCTCCGTTGATGTACTTACCCCATTAATGCTAATGGAGACGCTACCACTTAAAATCGAGCCAGGTCTTTATCAAAGGGATGCCTTTTGGTTTTAAAAGTCTTTAGTAATATCCTGCCATTTGCTTTTTATCCACTCTTTTTATACTCGCATCAACAAATGAGAATAAAACAAACTGAAACAATTGCACATTCAGAAGATGGAAAATAATATACCAGAAAACAATGGGATCTGAATGTTTCCACAAGAACACACTCCAATGCATAGACCATCTTTAACAAAGACTACAATGCAGCTCAATAATGAAGAGCATACATGGTACGTGGATACTTTATGCAGCAGGAAGGAGACAGCATTACAGGCATTATATGAAAAATACCCCAAAAGATTATAAAGCCAAGAACAGGCTAGAATATGCCTTTTTAAGAAAGTAACTGGACTATTACAGCAGATAAATTAGATTACATACAGTGACAAGCATACTATTTAAGGCTTTCTAGAAAATAAATGCTGCATGCTTACCTAACAAACCAAACTACTGCCACATGCTATACTAGGCCGTGACAACAAGATGGCTGAGAAGTAATAGGTGTCCAAAGATTCAGCCCAGTCCATTAGTACATAAATAACAGTGCAAAACCATTATGGCACTTACTCTCTTATGCTACATGTATATTTGAAAAACTTTCCTCCTAATCTTTACCCTTTCCCATGCCATATCAGCTGTCCTCCCCATCCATTAGTGCTAATGGCCTTGCTCTCACATAAGCTGTTAGTACTCATTAAGAAGTTATCAGGTAACAAGAGAAAACAGATGCAGTTTTTGCCACATCATTTTAGCACCTTGGGATTAGAAGACACCAAGAAAGAGTCAACTGAAGCAGTTATTGGGTGACAAGAAAGCTTGGCTTATTATTTGATGTTAGACATTAGGCAGGCCATGAAAAATGTTGAACATTTAAATTAATTCAAGTTTGTATTTTATTTCTTCCCTCCTTATTGATGGTACTGACAGCGAGTGAATGCTAAGCAATGTGTTCATCCAAATGTTTCATTCAATGTTTTCTTGCAAATCGCTACGCACAATGTTCAAATGAACACACTACTGCATGAGTAACAAAACCAGCATCTAAAAAAGCTCCCTTGCCCTTGCTCAAAAATCCCCAAAAGCATTTCAAGTAAGACAAATGTATCTTGGTTAATCTAAAAATGAGCACATCCTTAATTAGCTGAGAAAATTTAAATGCATCATCCTGTGACTGCTAATCTATTTAGTTCCAACGAGGTTTGAATGACAAAGCGATAGATTGTTTCTATGTCTCACAAAGGACCCTAAAATCAATATCAAAAAGTTGAATTTTTCCCAAGAAAGAACCTGCAAGGAGAAACAGGAACAGCTGAAAGAACAAAAGGTTCCATTTATACAAATGTCGTTGATAATAACATTTTGATTAATGTCATAATTCCTGATTTGACCAATTATAGACACAAAGTTAAACCAAACTGTTGCCAAGCCCCTGAAATAAAGTGTCGCTGTTTCCTATCCACAGCCTCGATGAGAACCAGACATGCTGAAATACAGCCACAGAGGAAATGAGGACCTATTGGCAGCACATCCAAAGTGTGTGGAGGGACTGCCTACGAGGCTACCTAAGTCTGGATGAGGTACAGCAAGGCCAAGCTAGATATCTCTGAGACGGAGCGAACCAAAACGGAGAATGAACGTCCCCTGCCCACTTCAGCGCTCGGTTTCTCTCCAGCAAGATGACAAAGGCCAGTGCAGCACTGTGGGGATGCAAGACTTTGCCCGCTCACTCCAAAAAGCGTGGACAGCACAGACAAGCAACTTGACGTGCAGATGCTAATTAAACCACACATATACAAGTGCAGCCATCACTAACGGCACTAGATCGTAATGGGCCGCGTTCCTTGAGGATGTTTCGCCAGCAGTGGAAGGAACCTCAGAAGTCAGAATGATAGGGCCCAATATTTAGTTATTAGATGCCGTGATTTTCATCTGAAATTTGTAGCTTTTAATTAACGTGTGTAAAGTGATGTGTGGTTAACAACGTGTTAATTTTCTATTTCCAAGGAAATTACATTCAATCAAGCTATGGAGATGGTCGCTGCTGCGTTAAAGTAACATTTATAGCAAGCAGACTCTAAACAAATGTGATGAAAAGAAAATGAGAGCAGAGAAGTACAAGCTTCACAACTGCAACAGCAGAAAACGAAGTTCATGAGATGCGCATTCCCACTGGACTAGTGAAAACCAGGATGTTCAAGACAAATCCCTTCTAGGCAGCTAAAACTTAGATGGACACGTAATAAAATCATAATAGAACAAGTTTACTTCTATTACTGTCAGGATAAAAAGGGAGATATTAACCCTTCGGCATCAGGACACAGCATCTCATAATATGACTGTATTTTCGAACTTGGTATGAAATGTTAACAGGGGAATTTCTAGCACCGCCAGCTAAAGGGATTAAGGATAACTGCTGAATTTGTTGATTAAACAGGAAGCCTACTTCATAAGCTAAACCCCTGCACATCACATTAGGGGCAAGAAAAGCTGCGAGCTACCAATGTAGAAGTTTTTCCCCCAGTTGAATAAACATTTTGTACCAACATTGAGCCCTTCCAAGGTGATTTCCAAGTGGGAGCTAGGTTCAAGTGAATAGGGCACCAGTCCCAGGCTATAAGGGCTGGACAGGGGCAGTGCTGCACCAAGTAGTATCCCTGGGTGGGACGCAGGGAGCAAGTGGACCTCGAGAAATGGTGCTCCCCACCCCCTGGGAACCTTTGTCAGAGCACACCACCACCCAGGAAGGTAAGCCTTCCCTTCCACTCACCCACATTTCCCCCCTCTTTGCCCACCAACTACAGTGGTCAGCGAGCTCCCATACCCCCCAGCCCCAGGCGCTCAATGAGCTTGCTACGCCTCTGCCTATTAGTGTTAGCCTTTCTGCTCAATTTTATCTCCTTCCTTTGCATGAAGGTTCCTCCACTTGCCTCAATGAGAGGCTGGAAGCAGGCCAGGCAAAAGGCTGAAATACAAGGTCATTTGAAAAAAGAGGAATTTTTATGGGACCACTTCTGAACTCAAAAGTGACAGAGTAGGGAATAAAAAAAGGATACCCACTTGAAAAGAAGCTAACACCTCTGCTGATCAAAGGAGGTGTATCCTAAACTATTCCACGCTGATAAGATATAGCTGCAGTTGAGGCCTGAAAATGAAGGCTTACTTAAGCAAGCAATAAGGCTGATGGTGAGGTAACGGGAAGGGCAAAGGGTAATAGATATTGTGTATAGTGTGTATTTGTCAAGGAGGTAAATCAGGATCCCAATTAGTAGGAAATTGCACATTACTACCCTAACATACGACTTTATGAAATCAGTGAAAACAGGGTCGTCAGCTTTGCCTCTCTGCATCCATTAGAACTGCTAACTTAAATGCAAGAATGACACATTAGTAAACAAGCAGTCTGTAATATTTGCAGTTGTAGCGCTAAGCACAGTACATATGCAGAAGAGTAGACAGTGACAACCTCCCCTCTACCCCCCCCCAAAAAAATGTACAGGCAGAAGACACAGAGGGGAATAATACACAAGCATGCTGAACAATGGGACGGCTGCAAATGCAAGATAGTCCCACGGTTGTGGAGAAGAAGGAAGAAATATAGGAAAAATACCTTCCATTATCCAAAACATCTAGGCAGCCCTTGCACTTTCTAGTATACTAATACTGAGACAAACATGGAAGCTGCAATGGCTACTCCAACCGGGATGCCAACTGTAGCATCCTCAGCTCCAGCACCGGACACAAGTGAAATCATCTAGGCCAACACTACAGCAGCAGCAGCAGCAGCCATGAGCTCCACATCTGGACCCAAATGATAATGGTGACCCTCTTTTCCTAATTCTCCCATACAGCATGAGGCAAGGAATGGAGAAGAAGGGGCAACGTTCCAGCCTTCAGCCACAGGAGGTAAAGGGGCAAAAGACCAGGGACAACCTGAAAAGCCACTTCCTCCTCCCAGCCATGACTTCCCTCCCTTCAAGAGGGACTTAGCTTCTCCCGACACCAAACCCCACCCTATCTAGTGAGGCAAGCAATTTTGTATGCTAATTTTTTTTTAAACCCCAGAGGTGTCATTTATACATATGCCCATCCTGCCAAGCGTCTAAAATACAAGAGTGATGCTGTACACAACTGGTCACAACCAACCAGAGTTTGGGAAATCCAACAATTGGAAAGAGAAGCCTGGCACCAATGCATTTGATGCTATCCAGATACAAGTGAAGCTTCCCATTCTGCCCTGCAGTATCAACCTAGAAGTCTCTTCCCAAATGCTAGAAGTTTAGTGGCATTTTTTGCTTTTGGCTGAATGCATAAAATGGACAAGGTTTAATGGTGAATATTATCAAACAGCTTTCCATCTCAGACTACTACTCATGTTAAATAGGGGAGGGAACAAATGCAAGTATTTTTTCTACTTGTACTTTGTACTTGTAATGAGATGTGTGATCATTACTTTCACGTTTGTATGTACTGGGCTCAGTGAAGGAACTCCTAGGTGAAATTCTCTGGCCTGTATCACACAGGAGGTCAGACTACATCATTATAATGGTCCCTGCTGGCTGGAAACCTATTCATTTATTTTCTTGTTTAGAGGTCCTTTTGGGCTTTATGTTCTGGCAGATATTCCCTGGCTATATTTTCCAGTCCCTGGAACACATAAATAAACAAAATTCACCTTTATCTTGTAAGGAATATTGGACACATGCTGTTTAGCTATACATAAGGTTTAACCATGCTGTCTGTGGCCTGGTCGTCTCAAAAATATACCAGCCCAAATTCCCTACTTTCCACTATGGGGTAGAATTAAGTGCATTGTAATAAAAAAAAACTCAGCTTAGCTGACCACTGCCATGAAATATCACAGTGAGCTGGTTATTTGCCAAATCCATTAGAATTAAAAACAGAAACAAAAACAACAAGATGTTACATGATAAGATGGAAAGCACTGGTTCTATTTTTCATTGATGGTGGAGGAACTCAAAATGGGCATTATGGATACAACGTAGTGGGAGCATCTGCACAAGATGCTACAGTGTAGTATCAGCAAGCTGCTGCACCATAGCTCATTGCTACGGCGCTGTAGAGTTGCTGGGCGTGAACCATGATGGCGACACTACTGTGCGGTAGTAACGAACCACTGCACAACAGCATCTAAAAATAACCGTGCAGTGACAGGACTGCGCAATAACACCTGGTCAGTCAGCTACTTGGTTAAGCAAGTACTAAATGACTGCGCAGTAACAACTGTGCAGTCAGCTGCTTGTGTAGACATGGCCAGCGTGCCAAATAGTATGCAAGGGCCAAATATATTTAAGTGCCCAAGTTGTGTTATTTGGGTTCTTAAGTATAATCCCTATTTCATCCTGTTCAGGTCCCTGAAAAACCACAAATGTGAAAGGTGGGTGACTCTCACTCCTGCTTTTTGCAATAACAGTAGGCTACAATAAGCTGACACACTAATATTTTTTCTTGGACTTGAGCAGGGTGGAAAAGGATTGTGCTTAGGTACCAAAGAAGTGAATGGATTCATGCCAGTATCTTCAGAAAGACGGAGATCCTTTTCCCTCAGCAACATAAAAACCTGTGATTTTTCTCTCCCTCCAACCACAGCAAGATGAGGTCCAAAAGCCATCCTGAAGGAACACATTCATTTTTATATCTTATTTGTTTTCATATGAAATAGCGTGACCTTTGCTTCTCTTTGTGGGTTCCTGAAACTGTTGTTTTGTTCAGTGTAGTTGTGCTTTCTATTCCATGCTGTCATTTCAAGTCTCTTTGCAATGCCTATTATTAGAAATGTTTTGTTCTGTATTTCACAAATCAAAAGACTAGTGGTTGTACCAAAAGCTTGTAATCAGCGTGAAGTTTGCCAGCCAACACCAAAGAGAGAGAGAGAGAGAGAGAGAGAGAGAGAGAGAGAGAGAGAGAGAGAGAGAGAGAGTGTGTGCGTGTGTGTGTGTGTGTGTGTGTGTGTGTGTGTGTGTGAGAAAAATGCTGTAGGCAAGACCTCTAGGGGGAAAGAAAAGAAGAAAGAAACACAATTCCTCAGTCTTTTGGCCAGCTTAAGATTTTTCCAAGCCACAGTCTTCCTCTCACACTATGAAAACTCAGACACTTCCACAAAAACACAGGGGAATATTATAATGCTGTTAAGCCTAAGCAAACCATAGGCAATGATATCTGAATGTAAACATTATTAGTAAGATTTGAAGACTTTGAAGAAGGTTGTAATAACCAGGTTAAGTAATTTTCTCCAGTAGTATTTTATTATCTTTGAAAATGCAGCAAAAACACAGTACTGGTGTCAATGTCTCCATAATGTGCTAAGCACTACTGTAGTCATAAAATTAGCATTATTAGGCTAGTCACTCAAAGAGTAGAGGCCTGATCCTGCACACCTGGAGTCCTGTGAATGGATCCTCTGTCGCTGGTCGCACTTGACTTGATTTCACCAAGAATGCTCTGTGTGAAGAGGGCTGCTAGCAGGATTGCAAGCTGAAGGTCTGCAGTCCTGAAAAACTGCTGAGTACTTGCTGAAAAGTTCTTGACACTGGAAACCCTGCTGAAGCAAATTTCCCTCCAGCCATTGACAAGATATCACAGTTGGTATTAACCCTATTAAAAAAAAAAAACCCAAACCAACTCGCATACCTAATTAAAAGTGAGGGTTTTTTTTCCTTTTTTTCTTTTGTGAATGAGAAGAGTGGGGAAAAAAACTCCAGTGGTGTTCAGTAGGAAGACCTGATAATCACTGCACATGATAACCTCTCCCAGCAGTTGATGATGTACTCACTTTGGCAGCACTAATGACTGTGGCAGTGTAAGACTGAATGTTGTCTCCACAGGCTCCACCACGGGACTGATGGCATCGGATCAGCTGCAAGAAGAAAGACAGCCAGCAAATCACTACTATTAAACTGTACAACCCCATAACCCATTAGCATAGCTCTTATTTATCATGTATAGTAGTGTGGTTTGTTTCATACAAATAGCAAAAAGCCCTGCTGAGACACTTAACCCCTTTTTATAATCTTCTGGGTGCCACCCAGACTGTCGCATGCTCAACTTCGGTTTTCAATTACAAGATGAGTAGTCACTAAGAATTCATAAACTTTGAAATGGTGGGATTTTTGGTCTGGCAGCGTTACCACAAATAAATTTAAATAAATATAATCAAAGGCTTTAGCCATGTCTATGTAACATTAAATATTTGACATGCTAAGAATTTGGATGTGGCTTATTTCTTTTTTTCCTTTTATTTTTTGTTAAAGACTCTAGCAAGCACAAAAATGACAAAAGCAAAAGTTAGCTACATTCACATTTCTAATTCTTTGAGGGTTTTCAAGCTTGAGTACATTAACTGCTTGGATACTGGAGTTGCAAGGCTTCTACCCTGCTCTTTTTATTAATCTCTCCCCCTCCAAAACACAGGATGCCTATACCCACTATCAACCAGGAAAAGAGGCAGAACATGGAAAAGGATAATAAAAAGCTGCTCTTGTATCTAAATAAATCAGCAAATGAGTTGCTGACATTTATTACTGCTGCGTGTATGTCAAAACTCTAGCTGCTGCATTCCCTCATTTATACTGAAAGAAAGAGGATCGCCCCAAAAATAAATATATGCTCCAGCATATGCCCCCTTCCTGATTATATTAAACGGGCTAAAATAGAAAGGGAGAAAAAAAGACAATATGGGAATCACAAGTAGAAGAAGTTACTTTCAGACATTTCTTTAAAACATGCTATTTGCATTTCCGGTAGCAGCGGTACTCATTAAGTTCGTGGGCTAATCTGCAAGTCCGGCTGCTACGCAGCTGACCCCTGAACTTGGCATCACAACACAAAGCAGGCCTGAATTTGGACAGAGATCAGCTGTGCTTGAAAAGGTGTAGCAGCAGGCAAAATATTAAAGCTGTTTCTCACCGCATCTTTGGCTCAGCTCTACCAGCAGCTATTCTTGACGTAGGGTTTAACCGAGCGGAGTCAGGCTACTTTAAAACGCAAACCATGCACTGGTGACTGGGGGCAAAGTTCTCAAATGAGTCTCATTTTAAATCAGAAACTAGGCAGCAAAATAAGATTTGGTAAAACAAGTGCTGATCACACTTTCACCGGCACCTAAAGCTTCTCTGTTTCTGTTTAAAAAAATAAATTACAAATCAAAACTAATTCTCTATTTCAGTGTTTGGAGACAGCTGTGGTCTAATAGATTGAGCTTGGAGGCCGGGAGCCAGGAATTTTTGAGTTCTCCTGACTCTGCCCACTGACTTGCTGTGTGGTCTTGGACAAGCCCTTTCACCACTCTGTGACTCAGTTTCCCCCTGCTTGGGAAATAGGGGGAAGGATATCCACATACCAGGTCTCACCAGAGTTGAAATAAAAGCTTCCAAATTATTTTTGAGAAGTGCTAATTGCCGAGTAACCCGTATCAAGCAAACATGAAACCTTTTTTCTGCCCCTGCTATTTTCTTTTATGCCTAGGCTCTGCAAATACAGAAAACTGTAACAGGTAGAGCAAAGTTGCAATCTAATTGCAGATGAAAACAGATGGTTAAGAAAAAAAAATTATATATATACCTACCTTCATTATCAAACTGCTTTTTGAAATAAACTGCAATATTTTTCATGCTCGCTCCTGAGATTTTACTAAATTCGTTCTAGTTTCTGTCTTATGGAAAATATACAGATTTAATCACTTCCTTACCTTATTTTCTGCATAAGCAAGCCAACGGCTTCCAAGAGCAATGGGATTCATATTTGGCCCTGGGCAAGGATAGCAGCCTGAAAATTTTCAAAAGGCAGCATTGAGAAATATCTTAATGACTTCTTACAAAGAATTTTAGCTATTGCCAAGAAAACAAAAAGTCTAAACAAAGAGCTTTCAATTGCTCATATCACTCAGCAAATGCTTACATTTTTGTAGCTGAAGATAAGATTGTGGCTACATGAGCTATTTTATTAACAGATAATTAAGTGTAAATGCTAATTTTTCCTTATGCTTGAGTTCCTTATTTTAATGTCACCCGAAATGCTGAGGAAGCGGAGATTTCACAACTTTAAAAATCCTTTCAGTCAAAATGTTGTGCGATAATAACTGTTAGCTGAAGTTGTTGGGAGTGTGGGGTGCGTTTTTTTTTTAGCATTTGGAAAGTAGGTTTCTCCATATTTTGACAAAATTAGTTCTAGATATTTACATTATAATAAATTTAACTTCACAGAATGCCTGTTGCTTGTCGACAGATGCAATGAACTGAAAACCTTTTTTTCAATGTGTTTATGCATAGAGACCCCTCATCTGACAAAGACTTATGCACACACTTAACTTTATACACGTGAGGGAAATACTAGCCCATTTGAAAATCAATGGCAAGATTCCCAGCGACTTCCATGACCCGGGGTTTCATCCTGTGTGCAGTTCCACAGCATCACTGGGACCATCCAGATTATCAAGGCCAGCTCAAAAGTGAGGGCCTTAAATAACCCTGCCTACAACCGCGTACAATGCACGATAGGTATGGTATACACTTCCATGCACAGCTTTAATCAAGGCACTTCATTTCTGGTTTGTCAGCCCTCTTCTATTCCAGAACCAAGCCTCTTTTAAGCAGGTTGTCATGCTAAATTAAATGGTTGTTTTTTATATTTACAAAACCTATGGATTCTTTTTTGCCAAATAGATTTTTCAGGATCATTTTCACTAACTTGAGCATATCACCACAATGCCAGTTCATTGCAAACTAAAATTTACTCTTAGAGGTGGGGGTAGGAAGAAGGAGGGAGCCTGGAGACCCAGACAGCAGCATCAGGACCAACAGGGGGTGGGGGTGGCGGGGGTCGTACCCAGGCCGAGAGTCTTGGAGGCTACAGGTGAACCCCTGGGCCGCTTGCAGCTCACGGGACACCAGTTGGACCACCCTGACATGGAAAATTCAGTCTCTCTCATATGAGTATTTAGCAATAAAAGGAAGAAATAGGTGCACAACTGGTTGTATCAGTCAAACAAATGTACCACACTTGAAAAATTGCAATTAATCCACTTTTTTATATATATAACTAAACACCTTCTTGAAAAAGAAAGTGGTTATTGATCATTTGAATGAGCCAAAGTCCATTTAGAACTGCAAAATGCCTTTTTCCATAGATCAACAAACAGTCTATACATAATGTCTAGCATTATCTCTGAGAAGTTACAGCTGCAACAGTGGCCATTTTCATTATATGTATCATCACTTCTAAGGTAATTAATTACATGAATTGGATTCAGTCAACTTGATACAGAACTACTCGCAAATCAAGTAAATTCCAACCACGAACTCTATACAGGTCAGACATGCAACTTGCTCTTAAGCTTTTCTCAATTAAGAAAAATGGTTTAAAAAAAAAATAAAATAAAAGCAACTTTCCTTTGTGACTCCATTTGGCTTAGAATCTTACTGTAGCATGAAGGATACACAAAGGGTATATTTTATAGGACAAAAAGCAAATTGTTTTTCTGCTATCGTCCCCCTCTACCACCTCAAACAAAAAAAAACAGCTGGAGTCAGCAGAACTTCATCCACCATCCACTCAGCAAATGAAGAGACAGCCAGCGTGACCCGTCAGGCCTTGATATCCAATCATTACAAACATAACTCTCTTAAAGATTAACTTTGGCTTCTGCTAAACTTCAATACAAGTGAAGAAAACCCCAATTCTAAGCAGCAACAGCAGTAATTTTACCATGTTTACAATGAAAATTAACATCATGAGAAAGCAAAACTGACTGTCCAGAAGACGGTAATTTCCCAGTTCCAATGAAGGTATGGAGAGGTCATCCAAGAGAAGATCGCCAAGGGAAGTCTTTCAAACAGGACAGCAAATCATGCAAGTCCTTGGCAACACCTAATCAAAATAGGGAATTTTACCCCCTTGTAGAAAGGTGAAAACTTACTGAAAACTAATTTAGAGGCTTTTCAATATACAAATAACTCTTGAATTGCTATCCTCAAAATAAGGGTTGCCATTATGGGATCCATACTGTCACTATATCCTTTCAGGATCCTCCAAAGTAGATGTTCCTCCACCTAAGAGATCAACTGTGTTAGATGTGCACTCGGCACACTTATTACACACTAGCAGGCCTTACAAAGTTCAGTGGATATGAAGGTGTGGTGGCAATGGCAGTGATGATAGTTAAAGTTATCCAGATCTTGATTCAAACCTACACTTCCCATCTCTCTCAAAGTGCTCAATCTGTCAAGCTATGGCCACAGCCTAATAATTAAGATACGATAAGAGATGGGAAATGTAGGTTTGAATCAAGATCCTGGATCTTGAAGTGCAGTTAATAGACACTCCAATTCTCCTATTGATATGCCACTGTGAAGAAAAGAATGAAAGATTCATTGGACCAAGGCAGGGGAGCAAGGCTCTGCAGAGCAGGGCACTCAGCTGGGACTGGGGTATCCCAAGTTTAGTCTATGCTCCTAGACTGCTCATTGATTTTTCAACGAGCAGTCAGTAGCTTTATGGATCCCTTTGTGCATCTAGCTCTTGATGACCAGAAAGACAGTTAGCTTGAAGGACCAGCATTTTAAAATGCCAGTTTTTTTCCCCCAAACAAATAAGGACTATTGTAGTTAATGGCATAACCACTGAAACTGGTCCCTCTATTTAGACTTGAACGTAACACTCGCTGGCCTTCATAAGAACTGGCATTTTCATAGACACAACCATATGTTTTTATAAAAAAACAAAATGTCATGTTGGGAATGAAGTGGGACCCATGCACAAAGAAAGGGTATATGCACCCCATATTCTTTCTAAATCCAATGCAAGTTGATATACTGTTAAAATCTTTTTAATTTATGTGCAACAGAATAAAACAGAGGGGGGAAACAAAAACCAGAATTGGCCATAATGTCATTGTATTTCTTCAAACTGATCCTACTCGGCTATCTCAAGACACTACTGGCATGTTCCTTCTTTTACAACATGCACTAGGGATGCCATATCTTCATCTATTTTAAAGTCTTTAAAAATTTCTGGTTATGATATTTATTGCTTTTTGTCTTTTTTCTCCTTTGTCTTGACCTGGTTTCTGGTTTGCAATGAAAGTCTCTTCAGCAAGTTGCTCTTTTCCATCCTTTTTTTATTTGACCACACTGTAAAAATCTCCTCTTTCCCCATAATGTTTACTGCTTTCCTTTCCCAGGTTCTCTCCCATTTCCCCTCTGCACATGCACACTAACCCTCTTTGGTATCAATAACAAGGATTCTCCTCCTAATGTGTATAACAGGCTTTCCTCCTCCTTTTAATGGATGTTCCATGCTATATACCCACATGACAGTGATGATTTCATACTGGTGTTGGACAATTTCATTTCAGGCTACCCCTTTGGATTAGTGTTTATGCGACATATGGGTACAAACTAGTACTATTATAAAATCTGCCCTCTATAGATTTATTTAGTCTCTAATCCCAAGCTGTGAATCCAGCTGCATCTGTCTGGACTTCACGCTGCCATGTGACATTGGGTTTGAGATCCAGTTAAGAGTTCAGAAGATAACCAGGGTCAGGGCTGGTTGAGACAAGGATGGAAGACTTCCAAAGATAACCTAAACACTGCAGAAAATGGGACTCAATGGGTTATGCTCAGACTTCTGAGTCAAAACTGATCACATTGCTAAAGAGTAGTGTGTACTTCCACGGGTATAGATGTTTTGATGAGTTTTAGGAAAAAGGGAGGAGAGTGACAGAAAAGGAATCAAAAAAAATACCGTAGTATTTTCTCAAGAATAGGGTTTTCAAGCACCTCTCTTCCTGACTAAATTCCAGAATGGGCAATTCAGCTCACCTGACAATAACTGGTTTGTATCACTTATACGCAGCATTCTCTACTTTCACTTCTATAAGCTGTTAAACCAGTACTGCCAGGACATGCTAGACAGTCAGCCAAGACAGTCCACCAAAGAAGTGGGTGCATTTCAGTAGTTTCTTATGTGGCCTACATTAATTCTAACAACCAAATATTTTTTTCTGGAGTTAAAAGGAATGCATGAGGCCGCAGAGTGACAAAGCCGCAAGACTCTTTGCCTAAGGAATCATGCAATGTAAACTGGCCGGAGAAAACCCAACGTGATGACCGATCAAGGAGACAGAGGAGTGCAGAAAGGGGAGAGAAAGTAAATAACGGATAGAGTGAGACTGTTGTTGCATGAGCATTGTTTATACCAAGAAAAACAAATCGTATAAAGTTGTTTTGTCTGATATTTCTTGTTTGTTTGGGGTTTTAGCGTCATAAGGCAAACCAAATTTACTTGTTTATAAATTGTATAAAGTAATATTGTTTATAAATTCCTTTGGGATCCTTCTAGATGAAAGGCCCTATGTAAACGCTATTACTTGCATACTATCACATACTTCCCCGAGATCTTCTATTGTTCTTATACTTCCTTCTGTTTAAACATCCCTCGCAAAAAATCGAGCACAAGAGCAACAAGGCAGGACCCACCCTGCTGGCCATGCAAAGCGTTTTGACAGTTATAGTTTTGAAAGGGTGGGGAGGACAGGGAAGGGGAGCACTGAAAAGCCAGAGAAAAAAGGCAAAAGGGCCTATGCACCACTGCTAATTAGGCCCTCATTGTTCTTACTCGAGTAGCACAAGATTCAGCAGTCATCGTGTGTTGTAGTCACAAATATTGAGTACCGGGCTGGTAGATCCCGGCATACAGCTACAGACTTCCATCTGCACTAGGCTCACTGCAGAATTAAATCTAGTCATTTGTATATGCTACCCACAGAAACCTCCCCTTCCCTTCAATTCTGTAACAGCAGTTTAGCTATGTTGCCGTTAGCTGCCAGAGCTGACTTATCTAGGAAAAGTACCGGAGAAAACTCTGGCTTTCAACACTTTCTACATTAAACACGGTTTTGGCAAACTTCAGGCCACAGCATCCGATTTAACCTTGGGGGTCTTCTGGTTTTCTGCTCGGGCTATTCAATGAGACGAATGCAATCATTTTATTGCCCTGGTGGATAACAAGTACGTGTCCAGGTTTTCCTTTGGTCTTTCCCCCTATCGTAGTCACTTTTCACTAAACCAGCATAGCACATCCTACGTATTTAAGCCCAAGGACAACGTTGGCACAAGAATAAATTGGGTATGAAAAAGGCCATGAATAAATGCAGGCTGGAAATTAAAAGAACATTTCTAACCTATGCCTCTGGGAGCAAGGTTTGAGATCAGCCTTCCAGCAAGAGTAGTGAAAGGAAGAAACCAAGTTGGTTTCAAGACAGACTGAGAAGTTAGGGAGGCATCCGTAGGATTTGGTGGCCTGTGACAACAGGAAACTGAACTGCAAGCCCCTGTATTTCAAACATAAACCAATTTAACACACTTCTGCAGTTCTTCACAGTGACTTGCATGCCCTCTGAACGAAGGAGGATAGTGATCCTTGTAGCAGGGCAGTTTAAATTTCCCGAATCCCGAAAGTGAGGCCTTGTTTACAATCCTGAAGATTTAACTGCCCTCTTTCATTTGCATATTTCTCATAAAATGTAGTCACACAGTAAAGAAAGTTACTTCAGATCCTTGTTTTCACAAGTGAACATCACAGAAACTTATTATTAACAACTTGCAGTCTTGCCACGGTAGAGGAACATTAAGGAGAAGTATGTACAAGCCCTCATTTCAGACCAGGAGCTTTCTGCCCATGCAATACTCGGGACTTTCAACCTCTTCTAAAGAGTGGTTTTCCTGCAGCTACGAGCACTGGCATCTGATTGGCAGACAAGGCATTTCAAAAACTTGTCTCCTTAATAATAATCCTTAAAAAGTGTTTCAAGTCCAGGCTACGTAGTGGAAGCACTTCTAGATGCACAAAGAAAATAAAATAATTGCACTGCAATTTGATGAAGGAAATTACCAGCCGGACACTTTATTGTAAACTATTTCAGTGGTTTTCAACCTTTTTAGACTCCTCAGAAAACACCAGCTCTTTGCTTTCAGTTTTAAACTGCTGAAAAATAAGAGACTAATTCCCCTGTTGGAAAGAACTCAGCAAAGACTCAGCAAGTTGGAATGTATTTAACGCTATGGATTCCCATTCAAAATGTCTGGGTTTATCTTGTGAATCATGGTTGTGCACCCAATATCACCAATATTGCCTGGCACCCCTGAATCATACTTGTGCACCCAACAA
This sequence comes from Caiman crocodilus, assembly GCA_030014935.1. Classification (NCBI taxonomy): domain Eukaryota; kingdom Metazoa; phylum Chordata; order Crocodylia; family Alligatoridae; genus Caiman; species Caiman crocodilus. The sequence goes on along the minus strand of JAGPOW010002118.1, from coordinate 13,758,741 downwards.
CACCGATATTGCCTGGCACCCCTGGAAGGCACCACGGGATGCCACAGCACCCTGATTAAGAATCACTAAACTAGACAAATTCCAGCAGCTTTAACAATCGGGATCAGGATGAATTACCTCTGCCGAATAGGATTGCGAAGGGACTGGAAATACAAAAAGCTTCTCAAAAGTTCCTGTTTTTACCTCCATTTCACATTTAATTTCTCCATAAGACATCTCACATTCCAGCTTTGGAGCAGAGAGGTCAGCCACGAACTGATGCCCGTTTGTGGACTGGGTGAGAGGGATGCACAAATGTACAAAAGAAGCCTAAGATAATTTCCAGACCCAAGCAATGGTAGGTTGAAGCCACCAGCATCTGGCACGTGACTGCCAATAATAAAAAGCAAACTACAGCATAACCCCTGAATCACAGACTACCGTCTATTTTTATTTATTTGTTTCAAGGGTTAGAGGAGCATTTAGTATATATTGAACAATTTTAGCTCCATGGTTAGGCAAAAATCTTCCTGACTCTTTATGGACTATAAAGTATACTGACTAAACTCTTTGGAAAATTACCTCTTAAGGGGCTAACTGCAGCATCGATAGAACTGTGGTGCCAGATAATGGCTGCAATAACTGTCTTTATCTCTAGAGAATAATGGATTGAGAATATATCAATATGAGGAGTGGAAGGGCAAGAGAAACTAAACAAGCACTCGTTATTGGATGCAAAGATAATGCTACATGTATGATGTTATCTGTGCTAATCTCTTCGCAGGGTGGGGGCAGGGAGAAAGTTCTTTATAGATAGGAAAGTACTCATCAGGTTTGTAATCATCACCATTACACTAACTAAGCATTTTTGGAGGAGGGTTGCGGGGGCACTGATGGCATACAAATCGATGAAACCCAGTTATTTCACATTTCTTCTTTACAAAGCTAAACAAGCAACAACAACACCGCCTGCACATCACTTTGCTTTGTGATCCCGCACCACATGCAATATTCACGGAGAGGCCCTGAAGCAAATCTGGGAAGCAGCGTTCAAATCCAACAATCTAAAATCTGCACCTCAACTTCCAGAGCAAGGCAAGGGAATAAGCATTTAATAAAAGTGCCAAATGAGTTTCTTGGGCTGGGCTACAAGGAAAGACTTCAAACGGCAAACTGCCAGCCATTCCTGGATTAATTCGTTTTTTGTTTCTTCCAGGACAAGCCTGTCTCTCGATGCAGCTGGCCTGGCTGCTAACGTAGGCACAGTGGAGAGTGGATTTCCACAGGAAAGTTACAGGCAGGAATTCCTCACAAACTGCGGGTGTTGCCTTAACTTGGAGGACAGATGTTGGAGCCTTTTTATGCCTTGACAGAAATACCTCTCCGTGTGGATATGTCAGATGTGGAAGTTAGAGAGATTTTTTTTCCCCCTCCATGATTACCTGCAGTATGTTTGCCATGCGAGTTTAAACACTGCGTCAAATTCATACATGGGAGACTGGGGCACCTGTATTGTGAGTACTTGTATGAAAGCCTACAGTAAAAATCCCTGGCTCTCTGCCATTAAAATTCAATCATTACATTTCTCTCTAATTAAATGAAAAAGGAAAAAAACAAACAAACCCCATATTAATGCAATGTTAAAAGTTGCACAGTTAGCGCTCTCACAGAAGCATGAACTTGACCATACTTTACATCCTGAATAATTGATGATATATTTATTACAACTGTATTAAGATAGCACATTCAACCACAGCCCTCCCTCCCCCAAAAAAACAGCCTCTCCCCCCGCAAAACAAGAATACTGTTCATATGTTTCCTTTCTCCAAAGTGCTATTAATGTTTCTAGAACAAACCTTAATTTCTAGCTGTGACGCTATGGTTGTGACATTCTGCACTCATTTCCACGTTTAAATAATTAATAAACAGAACATGTCAGAATTTTAAAGTCCTTGATGATGCTTCGAGGCTTACACTTGAACAAGGCAAGATAGGTAGGAGACGCCGCTTCCAACATTTGCAGCTACTGTTGTGTAGCTGGGGGCAACTGCAAGTGGTTTATATTGTAGGAATGGTATCTTCAAACATCAAGTCATTCGAATTCTGCGCTGCACCCCAGTCTCTTCACACACTCCTCCGTTAGTGCAAAAAGGAGCCCAAAAGCTGTTGGGTCCTACAGCTTGACATTTCCCTAACGAAAGGAGGTGCTCCACGAATTCGTACCCAGGTTCCTTCTAGGGCTGCTCTCCGGTTATAAGCGTAAGGGGCAGAAGAGCAGCACACCTCCTCCCAAGCTGCACATCTTAAGGCACGTGAAGAACTAGGGGCAGAAATGTTTTCATTTGAAATGAAAAATTAGATTTTAGGAAACGCTGCAGAACACAGTCAAGCAGCAGAGCAGCCCTAAAATAACTAGGCTTGCGTCAAGAAGGTATTACTGACCTACATGTTAAGGCAGACTTTTTTAGAGCAAAGGATTTAAGTGTGTTTTCCAATGCAAATCCCCTGCATCCAAAATATCCTTTCAGTAGCCTATCCTTCACTCAGCCTGCATTGAGGGGAGAACGGGATACCATCCAGGGATGTGTTTGAAAGGAGGGAGGGCTTCACTAAGCCCTGCTGAAACCTTAGCTACCTACTGAGAATTCTTGCTGGTGATTTTTTGGTCAGACAGCTTTCATTTTCCTGTCAGATCAAGCAAAACACTAAGCCTCGCTGAGGACTCTATCCAGGACAAGTTCCAAAGCCGCACTGGCTATTGCCCTTTATTTAAAAAGTGCAGTTTATTTTTATTTTTGAAGAAGGAAGTATTCTCCCCCACCCCACCGCCTCATTATAAATACAAAAATGTCTGAAGAGATTTTAATCAAGCTTTCTAAAAACAGGTCTGAATATGAACCACAGCACAAACTGTCAGACACAAACAGCTGTCAGGAACCTAACTTCCTCGGAGTTTGAAAAGGAGTTAGGCACACCAGTGTCATCAATGCCCTTGGAAATCTGTTGCCAAGCGTAGAAAATGGACATAATAAGTCATGGCTTAGAAAGTTATGTCGCTTGTTAATGACTTACATTTTTATAAAATGATTTTGGTTGAAACACAATAATTCCTATTGTAGATCTTTATGACAGACGACCTGTTTATCCATATTGCTGCCTTTCGGCATAACCAGTAAGGGAAAACAGCTTATTTATCCAGTTGGATTCAAATAAATAATAACCACACTCCCAACTCTAATTAAGAATTGACAGGTTTCTAAGTTGCATTTAACCTGCAAAACCACACATGTATGTAAACACAAGTAAAGGCCTGTGTATAATGACACACGCACCAACATCAGAAATATAAAATTAAGAGAATAAGCAGCAATTTGGGAGTTGGCTTTGCTGTTTTATTTCACTGCTTAGGAAATTGGGATTTTAATTCTAGAATGATTCTCAAAACAAGTATTATTTTATTCTAAAATACATTTAACACATTCACTGTATCAGAACTTTTATCAGCAGCATTATTTTATTTTATTTTTTTTGACCCCAGAACAGAACAGAAGTATTCCTTTGCCAGACACCATCGTGTGCTGCTCTGTGTTTATTACCAGTCCAACTTTTTGGGAAACAAAGTTGAATTAACTTCCGGGGTTTTTTTCCCCTTGAAGATGTCATTTATTATCTGGCTTCCAAACAATTATACAGAACTTTATCAAGATGCAGAGCCACTAGGAAGTTGAATTACTGAACCCGTGCAAAAATAAAAAGCTAGCTTATTTATACCTTATTTCTGTCAAGGCATAAAAAGGAAAACAAACCCAACGCAAACCTCAATTCAAAGCCTGCCTCCGTTCGGTCGTATTTACCGAACGCTGCTGGATTCTGAGGAATTTGGAGAGTCCATGACACAGGAAGAAACTGACACCTATTGGCAACTTTCATATTACTGCATAAGGATATTCTTCTCAAAGAAAGAGCTTCTAATAGCTAGGTTGATTTTTTTTTTTTAATATATAGAAGTGAAGGAAGAAAATATTTTTGGTGTTGTAATTGAAGGTGCCAAGTGTGCCTTAAGGCAAGCATTTTTTTTCCACACCCCACACATTTTAATTTAAAGCTTGCTTTAATAAGATTTCCCATTTGAGGGCAAAACCACTTGCAGTGTACATTACGATTCAGGAAAAGATCAGTAATACAATATTTGAAGAGGCTGTCTTTATGAACAAGCATTAGCGCTTTGGAGAAAGGATATGTCACTTCTGGGCCTAAATGACGCTTAGCCTGACATAGGAGTACGTCTGGTCTTGGGGCTAGATGAATTGTGTACCTTTATGAGCAAGCTCCAAAGACAAATCAAAAGTAACAGCAGTAGAAATGTACAGTCTTTCCCTACAAATCTATGAATTACGGAAAGATAGACGTTAGTACAGGAGAAACAGGGAGGGTATGGAGGAACCGTTTCTGGAGGATACCTTACCAGTTAGGATTAATCATCAATAAATGGAAGAAAAGCAGTTCTAAATGCACCCGGGTTACAGGAAGGAAGGGACAGTAGCTAATAGCCTCAGTTGCTGACTCCGCAGGTGAAAGCACCTGTGGGTAGACGTGCTTATCTGTAGCATAACACAGCTGTGACCTGGTTAGACTTTCAGGCTACCAAAATATTAAAAAAAATAATTATAGGGGACCCTCTCCCCTCCTCCAAGAAACCTGGAACCAAGGAGCGTGAACAGCAAATGTGGTTAGACCACAGGAATGACACACGTATTTTCAAGCAAAATCAGTTGCGTATAAAAACTAGAGTTCGAAATGCAGAGTGCCAGTATGGAGGCACCAGGACCAGAATGATTCCCAAAAGATCCCACTACAGATTATCAATACAAGGCACTCAACAAGAAATGAGAATTATCAATAGTGACAATAAATTGCAAAGCTCCACAAATACACAGAGCAAAGGGAGAAGATTTTCTGAAGTGATGCAACACCTGCATCTCAAAGAAATCCACTGGAAATTGTGAGTGCTTAGCACTTTTAGGGAAAGGTAAGCTAGGCCTGTCAAAGCTAATATCCCTTGCAATTTCATATGCGACTTGCAATCCAATTCTATTGACCACCTGAAATCTGTTTGTTTTTTTTATGGGACTACCACTAATCGCTAGAGCAGAAAAACTGAAGTCAGGAATATACGTACTCGTGACGAAGAATTTTTTTGTGAATGTACAGCTGTCGAAGGCAGCAATTTTCTCTTGCAAGACTACGACAAGTATCCTGGAAACACAAAAATTAAATGCATATTTGAAACATGAAATGTATTGGTTTAAGATTCAATATCAAATTGTAACTGTTTCAAGAGCATCAGTTTAAATTTCTGAGTAATAAACTGCCAGTTTTCCAATAACTGGCAATTATTAAAGACCTCTCATCCCCACCACACAAGCCTGCTCTTCAGGAAGTATACAAATGTGATACGGAGTCACCCAGCATTTGTAAGATACCTCCTGTAATAAAAGGTCCATTAGAAAAGAAAGAAAATGGAATTGTCCTCTGTGTTTCAAATCACAACAAAATCCCACAAACCAGCACAGACTAATCTAAAAGGAAGTGTGTTTTATCCTAGACATAATCCCATTGCCTATTTTATTGCAAATCTGACAAACTATCACTGGTTTCTTATTTACTAAAAGTGTTTTTCCCCATGTGAAAACACAGCACCATGGAATTACAAATGAGAGAAAGAGGGTTTACGTAATAAATCACTTAAAATGATTAGTAGCATACTAAGCGCAAGGACAAAAAAAAAGTCAAAGGGGACAGCTATTGTCTGGTGACCTTGGACCATTACAGGCCTTTATAATGCAGATGCCACCGCAAATAGAAAGCATCTGCACTGGCAAAAATGAAAACTGTCCTATGCTTTTGAACCTCTAAAACAAAGGGTAATACTTGGTATGTGGGTGCCTGTGTATACAGAGATGGAAACATATACACTTTGTCATTCTCTGTGTGTGTAAACACACACACACACACACGCTTCCAAAGTAGAGAATCAAATCATTACTTGAAACAAAACCACAAAACAAAAGCCACATAGCATACTGTACAGTCTAAATCAATAGACGTTATAAAAGGTGTAAGATTTTAAAAGCTTCAGAACTCAGTTTAGGCCATTTAAATACAAAGGGCTTCTAAAACCCTTTTCAAAGAAACAAATTAGCTTGTGGGGCTCTGCCAGCCCCAGTTGCTTAGCTTTCCTACCCATCATTAATTGCAGTGCAACCTTTCCTCAAATGGAGCAACAGCTTTTTTAAAACTGGTTATTCCTTATTAGAAAAAACAGAGTGGTTAGTATTTAACTGATGAAGGGCATCGCTACATACGTATGAAATTAACTTTTGTTCTGACAAGTTCCATTTTGAAGTTTTTGTCCCATGAAGAATATAACTCATCTGTCCTCAAACATGCAACAAAGCTGAACTAGGAGATCAGAAAGCTTTGGAAAAAACAGCTGAACGGTAATGACAGACCACTCCACTCAATTTTGAGTGGAAGGAATTTCTGGACGGTCCATGTCTCCATCTCTAAAAACTGTTTTATAGACTGACTGCCCATTGGATCCAAGAGTAGGTATGTCAGAAGTAGGAAGAGATAGTATTTAAAAAAAAATCCCCAATCAAAGTGCATCATTGCTATAGCTTCTATTCAAAGAGCTTTCCACAGCCCTCCTCCTTTTGGGTATGCTTTATTTTGGATTCACGAGCCTTCCTTCCAAGAGGATGTTTTCAAAGAGGATGGAGCAGACTGTTCTCAGCCGCAGATAACAGAACAAGGAGCAATGGTGTCTCCCCCAAGGTCCCTTCCAACCCTAATTTGCTACAATTCTTACAAAAAAAATACATTAGACCTGACCTCAGATTTTTATGATCCACCAAATTACCTTAACGAGTCTGGATCCCATTAGACTCCGTCACCTTTGGACCACTGTGATGCCACTTGGTTCTCCATGTTAAAGCATGAGGAAAACCACTTTCAAATGAATCTGTCAGGTCCAAAGCACTAGTGTCTATTACTTACCGACTGCCTGGTTGTTCCTATATTTCCTTTTCTAAAACCAGAGAGGATTGCCTCAAAAAAAACAAAACAAAAAAAACCCACAACCTTTCAGAGGACCTGGCTGCTCTGTTCATTAGCAAAGGATCCCAAAACCTCCTACCCTGCCACATGTGAAAACTTCTCCAGTGGCTAGGGTTAGACTTATGCACAGGTAAGTCAGCAAAGACCCCAAAGAATCTCTTCACAGCAAATGACTAAGATCCTTTCCTCTCTGAATAAGACTCCATAGTCACATTGCGTCAGAGGCAGTGAAAATAGCTTCCTTGACTGGACCCAAAAATAAAGGGGAAGACTAGGCTCTGCACCTGATAGGGATGATGGAAAGAAAGCAACTGAGGGAGTGCTTGGGGTAGGGGCTTTCACATGCTTAGATTTACAGTGTGCATTTCCATAGTGGTGACCCACTTTGAAGCCAGTCTATTGCCATAAGGCAGGACATGAAACCCAACACTGGGAATCTACACCGGGGGTATCACAAAAGGACACGATCACTTAAGGAATAAGCAGTGCTGTTTTAGTAAAAAACAGAACAAAACACAACAAAAAAACCCTTTTTCCTCTCCCAATGTACAAATTGATAATATAATAGCAGTCAGCTTTGGGATGGAAATGAATACTTAATGCAAACAAAACTATGAGATTGAGTTAAACAAAACCTATTCCAATTGAAGTTATAGGAGAGGAAAACAAAAGGAAGTTGCAAACTGTAAAGGTTAATATACAGACTTCAGAGGCAAATATAAATGTCTGTACAAAACCCTGTGCATATTGGTTTTTTATTTTAAACACGCTCCATAATCTTTCTATATGGACAGTGCCTAACAGGCTGTGGACATTTTTTAAATGTCTACGCATGTATGGGTGTACACATACATGCATACATGCATACAAGGTATAGATTACCTTGATATCTATAAACAAATACTCATCTGTTCTTCTGCAACTGAAGTTTTGGGCTGTATTAGTCGGCTGCATGGCTAATATTTCATTAGCACTCAACTTGGCCATTTTTAATGTATTTTCAATCTGAAATAGCGAACTTTCCTTGGATGACAGCACAGCCTCATACATTCCAGTAAAACAGATACCCTGGATACAGCCACACAATTTTGAAGAAGCTCTTCCAATTTCACCACGTAGAAAAAGAAACATTAGCACCTGGAGAGACTTTTTGGTTGGAAGAGGCTTTGAATGATTTGCCTTTTGACTGTTTTTACAATTGGATTTTTCTTCTGCTAAAAAAGGCCTGCCTGGAAAGATTTACTATCATCACAGTGTACACAAGGGAACTTTAAATTTTTAAAGAGACAGTTGCAAAGATAAGTACTGAACTCCTTCTGACAGACTGTTAAAGAAACAGTGACCTATTTTTTCCCCTTCTTTTCATTTCATCCTCTGAAATTCAGCTGTTATTGATATGGGCACACACTGTTCCACCGACATGGAAACTGGCTGTGGATAACAAACTTTAACCCGCTCTGGGCACTTGTCCGTTATAAAATCAAAATATACTTGCCTCTCCCCGCACCTTTTCCTTTTAAGCCATCAGGTTATGTAAGTACTCAGATGTTCACCTGCTCTATATTCTAATGTTTCCTTCTACTATTTCTTCCAGGTCTATTTAGACACCAAGATCTTGGGGAGGGGGGAGGGCATAGCTGTAGTGGATCCCAGATACTCCGCCATTTTTCCTTTAATAATTCTTTCGTCACCTTGTGCCTTCAGACTCAATGTTCTTGGTGGGGTAGTTGGCTCCTCTCCTTTTCACGTCCCTTTCAGGTCATCTATTCCCATACAAAACACCCAAAATATATTTAACTTAGACTGCTGCAACTTGCTCGACTGTTTCTTTCTACAGCTCCTTCCACTTCGAAGGATCCCGAAGTGCATCACAAAAGTATATATAATTCTAAATCATTGAAAGGCAGCAATTTCTCTACACTTACTCTTTTAGCACTTACTCTTACTCTCTCTCACTCTTACTGTCTCTGAAATAGAGACACAGAGTGCAGTATAAGAATAATAATAATCATTAAAGTGGAGGAGATTATTCACGTTGGAAGTACAGTCCTCAAAGCTGCGGACAGGAAAGTTGGGTCAAAAAGCACTGCAGCAAACCCATAAAACAGAGAAACTGTTGGGTTGTTGGTTTCAGCCAAAAGACAAAGCAAACATAGTAATCCATCTCAAAAGTGATACGGTTGAATTCATGGAATTAACCTGGACAAGATCTGAATTTATCATTGCACAGGATCATGGGATCAGATGGCAAATCAGACAATGACTTGATTTGCTAATGTAGTTAATTCACTGGATAGCTTCGTGCCTCAATTTCCCCACGTTAAAATAGGAAGACAAGGCCTCTAGAAGTATTTTGAACCTTAATTGATTCGTATATGCAAAGTGCACTGATATTTTCAGGTGAAAGCAATTGTTTAAGTAGATCCGTCATATTTTAGTCCGAAATAGTTTCTGCCAGGCAAAATTTAAGTTCTAGCTATGGTGGAACTGAGGTGTTTTTAGGATTTTAAAATGTATGTTTAAAATTGTACTCATTGACTGGTTTCGTGACATGTTCTTATAGCTGTGACCCCCAGATTTTTTTTTTTAAGCAGACAGGAAAGAGAGAGAGAGCGAGCTGGGAAACTTCTTACCTTTTGTTACAATGCAGATCATAAATAGGAGTTTTGAACTGTATGGATTTGACCATCTCGCCCGTTCGCAAAGAGTAAAGGTCCACACAGCAATAAGGAGGACTTGTGCTGAAAGAGATCACAGAAGCAGAAGTTTAGATGTAGTACTCATTTTTACTTTTAACTTCTTATTTTTAAATATATTACAACCAGGCTATAAGTTACTCCTCTTCCTATCATCTCCAGGTCTGAACTATTAAAAAGCATATGTCTGCTAGTCAGATGAAGCTTGACCATCTTGGCTTTTGTAAAAAGTAGATGCAAGAAATATGCTAGAGATAAGCTGATGTACAGATGAAAAACTGTGACTAGATCTTAAGAGGAAATTGCATTTGGGGAAATATTTAGTTAAATGCTTTTGGATCTTTTTTAAGTAGAAAGTGAGCAATACTAACATATAGCCTTCAAATCTTACTACAATAGTGCAGCCACTAGTGAACGTATACAAGCATTAGTGTCCAAGTAAAACTTTTCTATATTTCTCTATGCAACCCTATACCGCAGTTCCACTGCTCATGAGCAACAGTGCAATCCATGTAGCTAAAATTCTGGTTACAGGCTAATGCATCTCTTAGAAGTATAAAAATCGATTCCAAACACCTTAAAATATAAAACTACAAGCCTAGAGGCAGATCATTTCATCACAGCTAACTTCCCAGTTATGTAAAATGGTGCTAATTATAGCTGATACAACAGCTGTATGATTACATTGTAACTGCAGTACAATGAGAACAAGTATTATAAAAAGTTAACCATTTTGTCACTGCTGTATTAAAAAAAAAAAAAAAAATGAAGGCAATTGCTTATTTCAGTTATGGGAATAAGCCAAAAAATGGGTCTCACAACACGGCACAATCTATTTCTCTGCTGATCTAATTCTCCTGTAGGTCAGATTCTTCTCCCCTTTTGGGCACACTGGAGAACAAATGAGGCAGCAGTTTTGTTGATCCCCTTCCAGACACAGGAAATGTAAAGGTGTAGACAAACGTACGTTTTAGGTGTTTTAAAAAGAGAAGGAAGAGCTGCTGCTTAAGACTGCACATCAGCTGCTCTGCTATAACTTTTCTGCCAGACCCTGCAGCAGCAGAGGTTATACTGTTCCAACAACTCACTCCGAATAAAGCAGAGTTCAAGTTGAAGCAGTTTTGTCACGCTGGTATTGCTGCAAAACCATGCAGTTAATGGGATAACAGAATATGCCAGTAGCTTTTGGTATCAATACCGTTTTTATGCCTGCATATACCCTCATTAAAAAAAGATTTCTATTTAACTGACACAAGCATTAAACACAGCACGTCACGTCAAAGCAGCATTCTAGTGTTCACTCAGTAGTAAGATACTTTCAATAAATATTATCTGTAGACTTCATATTTGATACGTTTGCATGTGTACATGGTTCGAGTAAATAATTCGTTTATAAAAATGGCCTAATGTCATCATACAAGGAGTAAGTTTCCAAAAAAAAAAAAAAAAAAAAAAAATTAAACCTGCAAATTGAACCCACATTTTTCAAACAGGATTTTATATATATTTTAACATAACTGAAGAACATTTCAGTGTAAAATTAAAACTCACATTCTGTAAGTTGAAGACAAGGTAAGAGTTCATAATACAAAAAGTACATGTCAGCAGGAAACAAGATATTTACTTTTGAAATAAAAAATTCAAATCTGATTCCCAGGGGACAAAACGTAGTTTTTCCAAATTACTTAGGCATAAAGCAAATGTACAGTAATTAGAAAACATACATCTCAAGATTTATTTTTCAGTGGAAAAATAACAGACAAATGTGGATGTCCTAAAGTTGGCAAGAGCATTTAATGCATGCACTCTATGACATATCACAAGCCAAGGACCCTTGCTATGCAAGCAGTTAAGAGTCGCGCTATAATACTCATTTAATACAGAGCACTGGATGCAAATGCAATACTTACAACTGAATCGCATGACAAGTCATGCTGTGCAGATGCACAGAACCCACGTTACATTTGCCATAGACTCCAGCTTGTTTAAACCGTACGGGTCTTTTCATATGCTGTGCACCACATTTTACTACTACCACAAAAAAAATGTCCAAAGCCCTCTCAATAAAAATCCAACCTTTCTTCAGACAGGAAGAAGTGATGAGTGCTACAGTGGGGTTGAGGAGGGTAGTGGCAAAGAAACCAGTTTACAAACTGGGGAGAGGCTTTGATGTGGCAGTTCTCTTCTGCAACACCTTTTTCCCCCTTTCAGGCATATATTCAAATGTTGGCTATTTCTAGGTCAGCGAGAATGAAGCAGCACAAGTCGTCAGCTGTATAAACACACTAAGTATGGGTGTTTCCCCTTGCCCATATCTGTTCTATTTGATGGCACTTAACACAATTGCTGACGTGACTCTAGCTTGTCTTTTGGACCTAAGCTTCTCAGGAATTTTCTGGTGAACTAGACACACAAATACAAACTGTTCACTATCTAAAATCTGACAAGGAGAAAGTGGTATACATTACATGTAAATTCCTGAGAACCAGTATGTGCACAAACCAAAAACTTCTGAACAAAACTAAATACGCATTTAAAATTATCCTTTACATAAATTCTTCTGAAAAGGCTAATAACTAAAAGGTAGCATCATTTAGTGTCAAGCATTTCCAAAGCCAAGTAGCTGGACACAGCTGCCAAATCACCCTCACTTAGCAATTTATTACCGCTAAAGGGTGCTGAAACATAAGGACTGGCCTATATACATACTTGCCTTGATTTAACTAAATCTGGTTTCCTGAAAAGAATTTAAGTCTGTGCATGGATTCTGTTATATCCAAATAGGGAAAAAGACCCAAAAAACTAAAAACCAAAGCTGATTTAACTGGAGTCAGATGGGTAATTTATGCTCCACGGGTGTTTACAGATGTGCTCTGGGAGCCACGGGAGGTAGCGCTCTAATTAGTGGGGGGTACTCCAATTAAAAACGCCCAGAAAATCATATGCATCAGTGTTCCTGCACTGAAAAAAATCTCAGTACAGCGCTTTGAACTAAAGAGCACCGAATACGCTTCAGTTTAAAGCACCCCGCTGCCATTTTGCAGCACAGGGACAATGATGCAAGTGATGCTGCGGTCTCCTGGAGCGCAGTAATTACCAACCTCCAGACTCGATTCATCGAGCATGCTCCGTTTACCTCGTGTCAAAGCAGCCTCTCCTTGCACATGTATAGGGGCCCATGATTTTTCTGTGGAAGTTTGTGCACCGGCCAGTGGTTTAATCTTGAGCATTAAACACTGTGACTGACAGTCTCATCATTAAAGGCAATAAAGGAAAGTAAATACAAATGGGGTTGCTTAGTCCAAGAGGTTTGCAAGGGAGGTGCAAAGTGTTTTTGGATGCTGTGGGGGCCGGGGGGAACAACACTGTAAGTTAACATGAATCTGGGACAGAATTTGAATATACCAATTTAACCTAAATCAGTTAAGTCTTATACTACAACCATCCTGGTTTATTTTAAACCAGTTTCAGCCAATGTGAGAGCGGCTTACGTGCACTGAACGTCTGTTGTGTTACACATTTGAACCAGGTTCCGATCACTTTTACTGGTTTATGTGCAATTTCTGTCCCTAGCCCTACTGTCTTTACATCAGAAACTTAAAATAAACTTTGATCCCAGGGTTCAAAGCTGTGAAGAGAGATTAGGTATAACTAATCCCTTACTCCAACGACATAATTTTTCTTAATGTACTATGTTACTGCATAATTGGAAAACAGGATATGAAGTAAGAGGGTTCAGTTTATATTTAAAAATTCATTAGCGTGTTCAATAAAGTAACATGTTGTATAGTAAACATTCGGGAACAGACTCTTGTCAGAGACTCTCCAGCTCTAGGAAAGTTTACTTAGGCAGGATATTTTGGCAATCAGAAATTGTCTCTGCTAAGCAACAAATGGCTAAACAGAGACACAGTCAAGTGTTAAAAGTGCTCAAAGCGACACTGACTATGATACTATCATTTAATATAATCAATACAAGTACATTTACATTTGCACCATAGAAACAGAGGCATCTAAACTACCAGGAAAGAAGCCCAAACTTCTTTTTCACATTTCATGCATGAAAGCCATCTTACAAAAGATAAGAATCTTTGCTAAAAAATTTTGTCATCAGCCAGGAGTTCTCAAAACATGAAGTTGACAAGACTCGTCATATGGGGGAGAGGGAAAAAAAGAATAATTCAGATGCTCATAAATTGCTTCATCTTGTATAACTCCGGAAAGGACCATAAGCAATTAAAAGTCAAAGTCACTGATAGGTTTCATAAGCTCCCTATTCCATTCATCCTAAAACCCAGAAATGTTTAGCAAAACACTGCCCTTGAGAACAGGTTATATCTTGATGCTACCTAGGTCATAAATATGGTGTGCATCCTCAAAAGCAGATGACCTCATGACTCGAGCAAACCTGTGGGAGAACAAAACTGGAACACATGTGGCTACGAGATCATCAAGGCTTCTTTCTACAAAACACTTTTCCCTATTAATTGTACATCTTTAAAAGATCATTCATGCAAGAAGATTATTTGTTCACTGTATCCTGCTATATAAAATAATCACGTTGTCATTACAAAGGTTAGGGCTGGGATTTTTCAAATCCTGAGGTCAACGGGAACTGTTGAGTACTCTGGCCTCACCTGGTTTTGTTTTCAGGAGGTGCTACAATTTAACCTCTCCTTTTGACAATCTTGGCCAGTGCTTAAATTATACACCTTTAGAGGGCATTGATATTGTTCAGGTACAACAGGCAGAAGTAATGGCATCACTATATTCTGGACAACAATGAAGTACTTAGATAGCAGGGATAGAGTCTTCACTAGAAAAAAAAAAGACTATAAATGATGCAGTGGACTGCTGTGTGTCATCATTTCCTCTTTCTTCTAGAAATTGATAGCATAACTAGTTCTTGTAATTGGTGAATTTCCAGGTTGCATCCACGAGTTGCTAAATGATCTCACAGTTCGAAAACTAAACTGTTAAACAATACCACAAAGACTTGCTGGAAGTAGCTGATCTTAATACTGACTGAATATGGACAGAAGTTGCACATAAACCGATATAAGTGATTGGAAACCGGTTCAAATCCATAACACAACAGGAGTTCTGGGTACATAATCTGCTTTCAAAATGGCCAAAACCAGTTTAAGATAAACCTGGATGGATGTAGTACCAGACTTCACTGATTTAGATTAAATAGGTTTATTGCACTTCTGTCAGAGCTCCCCTCCAGATTCCAGTTGACTCACAGTCCCCCAGCATCCCAGGATGCTTTGCACCTCCCCTGCAAACCCCTGAGTGGGTGGGCTAGCTTTGGCCAAAGTCATCTGCTCTGACTAAGCTGGAAAGCATGTGCTAGCACCACCCCTCCTCTCTCCACTTTCTGGCCTGGGCCACTGGAGGCATGCGGCTACATTTCTAGAATTAAAACTGAACCAATAAGCAAGTGAACGGACATTCAATCTGCACAACTTAGACTAACCTGTGAGGATTGAATCGAGTCAGCCTCGGGCTTTTTGACTTCTGTAATTAACCATTAAGATCAGCTACCTCTGTAAGATCAGGCTACCCCACCTGCTCTCAGTATCTCCAGCTATCCACTAGCAGCAGAAAAAGAAAGAAGTCCTCAGCTGCACTGAGACCTTTCAACAATTGGTAAACCAGGAATCCAGAGGATTGCTTCAACCTACAGACTACAAGAGAAAAAAAGGAAAAAGGCTTATTTAGAGCACTATGATGCCTTTCAGAAACTCTGTATAACATCTGTCCTAAGAGACTGTAGGAAGATGTCTCCTGCAAAAGAACAGCAATACAGATGTAATGTAATTCACTGTATAATTACAGAAAGATGGAGCTAGATGTAATGTAATTCAGGATGATACAATTTCAGATAGAGAGGGGGACATGGAGCTTATCTACTAAGGCACCTCAAACAGGGATCAGCTTACAAGCAGCAGCTGGAAAGTCATTTCCTTTCTTCATTCGTACAATTACCTTATATTTCAAGCACCAAAGTGAAGCATGAGCTTTACTGAAAAGAGAGTTCCCTGTAGCCAGAACCTCTATTGGCCAGTACACCCACGATCCAAGGTATGGTGAACATGCATGTTTTTGGTTTATACATCTGTGATACAAACAATCAAAAAGCAATAGGTCACTGAAATCAAGTTAAGATTTAGATGCAACGAACTAAACCGTGAAGCCATGAATTTTCTTACTGCAGAACAGTGGTAAATAGAGCATCCTTTGAAAATGGATGTGCAAGTTAGTAAGAGATCAGTGTAATTTCCTCTAAAGTTCATAGGAAAGATGAACATTTATAGACATGGCCTCCATCATAAATAAACAGGCATTCTAAATCATGTTGTGTTTTTCCAGGTGTATGTCCTAGTTTTTTTACAACACATTTTATTGGCACATTTTGACAAAACAATAAAATTAAGTATTATTAGTCTGATAATAATGTGACAGCATCCTCTGCCCACAGATCAAATCCTGCCTGCTTAGCTCTTGGGAGAGTAGCCCAACTGAGGCCAGTTGAAATACCCTACATATTGCAACAACTGTCACTGAGAAAGGTCAAAAATTTGGTCTTTTTAGTGGTTTGTGAATTAATGAGTTCTGTAGCATAATTTAAATTGCTCTTGCTATTGTAAAGAGAAAGCACTAGATGTTTTGTCATTTCTTATACAGAGTCATGCCATACCTGTCAGTAATTCACACCAAAACGGAAAAGTATGAGCAAAAAAAAAAAAAAATCTGGAAAGCACTCTTTCAATTTGGCAGCTATCTACAAAATCTGCTTTATAATACAGAAAGCTCTTTTACTATTTCACTGTTTCAAAAATGATGTCACAGGTGGCCTTATCTGATTATTAAATTTTCCAGCACAATTTAATTTTCAGCAATGAAATCTTCATTCTTTTAAATAAAATCTAACCATTAGAGTAGGTCTGTCACTGTCCCAGCTCTTCCAGGACACATCCATTCTTTCTGATAAATTATATTTCTATTAAGAAAGGAAGCACCTGCCAACAGCAGAACGCTACCATCTCATGACTGCATTCCATTATTTTAGGAATATTTTACTTGCTTCATACAGAAATATGTTAGTTGATTTCTTCACAGATCCCTGCATAGAGTATCACTATTGCTAGTCAGTTTGTTTGAGCCCGAGACAAATATTAAAAGCTATACTGACAAAGAGCTTGGAAATGCTGCAAGTTTCTGAAAAGACCCTAACAGTAAAATTATAAACCATGAGATCTAATAACAGAGTCATTTCAGCCACTCTGTTTATTGCTGGATTCAATAAACCGAGAGCATCCTCAAAGGTTCTTTTACAAGAGAGAGTTTCATAAAATGTTGTTGCCAGAAGGGACCATTAGACCAACTAGTCTGACTTCCTTTATATTATGGGTCATTAAGTTTAAATCAGGTACCCCCATCTCAAGCCCAAAGCAATATACATTTCAATCCCCAGGAGAATCAACTGTGTACCATGTAGAAAACATGGGAGATGAAGGTGCTATCAATTCCACAGGCTCCGGCGATGGCAAAGAAACTGGTATAGTTACATCCAAGTCACCTCGCCTCCTTATGCTACAGAGTATGTGCAGGGTAGAACCCCAGCACGTCCGTGCCAACCTAATATGTTTTAAAAAACCTATTCTCCTGCCCCAAACCTGTCGATCGGTCAGACCCTAGTGTGGGAAGTGGACACAGACAAGCTACTAAATAGCAGTATTTTCTGGAGCGCATGAGAACACCTTAGTGCAACCCCCCTGCTGTCCTGTTTCCAGATGTGGCCAGTTTCTCATGCTTCAGAAAAATGAATGTAGAATCCAGCTAGCCAACTATGCTTCAGGGAAATATTTCTTCTTGACCCCTGAAGGTGATCACTGATGACTCTGAGCATAAGAGCTGATCAATCATTGTCTTAATACCATAAGCATGGTGAGGACAACCCTCTTTTCATGGATCAGGAACAAAAGTGATGAAGAACTTTTGCAAACTCAGGATGTTGTTCTCTGCGGTCCCTCTGCTTTACCTGTGACAGGTTAGGGCGTTATGTTTTGTGTTGCGTCAGGGCTGACAGTGTAGTTTTGCCAGGATAGTTTGGATAGGGATCATCCTGCCTTGGGCTGGGGATTGGACTAGCTGCTTTCCTGAGGTCCCTTCCAGTCCTACTGCTTTACAATTTTAAGACGGGAAATCAGATTTACAGCTCTAAAGACCAGAATTGATCACTGTCACCATCCATATGTCCGTCTCATCCCCACAAGCAAAAGATGCAAAAATGCCTAACCTTGCTTTAACAACTCCCTGTGCTTGTCAGCCCCCGCGCCTATAGGAGCTGTTTCAGTGGTTAGCTGCTCTCATCACTAAGAAATTGTGTTTTTATTTAAGACTAAACTTGCCCAAATTCAATTTTCAGCTGTTAGTCCTGCTAGGCCTTTGTCATAAAAGCTGAATATTCCTTGCAATCAGGCATCTTTTCCACATCAAAGTATCTGTACAGCATCACCTCTCAACTCCATCTTCAGTAAGATGAAGGAGTCGAGTTTCTCAAAGCAGCATGTTGTAGAAATGGTTTTTCAGCCTCAATTCTTGTTTGTAATCCTCCTTTGAACTCTCTCCGGTCTCTCCACATTCTTCTTGAAGAATGGAGATGATACTCTAGTAGAGTTCTTACCAACTTTACCTTCAGAGGGAAAGTCACCTACATACCTCTATGTGATAGTCTCGTTTTTATACAGCCGAGGATCTCCTCAGACTTTTTGTCACAGCACTCCACAGAGATCTCCCACCAGGACTATTATCTAAAGTGACTCTCACCTCCATCTTTCCGAATCACTGTTTCCAAGACATAGGCTTAAAAACTCCAGACATAAGTTTCATTCTTAGTCCTCAGATCTGTTACTTTGTATTTGGCTATATCAGAACTCATTTTGCTGGATAGTGACATTTAACCAGGGGACTCAGATCAGCTTCCACAACCTACACATTATCTATTAAAATTGAAAATACTCGTTTTAATTACTTCAAGTTACTAATTTCCCATTTTCCTCTATATGCAATAGATGTTTTTACTTTTCAATCATGATATTTAACAGATTCATTCAAAATTAAGAAAAGCGGAACAAGGTATTTGAGAAAGTGACATTTTCCAAGAATGTGCACGTATCAGTGAAACGCAAAACAGCAGAGACATTTTAAACCTACCGCAAATTGCAAGAAGCATGGAAGCACTTAGTTTTAAATAAGAAAAAGCTGCACTAAGCTTAGACATGTGTTACTAAATCTAATCCTTTAAATATAAGGACAGAATATATTTGATATGGCATTATATTATTTGTATTAGCCTCCAGAAGAACAAGCACCGTTCTTGCATTTTTCTTGATTACCTAGAACAAAATCTATCAGTCTAACAAAATGAAGATTCCCTATTATCCATCTCACCCCTCACCTCAATTTCTCCACATGTCCACTAACAGAAAAAAGTCCCTAGCTGCACAGAAATTCTTCTATAACAGGTAAGCTAGAAACCTCAGTTTCAGCTAAGAAAATTAAAAATATGGTAAGGGAAAATTATAGGTTTTGCCCATGTCTAGAAGGGGAAAAAAAAAAAAAAAGTAAAAGGAGATTCGTGTACAGTAGTAAATTGGTGTTTTGGCATAATCACATAGCTCAAGTTTGTAATGAACTGGCATCTACGTGCAGAGACCGAAATAAACTGTTTCTTTTACAGTACAGGAATCTGGCACACAAGCTTATTAGTTCATGTTAGACTTGGGGCCATTGGGGAGAAAGAGGGAGATGCGCAGAATAAGAAAGAAGCTAAGTTGTGGAGGAATAGTCTCCCACTCTCAACGTTTCAAAAATAAGTTGTCTCTTCATCAGGTGGTAAAGCTAACAGTTAAAACAAGGGACTGAGTCAGGAAACTCTGGATTGTATTTCCATAAATATCAACTCTTCAAGTGTTATTTGACAGCTCACTAGCCATCTGTACCCGACTTTCCCCATCCAGAAAATGGAGACATTATCCCTCTCCAGATGAAAGTAACCACAATTTACATTTAAAAGCATTGCAAAAATAAGAGTAAAATTATTATTATTATGATAGCTAGCTGTCTTGTAAGAAATTGTGGAAGACAACTGCCATGTTATGATAATTAAGTATATGGAAGACAACTGTTCCCAGTTACCATGTTATGCTAATTAAGTATATTCTAGTTTTAAATCAAAAGCAAACATTGCAAAAACTGTATTTAAAATACACCCTGTGACCAGATAAATGCAATGTACAAATAATTGAAAATTCTACATTTCAGGCATCAAGAAAGGCATAATTAAATAGACAAGGAAGTTAGTTTGATTTAAAATATATCTCATGATGTACAAGAGTTTAAAACCTGCTTCCACCTTTTTGATACTATCCTGGTTCACAAATTAATTTTTAAAGGTCAGTCAGAGGGATCTATTGAAGTCATCCATTGCCCCCCATCAAATGTGGTTAAGGGGATCAAGCAAAAGATATTCCTACCTTGAGCAAAGAAGTTTGTAGTGCATCTCTGGAAAAGACTTATGAATTCCTGATGCCAGGAATTGCTGTACTGTTTGCCTCTGCCCTCCATATGGGCATTGCTAAAAATGAACAGGATAAACTTGTATTTGGAATTTACTGACTGTTAAAAAGAAGAATTCATACTAATATTTAAAAATGCATATTTTTCTCCAAGTTCACATTAATATTTAATCACATTTAATGGTCTCAAGATCTGTTAGTATATATTCCTCTTTCTACCCCATTACAGTGTATTGCAGGTATTTAAGGACATAGCTTCCACTACTATGAACTGTCCATATACCATAGGTAAAAACTCACTCTATCCTCGATACCCATCATTCCAGGCCAGCTTTCCTTTAACCGTTTCATTCATCCCTATCCAACAGATCATTAGTTCATACTTTCAGCCAACTGTTTTGAACACATGCTCCTGTGAAGTTGCTATAACTATCTTTTCATGAATCAGTTGTCAAGTGGTGCTTCTAAGTGCTAAGTCCAGCACTTCCCTCAAAGAGATCAAGTGCATCCACTTAATGTCATAGAAGAACACAATATACATCCAATATACATGCACTGTTCTGTGATGATAAATACTGTTTATCTTACTGGCATAAGCATACAAGGCATTTTACCAAAAAAACCCCAAACAAACAAACCCCAAACCCCCCAAACCAATCCTCTTTTACAGGGTTCTTAAAAAAAAAAAAAAAAAAAAAAATCACACCAAACGAAGGAAAACAATTGAAGCAGGGGAAAATGGAGATACGTATGCATTAATCATGCACCAAGCAACTTGCATATTTGTTCAAGTGTAATATATAAAACTGGCTAATCTCCAGACAGGAAACTATGAAGTTAGTCAGCAATATAGAGGTCCCCATTTGTGAGAGGTAAGCTGCCCCTCGCCCTGCCTCCCCCGCAACAAAAAATACGCTGCAAGTGCCCAAAGGAAAAAACTATAGGTTATGCTGTTGATTAGTGTAAACTCTGCAGTTCCAGATGTGGCTCTATTTTTAAAAGGTGTCAAAAGGGACCATTAGGCATAAGCAACATATCCACTTAAACTTACTCTGCTTCTATAGGTTTAAGAACACACAGTACATTGCAAACTGCAGAATGCGAGATTCGTTTTCTGTCTCTGTTGTTAAGTATAAAAGAGTCACATATGAGAAACTGTAGTTAAAGGACAATCAGACAAACTCTAATCAGCAAACTCATCTGGGTGTTAATATAGTTCATTTTGTTACAAAAAAGTGCAAGCCACGCTGCTATGGGCATAATATCCTGCATCTTTTTCCCCCTAAAAAAAAAAATTCTAGAACATATAAAAAATAGCGTCAAAGGAATTCACTTCTAAAATAAAATCAAAACCAGTTACCAGTCTGCAAACTATTTTGAATTTAATTTAAAAGTAAGGTACAGCTAAACCAGATTTTAAAACCTGGTCCATTTATGAAGTGTTTGTGACCATATAATTAGCACTGCTTTGTTATACTTAATATGTACTCACTTATATCATTAAGGGATAAATGTTGGAAAGGAAAGAGAAGAGAACCACAAAGGTTTCAATAAAGGAATGCTCAGTCAGTCAAACAAGACTTTTTCAAACAAATGAACAAAACAGAACAGGTACGTTATTTGCTTTGTTCATTTATTTGAAAGTCTTGCATTTATACAGAAAGGAGTGATCAGATTAAACAAATTATAATCGATCGAGTATGCCTTTATGTATAAATACATGAAATTAGACCAATGGCTATACGCAAATCCATCATTCAAATGTATTTTATATATTCTTGAAAGTAGTAGTGGAAAAATAAACATCTCTCTCTTAACATTTGATTCAATAGTTGGAGACCAAAACAAGTAAAATGCGTCTTTGAAAGATGTTTCTATAAGCAACAGCATTGTTCTACCAAAAAAATTCAAGTATACTTTTTATTTTGCGCAATACAATATAGATACCAAGTATAATAAATTACTGGACGCACATAGTACTTTTGTATCTGGGCAGACTTCACATGCTCGAAAACAAAATGTTAATTTTTCAAGAAAGAACCAAGCAAAACACAGATTTGAAATTTTGCTGCCACCCTGGCACCAAAATATGAATAGCACTTTAGGTAAAATGGCAATGGAACAGAGCAAGCTTACAGAGATACCCATCAGTGGAGCGAGCATCAAGGTACTCTCACATACTTTTTTTCTTGTTCAGTGCATATAGGTCAAAGACATACTCATTTCCACCATCGTATCTTAAAGAATCACAGTTTCATAGTTGGTAGGGTCGGAAAGGGCCTGAACAGATGATCAAGTTCAACCCCTTGCCGTGGGCAGCAAACGCTGCTGGGGTCAAATGATCTCAGCCAGGTGACTCTCTAGCCTCCTTCTGAAGACCCCAGGGTAGGAGCCAGCACCACTTCCGTTGGAAGTTGGTTCCAGGTCCTAGCCACCCTAACCATGAAGTAGTGCCTCCTGATATCTAGCCTGAATCTACTCTCAGTCAACTTATGGTCGTTGGTCCTTGTTACCCCTGGTAGTTCCTTGGGGGAACAGGGACTCCCCCATTCCCTGCTGGTCCCCTTTGTCAAGTTTATAGGCCACTAGACACTAGATCCCCTCTCAGCCTTCTCTTGTGGAGGCTGAACAGGTTCAGGTTCCTTAGCCTCCCCTCGAAGGACCTGCCCTGCTGCCCCCTGATCATGCAGGTGGCCTCCTCTGGACCCTCTCCATGTTGTCCACATCCCTCCTGAAGTGCAGCGCCCAGAACTGGATGCAGTACTCCAACTGCAGCCTGGCCAGTGCTGTATAGAGGGGGAGGATCACCTCCTTGGACCTGCTCGACATGCATCTGTGGATGCATGACAAGGTGCGGTTAGCTTTCCTGACCACGTCCCTGCATTGGCGGCCTGTGTTCATCTTGGAATCAGCAGAGATTCCAAGATCCTTCTCTGCCTCTCTGCTGACAAGAAGGGAGTCCCCCAGCCTGTAGGTGGGCTGCTGGGTCTTCCTCCCCAGATGCAGCGCCTTGCACTTGTCTGAATTGAAATCCATCCTATTTTCATCTGCCCACCTCTGTAACCTGTCCAGATCTAGTTGTAGCCTGTCCCTCTCTTCTAGCGTGATCTCTTACTTGATCACTAATGGAGTCTAGGAGATGTCACTGAAGGAGGAGTACAAAGTAAAGGATCTGAAAACACGCCATGAACCTGCAGTAACTTCACCCTGGCTGAGCCTGGCTTTTCTTTCGTAGCCTTGTCTCACATCTATGAAGGAGCATTCTTAGCTCCGGCAGCTGAAGCAACAAAGCTCAATGCAGCTTCCATAGAAAACACAGCACATATGATTATAGCCACATACATACAAGGTGACAAAAGTAAAGATAACAGTGGCTTGATTCGAGTTAAAGTCTAAAGCTTTTGCACATCCACTTTTTGCCAGGATACTGGGAAGGCAGACAGACTTCGCTGTCTTCCGTCAGCAATAAGGAGACTTAGCACAAGAGATCAGGAGCATATTGGTGGTATTCTAGCACATGGTACCTTTTCATCTTCCCTACCCGTCTCACAAAGGAAGGTGTCATATTTAAGCCCAGAAGAATACTTCCGGTTAGATTCCTCGGACAAAATGGTAGAGAATCCCTCGCTGCAGTTTTGGATCTCTTGGAGGCAATGGAGTTGAATTAAACTGGTCTGGCTCTTATCTTCCTGAGTGAGACTTCACAGCTGACCTAACAATACTCTGAGACCGTCTCAAAGGCTGCTAATACTATTAGCAGGTCTCATACCATTAACGTCTAGAACCTCCATGCGTAGGTCAGAGGAGCTCGTCCATCAGCTCTAGTGTGGCACTGCCAACTCATTGGCCTAATTGGACCCAGTCTATAGTACTGGCAGGAAAAACTTGGAGATAGTGTCAGAGCTGGCTTTTAGCAAGCAGAGGGCAGCTGGCTAAATGCAGGAGTTCTGCACCTGCTGCTAGGATAAGGGGATGGCATTTGCCTAGATTTCATACATCCTCCCCATTCTTAAGTGCCATACTCTAACATCCTAGCAGCAGGAACAAGTTATTTCTTTTTTGGATCCATAGAGATAACACATCTCTGCTTTGGCTTAGGTCACAGGTGCTTCAAACTAATATGCATTTCAAATACAAGAGCCCTTACTCTGCTCTTATGGCTCAAAAACTCATTAATTTTAGTTATGCAAGTTGGTAGCTTCTCCAATGGAAATTGGGTAACCACAGGGAAATAGTGCATTGTAGCATAATTATGAGGGGGGTGGGGGGAGAGAAGCAAGCAGGAAGAGTAACCCTTTGGAATATAAAACAATATCTGGCAGCTGCATTACCACCCAGAATGCCATTTTGTTGTGCCAGCAACCACAGAAGATGCTTGCTTCTGGGTCAGGACCCTTGGGATTTGAGTTTAGCATCTCTCCAAAACTTCAATGGTAGCACGCTATATGCAACGTGATTAGGAGGTGGAAGACCATTTCCAAATTCTGCCTTTTGGATAACATATATAGTAATTCTATAAATGTGTACTTATGCTAGTGAGGTTTTTTCCCCTGAATATTACTCATTCTAGCTATCCTCTCCACAACAGGCTTTCTAGCCAATTTTACTGAAGCACTCGTAACACATGAAGCTACACACAACCAAACAGATGCATATTAACATGTGACAGTGCTGTACTGTTGCATTCAGAGACCTGCTGAGTATCAAGTATAGCACAACCTGGTTTTCAACTCTGACTTGCCTTAGTTGAAAGTGCCGAGGGCAGCAAGCTTTCTACATCACGGAGACATGCCACACGTCAAAATACATTAACTTTTTTTTTTTTTTACATGAACTGAAGAAAACGTTCCTCATGAAACCAATAAGTGTATTCAAAGAATACATTCTTGCCTTCTGATTTCTAAAATGGCTGAAGATATTTTAATAAGTACTCATATGGACCAGGAGATCATGCATGTGGTTTAAACTAGCACATAAATATGGAATATTTCGGCTATTTGACACAGGCTCGTGACATCTCAGTATCTTATACTCCTTATTTAGTTTGGTTCATCCTGGGCCAAGATGTGCTCTGAGTTTAAGCAGACTGGACCCCAAGGCCCCCCCCCGCAAAAAAACCCCAATACACAAAAACAAACTATGTACCTGCATTCAGATTTTGGCCCCCTTTCATCATTATATGAGCATGCATCTATATGAATGTATTTCTGTGACTATTCTAAAAATATGAACAAGGATGGGTTTGTTTGGGGGTTTTTTTTGGTTATTTATACTAGAAGTCTGTCCCTGGTTCTTTCACCAATGAGTTCAGTGGCAGTGATACTTTCATTTATTTCATTGTCACTTCTATAGGGGAAAAAAAGCATTACAATGTTACCTGCAGCCAGCTGATCAGATAGAGATTTAGAGTTCATTATATAAACAAACTTACAGGCTTTTTATTAGATGACACGCTAATCTCTATGTACGAGATATGATAAACAAAACAAAATGTAAAAACATCCTGTATATCAAGAGACAACCACATGCCACAACTTAATAGAAAAATATGGGATTTCTGGAAGCTGCAGCACTAAAAACTGGCTCCAGTTCATAATGAAATATCTCAGCTACAGCCAACTTTTACCAAGCAAGTGTAGAGGCTAAACACAGCATTTTGTGGAACCACTTAAGGCTTGATAGCTATAGCTGGCCCTGCGATTTTACAGTCTGCCAATATGCATAAAACTGCAAAATCAATACTCATGCTTCTTTTGCTACTCTGAAGCATTATTTAGAGACAATATTTTCAGGTCAATGACATTTAAGAAGTATTCAGAAGATGGGAGCAGTTTGTATAGACTTCTGTTGATAAATGCAATATATGTACACTAATTCCATATAGCCGAGACATTACTTGTCACAAAAAAAAAAAAAGATGCCACGTTTCTGCCAGAAGCAGAATATGCATAAGCTAATAAAACTTCTGCTTCAGAGATATATGACTTATACTCTTGTGAATAGCCAGCTGACCCATATCTTTGCTAAACTACCACCAGACTGTTCTTCTTTTGTGTCTCTCATGACAAACTGTGAGCCTTAAAGTTTTACACATGGGATTAACTACATAAAATAAGTTATAATTTAGGCATTATTTTACCTGCGACTGATAACATGGTAGTGAACCACTTCTGCAGTCCATTTGGTCTTCTTCATTTACATCACTAATTTGTTCAAATTGCGGGTTTTTAAAAATGCAAGCTCCAATCCCTGTGCTGCCAGCAGACTGGGTCCTTCTCACCTCACGCAAACATCGGGAAGAGAGGACTGCAGGTCGCTAGCCACACTTGTGCAATGCCATGCTCTTCAGATTACACCTTTGCAGTAACATCTGTGGAAGAATAACCTGAACCGGGTTTCTCCCCAGGTGTCACTGGCAGGGTGATCTCCAGACAATAGTCTTGCAAGATACCAGGACTTCAGAATCTGGATGTGATAAGTAGGGCTTGTAGCACTGCACATGAAGACTGCCCGATACCTCCTTTTAAACCTCATCTGCAGTGGTCATAACTTTGTCAAGCTAAAAGGCTGCATGCCTGAGATGTGCCATAGGCTGAAGGTTTTTTCAAAACTTGGGAGTCCAAAGAGTTCTGCCATTTTAAGCTCCTTGTCCTGCTAATTGTTACGTGGGTCACTGTAACTGATACAACATTTGAAGATTTTTTTTAAGCTATTTTCAAACCTACTACACAGTGCCTATATCACCAGATCATCTTTTTGCAACACAAAATGACTGAATTGAGTTTGCTCCCCTGGGCACATTGAATAAAGTTTTTACTTGCATGATTACAAACCATCTTTTCCATGAGACTTCTGCCTTGATCAGTGTATAGGAAGGACCTGTTCTCTGGTTGAATTAGGGTTGAAAAATGAAGGGGACCATTTGAAGAGCTTTTGCTTCATCTATTGCCATAGCTGGACTGTGTATAGCAAAAGGTCTCCTGGTTAAAATAATTGAGTCCTGTCCTGAAGAACTGGGTCCTCTCTCCCCTCTCTGCACAGAGTTCTCCTGCAATTCAGATCAAGACGGAGCCAATTCTTTGGGTGCTGTGCGCTCCTCAGCCTGGGTGCCTTACCCGAGGCCCTGCAGTCTACTTTTCAGAAGTACCGAACATGTACTGCAACTGAAGCAGATAGAAGTCAGTCTGCAAGTACTGAATACTAAATGAGGCTAAATTCTTGGGGGTGAGGGGTAGGAAAATGCTCCTCTCCCTCACCACAAAAAGGAAAGTACCAGACTTTCAAACTGGACACTCATCATTTGTGAAAACGTTTGCTTTTACTCTCTCTTCTTCCTCTCACCACTTTTCTCATATGGGTACTGTGAAAACAAATGTATTCATATTTGTGAAGCACTATGAGATAAGCACAGTAGCAAAGCCTAGGGGAAGATTAATACAAACCCTGTCTTCAGAGCAGGGTTTGAGCAACATACAGGAAATAAGGCACGGAGGATGTATTAAACAATGAGAAGACGACAAAATATTGAAAAGCTGTTCATTAGTTTAGCACCGTCCATCCTGGGCTCTGAACAAAATCAGGGGTCTTGCTGGGAAAAAATAAGGAACGATCATTAAAGACTAGACCATAATACACACATGGAAGAGGACTGTATTAAGATTCGACAGGAAAGCTCACTTCTGGTACATCTTAACCTCTGGATGGTTGACTCAGCAACCTTAATAAATAAGTTTTAAAGGGGTTTGTAATGCTACACAAATACAAGATTTATCTCTTTTATGTGGTATATTCATATATCACCTTGCCATCATCTATACAAAAAGTCCAAGCAACACATTTTGGGACATTAAAATTGCTCAGAGTACCTTGAAACAGAGAATAGTTTTAAATCTCTTTTATGTATAAGTACACAAGAGCCTGATACGTTATATACCAAATTATATGTACACATTTAACTTTTAAATGTTGGAGAGATTATTGATTCAACAAAGTCAACAACAATCACAGTATTCCAACTATTATGTCAAGACTAAAGTGTTATCGTGGAAAAATTTTGCTAGAGGTGCAGCATTTTAGCACTCTAAAATCACCACTTTTTTAATGATCCTTTGCTTTTGCTAAAGAGAAAAAGCCTATGCCCCACAAGGCTGCTTGTGCACAGCTACAGCCATTACAATTTTTCTCAGTACATTTCTATATAATTTTGAAAGCCGGGACTCCAAAAAGATTGCCTTAGAAAATAAAACACCAGTTCGTAGAAAAATGAACCTCAGCAACTGTTGAGCTTGTGACAGATATTGCTCAGACAGCTGCATCTGCGTAATGCTACTGTGATACTACTGTAGCAAATTTGTTTGGCTAGCTAATTACAAGATAGATTAAGGGTATGAAGTGACAGCCTTAATTTTAGATAGAACATTTTCAATTGACCTTTCCTGAGCTATTCTAAGAAAATAACTTGTACCGGTGTTAGCAGTCAAAAGAACAAACATTTGCCTCGGGTTTTTAAGCGCAGTTACACGCTTTACACTAGTCGTGTCGGGATAGCACGGTGGGCAGAAAGAACTCCGAAGCACATAGGAAGGGGAGAAAACACGATCTTGAAAAGGTTCTTGGGGTCTGTCACATTGATTTATAACAGTTATTTCTAGGACAGGCAAAAAACACACAGATGCAAACAATTACTCTATTTTTGTAGGCAACAAGTGAGGTGGGTGGTAACTGAGAAATTTCGAAAAATCCTGTCACAATATTCTGTTTTTTCTTAAGCAACCCTCATCACACAACAAACGCTCGCCACATCAGAGACTTTCCAGGGCCTGAAGGGCCGCTTTGATTCCAGACCGCTGCAGGCATTAGCGGGGACGTAATTAGGGTAAAAAGTTCAACCACAGCTCCATGTCTAGAGTGCTGCCAGAAATAAATTTCCTTTCGTTCACTGGTTTCTACTGTACCCTCCCCGAGAACAATATTGAAAACACATTTATCTCTGTAGCGTTTGTTCCTCTTCTAATTAACTTTATAGCATTTACAGTATTTAATAATTTAAAGCGGAATTTAAAGTGGTCCTAGAACGAGCAGCTTTGCCTGTAATGGCACTCTGTATTATCTTTTCCCTGTAGTGCTTCTTCTGACAAGTTACTCAAGTAAGGTATGCGCTGCAGCTGGTTTTATCTGGCTCTGCATTTCACTGAAGACTATTTTCCTCCTTATCATAATACAGATGGCAGCAGCCAATAACTACCCATGATATGAAATTATGATCAGGCTGGAAAACAGCTAACCAGGCCTTCCTGCCACCCTAGAACCAACCCAAGGGGGGAGAGAAGAAGAGAAAAAACTTCCCTCGCCCCCTTTATTAAGGTTTATTTTATGTATAGTTTTATAAAGCAAAGTTTTAGCAGCTCAGAAATCCCCAGAGTTTTTAAGAGGTGAAATCTGGTTAGTAAATAGCTCTTGCTTTCATCCTTTCCAAATCTGACATAGGGTCATCAGTGTGTTTTAATCCCAAGTTTTTTTAAGAACACCTCAGCTCCACCCAACCTGCAGCTTTGATTTTAACACAGCAGGAGAGCCCTAGATTCGTATCTCAATATTTATAGACAATATAGCAAATATTCACCATATTTACAGGCAATAGCAACCAAGCAATAAGTTGCAATTAGTTAATGCAACTAAATGATAGTGCATTGGTTTACAAGAGATTTTGTAGAACTGAAGGTATATTTTTTTTCTGGTATTTTATCATGTCTTTTGCAAGAAATAATAATGAATAATTATACAAAACAAAACCAATTGAAAGGGAAACAAGCCTTAAACTTACCTTTTAAAAACAAGAAAGGGTTCCTACCTTTTGTGCGTATAGGCAATAGGACTTTTAGATTACTTTTTTCTCTCTCTCTCTCTCTCTGCCTCATAAAATGCTGCCATAAGAGCTGTTAAGACTAACATGCATTTCCTACAATAACTAGTGATGACAACATTGTTTCATCTGCTAGGATTAGAAGAGATCTTGCAAAACAGATGATGGGAGTACAAAAATTTGCTTTGCAGATTTTTCATGGTATCAAAATAAATAAATAAATAAATAAATAAATAATCACTCCCTTCACATGCATTCCCTCAAAGGCTAGCAGGGTGGGAATAATATGACCAGGAATATTCGCCCTACTTGTAATAAGCCCTTGAGTATTTCAGACTTTATGAGAACAAAGCCTATCACATCTAAGGGGAGAAAAGAAAAAACAAAACAGCGAACAACGACATTGAGAGAGATGCATAGCTATTGCCGTGCTATCTACAAGATCTCGAGCTGGCTCCTAAAGGTCCTCCAGCTCTGGAAACATTATGGAAATAGTGTGCTCTGCTCATGAAAGGAGACGCACCATGCTCCAGAAACGTCCAGCTGGTCCATGTCCAAGTAGCAGCAAAGAGATGTAAGATACTTAGACCTGCTACAGACAAGAATTTGTAGCAGAGCCAAGATTTGAACGGTGGAGTTCCTGGCTCCCCGTCCCATTCTCTGATCACAAGATAACAATGCCTCCAGCATCTCGTGCTTGGACCTTTTACTCTTAACACAATTCTAATGCATGAGAAAAAAAACAGAGTCAGATGTTTCTCATCCTTAAAACTGGTCAGAACATCTGATCCGTGAAGTTTCACCAAAATATGCCATATATTCAGAGTCAGCGTGAGATGCAATGGCTTCAGTGACATTATGGGGAAGGGTTTGGCAGGCCAAGGTCTTCTGGAGACAGCTGACCAGAGGAAGGGATAAAAGATGACTCAGATGAGAAGAAGCCTAAGCCAAAACAATTTCATTTTGCAAAAAAAATAAAAATAAATAAATTTTAAAAAATTAAAAAAAAATCATTCAAGAGGTTTGCCTGTCTTCAAAATATTTTCTGTGACTCAAACAAATTTTGAAACCTCAAACATTGTCAGAAAGTGGAACCGCTGTTCCCCAGACAGCTCTGCTTTGCATACCTAAACACAGGACTGTGTAGCAACTGCAACATGCAGATTTGGCTGAATTTTGCTTTGGTCTTCCGAGACTTGTTTCAGCGTTCAAAATGAAGAGGCATATTATTTCCCCTCTCCATTGCAAAAAGTGAGATTTATGTTGGATATCATGAAAAACTGTAAGGATGAGTCAAGAACGGGAATGGCTTTACCTCAAGACATTGTGGGATCTCGATCCCTGGAGGTTTGTTGAAGCAGACTGGACAAGTATCTGTTAAGAACGGTTTGGGTATGTGTGATCCCAGCTTAGGGAAACCAAGAGGGGCCAGCTGGCCTGTTGAGATACAATCCCTGTTGCATACAACTCGGTTGTCTTTAGAGTGCTGCTTTGCATTCAGACGTGGTGGCTTTAAAGAAATGAAAACCTTTTCTGACCATCCTGCAGGCTGAGAAAATGAAGGGTGGAGAAACGAATTGACGGGATTTTGTGAATCATACGAAGTCTCATGCAAACAAAGGACTTATTATTTTACAGACTTTATGAAATCTACTTGGCGGTGTCCAATAAAATTGAAAATCATAACCATCTGTCCAATCCACATTTTATTTAATGGGTAATTTGAAAAAACATGCTGTATTTTATCTCCTTGATTATGACAGCATACACCCCTTCACACATCCCACCCTCCGATTCAATCCTTGGCATAACCTGGTGGCTCTGAGACATAACCACTGTTTTTGCAGTGCCATTCCAGTTAAAATATTTTGGGGAGGGCTGCTCAGAGCTGTGGACGAACTGGGAACAAGAACTTCATTCATCTTAATTTCCTTCTCCTGGGTGATCCTTCAAGAAAGCTATGCTGTTTGTCACTTTTAAATCATTTCACAGCCAGCTAAAATTTTAAAAAAGTTACAAACCACAGATTCTGAGAACTGGACACTGGATTCTCACATTAACTGGAAGGAAAGATGGTTTGCAAAATAGATGTTGGATTAAAAAAATAAAAATAAAAAAATTCTTTAAAAAAAAATTAAAATTAATGCAAGATTGCATTATAGCTCAGTTTTAATAGTATTATTTTTATACTTTTTGGGTAATGTTTAGCCAAAAAAATAGCTTTAACACATTGAATTAAATCCATATTAACATTAGTAGGTTTTAATCCATGGTAACTACAGTACTAAGCTATGTTTTCCAAAGCCTGCTTGCACTAATTGTGTAGTGCTGTAAGCCAATCAGTTGAAAAAGAAAAATGTAATTAGCCAAGTTATGTATTTCCAAGTGCTCCATCCATCTACTCCTCCCACAACTTCCAAACTTGCCCCTTTATTTCTTGCCATCTCCCACACTTGGAACTGCCTCTTGCTTCTCATGCACTTAAGTGACCTCCGTCTCATTCTTCAAATCACCCTAGATGCTCCACTGCTTGAAGTCTTTAAATTAAACCTGGATGTATTCCTAAAATCCATGCTGAAGTTCAAAGAGAAATTACGGACTGGAAGTAGAAATTATTGGGCAAGGTGGTACCGTTCTCTGGTTTACAAAAGGTCAGAGTAGATGATCATAACAAAAGTCTTTTCTGGCCTTAAAAAACAAAACCTATGAATATTCAAATACTCACTTTGTGAAATTTTGTACAGCTGATTTTTCTAACCAATTGTCTCATATCTCTATCTTGTGCATCATGTGTCTCCACACGGTTATTTGGACAATAAACTGTTCAAAGCAGGGACTTTTACACATCTGTGAAGAGCTAGAAACACACGAAAGGCGAGTGCAGTCAGGTGTTGAGGTCCTGTCGTAAGTCATTTTTAGAACTTTTAATTCTTCAGGGTAAACC
Source organism: Caiman crocodilus (assembly GCA_030014935.1). NCBI lineage: Eukaryota > Metazoa > Chordata > Crocodylia > Alligatoridae > Caiman > Caiman crocodilus. The sequence continues at coordinate 13,725,555 of JAGPOW010002118.1, read as the reverse complement.
ATTTACAGGGTTTCCACCAACATTTTCTTGGAGATAAATTGCTACAGCAAACAACTAAGGTCTACTCTCAGACAGGAAAACACAAGCACATTGACTTAATCCTTCACCAAGGCAGGTATGTAAGTATATCATTACAAGAAGTACTGCTCTAGATTATGGTGAAATAATTAACAATTAAAGAGCAAAACAACAAAAACGGGGAAGGAGGAAGGCTTGGCAATGCAGAGGGTTGTACAGCTTGTCACTTGGGAAGAAACACTTGAGTCAGCTCTTGATAGGAAAGACACACTTGCTGCAATGTTCCAGTTTAAAGTATTTGTTATTCATGTGCCTGGCATCTGATTAATCGAAAGAACAACCGCCTGCACGCATTTTTACGGCATGGCCACTTTTGAGTAGTGCCATCTTCTTGCTTTACTTTAGGTGAAATGCAGACTTCTATGGCGTTTAGCTTTGATTTGTTTAATGCACAGGGATTTTCGATGGTGAATCACACTATTCACCGATCCTTACAGCTTTGTTTCCCTGTAGACACATTAAAAAAAAAAGCAAACACGATTAAATTTGTTCATTTATTTCTAAAAGAGGTTTATTCCACTGTGCTGTTCAATTTCTCTTGAATTTATAACTTGGTTGCGTTTTACCACTGGACGTTAGCTCAAAATTAAATAGTTGTGTAATTTCAGAAAAAAAAAAAGTTTGATGTGTTTTAATAACTCATTGTATTTACACGCACATTTTGGAGAGCCACAGTTTATCACTTTTGTTTTTATGGCAGGCTACCAAACCATGCATATCAGCACTCCCACCTATGATGGCAAAAATCCCTTTAGTGCACCTAAACATATACCATCAGTTAACACAACTGGCAAGAATCAGTTGGTCTTTCCATCAGTCAAACTCTGCCCTGACTTTTTTGTCTACACAATTTCTAATCTAGATCATTCACCACTTAAAATCTCTGTTTTAAGACGTTCCAGGAGTCATCAATACTTTTTTTCTTGGTGTAAAGTATTGTCCCTCCTACAAGTAAAACACTGGAATCTTGGACAGGCACGCTCACTAAGACAGAATTTACGCAGATGTTCTTTCCTTTTTGGTTTTCCTTTAATTTGCAAATCTTGTAATCTAAGACTGAAGTTGACTGAACCAACATCTAAACCAGCACAGCAGTATCAGCCAAAATACACAATCTGTTTCCCATTTGTGTGTCAAGACTGCATCCTTTTTGGTGGTTGAAAAAACTGTTATTTTGAAATGATTATACAGTGAAACTGTGCAAGCCCTCTCAGTCATTTTATGAACTTAGTTCTAAATGGAAACTCTGACTTTCACAAAATAAAAATGGGTTTACAGAAAACTAGGTTGAAACCCCCCGTTGTAAGAAAAAGAGGGAGTTTAGAAAGTGTAGTGCAATCCTTTAATTAAATAATTAGTTGGAGAAACCCTAGAGCTAGCACTACCTAAGACATTTGTAAAGAACTTACTTCCAACAGTAAAGTTGATGTCACCTAAAGCTGCGTGCCAAAAAGATATTTCAAAGCAGCAACATAATTCTCCATTACAGCTCAGTACAAAAATAAATTCATCACTTCAGTTCAAAGAGGCTCATTACAAAAAGATGTATTTTGTCTATTGGGCACAAGCCACCCTCCCCTCCGCCCCGCCCCACACAGCCTCCCCCCACCAGGCCTCTCAACCCGTTCCTGATGTTTTGCCCAATGTAACATGAGCTTCCTTAGGGGATATAAACAAATTACCACTTTTCTATAAGAGCAGAGGGATCTATTCATCTAAAACATCATCTGCTGGATTCTGTAGTCTGAATGGCCACAAATCTTGGCTGGCCTATTTCAAAGAAATGGAGCTAGATCCTGGATCTTCTCGCTCTCCGTTTTGTTTTGTTACATGGCTTGGACAACCCTGAGATTTGCAAAGCTTTTCTACCTTACACACTTGTATAGTCCCAGCTTTCCAGTTAGCTGACTAGAGCCAAAATCTTGCCCCTTGTGGTCAGAGGAGATTCTTTTTAACCCTCAATCAATTCAGCAGGGGGTTAGGCTTCTCATCTGCAGCAATCATTGCCAAGCCTAGTTTACAAAATGTATAATTTTTTTTTTTTGTAATAAAGTTAAAACTTACTCTTCTCCCTACGGACTGTGGCTACACTTTTAGCCTCTTCATTACACGTATTAATAAAGGACTTCTGAGAATTACCAGTTTCAAGGTAGTCACCAATTTGGACTGAAGTAAAGATGAGACCCATTAGTTTATAATAAATCTCCATGAATTTCTTGTCAGTGGAGTCCAGGAACACAGTGAGCTTATATTGAACCGTATATGGCTGGGGAAAGGAATAAAGCAGGGCGGGGAAGAGGTGCATACTGCCACATTTACTCCACAAAAAGTTGTGTGTCAAATACAGGAACGATGCTTGATCCAAATATTGTCCCAGAGCTTCCCTCTTAAAATGAGATGTAAAAGTTAACATTCCCACAATTATGAGCTCAGTAACTGTCCAGACCATTTGGAATAGCTAAGAAAACAGACTCTGCATACTCCAACCAGCAACAGATCTTTCTCTTTTATTTTAGTGGAGAGTTTTAGAAACCTTAGATACTCTGGGGTAAAATTATAAGAGCAGGCTTTTAACCACATGACTTCCATTAATGCTGTATGTTTAAAACCTTAAAGGAAATTTGCCTGTACATTCCTGTTTAGGATCTTAGCAATCCTGTAGAGCTTCCTCAATTAAAATGTGGAGATACCATTAAAGATAAGGGCTGCCTTGACTATCTGGCAGATCACATGAGAATAAAGGTGCATTTAATGCTCCATGTTTTGTTAGTACTGAGAAATAATTCACTTGTGCAATTAAGTCCATAAGGAAAAATAGTAACATTTAAAAAAAAGACAAACCTAGATTAGTAGAAAACAGTGCAACCACGTATTAGGAGATATCAGCGGAAAACTCTTTGCATACACGTCTGCTATCAGAAAGACTACAGAAAGGACAATGAGGTTACGACAAGCCAAAAAAATAAATCTATGGAGTCAATGTGTGACACTGCTTTACAGAAATGAACTATTACTACATCCACATCATTTTCTTTATCAAGGAGACAAATCCTGAATTAGAGCATCCCAGGTGTTTATTTTATTTGGCAAAACCACGATACAATGAATTGCTTCACTCTAGACCTCTGAAGAATTAGAATACATGAGGCAGAGGGACAGCGAAAATATTTAAAGCATTTTTATTATTATTTTTATTATTATTAGCAATAGTTTTAGAAGCAAACGACTCATTTTAACCCCAAAAATTCTCTGGATGCCAGAAACAAGAATGTCCTACATCAAAACGTTCTAAAAACAGAATTGTATCACAATCCCCCCATTGTATTATATGCACTTTATAGCAAAAGGAGTACAGAAGAATTTCCTTAGACTAACCACTAACGCAGAGCAGAGGTTAGAAGCAGGAAATCCCAACTCCTAAACATGAATGTGTCAATCTTTCACTGACAGTCTTAAATGAGAGAGTGCTATAAAATGACAATGCAGGTGTGGATTTATGTCTGAACTCGTTTCTATTAGACTTGGTTGAGTTCCACTCTAGCATCTTTCTATGAAATAAAACTTTAAATACAGCTTGGCTATATACTGGAACATTCAGGTGATTCAACAGCACTTTGAACTCATCAGCACAAGTTCCCGAAATCCTGATTTGATACCGCTTTTGTACATTAGATTTCCGCCACGCGGGAATGTCTGCACGGAGTTCTTATAGTTTAAAAGTTCTGTTTGCCCATGCTCAAAAAAATCCCAGAAAAGCATCCAACTGCTTACATGAACCCCTCCCCAAACTGTCGTGCATACCATCGTGAGTCAAATGTAAAATGTACTCGCTCTTTGCCTTACACCCACAAAGTTAATAGATTCAAGACTTTTTTTTTCCTACAAGAATGAGAAATGAATGCTGAGTGCTGTCAAATTGCTGCAGAGAAAAAGAAGCCTGAACTAAGACACTAATATTTAGGTACAGCAGGGATCCAAAATTAGTGTAAGATGTTGCGTGCAACAATCCTCTCAATGCATGCTGAAAACTACCACGCCAGACAGTCATCTCTTCTAAACAAAGATGTGTTTTTCTCCTCTGTTGAAAACAGCACAGATTTACAAAAACCTCCATTTTGAAGGACTCGAGATAGTCAAGTCTGAGCCAGGAAAGAAGCAAGGACAGCCACTGAGGGACCATGGAAGCAGGCGAGAAGCAGAGGTTTAAAAAAACAGCTAGGAGAAACCAGAGGCTGGTCAAGGCTATAAACAATTTCTGTGGGTCCTATGGACAAACTGGCTGAGGCTGCGCTCCACTCAGACCTTACAACGTAACCAGAGTTAATACAAGAATGGGAGACTTCCAGAAAGGAGGCTGTTGGAGATGGCGTGAGCAATTTAGAAGATGACATTCCCTCTCTTCAAGTAAGTGATGATGATTCCATGCCCTAACATAGTGTTGGAGGCATGGTGCTGCTTACGAATGAGACATTCAAACAGGTTCCTATCCTCACCAAACATTAGCCCTATTTTCATAATAGCCAAGTTCGTTCAGCTTATTCATTCTCATTCAAAGAAAGTGCAATCCAATGTACTGTGCAATGTATTAAGGACTAGGAAACCTGGATTCTAGTCTTGGTTCTATCTTTGACTCTCTTCCTTTAGGAAAGTCATCGAGTCTTGCAGACATTCAGGTTATTTCTCTGTTAAAGACGGTACACTCTTTAGTAGTTCTCTGTA
>JAGPOW010002118.1:13672002-13720658 GCA_030014935.1 Caiman crocodilus | reverse complement strand
AGTGCGTTGAGATGTATAGCTGAAAAATGTTGTGCCAGTGCTAAGTATTATTATTAATTCTACCTGTTATTTCAGTTACTACAATAATGGTCGTATTTCCTGTCCTAAATAGTTTACTGGTAATATGTGGGCTACGAGACAGCTGCTGCATTTCATACCAGAGCTAACCTAATCTCAGCAGTAGGCGAGAGGACGACTGTAAAGAGAATATCCTCTAAAAGAAAAGATGCTATATAAATGTAAGATTTTCTTTCATACACCTCATTAAACTAGATTTACCATCTGTTCAAAGGCAGAAATGCATTAAAAAGGAAGATATAATGCAGGTGCTGCTAAGCATAAAACCACAAGTTAACAACAGAATTCAAGTCATAACAATGAAACTTTGATTTGTAGGGCTTCCATCAGACAGTATCTTGACAATCTACACTGATTTTTTTTGGCGTATGTGTTTTTAACAATGATTTTACAGGGACCTAGATGTAAACAAAAGCTCCACTTAAAGTCAAGAAAAAAAATGCATAATCTTTAGATGCTTTACTACAAATAAAGTCTTGCAAAACCATGACTTGTTCAGAACTACTGTGGTGACAATGCAAAATCCTCAGGAGCCCTCATTCTGCAGGTTACTGAAGATAGATTGCAACAGGTCCTAGCCACAACAAAAATATATATATATATTTTTTTAATAGAAAATTAAAATTTCAAGCCACATCACAACAATTCTCTGATGGATGTTCATTGCAAAAACAAAAATGAGTACTTTTTTTAAAATCAGGTTTTTAATCATATGTAAGAAAGCCTGACATAAAAGGTCACTTTCCATTTGCAGATATTTAAAAGGTTGACTAGGAAGCTATTTTGTTGATTTTTAGATGACGAACAAGAGTTATATTTGAAATGGAATTGGATGGCAAAGTAATCTGTGAAGCAATTCATAATTACTGAATTAATGACAGCAAAGCTATCACTTGCTTTAAATTCCTGTTTTGTTCATATCTCAGATGCCCGTTTCAAAACACACACACGCAAAGGAAAAAGTGAGTTCCATCAAAGCATAATTATTTTCCAACACAAATCAGTTATTGGGATTAAGAAGAAAGATCCTACCAACTAAACAAATATGATGCAACATTTACAATCCAGGAATATATAGTGTTCCAAGCAGAAAACGTTTTCCATAAGATTATGTGCATCCTGTTTATTCAAAAAAAAAAAAAGTTTCCCAGTGGGTAAACATATGAAAAGGAAGAAGCTTAAGTGTACAATTTTTCTGGTCAGGTTCTTAAATTTGAGACAGGTGGCATCAATAGCCTGTGTTACCATACTAATAATGAATAACAAGCAATGCTCCTAGGAGTGGCTTTGGATTTGCTTGTTAACCTTCATCAAGCCCAAAGTGTATACATTCTGAATTAAAATAGGTGTTATGCGGAATTAGTCATTAAACCTATGAAGATTGGCTCCAGCAGCTTAGCTGCTGAATCTCTGTGCAGAAACAGGTGTTTTCCCAAAGCACCGAGTCAGCTTATCTAACAATAACCCAAGATATCAGAAGAATCTCATTGTGCTAACAAGACCCTCCAACTGATGCTTCTAAAGCAAAACGAACACATTTCACAGCATCATATTTATTTGAATCCAAGAGGTTCTACCCTTCCACATTCAAAATGACACTTTTTTTTCCCCCCTTTCACATCAGACTCAAATATGGAGCTGTGCCGGGGCTGGAGCTGCTGCCCTTGCTACCTGGTCTGGTCAGAACTGCCACCACAGCCACATCTGCAGCCCCAGGCCAGGGCTGGGAGCCACCGTGTGCTCCATGCTCCAGGCCAGGGCTGAAGCCAAGCAGCAGGAATTTTAGAGAATAGAAAAGCATGTGCAAAATAGGTTGGTATACTAAAGAAGCTATAACAGGAACGGCATATTAAAACTTTCTGGTTGTCACGTAGGATTCCAGTTGCGAGTCTTTGTTTTGTGGAAAAAGTAATTCAATGTGAGCATGTATGTGAACATATTCACATGCAAGCATGACTTCCTTGATGCCATAGTTCCTGGACTGCCTTCCAGTTCAGTGTCAACTCCCTCGTCCTTCCCAATCAAGAATCAGAAAAGGAATCGGGTCTTAAGATCAGGTCCTTTATAAGAGACTACATTACTATCTCCAGAGCATGAAGCAAAGCTGCCAACTCATTTTTCTAAGTGAACAAAGCAGCAGCATTTGTGGCACAAACTGTTCATTTTGCTAATACATGGCCACCGATTAAATTAAAACAGCAATCCATCATGATGCATGCACAGAATAAATCACCCATGGCTTGCAAACATCTCTCAATTATTTGAGGCACAGCAACCTGGTTTTGACTACTTCTCTGTAATAACTTCATCCATTATTACCATCAAAAAGGGTGAATCATGAAAATGAGATTACGCACAGAGAAAATAATCCCACATGATGATTTCAAAATACCTCCTCATCTATTTTATATTAGTTTTGTATCACTGGCCTTCATCCACAAGTTTAAAAAAAAACCTACAAAAAACTGTCTTAAAAAAAAAAGTGTGCTGGTAGATTGAAATCTCGAGGGAAAACATTTCACAGTTTGATACCATAAACATCTGGGTATAAAGGAAAGTTGAGCATGGAGGGGAAGCCCTCAGCTTTGCTACTGTGATGCCTAGTCGCATACTAAAAAGATAAAAAAAAAATATATGGAATGAGAAGTTCTTACCCAGAAGATCCAATGCTTTTACACATACCAAGAAGGGGTCTCTTCTCAGAAAAGTTATCACATTTTTGAGTACCTGATTAGACAGAAAAGCAGAAGATTAAATACTTTTACTGAGAGTTTATCAGATTTTTATTTTCATCATGCTGTGCTTACCAGCTCCCAACTCACTGCAATGATGTACCAGCTGCGCAAACGGAAAAGATGTAATTACATCTTAGTTTTAAGATTAGTCAACTTGCAGTCTACTTTTTAAAAAGCACAAATCATTAACAAAATCTGAAGCCAGAATAAAATTACCCTTTCTTCTAAAGCAAGGGCAATTAGCATTTTTAAAGCCTGCTTCACGACTGGGTATCCCTAAAGGCTTTCTTAATGAAAAGGACAAGAATGTGACAGCACATTGGTTCTCCACCTCCTACCCCAGTAGCCAGTACAAGCTCAGCAACAGGGGCACAAATCAGCGAGCCATCCTCTGGAACAACAGTGCTTGGAGACTGCTGACGGGCGTAAATGAATAAGGACATTTGGCCAGGACATTGGAATTATTCCTTATTCTTCTCAGACAGGATTATGGGATCTTGTCTTATAAAGTAACATCAAGCAACACTTGCTCACGTTTCAGTGCTCCGGACAGCTCTTCCAAGATAGCAATGGCCCCACCTCTGAAAGGCTCTCACCTTTTTCAATTCACTCCATGAAAGGTCACACAGCGTAAGAGTGGTTCCCCCCACTCCTTTGTGCAATAAGCTACAGTGCTAATGTATGCCTAAAACGAGGCTGCATCACACCCCAAAACAGATACAAGATTCAACTAGGCACGATTTTCACTCAGCAGCCAAGTCCCATTTTCAAGTGATGTAGGCACTTTGGGGCTGGGAATCATCAGTGGGACTCACTTTGAATAAGACTTCAGGGATGTGTACTCTGCAGTAAAAAAAAAAAAAAAAAAAAAAAAAAAACATCTTGGTCGAGGTGTGAATGCACTGGCAAGCCTTGGTCGCTTTTGAAAATGGCACTTAAGAATTTTTTTAAGTTGTGCCCTGCATCTAAGTAGGAATAAAGTAAAATAAATAAATAAATACATAAGATCTCCCTACTCTGTTACTCTTTTGTTCAATTCTCGGACGTATATTTACTGAATTTAAAAACAAACACATGCACAAAACCAAGTCACCTCTCTGAGATAGGTTTTGAACAGAATATGTTACCAATACTTGGTAAGTCATTGTGCTGATCAAAAAGGTTGAAAGATTTGCATTTCACAAAGATAATTTAAAAGAAAACTAATTCACAATTGTGAGGTTGTACTTCTAAATGAATTAAATCAGAAAGGTACAACAATTAACAATATACTTTTTCACTTAATAGTGCCTGTTAATAATTAATAGTATGGGTACATACTATTAATTTGTTACATAAAAACTGTTCAGCAATCTCATCTATACAAGGCTGAAAGTCTTCCCTCCTACACATTTGGATATTTGTAAAGTTAAATTGTTCACATCAATAATTTCACTATCAACAATAGCCTTACAAGTAACGTAAAGCAGCCAAAACGGTTTTCCCTTTTATTTTGCTCCTTCCAAGGTCTTTTATGGGTCACACCTGTATGGTAGTATAAGTACTGATCTGTAAATTGATAAATGAAACATGAAGGTTTTGTGTTTTTTTAAAAACAAGGCTGGCAACCCATTTCATTCCCCCCCCCAATATTAGTAACAGATGAACTCCATTTGTTCCTGTTTACCTAGTCAAGCTCAACAGACATTGCATTAAGAGTGAAACCCTTACTGCAACCAAGCCAGTGGGAGTTCTGCCATTGAATTCAGAGCTAGCATTTCATCTCATGTAGTTAAGCTATACTAGAAACATGAGTCCACAAGTTTGTATTAAAAGGTCCAGTCCTAAGTTTAACAGCAATGTGAGAGAGAGAAAGGATAGCATAATATGCAAAAGGAAGATGGGGAAAATATTTACAAGGAACAAAACAGGAGCACCAATCAATATATATGCACCAATACATGCATTCCTACATAACTGTACAAAGCTCTTAAATTTCCAACTGCAGAATTACGCTCACATTTTTTTTAAATTCCATTATCTAGTTCAACTATAAGTTTTTAAATGTAAATATTAATATTCGAGAAAAGTCATTAGTGGAAGGACTTTGCAGTGCATAAAATCAGGTTAATAGCAGTCCTAGCCATGAAACCGCAGACCGCAACATGTGTTGTTGTAATGCCAAATGGAGTCAGCACCCCCTCGTAGTTTGAGGGTGGGGGAAAGGAAGAATTTAATCCTTGAAGTTATAGCAGATTAATTTTTTAGATGTAAAATTGTGTTTATTCGCATGTGAGATGCACTGACGTTGTACACACCTGCTCCACACGCCGTGTTTAACAAAATGCAGCAGAATGATTGAAATGAAAGACAGATAGCTAAATCCATCAAATATAAAAAGTACTGAAAGCCTGTTGCAAAGTCCTTTTCTTAAACTCCTTTTATTCTAAATCCTTTTAATTCTGTCATATAACACTATAGCATTTATAAAAAGCTGAAAATCCTGATAAATCACACAATTAAAGTAATGAAAACTGCTTTTTCTGCCAAAAAGGCACCACCTTTTTTGCAACTCCATTTAACTAAATGATAAAAAAAAAGTCTACTATCAGTTTGTATATTTGAAAATGTGCTAAAATTGCTCTATAGGTAGATGAAAACAACTTCCATACAAAGCAATTCCCTGAGGCTAAGAAACTTATTCCGCATGCCAATGCTGCTCACTTATTCCTGCTTCTGTATACTACTCCTGATAAAGTTTGAGCTAGAAGTTGTACCTTTCCATGCAAACATCTTAATGCAGAGCATTAGAAAAGATATAACCAAATTAGCTAAGAACCTACTAACTTTCATGGGAGTTAAATCCAACACCTTCAGAAATTAAGCAACTTTCTATTTTTGCTGGGTTCACAGTAATGACTGTGCTTGCCAAAAGTCATGTTATTATATAATTTTTTCACCTACAAAGCATTTTAGTTTACTTTCTGTAAGAAATGCACTCTGCAATACAAAATGCTGTTGTATTTAGCTGTAGTGCGTACTTTGAATGAAAAGTCCATTCTCTGCATGAGTGCTGGCGAATGAATATCAATAAATTGGTATAAAAACTGTGACTACCTCTTGTTTCTTCATTTTCTCTTTTAATAAAAGTCTGTTCCATTTAAGCTCTGCTTTCAATAGTATTCAGTGTGACCGGTATTAATCGGCCAGAGTTCTCATTTTTTGCCTTTCCCGGTGCAACGGGGAAAAAAAAAAGTTTGATTTTGATCTTGTATCTTTCTAAATGTATGCAGTGGTGTATGGATTGGGTGGGTGGAGAATACCGTCTTCAGTAAACACATACATTATGTACTTTGCAGTTGGAGTGGAAAATACGGATGTCTGAAGGTTTTTGCTTTTGTTTTATTAATGGGGAAGTTTCTTCTTTAACTTCAGCCCGTTTCTGAGAATGCGCTGTCTCATGAACGCACTGGATTTACCCAACTTGTTGACAGCTTTATCGTGTTTGAGAGTAGAGCAGCTGCCTGTAGTCCTCATCACAGGACTTGGCAAAGATCTGCGAGCATCTTAATAATAACAAATTTCTTCTACGGAACCAGTACAGAGAAGGTCTGACGTGCTTAGACTGTAAATCCTTTGGCGGGAGGGGAAGGGAGGGAGAACAATATCATTTTGTTCCGTATTCGCAGAGCAACTCGCATGATGGAGTCTCAACCAGGACTGGGGCTCTTTAGGTACTACTCCAATACAAAAAAAGAAATAGTCATCACAAAAAGCAGCTGACCAACCATGTTGCTGAGGAGAGGTGCTGCTGCGTTCACTCTGAGCTGGAGTTTCAAAAAAGATGATGGCTTCATGCCCAGAGTCAAAAATCACAAATAACACTACACCCAGAACCAAAAAAGGGGGGGAAAAAAAAATAGTATCCTTCTACATCCAAGAAGTTAAAAGCAACACATATTCTATATACAGAAACATGATATTCCCTCGAAATTGGTTCCAACTAGGAGACTTACATTTGACCAACAAATACATTTTTGGATACAGCACTGAGCTGCCTCTACACTGACAAGACTGTATAGTCCCACTCTTCACAACTCCTCCTCTTCTGCAGACTCAGCTTTGTTCACTAACTCGGAGGTGCCAGAAGGATAATTATCAGTTTCAGCAAAAGAAAAATGCCCAATGTCTGAGCAAGTTGGGATCATCTAGACCCAGCACTCTTTCCTGCTTATGCAGGGGTCGGACTCAATGATCTACTGAGGTCCCTTCCGACCCTAACATCTATGAATCAAGTGTTTCACAGTGGCGATATGGATGATGATGACGATGATTCTTTTACACCTAGTACATGCATTCAACCCGCCAACACAACTGATGTGCTCAGAATTAGGCACGGTCATCTTCCAAGTCAAGCAAGTTACAATAAAAAATAAAAATAAAAAAGAGAGACATTTTCCACATATCCCTAGCTAAGGATGGCTAGAAATTCATAAACAGCATATATGTCAGGGATGCCCTACTGGGTAAGTCTACAGGTTGCAGAAAGTTAAAACTCTGAATAAAAATAAAATAAAAAAAGAGCAAGCGAGAAAGAGAAAAATCGCTCAAGCGCCTAATTCGTTTAACGTCTTTCAGCAACAGGCAGCATGCAGATCTTCTCAATGGAACCAAACATGAGGCTTCGTTTTAATCCAAATTTAAAATTGCTTGTGTTGCTTTCTTGGCCTAGAACAGAAGTTGAAATTAGACCTTCTCAGAGCTATTGAGATACAGGTCCCTGTCCAGCCACAAGAGAGTCCTGAGGTAAAAGTTATGTTACATTTTGGAATACAACACAACTTGCACTGATTATTTCAGACTAATGACATGGGAATAGAACCAAAACATATGGTAAAAATTTCCAAGGCATTTTCTGCACTTCAAACTCCTTTATGCGTTATGGCATATTTAGTTAGCAAAATAAAGGTTTGGTGATGAACCAGAACCTCCATCTCATAAAACCCACACTAGTAAGCCTTTTTTAAATTTGGTTAAATTGCAACGTGCTTCTGCCAGCTTGCCTACAAGATCTAATTTCTTATTTTAACTTCCCAGTCTACTTTCCTTTAAGTAATACACTTTAATGTTTATGACAAGAAACTCATTTCAAGGCATTTAAGATTTGATTTTGACAAGTATTTGCATTTCTTAAAGTGGAACAAGATAATACTTAACCAAAAATCTACAAACATACGCTTCCTGTTCCTTCTACTATGAAAAGGCTCCCAGTCTTTCAGGATCCAACTTCCACTAAAGGATGTTTAGTTAAGGAGATCTACAGGATGAGTCGGGGAGGCGGAGGGAATGGATGACTCAGATTATTATTTGTCTTTATCCTAGGCCACAGATACAACACTGTGATGGGCACTAACATGCTTGCTGAAGAAATGGTGTTATACTGTAACTTTAAACTAAACCAAGGATGCAATCACCCAACTCAACTCCAGTATCAAGGAACTTAACAGGAGTATGACTATAGTGGGGAAGGTAATTTTCTTGTGCTGCAAAAGTCTGAAAACCTCAGTAAATTTCCTTAGTCTGTATCAGTCAATACCCAAGACCATTTGAAGCCCTCCTCCCCATTTGTCCCCCTCACCCCAGAAGTGAACAGAACAGCCCAGTAGCAAGGATACTTACTTGGGTTGTAAAAAACCCAGGTTCACATCCCTGACCTGCCCGATTCAATCTGGAGAGGCCACAACCTGGGTCCTGCCCTACCATGTGCTATGGTATTACCTACTGTGAGGTCAACTGGCTTTTTCAGCACTTTGAACCAGAAATGTCGTCCAGAACCTCAAAACCTCTCCCAGAACTAGTATAATCTTGCAAAATGTTTAGATTTGAATAAAATTAATAATTTTCTAACAAAAGCAGTTAAGGTATTTTTGACTAAACCTGCCCAGGCCAAAAAAAATGTTAAAATTAAATAATAAGAAGAAGAAGGTAAGATTGGGGGAGCTGCTGCACTGAGATACAGATCTGAAGGTATTTTGCTACCATGATTTTAATCATTTAACAGATACAGAAATATATAAGATATACCTCCCTGGACTATCAAGTTATATATTTAATGTCTTGTTCAACTTGTCTTCCTTAGTTCTCTCACCTAAAAAAATAATTGGGAAACATTACAGTTCAAAAAAAGTGAGCAGTTTTACTACAAACTAGTTCTGAAAGGGAAATTACATTCCAAGCCTTGTTCTCTAACAAGTATCTGCATCTGCTGTATTACAAGGATTGATGCAAAATATGATGCCTATTGGAAGAGCTGTACAATAATGACTTGACCTTAAAAGCTTTATCTGCAAAGTGCTGGTAGCAGTTGCGTGAGCATCAGCAATTCTGCAAGCAACTGTAAAAGCCTTGTGTACAAACAGAATATCCTGTGAGTGACACCTCGAGGTAGCCTACATTCCCTTCTAATCTTGGAAACTATGCATTCAAAACACTGGGGCTAGGGACAGAAAGTACACATGAGCCAGCACAAGTGATCGGAAACCAGTTCAAATCTGTAACCACAGACATCCAGTGCACACAAACCACTTGCAAACTGGCTAAAACCAGTTTAAGATAAACCTGGATGGATGTAGTATCAGACTTCACCGATTTAAGTTGAATCCGTTTCCTGAATTTCTGTCCTAGATCTGGAAGTGAAGGCTTAGGTCTGTGTGTTTTGTTGATCGTTCCCACCGAGGATACACATTTCAGTGAAACAGTCCCAGTTTACTGCAAAGTGCAAGTGCCTTTGCCTCCCTCAGTGAGGCTATTGGTCCAGCTCCTCCAATTTTATTAAGAGCCAGCTTATTGCTGAAGTTACTTTGCGCTTCACAAATTACATTTTTTCATCCACCTCTTATCGATCTTCCTGGTCAGCTATTGTCATCTTTACATCCTCAAGCATGACTGGATTTATGGCAAGTAAAGATTTAACAGAAGTGATTGCAGACCTTACAAATACTTCAATACTGTCCAGGATTTCTGTAGACTTTTCAGAATTTCTTAGCTGCAATATCCCCACCTGACTTGCTGAATTACGAGCCAGACACATAATCCATATATTTTAGCAATTCCCATGAATAACTTTTTCTTCTTGTAAAAAGACTAATATCTGTTTACTTCTACTGAAATAGTCTTAATATTGCTGTAAAACGTTTATATTTCTGAGATAGCCAGGAAAGGGAAGAAGACAGTTATAAGACTCTCAATTCTTGTAAGTGGTTCTGGATCCCTGGAGAGTCTGAGGAGCACCTTGGAAGGATGCAGATATTTGAACGAGATGTGGGGGTGGGGGAAATCCAAGGAGTCAATGAGCAAGACGAAAAGGCCTAAAGTTATAGCCAGGTCCAAATGGGGATCAAATACTGAGGGTAAGAAAAGACTAGTTCTGAAAGCATAGTCAGCACTAAAGATTCCTGATCAGAGACAGACCAAGTTCTTTAAATAGAGACCCTGTGCGATGCAATGCGTTATTCTTGTTAGAAACAACTGTTTCGGTCAAACTGTCCCCTTTCCCCCAGAAAATAACTTTGAAAGAAAGATGTATTAGTCATAATTCCATATTGCTTATAAGAGGAAACATATCATATGTTATTTAAGGAAATGTTGCTAAAAAGGATTTTTTTTTTTTGCTTTGTTAAACAAGGTTCAGCTAAAGCTGGAGGTCTGCTGACCAAAAGCATCAATATGATGCGGTCAGAAGTGGAATGGCAGCAGAATGATGGGTCAACCCACTTTCAAATATTAATATAGTTTAAAAGTCGATGTCATAAAATAGTTAAGCACTGTTTTTCTGTCTATAAAAAGCCATATATGGTCTATAAAAGGTTCTGCATGTAAATGCTGTTCTGTAATTTTTCCAATCCACATATATGGACCCTCATTCTACCATAATCAACCATGTACCACTTAGGACACCTGCAGAAGCCACTGAACTCCAGGAACTCCAGCTAGAAACTGCCACTGCTTGTTCAGCTTGTGGGATACGTTCTTCTACCATACATGCTAGGCAATTATTTTTGCCGTTAGAGACTTAAAACCACTAAGCCACCCAAGTGGGTGAATATATACACATCTGCCTTCCTTTAAAAAGCAACCTTAAATTATAGTTCCTTTAAGCACCCTTGCAGATCAAGCTAAGTCAGCTTTTGAGGTTCACAATCCTTTTTAATACCAAAAGTCAGAGAGGCAAGTTAAAACAGAACCGTGTTAAATCCGCAATAAAATGTGAACTCGTCTGATACGTTGTATCCACATGCAAGGGTAGTCTGTGGCCCAACTCATTTTAAACTGCAAACTAACTTCACTTTCCTGACCTAGTTCTATAAAGGTTTCCTTACAAAACAGTTCCTTAAAGCTTAACGAGGAGCTCAAGACTTTGTATTTTTGTTTGCTATTTCTATTCAACTGGCACCCTGGCGAAGCAGAAAAGTCATTCCGTACTGTTTGCTATTTTATGTCTTTGTTTTTGCAAATGGCGTGATGGAGAAAGTGGCAAAAAAAATGATTTGATGAATGTGTTTCCATAATAATCAGGCCTGGGAATAGGCGGTACAGCCAAAGGCAGATGCCAGCTTCAACATGCAACTCAGCCAGTACACACATATTAGTCCTAAACTACCACACACTCCAGGCTTAGGCTTTGGAAGTCTCCAACCGAGAAGCTGTAATGTCTGTGATCTACACCTTATGTGAAAAAACTTAGCGTATTAACAAAACTGTACAAGGTTTAAATAGGTATTTTGGCCAATAAAATGCATCATTTTCACTATGACAGACAGGGATGGAGAAAAGGAAAAACTAAAGCACTTGACTACTAGCATGTTTTATAGATCAAGAATATTTTGATTCTGCTACAAAAAATCAAAAACAAAACCAAACTAGTTAAAAGTAACAACTTTCCGTATTTCTACAGGCATGTGCACACAACCAGATGTACCTCAAAAAAAAGTGAAGAAACCAAAAGAATAATCATATTTATGAAAACTAAACCAATTTTGTTCTGTGCATCTATTTTGTTGATGACTTTGAGAACACAAGATTACTACAGCAGAATTAAAAAGGCATTATTTATTTTTTTAAATGTCCATAAAAACATCCAGCAGTCTTGAGATTAAAAAAATTAATTAAATTAAATTAAATTAAATATAAACTAACTACAAAGCATACTGTTTTAAGTCAGAAGAGCTAACATAGAAATTCATGACTGCTGCATCACCAGAGAGCGGTATGGAAACCAGTATTTCCACCAACTAGCTTTGCTTTGGAGAAGAGAAAGGTTATTTGTAGATTCTTTGCTCCAGCAGCTTCAAAGCTCTGTCCCACCAGTGATTCTGAACCAGATTCAAATTCAGCACGGGCTTAAAAGGGACAGGAGAGGAAAATCACCCTTCCCGGAAGTGGGAAAGCTCCAATCGCAGCATTTTAACTCCTCAGAATCCAAAACAAAGATTTTTGAAGACTGATTTAAAAAGTACAGAGGAGGGAACTGATTAAGGCAGGAGTAAATTTTGGAAGACACAATCAAAAGACCATTAATCTATGCTGCATCAAGAGCATGAATAATCAGGCTAATGTGCTAAATAGAGCCATTATGCATTATGTGGAGAGGAAAGTCTCATACAGAGCAACTTCACAAAGCCACAAACTTTAGTTGCAGCAAATGAACGGGTGGGGTGGGGCAGCGAACGCTCCTGGATTTCTGTTTCTGATTCTCTCTCTCTACTTCTAGCTACAACCGTGTTACCACCTGTTGTTTCCATTTCACCGAGATGCACAGCTCAATTTAAACTGGCGCAGTCCTAGCACTGACATGCTATACACTGGGGTGCTCAACCCCCAGCCTGCAGAGCTCCCCCGAGTCTGGAAATTTAGCAATGGGGGAGCGGTCTGCCCTGCCACCAAGTTTTCAAGGCTGGACTGGGCCCCATTCCAATGCACCTGCATTGGCCCCCTAGCTCTGCACAGCTGGATTGGGCCCAGCCTGGCTGTTTCCACGTGGGTGCAGATGGGAAGGGCCCACGGATGGGATCCACCCTGCAGACCAACCTGGTACTACTCACACAGCCCATGGGCCAAAAAAGCTGGTCACCACAGCTTTACACCAACCACTTACAGTTTCCCCTCTTACTCGTGAAGTCAGACCAATTTGTTTTCAAATAGTCTCTTATCTGGAGAGACAAAGAGAAACCCAGAACTGCAAAGTCAGGTACCATTACACACATGGAATAAGCACTATATTCAATCAGCACACCAGGATTAGCATAGCAAGGAGGTGGGTGGGTTAAGAAACTATGCCAACCAGATGGCTCAGTCGATAATACAGTGTGCAGTCATGCAAAATGCTGAAGCTTAGGAATCTGATATTGAAGACTGACAGCATCCAAAAAGAGATGTCCTCATCTTCCAAGTATTAGCCATCAGTTCTCTCTCATCCCTTAAGCCTGAAAATTAGTTATAAAAATAAAATTTCAAATCTCCCCCAAAGTGCCATCTATATACCAGGCTACAAAGAACACTCAAAGCCACGCATGTTATTGAATACTGAGCAGATTTAATTGGGACAGGAGATGAAGCGGTTTCCTATTTATTTCTTAGGCCTATTTAAAAACAAACAAACAAACTTGGGAGGTTTATTGTTTAATTAAATAAATAATAGAGCTTGCATGATTTAAAAGTAAAGAATTTTTGTTCTCCAAGTCAGAAAAAACAGTTGGCTACTCCTTCAGCTATAATCACCGAGTATTACCCATTTTGGCTGCTGGGTTGACGAAGGAAAGGGAACAGAGAAAATACCTAAGTAAAAGCTAAGATAATTTCATTTAGGACAATTTATATTCATATTAAACTTCACTGTTTGATGATGCAAGACCACATAGACACCAAGCCTACTATAATCAGATGGAGAGAGAACAGGGCACGTTTAAATGCTACAGACAATCCTACTGTATTAGAGTATCTGCAATCAATCTTTCCGATCTCAGATCCTATTTACAAGCACTTCCCTTTCATTCTGGGCTAGCTGTAATTTCTATCATCATCTTCCGCATTAGACTGGGCCTGTATCTGCCTCTGTTTTGGGGCAGTGCCTAGCACATGCTCTAAAAACTCTTCCAGCTCATTATACACCATACACTGACTTCCAATTCACTTCCATCTCAAGTTTGATGGTACTGTCCACTGGTTTCCACCTCTCCCACCATGTCCTGTAATGATGTCTGTGCTTGTTTATTTATCATGCATCTATCTGAAAGATAAAACTGAAGAAAGCCAGAGACAGAAGTCTGCAAAAGCTGATCCTTGCCCTGAAAATATGCTCCTGGAAGCAACAGGTTTAATTAGCTTGAGCTGCATCACATTGAGAGCGAGAGAAGACATCTTTGCCCAGACTTTCCACCAGCTACAGTCCGAGATCCCGAGTCCATCTTACCGTCTCTGTCCTTAAGGTTAAAATGCTTAGTACTGTAAATTTATGGCAAGTGTCTCTGTTTCGGAAAGCGTCATTTACTTAAAACTTAACACACATTCCAAGGGCAGAGAAACGATTTAAACACATAGGCAACAACTATTTTCCTCCTAAACTGCTGATGTTCATTTTTATCTTCTGTTTTGCTACGTTTATGCAATAAGAATGGAGAAAAGCTCCCATGTACTCCAAGTCAGGGTCTTTATTTTGTGCTACTAGTCTGATTCAGAAACCAGGCTTTGACCAGAGAGGTCCCAGCTTGCTTCTTTTCCAGCAAAGACGACAGTTTCCCTGCTTTAAAAAAAAAAAAAAAAAAAAAGATATACACTCCGATTTTAGGAGGAAAAGGGATGTGCCGAATATGAAAAGCTATGGTATGTGGCTTCTTAAAATACCCAACAGAAGTGTGAAGCTATCAAAACAAAACTGATTTGAAGCTGTGGGATTGTTCTGCTCCTCAAACAGAAAATTTCAAGACACACAAGAGCACATGTTGCCATGTAACTTGTAAAATCAGATTTGATAAGGTCTCCTTTGCAAGGAGCCTGCATAGAATATTCTTTTAAAACAGTACTTTATTATGCTGTGAAGAACATGATGCAGCAGGGAATCCAATATCAAAGCGTTACAGTACTTTAACAAAATAGCGGACAAACTATTAAGCTGTGTTTCTGAAAAGTCAGTGAGGTAAAACTATGATCTTTTCCTTTCACACCTGGGAATGGAGCTGCTTATCCCAGCAAAAATCTATTCCTAGGAACGTGCCAAATCCATCCACCAAGAGCCCCATATTCAACAATTCCCTTTTTTACAGCTTTACAGTAAAATAGTGTTTGAGCATTATTGATGGTAATCAGCTTCTCTTTTACAAATCCCTTTTATTTTGTACAGAATCATTAAAGCTCATGTGTTGGTTATCTAAGGCCTCTTATTACAGCTTTACTTTTATCTGATTCCAGATATTGGTCAATAATACATTCATGAACTTTTAAATCAAAGATTTACTTTATACCAAGTCATGTCAAAAGAGACTAAAACATGTTTTTAAAAGGTTCGACTTAATTTAATATGAGCTAATTTGAATAGTTTTCTGATGTGACAACTCTCATTGTTAAATGCTAAATGTAAGCAGTTTAGAGAGAAAGAACAACTGCCCGATGGAATTCATAACCAGTGCAGCTTACTCGGTCTGAACAACACAAAGCACTTCTCTACCATCCGGGAAGAAAAATAAAACAAAAACAAATCTGTTGGTATTTTAAACTCCTACTTCACTTTGGTTCCATTTACACTTCTCTCCTCCTTTATTTACAGAGAGATCTAACAGCTCCCTATTTCATGACACAGATCAAGTCAAACAGCCATAAACTGTCAGCTATTTACAAAGCAGATATTGTTCCCACAAAGAAAAAATGGTGCCTATTTGTTTTCTTCTGTACTCCTTGGAGGAGAGGGGGTTCTGCTACCGGGAAAAAAAAACCTATTACATTCTAGCAGCAAGTTGCTTCTGATATTTAACAAAAATAGCATGTGCTAAATTATTAAATAAATGTAGGATATACTGAAACCTCACCCCTGTTCAGAGCTACGCAAAGTCAAGCAGTTTAAGAGTTTTGATGCACAGCTCTTAAGAAGTAAAGCTGGGGTTTCTTAAGTCAGGTACAACTTCACTTAGTTACTTTTGTGGGCTGTCTGGAATTAAGCCCCAGATGGTGTCCACTAAGCCCTTAATTTGCTCAAACATTTCTTTGTTAACAATTCCCTGTAGTTCTCAAGCATGCTCTTATTTCAAGAAATTTTCTTAAGATATATTCCTCAACAAAGTGACAATTTCACATTCATGCAGAAGTAATGCATTTCAGCCAGAGAACCTCAAAATATTTAGCTACACGAAGAGTTTGCTTTCTTCATCACTGGTGAATGAAAAGGGCAGCCATTTTAAATTAGAATAGCTGCTCACCGTGATATAGAAGAAAACAGGCTTCTCCAGTTTGGGGTAAGCAAGATATTGCCCAGTTTGAAACAGAGCCAGAATATCAAGAGACTCTCTCCGTGCTCATAAAAAATAAAGACAGAGAGAAAAAAAATGTCATGGCTAAGTGGCAAACTGTCAGCATCTTAATTTTGGAAGTTCAAAGACTAGAATTCCTAAATTACAGCAAGTTCCTAAATTTTAAAGACAACAGAGAGCATCTGATGTTGTGGCAAATCCATCTCATTCTTGCTGCTATCTCAAGATAAAAAGTTCCGGATCTCTTCTGGGAGCACAGTACTTACAAAGTATTGGAGATGATTGTAAGCAAATGTGAACTGGCCCACTTCTTGGGAATTGTTTGCGTTTGGGTTGAACAGTCCCAATTTTTAAAAGGATTTGCTTGTTTACACATAGTTGCTTAAATTTTGCAGCAAACTCTTCCAGGGGGTTACTCAGAATTTCTGAAACAATATAGTTGAGTAAACTAGACAGCTGGTCTCAGGACTTGATAAAACCACATTTAAAGTAATCTGCAAGAGAGGAGGTGGCTATTTGTACATTACAGGACATGATAGAAACCCAACCACTGAAAAGGTCAATTTGTTTGAAAAAAGCTTGCATAAAATAAGCAAAAAGAGGAACAAATTAAAAGCTAGCGCCACTCCTACTAGAAAGAACTAAAGAACTCTTATTTCTGCTTACTTTTCTGATCAGAATGGAAAGGAAACTTGTGTTTTAGTATCAGAAAAAGCTGCAACAGCTGATCCTTTAAGAGTGTGTGGGTGGGCTGTTTATAATATTACAAGTTTTAGAAAATACTTAGCATTTTTCCCATAAGCAAAATTAAAAAAAAACAACACCGAAAACAGCCCATCTTTTTGATAAACCTACTTGCTTTTGAGAAGGCAAATTCTCCCCCTTGAATAAAACATAATCTCTAGTATTTACACAGCACCATTTTTCTAAGTCTCTTCCTTGTTTAAATTAGATCTGATTTCTAGCACCACCTCTTGAAAAGATGATAAAGAAAACAAACCTTTTAGTCATCCCAAGAGTTTGAAAGTTTGAAAGGTAAGAAGGCCTCACATTGAGAGTAAACCCTCCAATGCATCTCACCATAGGAGACAAGGTTCTTTGGGTGAATCTGATATCTTTTCTTAGACGAACTTAAATAGTTGGAAAAATTTTTTTTAGCAAGCTTTTAGGTTTAAAAACCCTTTGGCAGGCTGAAGAAGTCTCTGCAGCTGATGTGTGCTCTTCCTGGCATTTCTAACCCTAGTAATAGTGATCACCTAGCTAAGGGAAAAAAAAAAATCCAAAAAACCAAAAAGAGCCACTGTGATCTAAAAACTGTTTCACCATCTTTTGCCTCTTAAACTGAAGGTCTTGGGCATGAGATTTTTAAACACAAAGCCCTGTCTGCCTAATTTAGGCCTTCAAAAATCAAAAGGCAATTATCCCCAAGAGCGGGAGTTAGCTGCAATGGCCTTGACCCAAATTTTCCTGCCCCTCCACTGTTGCACAGCATTCCATCTGCTCCTTTTCAGCGTGATGGATGAAGTTTATCACATGCCTTGAAATCTACTCAAAATGTAACATCATTCTACAGTTTGTATATTAATAGGAATGTGTTAGCATTACAGCAGTAAGTGGTATCACTTACAATCTCGCCAGGAAGATACACCTTAAAAAGTTTTGTGAAGTGTTAAAAACAAAACAAAACAAAAACGATGTGGGGAAAAGACCTGCATCATGTTTCATTAAGCTCTGTATTGTCAAGGATGTCTCCACTGGAAAACTGTGTTAGGCAAGAGAAAGGGACAGTGTGTGAAAAGCAATTAAAAAACAGATCTGGGAATAGACATGGTCAGTGAAAATAAGCCTTTTGCCTACATCAAGACCCAGTATGACTTGGTTACGGGAGCACTGAGCTTTCGGAGATAAAAGGTGATGGTCTTTACTATATGGCCTAGAGACATTACCGTACAGTAGGTGAGTCACTCAGAAGTTTACAAAGAACACTCTTTTTATTTTATTTTTTTTTAATTAAGATTGAAGAAAATCTTTAATACTAATCTTCATTAAAGAACCAGTCTGTGAGAAACAAAGTGTTACAGGCACCAAAGAGCAGGAAGCCTAAAAATAGTATTAAACCCCTCCCCTATATTAGGAAGAATATGTAGAATCACATCCCAACAGTAGGGTCAAAGTAGAAGAGTCTCTAGAGTGATCCAGTTTTACCATACATATTCTCACTTTCTTTCATCATGAACTACAGACCTAACAGGCAACTATCAATCCTATGGCTCATGGTAAGACGTCTAGTTAGGGGCCTGATGAATCCACTTGTACGGGGTCCTGAGACCATCACACCAAGACCTTTGATGCGTATGCCCAGGCAAGACCATGGAGGAGTGGAGGGCTGCCCAAGACCAAACATCTCCTCTTTACACCACCGAGACAGAGTCCAAAGGCCAGACAAGCCTAGACATTCAGTGCCTCGATGGTTGTAGCTTCTGCCAGAGAGAAACACATCAGAGATGCTCCTGACTGCTGAACGTCTCTGCAAGGGTGCGTTTCTTTTACGGTGACATCCTTTAGCATTTCTACAGCCAAAGAGGCCCCATAAGACAATGAGGGCTAGGGTTTTGAGGTGCCTTATGCTCACCTTACTCTGGAGGTTGCAATGTTGTAGCAATTTATAGGAGCTACCCTGCTCCCAGAGCAGCCCCACTATGTTGCTGCTAGACCCTCCTGTCGAAGCAGTTTACAGTCATACTCAGGACCAATAAACTAGAGAACATTTCAGGTAAAAAAAAAACAAATCCAAAACAGGGAGTTCAAAACAGATGCATTTCAAGACTGAGTGGAGGGTTAAAGAACCAAAATTGTTAGGAAAAGGGAAGGTAACTTGCAGCCTCCAAGCTCTCACCTGGCCACCACCTGCCTCACTGCTGCAGCTGCAACCGCAGCCAGACTCTCCAGGCTCCCTCACCCTCCTTTGGCTGCTGATTCCTGTCCTACCAAAGGGACAGGACAGGGAGAACAAGATGAGTCCAGTCCATGTGACGGGAGGGGATTTCGGCTGTATGGAGAGTGTGGGGGAAAGCAATCACACCCGCATGGAGCAGCAGCGGAGGAGGGCAGCCCAATGCAGCAGGGCTGGGGAGTGCCCACAAGGCACACATTGCAATGGAAGGCAGGGGGGAGACTCCTGGGGAGGAGGCAGGAGCAAAAAAAACCATCAGCAGCATCACTACCACACTTGTGCACCTACATGGTGCAGCAGTGTAGGGGTGGGTGCCCACACGGGCACAGGAAACAGCAGGGGGGAGCATCCACACTATGCATAGCCCTGTGCTCACAAGCCTGGTGCAGCCCGTGTAGCATGGGGCCCCTGCTGAGTATGGCCCTGGGGCTTATAAAAGTTAGACAGACATGCATTGGATAAACACTACTGTGTACTTCTAGTACCCATTAAAAGTGAACAAAGGTATTTTGATAAACTCTTTAAAAAGCCAACACTTATCTTGGGAACTGTGTGTCATGGCTCCATATACATGTAAACAAGCTACCATGAAATGGCAATTTAGTTGCCATTTTTCAAAAACCATGTTAAAGTCTACACATCCCGGCTTGAAAGGTTCCCTCCTCATCTTCCCGTTCAGTCAGTATTACATTGTGTCATAATGATGTACTTACTGATTTGCGGGGCTGGCAGAATTCGTGCAGCTCGAACTGGACCATGACGGACAGAAAAGAGCTCTTGTGCTTCACCGCTGATCTGCACAAATGGTGCAAGGAAGATTACATTTAGTAAACCAAAGCAAACAAACCTCACTCCACCCCCAATTCCTTCACTTTGCCCTCCCTCCCACAAAGCCCAAACCCCAAAGGAAAGTGGGCTCAGGTGCAACTCTTCCAGAGTCTTGTACAGTGCTATAACACCGTAACAAGATGTCTCTGTTGCCCCGATTAAGGGTTGGTAAAACCCTGCAGCGATCTGAAGGTTAGCTGCTAATTTCCGGAGTAGGTGTAATTCTTTAATTTCCTCCCTGAATGTGACTGAGGTGTATCTAAGATTAACAGGTCCTTAGGGAAAAAATTTAAAGGAGATCATTTTAGAGAAGGGTTCAATCTAGTGTCGCTTTGGAACTACTTGTTTTTTTGGGGTTTTTTTTAAATAATAAGCCAATGTCAAGGAGGGAAAGACATTTTGACTCGACCACCTCATCTGCATGAGTCTCTTTCACCAATTCATCTTATTCAGTTAACATAAAAAAAAAAACAACACTCCAAACATACTGATTAAACTAGTGCAAACTTAGCAATTTCAGTTTATATAAGACATACAGGGAGTGAGCTAAAATGCAGAGGATATTCTTTTCTCTGTTACCAAAGTTGACCCAAAAGTGTCACAGAGAAGACTATTTACAAATCTTTAAAAACAGCGACCAAGTACTTTAAACAGAAGTTCTCTGCCTTTAGAAAGTCAGTGTCTTCCGCTTGGCTACACAAAGTATAAAGGCACTACATAACATCCATAAATAGCATGTACTGCACGAAAAAGCAAGTCTTCAACTTGCCTACTGATGGATTTTGAACTAAAATGCTAGAAATTCCAGAACAGTTTATTCTACAGTGTGTATGCCATAGTAAAAGGAAAACTGTGTAGGATTAAGAGAGACAAATACTGGCTTTTAAAGTCAAAGTATCTGAAAATAAGTGCACCATATATTACATGGGTATGAAAATTATGTTTCAGAGTCAAACTAATTAAATTTGTCATTAATGGAAGCCCTGAAGAGCTTAAAATCACAAGTAGTTAAAAAGAATTTCTAGACTTCCTATAACTGGTCAGTCAGAATATATTTTCATAACTGACTGGTAATGGATCAAATATGGAATGTCAAACATGAAACTAATGCCCCAAACCAAGAACGTAAATACGCAGTGAGGCTAAAAAAGTTAACAAACATCTTGACATGTTATTTTGGAAA
Source organism: Caiman crocodilus (assembly GCA_030014935.1). NCBI lineage: Eukaryota > Metazoa > Chordata > Crocodylia > Alligatoridae > Caiman > Caiman crocodilus. The sequence continues at coordinate 13,699,388 of JAGPOW010002118.1, read as the reverse complement.
ATAAGCCAAATAAGCAGCTTAAAACTATGTATAGTATGAAATTAAGACCTTTAAAAATTTGTAAATATTACACTACAAACCAAACATAACCTTTTAAAATGCCATCTCTACAATTACTTTCTCCAGCTTAGTTCACAAATTAGATAAAATGAAAATGCAACTATTTAAACAAACCATGAATATGGCATCTCAGACCCCACTCTCTTACTGCAAATCCTTATCTATCCATCTTACAATTTATTACCATTCTTATGAGTAACGCATGCAAAATTCCAACTTATCCTCTTGAAGGATCTGTCTTTTATGAAAGCCATGTGCAAGTACCATACTTAATACAGAACACTTCTTAAGAAGTAAACACAATACATTTAATGCTCCTATTCCAAATTCCTACTGTATGTCTTCATAAAACCAGAAACAACCTGCAGGGCTCAGCAAGGAAATTTAGGGAAATATTGATCTTCAAATGTCTTTGCAGAGACAAAGCGCTCCCTTCCATTCTCACGCTGATACGAATCAGGAATAACTCCAGTCAAATGATTAGAAATACTCCGATTCATACAGATGTAAAACTAAATGTGAACAAGACAAGGATCAGACCCTTAGTATACCCTACTCTAATTTTATTAAATAATTCACATCACAGATTCTGCGTTGCAATTTGTTAGCAGTGCTTTTATAGCACATAACTTTACAAAAAGACATGGAAACACTAATTTTTATGTGATAGCAGCCATTTTCTGACAGAACAACAAGTGGTCCCCACCTTCTGCTTGCAAACCAAGTCACGTGTCAACCAAAACAACTGGATAATACTGAGAAGCCTAATGGATGAAGTCAGCTTTCCTCCTAGATTTAGTCGACTTCCTTAAAAATAGCACATGGGTTTGGGACAGGGAAGCAGTGAGAAAAGTGAACAAGTGGTTGAACCAAGAGGAAAGGTGAACATAGGAGAAAGTACCAGGTATTTACATGGAGGGCATGATTAGGCAACAAGCTTGTTGAGAAGAAAAAAAAAATGAGGGAGACAGACGTGTGTAGACAGGAACAGATTTCCTATTTGTGGAAACATAGCAGTTCTCTAAAAACGGGAAACAAAATGGGAAGGCATAAGATTTCAAAACTATTATCATTGGCATTTAAGGTTTTTTCCCTCCCAAAAAAACATGAAAAAAAAGTGCTTCATATGTGTGCACATCAATGGCTGCAAATGAAAACAAAAGGGGAAAAAGAACTAACAGAACAAAAGTACGGAAGAAGTGATTCATATATAATAATACAACCCGATTCCATCCCTTCGCACTACTTTTTAAGCATGCCAACACATCAGCTCCAGCTCCAAGCTACTTCAAATAAAGTAAGAGTCTTAACAGTCAAAACCAGTAAGAAAGCCAAACATACTCAAAGTTTCTGCTCTAAAATATACTTAGTTCTGGAAAGCATACTTATTTGGCCTGGGATACTAAGATGTGGTAAAGCTTTCAAAGAAATCTAACATAATTAGGCATCCAAATCCAATTGAAAATTATTGGTCACTTGACACCTAACTCCCCATGGCACCTTTGAAAAGCCCAGCCCAAATTACTTATGGATAGATAATTAATTCCCAGCACCCATGGGAGGTATTATCCCCATTTTACAAATAGGGGTAATTAAGGTAGAAGAGAAATTAAATTAAATACTTAGAGATACCAAGTCAGTCAGAAAAAAAGAGAAACTGCCAGCTCCCAACCCTGTTCTCAAACCACTAAAGCATATCTTTGTCTTCTGGCTTAAGACAAAATTTACTCAAATAAGGACAATTTTTAAGAAGCTTACACGCCTACATCTGCAGTGTCACCGTACTAAGATGTCTATACTTTACTACGCAGCGCGTTGTGTGTTGCTCAACTTATTTGGCGAGATTAGAAAAAAAATAGTGACAGACTGTAAAGTGTTCTCCTATGCTTCTGTAGATTTTATAATGAAACTATAATTGTAGCAAGTTATTTGAAATGAATGTTCTCTAGAAATCTACAGAAAGCCAATGTAGGTCAGCAAAATAAGGAACAGCTACAATGACAACACTAGTGAACATTAGTTCACTAATGACAACCATTAGTTTCTATATAGCATTTTTTTATCCAAAAATTTCAAAAGTGCTTTACAAAAAAAAGCAGCAGCAGTAAAAATACAAAGTGTACTAAAGATCCTGGTTGTTCCTTAGGTGGGCTTGGAGGAGAAACATCTCTGGGTGCATACACACATACTAACTTTGTCAGTTAAGCTGACTTAACTGGCAGAGTGCATACATGTATATGAAGCAGAGTTGACTTAAATGTGGCACAAGATAATACACGTGCAAGGTGTATTATCTTGAGCCACATGACTTAAATTGATTTAGCTCACAAGGTGGCTGCCACCATGTCAAGAAGCTGTATGTGTGTATGCTCTGACATGGCTTTACTTGAGCCGACTTCATGAAGTCAACTTAGTTAAATTGCCTTATTTTAAGTTGACTTTGTGCATATGTATTCACCTTCCCCGAGATCTTTTTAGTTTAAATCTTAGAATAAAATTACTCAAATAGATAAGCTCTGCCCAACAGCACCTTTTCTAACTTGTGATGTACATTCATGAAAGGTCCTGAATTGACCCAACTGAAGACTCATGTTCCCAATTTAGCCACAGAACAAGCAAAAAGCTTTATCATCACCCCTGCCGAGCTAACACGGCTCTTAATCTGAGAGCGCCATCTCCGGATAAGAGATACCGTAGCTCTGTGTTCTTGCCAGTTGAGTCCTTATTTCCCTACTGAGGCTGCCAACAGGAGGGGTCATTTATTCCAGTTGTAACTGTAACTGGACTAGGACAAACAACCGTCTTTATTATAAGCCATCTAGTCACTGAATGGCTAACCATTTTGTCACTACCAGCCTAAGCTGGGTGTGAGCTGGCAACTATAAAAGGTGAAAGGCTCCATACCCCGTTACCAGTCCCTTGAGCTTCCTAGTCTCCTGAACTTAGACGAAATATAAATAGACTTTAGAAACTGAAAACAAAGCTTATAATTCATCAAAAAGCACCTGTGGAGAAAGTTGCTTGTGGCTGCCATTTTGGATTTACTCCAGCTAAGCAGCGAGTCCCTGCAGCAGCATTCAAAGTTCTTGGAAGTTTCCTTTTCCTGTTCCAAACACCAAGAAAGCTTCCAAACAGATTTTAAGAGCCGAAAATGAAGCTTTCAAAGCAGCTTCAGGTATTCTTTCTACAAAAAGGGTGAATCCAAAGTAGCAGCTACAAGCTGGTGTGGAGGAGCTTAGCAACTTCCACAGTGCAAGTGGTTAAGCCACAGATCGATGAGATTGAAATCTGCACACCTGCCTGCAAGATAGTAAGAAAAGGCTCTATCCAACCTGAGGTCAGCTGCCCAAATTAAGACTTCATCCCTTCTCTCCCAGGTGAGAAGAGATCAGGAAAATGGAGGAAACAGTTTCTTCTCCCCTTGCTCATTTTGGGCTACCACTTTAAAAGCATAATTTAGTTTATGACCGCTGCTTAATTTTATGACAGAATTTTGTTGTTTGGGACATACCAGTTTGGACCCGTAACAAACAGAATAAAGATTTGTTCACGCTGTATGGAAAAAATAATATTTTCCGACCATAGAAAATAGCTTCCACCTGGTGAAAAAAAAAATGCCAAAAATGTACGCAAACACCAAAACTGAAGATTAGAAATTGGATTCTTAAACTAAAATGCAGATACATAAAATTGCAAATTGTTAGGACACAGAAACTTGACTGTCACTAAAACATAGAGAAGATGTTAGGTGAGTTATTAGGAACCCACTTTTTAATTCCAGTTATGGTTCTGACCTACAATATAATACTGTATCAAAATAAAAAATATATACATTTTCAAAGCTCCCAATCTGCATAGACATTGTGGAGCTGACTCAAAGTAAGGTGCTGCTTCTTCTGGTAAAATGCGGGGGTTTTTTGTTTTGCATTAGGGTACAGTAAACTAATATCTTACAACAAAATAATTAACACGTGTAGATGCTGACCACAGGCATAAACTGCACCTGATCAGCTCAGCCAGCCAGGGGCCTACTCTGCCCTGGCTCCAATTGCTGCTGTTCTGGACACATATGTAGATGCTATACCTGGGAACAGTTTATTCCGGCTCAAACTGCTCCAGAGTTTATTGCATGTGTAGATGCACCCACTAATATTACGAGTTAGGGAGTGGAACCAGTATGAATTTAATTTACATGTGGTTTTAAACTTAGAAAGAAAATGAATGGTCAAGAGCAAAAAAGAGGCGAAAGTGCAATGGCTAGGAAAAAAGTCAACTTTCACCTTTTCATTTGTTAAATTAGACTATCACCATTAAATGGCAGAAAGAAAAAAAAAACAGCTTTTTAATTATCAAACTATTGCAAAGTAACACAAACTGGGCCATTTGTTTTCTTAAAATTAAATCCCCCCCGCCCTGACACGCTCCTCTGAACAGAATGGGATGGCCCTCCCAGGTACTGCCAGGACCAGTATGAAAAGGCAGCTATATTGAATGAATTAATTATGTTAAAATTGTAGCCACCACGGAAAAAACACAAGCATCTCAAATAAAACAAAAACAACCTAGCTATGGCAGCTTGCTAACGCCTTTAGTTACAGTTCTGTCAACATTCCCATTTTAAGCACAACATGTTTTGAGCAGTCTTAACATGCTCAGGCTGCAGACTGAATATGCATCCAGAGTATGGGACAGTGCTTCTTCACCTCTCCCATCGCTACCCAAAAGCAGACAAGTAACATATATATTATGTTACTTATATTATAAGGGGAAAATTATCCTTCAAGGCTGTGCATTCAGTCTTAGGCTCTATCCAAGTAGAGCTACATGAAACTTCCTTCAGAGCTTACTGCTCCTCCTCCAGTCTGCCAAAGGGTCTGCTGCAGAGAGGAGTCGGGTTTTTCTTTCCTCCCTTCCCCCACAGGTGTTGGATATATTATAAATCACATGAGTTTTCAGCACAAGAGACTGTGCAGGTTGTGGACATCAGACCAGAAAAAGCACTCAAATAAGAATGTAAAATATTTGCCATATGAAAATAAGATTTAAAAAAAAAAAAAGATGATATAACTGGGTAATTCTCACACATTTTTCTAAGTGGTTACTGCAAGCATTTGCACCGGTGCAGGACGCGACTGCACAGGGCCCAAGCCCATGAGGTCGGAAGAGGCAAGGAAGCAAGCACATAATCTGTAACATACTTCCCACCTCACATGACAGTACTTTTGCCAGAATGGACTAAACTCCAAAAGGGTTAAGGAAGCCACCATGCAGGGCTTTTGGAAGACAAGGAGGGGGGAAGAACAGCTCTACTGTCCCCTGCATGAATATAGTAGCTAGTTTTGCTATGTTGCAATTCTTTATGCATTTATCAAGATTAATATGTGTGTCAGTTTATGATGAGGAGAGAAATCAGAGATGACAATGGCATTCGGAAGTTGTCCAGATATGCCTCCTCCTCACCGGTCTTCATCCATTGGCCGTTCCCGATCATAAGACACGATACTGCAGACTGTTGGAAACAGCAGTACTGTGCTGCAACCGTATGCATTTGTTTAATTGTATATTATCGTGTGCTGCTACAACACAGTTTCCTTTGTCAGTCAAATTCCTGATTTCTTAAAGCCCAATAGCTCTCTTATAACTGAAATATGAAGGGCTAAATCGATGTCATCATTGTCTGCTGTTCCTTCATACAGTAATAATAATAAAAATCAGCAGCCACAAAACCAGCCAATGTGCATTTCTTTGACTAGGAACACCTAGAACAGCCGCTGGGAAACCACATTAGGCAGAAACCAATTCCAAGTGTTTTCTGGTTCCAACACTGTGTACGAAGTGTGAGCAAAGGAAAAACAAATTCCCAAAACGGCACAAAAACACACCACACAGTAATTAAGCAGGACCTTCCAGTCAGACTTCTGTACGCGCCAACGTTTCTTCCTGCTTCTAGTGGCGTATTTTAAGAACACTTTTAACCTTTCCACCCCTCTTTCAAAGTAAAGATCAAAGAAAAAAGTAGTTTCGATAGACACCTTCCACTTATGCAACACAGATTTAGACAACGCACTTCAAAACCCCAGCCGTTACTTCAGCATCCAGCAGTCCAAACATTATTTCAGTCCTTTGAAGCGGCTCTAATGGTACCTTCCATTTGCAAGTAACACTTCCCTAGTCAAAGATCTTACTCCGAGGAGATGTTAATGTAAAAGCACTCAGACTGCAGAGAGACATGCACTCCTGGAGGCAGACTGCAAAGGTGTTTAGAAGTCAATGTAACACCATTACGAAGAGTGTCGGCTTAGTAGTTGTCATAAACACTTCATAATCACTCAGACACAAACTGGACTGCCTGCGGCACATTATTTTATTAAGTGCTGAATAGGAGTCCAATTGAATGAGGAAAGAAAGCACAATGCCGCAGATGACAGCCTGCGTGTATGGCTTTTCACGCAAACAGAGATTGTTGCTTTTTTAAACTGAAAGCCCTTGTAAATATTAAAAATCTGAGACCTCTCTTAACAGAGATAACATCACCCAATTATAAACTAGAGACTCAATATGATGATATAGAAAAAAAGATGAGCATATTTTGTTCCAAAACACACACACACACACACACACACACACACACACTCAAACTAGGATATACATGCACACAATGTTGCTCATCATCTGTAGTGGGGCCACTGCCTTAGATCTTGCAAACTCTATGTAAGAAGACTTAAAAAGAGGTGCCGTGGAACAGAGCTGACAGTCTTTCCTCACTCCTTCAATGCAAACTTAATTGCAGTCAGGGATACCTCCGACACTGGGCCAGTTGGGGGCAGATATAATACCAGAATTAATTAAATGCCCCTGGTCCAGTTTTGCCTGTGTACACTGCTTTAAAAAATAGTAATCGTACAAACTCAAGAACTGAAACCAAAGCAGCCATCCAGGACTCCTCCTTTATAAAGCATTTATAAACATCCCAAAATGCTATAAATGTGCTTGGAAGAAATCAGTCAAGAAAGGCTTGGGTCTGACAAACTACGGTTTCAGGTATCCACATGGTATCACCTCCTTTCAAGTGAATGAGGAACACAAGTAATCATTTTCTACATTTTCTCCTAAAATACTTCCCTCTTTTCGAGTGGCCTCAAATCTTGATAGACATCTGATACCCTAAGTGCTGCATATCTCCTGACATCTATCCCAGCTATGACAACTCATGTTGTCAAGACACACGTATCAAATGCCACCTAAAGATAACCATCTCAATCTCATCAAGAATCTGCTCCGAAGATTCACTTGTCTGAATCTCTGCTTTATTTCAGAGCTTCGATTTCATGCTTTGTTACAACACTTCACAGTGTTTGAGTGCATGTGTTAGTTCAATACCCCATGCCCTTCAAAGTGACTGACCTAAATGAGTGGCACCAAATCCTCAGAAAACCCTTTAACTCTTCCATAAAATGCCACTGTGAGTATATCAACTTTGACACAAACATTCTCCAGCATTCAGACAGCTGTTTATGGGCTAGTGAGAGGCATCGGCATGGAAAAATAGACAATACTAGCAGATATTTGGGACTTCAATTCCATTTTTCTTATATGCTGTCAAATGCAAAAAAAAGCAAGATATTTAGTACTGAAAAACAAGGACACGGCAAGGGTGCTGGGGAGAATGCTGATGGACTGGCGTGGAGCTTCTTTTGCTGACAGAGGTGACAAAGTGGTGAATACGGTACTCTGTGACATAACTATGTTACCTTCAGGCAGAGTCCCATTCCCTTAAGAGGAGGAAAATTGAGTTTGCCAAGACATTCCTATTCTACTCCTCTGACAAAAAAAAGGCCCCAACTCACGGAAATCTCCCCCAAAAACAAGGATTCAAAAGGCTTCCATCAAGGAGACTTCTTTACATGACTGCAGACAGTCATTTGAGAGGGATGCAAGGAATTCTCACCTCAGCCTGCAAGTAATGCCTTGCTGCATTCCCCAAGAACCAGCTACGCTGATCGAGACAAACTCTTAACCCAGGGGTTCCCAAAGATTTTATGCCGCGGCCCAGCAAACCGCAGCCCAGAAGCGGCTGCAGACGGGCAAACCATATCAACTGGCCATAACAAATCTACAAACTATGCAAAATAGTTGTCTACTTCTGCCCACCTTCAAGGAAACCCTTTTCCATTTTGAAAAGATCAAATTTGAGCATGGTCAAACTGAAGAAAAGTCACTAACCTTGATCTGAGTAATTATTATGCACCCTAACCACTTTTTATTGGAAGTTCTGTTAAAATTTCAGTTACTGCTGCAGCTGTAATACTCTATTTCTTAGCTCGATATCTTACTGACACCTAATGTTTGGTTTCTGTAGTACACTTTGAAGATCAGCGTAATGATTTCTAACTGCTAACTTTGGTAGAGAAACGTAAAAATATTTCATGTTTTAGAAGTTAATACATAATCAGTTTTGTATGCAGTTGTTTGGATTTATTTTAGTGACAATTATTTCAAGAGACTAAAGGAAATGTTAAAAAAACCCTTTATTTTGCTACATTACATGAAAAAACAAACAAACCTTTCAAAACAAAAACAAAAAAAACAGCTTTGAAAACTCACTCTGCTACCTCCAAAATATCATCTTGAATACTAGAAATCCTCAGTAAGTCCTCAGGAAATGCAAGTAAATATACCAGTTCACAAATTCTACATGAAGTTTTACACGGTGTATTAGGGTCTAATCTAATTACTGGCTTTTGGTTTTCATTTTTGTTTCCTCCTCAGAGAAAAAAGGGTACATATTCCAGTTTTCTCCTCTCATAATATCAAAGTGCTAGTCTTAAAAACAGGTCTCAATAAGGTATGCAATATGCCTTTACAAAGAGCAAAAGAAAAAAAAAATCCACCGGGTTTTCTTAAGTGTAGCTTGGCTGGATAAACCTATCCTCTTCTATACCAATGAATAAATGCAAAACAAGAACTTTTTTACAGAAACTCCTTGCATTACATGCAGAGGAGAAATTTCATCCACACTAGGTTTTTTCTCAAGTACAAGGTGTTGTACACACTAGTTTTTATGAGTTAAGAATTTTATGACATACTGTATTAAATGTCCTCCTAAAGTTCAAGAAATTTGGGGAAAATTCCCCAAATTGAGTCCATGTGCTCATAACTATTCTGGAACACAAATTGCGTGGTACATTTGACAGAATAAAATCAAACCCATATGCGCATATAGACTTTAATAAAATTAAAATTGCAAATCATGCACATGACAAACACTGCGATTTTAAAATACTGTTAGGCCTGCATTCCTAGAAAAAAGGACAAGCTTTTCACATTTTTTCCCCTACAGAAACAAGGTTTTGCCATTGCCTCCTTCTTGTGGACCTTTTTTGATTATTCCCCCATATTCGTAATACTAATTTCTTTGAAGTGTTACTGTACCCTACTCTGGAAATTTATTTTAAAAGCAATTATCTGGGGGAGGGGGATCAGACTTGAAGTAGCTGAATTTAAGTTTGAGGTATACCAAATATTAATCTTTTTAATATGAGTGAATGCTGAATCTTTCTAATACTGAGTAGGAAATAGTTAAAGTAGTACAACTACATTCTATTCCAAAAATTTAGATATGGTTTAACAACAGTGTCTGGGCAAGTCTTAATGTCTGAAGGTGAAGTTTACAGCGTACTTACAGGTATGCTCCATATCTGCATTCCATCACTGTATCCGATCATTAGCAGCAAAGGGGGTTCGTTTCCAGTACTGTGTATTTCATGAAATTCCATATTCCTTGACGTATCTAAAGTGGGTTTGATTATCGAAGCAAAGACACCTAGTTAAAACCAATCAGTCTTAGCACAGTTACACTGTATGCCTTCTTCTATATCCATGTTCCCATTACTACATCTAAAGGTAAAACCAAAGCGTTTCCAGCCTTTAAATTCCTACAACTAAAAAAATAGTGGGACACAGCCCTTAGACATAAGGAGTAGGCTCAGTAAACAGAATTTCAAGTGAAAGGATACAACATATCAGTGCAGATGGAAAGATGCTGGGATATTTCCTATCCCACCCCACCTCACAAAGCCAGCTCCCACCAGCTTCCCCAAGGATTTCTGTTAGTTCTACTTTCTGTGGCTAACATGACACGGTAAAGTTAATTTTCTAGATGTAACAAGAAGTCCTTGCAATAGGCCTCTTCACATTTCATATCTCCCACTCTGAAGCCAACTTTATAAGATCTGCACAGTCTACAGTGTTCTGCTGAGATATTATTTATTAACAGAGATTACTAGTGCCTTGTGGAAGATACATTACACAAAGAAAATAGAGGGATCAAAGATGTCTTCTTTAATACGTTCTCTCTTTTTAGAACAGAGGAAATTCATAGGGGAGAAAAACATATACTTATGTAGCACTTCTACAAATCAAAACTACTTAGAAGTACCACCTAATTAATCTTCACAACATCCCCATGAGGAAGACAATTCCCATAAAAACATCATAGTGCTTGAGGAAAATATGAAGACAAGCTAAATGCAAGCCAAAATAACCAAATGTGTATAACTTCACCTGGGCCTCTCTTCATTAGAGTGTAAATCATCACTTTTAAAAAGCATGCAAACATTAAGGATTACAGGGGCTGCAAGCAGGTTAAATAAAACTAACAGGATTAAATTAGACAAAGGTAAGTTTAGATTAGTGGTCTGACTGAATGCAAGAGATTGTCTATTAGACAGCAAAGCAGACTCTTCAAGGGAAGAGGCTGGAATACTTAAGATGGACAGTGAGGGAAAACAAAAAACAGCAGGGAACAATATGCACGGGCTAGAGCTGCAGGCAGTGACTCACACAGATCAATAGACCTTTTACCATCTCCATCTGTGAATTTGGGACCCAGCAGCCTTTGTGCCATTCCAAAGGATGTAAATCATGTAACCTGTCCTACATGCCATAAAGATTCCCAATCCCAGCCCTGGGCCATGCTATTGAGTCTCATCTGGGACAAGAGCAAGTCCTGACCACTGGGACAAAAAGAGCAGACTAGAGATAGAGTCAAGAACCAAACCTCGATGGAGTTTCAAACCATTGTGCTCCAGAAGGTTCCAGAGGATTTGGACAGCTGCCTGCAACTACGTGGCTAGTACAAACAAACTGACATGCACTATTAACACCCATGTGAGTGCAAGATGTTTTGATTCGCCCAAGCAAATACTCATCTGATCGTTATTCATTTGACACTGAACTGACCTTACCGATCATGTTGTCTATAATCTGTCTTATTTGAAAAGAGATTACTGGGAAAGAGTGATGCAAAACATCTTAAGTGGCTACCACACAATATGGATTATGTCACCCTACCAGTTCACTGTGTGGGAATGAGGCTGGTGGGAGAGATCAAGTGATTTAAACTAGGAATCAACCAGTCCACTAGCTATACCCAATTCAACATTTTAATTTCAACCAATTTGAATAATGGGAGGGATCAGAGACTTGCTTTGGAATCTGCTTCCCTCACTTCTTCAAAGCCAAAGTTTGCTCATCTTCAAAAGATGTTTCAGATACACTCAGGATGTTGCCTGACGAACTCTGCCATGAACATGCCTGTTCTTTATAAAGCTATTCTTCATGCGCAAACTTTTGTCTATATTGCAATTTTATGTTTTTGCTGGCTCAGATTATTGTGCATGAGCCCAAGAGATACAAGAATAAAAGTAAGTTGGAGAAGAAAAGTCATACCATTTATGTCTGCATTTTCAAATCTGACCCAAACTATTTTTTCTTTTTCTTCTGTTGGTGGAGTACTGCTGTAGGCCTACAACAAAAGCAGAAAAGCTGATAAGAAAACAAAGTTTAATTTTTTTCCTTCCTCTATAAATTACATCAGGAACAGCAAGGCGAAAAAAACCCAAACACACACACACACACACACAGAACAGTATTCCTGCATATGCCTTTTCTTAGATACATTTAAAATTATGTATGCTCAGCATGAAATCCTTCATCTTAAAATACAAAATATAATACATTTAGTCTAGCTCATTAATGAAAAAAAATGGCATGCGAGTCCGCAGCTTTCCAGAAGCAGTGTAGATGTGCTAACTGGCTTTGGATTTTTTCAATACTATATAACATATTCTGATTATAAGTTCACCCTGCATCTAGACCCAGCCCACGTTTTCAGGTTTAATTTTAGAGGGGGGAAAAAGTGTCTTGCCAGATTATTAGCTGATAAGTAAAAAAAAAAAAAAAAAGACTTTGAACTGCTGTTGTGCTTATGAAATCCCAAAAGAGAATCAAAAAACTAGGAGAGGGCTTAAAGAGTTAAATGCACTAAAAATACTAAAAACAAAAACTGCACTTAACTGTAGGCACAGACAGACCACAAATATAAACATCAGGACTGTAGTGGGCCCATTATAGGTCAGCCCCATAAGTCAAATGTAATGCTGATGGTTCTTTTGGACAGAAAAAAGGCGACAAGACTTATAATCAGAACAATAACAGCATCGGTCTTTGTGCTAAGCAGACTAAGAAACAAGTTTTAGTAATCCTTGATTTTATCAGTGAAAACGTATATCTATGTGAAGCATACTCATTTTTTAATTCCTTTTTGATGCACTTAAAAACATTATAAAGCAACAGTGCAAAACACAAGAGGTCTTTACTATGAAATTTTCATTATAATCATGACATTAATATACCCAACATGTTTAAGTTTGGAAATGAATACAGTATAACTCTAGCAAAGCACATCCATACTTCAGCTAAATATATTCTACAGACACCCCTAAATGGATGCAATACAAAGAAACTCTGAAATGGAGCTTTTTGGTGCTTTTAGGCTGCACAAGTTTTACAGTTCTCAGGAGAGACTGTGGTAGTCAGAACGAGTTACAATGGAAAAAACATAATTTCCAACTGAATTATTGCTAAATACTGTGCAGCATTTTGGATTTTAAATGAAAAGAACTTGTATAATCACTTTATGCATACCAGATAGACAATAATATGAACTGAAAATATAAATCAAAAAATTAGTGATGGTATTACTTTTCAAAACAAAGCATGTTCCATGTTTTCAAAGCAAACTGGTTTGTAAAGTTAGACCCAGATTGCATCATTTTAACTACAGAAAAAGATTCTAGGGGAAAAAAAAACCCACATACACATACACACCCTTTAACTGCAAATTTGACTGTGCTTCATTTTACCATGGCTTTAAAAAATGCATTTGACAAATTACCAGTAGTGAGCAGGAAACTGTTTCTCAGGGAGAGGGAGAGAGTTGCCAATTTGAAAAAAAAAAAAAAAAAAAAAGAAATGGTTTCTGGAGTTGAACTCACCTTCCAGATACAAGCCAACATATTGCTGCCTTCCTGAGTTTAGAGATGAATAGCTGCAGTGTCTTTACTACTGCCCACTGCTTTTCCAGACACTAGCAGCATGAAATTACCATTCTGGTTAGTCTCCCCCTGCTACTTACAGGCCTGTGGGCAGTAGGGCAGTGATCACAATCATTAATGTCAATTGTTGCTGAGGAAAGCTATGAACAGCAAAGACCAGCATCAAAGCTATTCTCCCCAAAGGACAATTCAAGAACTACAGCCTGCAGGAGAAAACAATGGCATACTCATCTGGTTCCCCTCACTCACAGCAAGCTAGAGGCTGTAGGGGAATAGATTAGCAGGTTCCTGCAACCCTAAAGAATCAGGAGGTTCTAGAGCAAGTGAAGAGAGGATGGGGGGGACAACAAGATTGAGACAACACATAGGATCCTAAGCACGGTCCAGAAATAGCACCTGGGTAAGTACTCCAGTATCCAGAAGGGCTGGACTCTACCAGCGTGTTCTCCATCTGCCTCACAAGTAGATCTCCTTCACTGATACATCTTTAAGTATCCGAACAGCTAAAGCATCTTCCTAATACTTCTCCCACTCCCTAAACAGACTTCAATGTATTGAGATTTTCATTTAACTAATGAATTTAGGTGCCCAACTGAAGAACCCACAAAGGGGCCTGACTTGCAGACATAGCTTCAGAAGACAGTCCTCCGTTAATGGTCTAAGACCCCCTATAAGGGGTCTCAAATGGTGCGCTTAAAATAAAGCATTGAAAATTACTCTTAAAAAGCCTTGGCCCTTTAAAGTTATGCATAGATTGGACCAAAAATATCACTATTTATCTTCAATAACCTTTCTGTATTGGTTATCCAATTGGCAAAGAGGGTTTTTTTTTGGCTTTTATGAAAGATACACACTTACCTGCGGTACAACATCTTGAAGAAATGTAACAACACTTTCCATATATGACTGTTCTCTGGAAGACAAGAAAAAGGAGTTGTTAATTATCTGGCATGTCTAAAATAGGATGTGAATACATTGCATGGACATAAACACGAGTGCATGCACCACCAAGGAAATGATGCATGTTATGTTTCAGTTTAGATTGCCTGCTAAATGCTGAATAGAACAGAAAGAAAAATCTTAAAAAAAAATCTCTATTTTTATAAGGATACAGACTTACATTTGCACCATATGGTAGAAGCAACTTTAATTTCGCCAAGTATTTTATAAACAAACTAATTGGTTTGCAGTGTCAAGACTAACATGCAAACCTCCATACTTCCCTTACAGTGTTACAGGAATATCAAGTTAACACATAATGGATTTTGGGCAAAGTACTGAAAAGTCTGGGACTCACTACCTTAATAAACACCCAACCACGTAATGTAATGAAACCACAGTCTGCAAGGGGGTAATAGGGCAGCAGACTGACAAAATATAAAAGGAAGAGAAAGTTAAGTCAAAGGTGAGCTGGAGTCCTCTTCCCTCCTGACGGTTAAAGCAGGGCAAGCCTTTGGGAAATGTTGCTCAGCTTTTTTCCAGTTGATTCTCTTTTTTGTTTTTCAGTGGCTTTGTGGACAATAAAACAAGCCCTGAGGAAAAGGCCTTAAAAAGAATAGTATCTGGAACATTTCTTTTCCTGAGCAAGAGGAACTACCTGCTGACTTACATGTGCTATGTAGCATGTTGAAGTCAAATTGCTGGACCCACCTACTGTCAGCTTCCAAGATAAAACTGGCTAAGAACAAGAGGAAGGCATTTTCAGTACAGTGCATTTAGGCCTGTAAAACTCACTCCTCCTGGCAATGCATTAGCAGCTGCAATTAAGCAGGCGATGATATATGCTGCAAGATAGTTTAAATGTACCAGAACAAAATGTAAGGCTTTTTTTTTTTTTAAGATTATTTTACATGAGAGGTGAGCCAAGTATGCTGTGCAGCTAATGAGCAACAAAATAAGGCTGGTGTATATGCAAGAAATGTATATTTTCTATAAAGCATGGCAACTGATTGCTGGAACAATATGCACTGTGTTCAACTGCTGATGTAAATCTAAACAAAGAGAATTAGCAAGAGAATTTTCCAAGCTCTCATCCACCAACAAGCTTTGGAAGATTCCAAATTTAGGATTATTTTTGGTAGACATTCTTTACATATTAAATAAGACCTGTGTTGTTCAAACTCGGCACATGAATCACAAGAAAGAAACTGGATCACCATTAACAGAGTTTGTAGAACTGTGTGGGAAATCCAATTTCTTCATACCAAAAAACTTAGTTACTTCCTAGTTTTTCTCCTAAAACAGAACTGTGCAAATATTATGCGCATACCAAGAAAAGATTACATCTTTTAAACAATGAGACTTCCTCCAGCAAAGACAGTAGTATGGCAGAAGACATAAGTTTCTGCATACACTTTTATGCCACAGACTGTAAATCGAGACCGACAAAACTGAATTTAAAAATTAAAAAAGCTAAACAGAATTTATTGTAGTGGTTAGATAGAAAAGTTGGCCATAGGAGTCCTGTTTTCCTCCTCTTCTTTCCGCAACTAAGCTACTGGATGTCCTGACCAAGTCATAATTTTTCCATGCCCATTTGTAAAAAAGAGGTGCAATACAGTATAATTAATGTATGAAATTCTCAGGTGATAGTCCATCAGCAACCATCATAACAGTACAGTGGTAATGACTTAATTGCTTATTTCAGAGATGAAAATGAACATTGAACCCTTCCAAGGTACACTGCTTGTGGATAAGCAAGCAGATGTGTTTTGTTCAGTGAATGTAACCTAAATCTCTCCTGGAAAGAAATTATGTCATGTGGAGCAGCTAGAGTGCTGCAGGCTAATAACTTCAAAATGCTTATTTTTAAAACCCAAGAGATTTCTAACTAGCTTCTAAGGGGGGGACTGAAATCTGTGTTTGAGGCCAAGCACAAACCTGTCTTTTGCACGTGCCCCTCTTATGTTTTGTACAATGAATGTTGCTGTTATTTATATGTGTATAACCTAGGATTTCAAAACAATGGCAGAAGGCTGAGATTTGTAGCATTTTACCTAAAAAAATGTTAAAATTCTGATATAAAAGAGGATACCTATTCAGGTATCTGCTGTTCAAGTTAGGACAACATAACATGTAACAAATCACCACACTTCACATGCACTTATATGGCATGCAAATAAGTAAAGTACACTGTAGGAACATTTACATGTGCAGCAGACTGTACAGTAACTCACGCTACTGTGCAGTCCTGATGCCGCACAATTATTTTTAGCAGCTACTGTACAGTAGCATCGCAGTTTGTACTGGGTGATGCTATAGCGACAGAGCATCTCACGTAGACGTGCCCTGTAAGTACATAATTAAACTCACCTATAGAATATAGCGAGAGTCCCGATGTTACTTATTGCGTGCATTGTAACATAACTAATATGCAGGGATAACCACTGTACGCACGCAAATTGTTTAAGTGTGTATCTTTCAGCCCTGATGTCCACTCTGTCATTTGATTGTACTGCAGTAAAACTGCATGCTAATTGCAACTATAACCTACTTTGTAACTAATTATACTCTGTTTAAGTGGGTCAGAAACAGTGAAAGGGAAGCGCCTGTCAAGGGGCTGACATAAGAAGCTTTGAAATTGAGGGGAGCTACTCAGTTTGAGGGCTCTCACTAACACAGCACTGACAGCAATGCATGTTGATGCACAGTGCTGCGATATTAGCATTTCTTCCCTTCCATAGTAGCCTGGGTTGCAAGAACCTTCTTCTTTATACAATTCTCACGGAATTATAGGAACAACTTTATTCTATTTGCTCCAGGTCAGACCAAACAGATCCTGATTTGTTTGCTCATATATATTAGCTCTTACATGCACGTAAGAGTTGCCAAAGCAGGTAGAAGGTGTAAGCATTTGAATACAGTGCCATACTGCAATGACAATTCAGCAGCATAACATCACCCCTAAAGGAATTCTGTTGCTACACAACAGCTTATGACAGGCAAAGCCAAGTCCACTGGTTTTCTGGATCCTCTCAATGAGAAAGTCCACCGTGCTTCTGTGAGTGAAGGGTGGTGATTTAGGAGGCATGAAAAAAGCAAGACTCTCTTACTTATATGCTGTGTTTTGGCTGGCCATAAATTCTTCTGTGCTAGCACCACAATGAAATCCAAAACTGCACTCATTGGCACATTATCTTTCCATGTTGTAACTTAACATCCTCTCACATGAATGAAATAAATAAGCACAAGGCTGGGAAAAATGTTTATTTATCAAAATGTCCCCTGTAACACAGCAAACCAAGGGTCAAACTTGTTACAGCTGCATTATAGCCAGCATAATATTTTTGCTTGCTAAACACATTTGTTTTGCAATCTTCTCCTTTGTTTATAAAGGTAGACGATTATCTATGATGCAACTTGGAAGGGCTGGTCAACATGTTGGTTACTGCCCTAACAAGTGTCCTTGGTAAAGAGGCTGCCTACTGTGTACCATCTTGGGATGCTGGAAAGAGCAGGGCATGGACTTTTTTTCCCCCTGGAAAATTCTCAGCACAACAAAACTTCCCTGTTTTAGCCATTCCCTGTTGGTTTTGTGAGGATGTTTGTACCAGGTACTTGTTGTACAACAATCCTGCGGGCATTTCAAATAGCGTGACTGGACGTCGTATAAAATACGCTTACGTGACAGCCTGCGGGCGAACCACAACTCCCCCGGTACATCGGCTAGGACGACGGGGAGATTCTGCTGCCATTGCTGCTTTGCAGATACCTACAGATGGGAAAGTTTTAAAAGCAATTACTTTTATATATAAATGTTAGTCCTCCTTTTTCTCTTCACGATGACCATTCAGCTCGCAAGGAGGACTCAGGGTTTCGGGGTACGAACACCCTGCATCACTCAGGCCCCTGCGACGTGTTACATCTATTACACAATTAACTGGCACATTTAGACCAGCCACAAGCATAGTCACGATCACGCAATTAGATGGTGAATCGCGAAATAACCCTAAGCGGGCTGCAAGTGCAAAATACGATCGGTCACAGGCGCCAAGTCATACACAACAAATGCAATAAAAGCAATTATCACACAGTAAAAAAGTCACAGCCATCACAGAGAAGTAGGGCAAGGAGAGACCTCCCCCATGCTCCCTTCCCATCCCCCCTTCCAGTGCCAACCCATCCCCCCTGAATCCCCCCTCACCCCACATCCCTTCCCACAATCGCCGCCCGGCCCCAGCCCCAGCCCCAGCCCCGGGGCGGTTGGCGCGGGCACGGCGCAGGGGAAGCCCCCGGCAGTGCTCAGCCCTGCTCCCGCAGGGCGTGTGGCGCGGGGCGGGGGCCCAGCAGCCCCTCACAGGCGGGAGCGCTGCCAGGGACAAGCCCCGGGCTGCCAGGCGGAGGGGGTCTCAGGGCATGGCCGGGCCGCGACCGTTGGCGAAAGGGGTGAGGTGACGGGGGGTCACCCCGCCCGTACCTGCCGCGTCGCCCCGCTCGCGCTGACACTGTTTGGGATCCTCGCTCTGGCACTGACACACCGCGCCCCGCCAGCCAATCGCGTGGCAGCGGAGGCGGTGCCTAGCCGACTCCCGCCCAATCGGAACCCCCGCTCTGAGGCTTGGGGCGGGGCTCCGCTGCCATCATGGGTGATTGCCACCCCTCTCCCTCTCTCTCCAGGCTCGGTTGAGCGAGCAAAGCTTATCCAAGCAGGGTGGGTGACAGGGAGGAGGGCGCTTTGTTTACATCCGGGTCTCGCGAGAGCCGGCGCGAGAGCCCGGCGCACGTGGACGGGCGCCTGCCAATCCCTAACCCGCGGCCAATCGTGGGGGAAGGAATCCCCCAAGGCCCGCCCACTTCCAGTCGGCCTGAGCGCTGTTTACCTTCCGGGAGGGGGCGTGGGCGTTGTGCGTCATGACGCAGACCCCGGAAGTCCACGGGGCGGCAGGGTGCGGCGCGTGGGCCGGAGAAGTCCAGGGCTCAGGTGAGTAGGCCCCAGCGTCCCGAGCCCGTCCTCACAGGACAGCCTGGGGCTCAGGTTCCGGCTGGGCAACAGCTGGTCCCCTCCCCCACAAAAAAGGTTTTAGTCCTGAAGTGCCTAACCAGGAGAGAAGCATTTTAATATCATTTAAAGCATTATAATCAAGCGTCATGTTTACGCTTACTTTATTATAATGCTTCCAGTGAGCCTAAACACGTTATTATAATGCTTGAAGTGTTTAGGATCGCTTAAAGCATTATAAAAAAAAGTGTTTTAGAGCTGCCCGCTGTGAATTTTGATACTTTTCTCTCATTTTTGACTCACATATCGCTTGCCTCCACTGCAGTTAAAGTGTGTGAGGTTGGGCTGCAGTTGCTCTCGCTGCCTGTTAAGAGCAGAGGATAAAACTCATTATTATATAAAAATGGAGTAGAGCAGGGGTTCTCAGACTGTGGCGTGGCAAGCCCCTGGGGCATCACAAGCAACGTATAAGAGGGCTGCAGACTTCCTGGGGGGGAGGGGAGGGGAAGTATAGATGGTGCAAACTCCCCATCCCCTGTTACCACCATCCAGCACTCGGTCTCCCAGGGTTTGAGAACCCCTGGAGTAGAGAGCGACTGCTCTGGAGGGGAGTGTTGGTCAGTTTTCAAAATGGAAAACAAGCAGCGGGTGAGGCCCTACATCCACGAATGAAATTGTGCTTGTGGGACATACGTGCATAGTTTGCTTGTATGTGTGTGCACAGCCATAACGCATCCCCCTCAACAATTCGTAGTGCATACAAAGCCATTTTATTTAATCTCTGCTGAATTTATGCACAGCAAGTGAGATATTTAGCTCAGTGTATTGAAAAGATCCTTCCCTGCTTACAAAGACTTAACATCTCTCCAGTCTTATTAATGCAAAGCTGTTTGAATTTCTTAGCTATTAAGGACATACTAAGTGCCTTGAAATATACGAATAAAAAAGACTGCAGTTCATTTAATCAAAATGCTTAATAGGCAAGAGTTGCAATTAAAAGTGGCCGTTAATAGTTCAGGCTTACACAAATATTAGAGTTCAGTTGATCAGAAAAAACTCCCCAGTGTCTCTACATGTTTTTAAAAACTGTTTCCATATGCAAGTTTTTATACAATAAAAGTCCTGATCCCTAGTTAAAAAAAAACAACAACAACAACAAATATTTGTAGTTCTCAGTTATTGTCCACTAGCAGCAGAAATACATTTCTTGTAGGGACCAGCCTAGACCTGCAGTATTTTAATCTACAAGGTAGTGTTGCATTCATTTCATGAAACAAACTGAATTTTCAGAAAGCCTTTCATTCCTCTTATAATTTCTGTAACCATAGCAACGTGTAGATAGTGGAGATAATTTTAGCCCAGGGTTTTGTTGTTCCAGTTGCAGTGAACATGAGTCCAAAAATAGCTTCCCTAGCCACTGGCAGTTTCAAAATACTGGTTTCTCGCACATTTAAAAGCAGGTCACATATGGGAGCCTGACTACAGTTAGGTTCACATAATACAAATACATCCAGTATAAAATATCAAGCTGTATACTATCTGTAGCAAAAACAGCTAGTGGTATTCTGTTTCATAGTCCATGTATTAAAATAAAGGATGCACATGATGGCCAAACAAACCACATGCAAACTGAAGTGGTCAACCCAGGAGAAATATTTAGAAGAGAAAAACTTGGTGAAGATAGGAAACTTTAGTAATCAGAAGTGTGCCGACCAGAAGGCAAAGGCTTAAAATGCAGTTGCTGCTAGTATTGGTTAGATACCTTCAGGGAAACAATGCAACCTTTACCCAGGATCCTATTTCCAGCCCATTGGGACCCCAATAGAAAAAAAACAAAACAGTCCATCTATGTAACGGTGGGACAAAAATTTCATATCAGCACGTGGTTTTTTTCAGAACAGCTAGCAGGAAGTCCAGACCCTTTTAACATGCATTGTTTGGATAGAAAAGGTTGGTTAACTTGATTTATGCTCAACTCATTTCTCATGTTAAAATATTTTACTGTTAGTAATGCTGTTTGTTGCAGTGGCACTTACTGCATGAAGAAACAGCAAAGCTATAGCAATTTCCCACTGCCATCCAACATCCAGGTTATGAAACTCTTGACTTTGAGCTTTTGTTAAAGTGGCCCAATTCCCATATTTGAGGGCTCGCTTCCTGCTGCAAGCATGGCTGGAACAGATCCAGCCCTAGCATAAGTAGTAAATGCTCACAGAAAGAACTGAGCATCTAGACACTTGGGTTCTTATTTTTCACCTCAGTTTGAGTATATGCAAGGTACTTCACCTTTGTAGTCCAGCTCACCTGTTCATTAAAAGGCTGTAATACTCACCTCATGGGGTGTGGCAAGAATTGAGGTTTCTGAAGTATGTTCAGTCCCTCTGGTCTTTGGGAACAATAGTATTACATTCATTATGTTTAATTAAATACTTTGGTTAGTTGGTCAACACTTGTTTTCAAAATAATTATCTTCATGTTGTAAAGCAAATAAAAAGGAACTACTGTAATTAACCACCAGACTCCAGCGCTGTTCACTGATTCTAACATATGCACCCTTTGAATAAAATGGAATGGATTACTACAGTCCCGGTATTTTCTCATGGTGCTGGAAGCCCCTTGTGGGGGGACAGTAAGATGAACCACCTTGCTGGAAGTAGCCGAGCTACCTTCAGATCAAAGTGGAATGGTGCTCTGATGTCATTATTGTTGGCCACAAAGATTTCATGTTAAAAATCCATTCGCAATGCTGAAGGCTCATTGTGCCAGGGATCAAACTTGATTCAGTGAAGGTGTTGCTAAAGAGACCTGGATGATGCCTGCCCTGTCCTAGCAGTTAAACTGGGACTGGTTCTAAAAAGGTAGAGTTGTTTGATGACACCAGAACTGCAGCAGCTCCTCCCTCTGGTGGATACAAGCATCAAAGAACATCCTATTCCTCCTCCCCTCCAGTTTTTCTCTGCCAGGTGAGTTCATATAGGGCCTAGCTGGGAAGTGCATCAAACTTGCACAAAAAATGGTAGATACTTGCAGGGGCATCAACTCCCAAAAGGTAGGCAGAATATTTTTAATTGTAGAATTAGTGGCAGTCTCTCTAGCTAGTGATGGCTAGAGATTGGAAAATTAAGGAACAAGTCACAGGTGGGAAGGAGAACTGGTCTCGAAACAAAGGCTGTTAACTGTGGGGACTAGTTTTGTATTTGCAACATTCCTCATGGATAAGCATTTAAAAACGTAAGCTTTCAATTTCAAGACACTGCACATATTTTAAGAAAAAGGCACCCCCAGCAAGTTTTCACTTTTTATTTAGGTGAACATACATATGGTCTACATATGCCATAAAACCTGTAAGTCATAAAATAACTTAAGTTGGAATAATATTAGCAGCACCACTAGTTACTGAAATGGCAGAAATGTCATGCCCTTGAGGCACACATTTGAAAGGGATATACCTGTCTGCGTAAAAATGTCATCAGTCCTTCCAGGAGAATGGAGATGCTTTTTTGTAGGACAGTTTGGGGGCTCAGGTTTCTTGGAAAATATAAGAGACACTTTTTTGCTAAATACTTTTGACGACTAAGGTTACAAAAGATACAAGTGAATAAGATGCTGCATAGTATTTTAATTAAGATAAAGAAATTGACATTGAGCTGTGTAAAGCAAGACTCAACATCTCCGCTTCCACATACATTTCATTTCTGAGTAGAGAAATCTAAACTTTAAAAACAAAAAATAGACCTAGTGTATTCTCTAAAAGACACACTTTGGGTAGAACGTATAATACTACGAAAATACATCTCTTCCATTTTGTTTAATAATTTACTTTAGTTAAAAAGTTGTGAAATCCTCATCACAAGAAGCTTATACAAATTCATGACTTGAGTAAATTAACAAAAAAAGATTAGATTTTTTTAAAACAAGGTTTAGCCCTGTTGTAAAAATTATACAAAGGAAAAAAAAAAGACTACATTTGTATGAAGGAATACAAATTTACACACATTTTACAGTGACTTGATACCCTACACATCTACAAAATTCACAGTTATAATACAAGCAATATAAGGCTGGGATAAAGCTGTTTGATACCAAAAAAAAAAAAAAGTTTCCTACTAAAAAAAAAAAAAATAAGATAAAGAGGAAGAGTTTCAAACTTTTGCAACAACTTCTAAATTCTAATCCGACCAAAATATGCTCCATTACATACATACCCTTCAGCAAACGCATACTGCTTTTCTCGGCTGGTGGAACAATGAGTTACCAAGCTTCTTCTGGCCCCGTAGGCTTCGCCGCATGGTGAGCTTGTTCGAGTTTTTGCGCTGGGGAGTTGTGGACAGGCCTTCTGGTTGGACAGCAATGCTGCGACTCAGGGTACGCCGTGGCTTCTTCACAGCCGGGCCAGAGTTGGATTCTTCTAATGTCCTTTTAAAGTTTGCTGGGGGTGTCCTCTCTGTTTCTTGGGCTTTTGTCTGACTGTTAGGAGACACCTTGAAGCTTTTTTGGTCCGTGCTTGAGTTTGCTGAATTGGAAGGTGAGAGGGTAACTGACAAACCGTTGCTGTAAGATTCGTGTATCCTCAAAGCTAGCGCTTTGCTGCAGTTCTCCTCCTGCAGGCCTGGATCCTTAGAGGATGCTACCACTGATGGTAGACTGCTTTTGGCAATCTCACTGGTCAGCTCAGAATATTTATCTAAGATCATGTTACTATGTATGAGGGAGGGAACAGACTCAGAGGAGTTCAGTCGCGGCCATGGATCCTCATCTAAAAGCTGAAAGGAGAAAAAAAGAAAATTCATTATGCCAAGATATGCATACCTGTACTGCCCCAGGCCATGGCTGAAATGAAGGGTTCTCTGGGCTCTTTATGCCATGTTACTGAAGCTTCTTAGAGAGACAGAGATCTCCCAACTCCGGATGCAAAAACTTATACTTTTTCTGGGGCAGGGACAGGAATTCTGGATGCAAGTTGAGAGCTCCACCTGTGTACAAGTATGACATCTATTTAAAAATCATAACATCTTCAATGACATCTGTTTAATCTCAGATCACAGATAATAGGTCTGCCATTCAGTCTTTCAGAAGGCTGTCTTGACCTTACTAAGCATACGCGTATTTTTTCTTTTCAATGGTATACAATAAAAAAAGCAAATCACTGATTACACAATCAACTTGCAATCTTTCATTGTGTCAGAAGCCCAAAGTCGAGAATGATGTGCGTAGCGTGTCCCACACACTCCCAACCCTCAGGGATCTTGTTTGTAAAAACAAAGTCACTGTTTCCATCCTTCAAAAGCATCATGGCAATGTCTACATAGTGTTCTTAAGATTAAAAATGCCCTTGAATGGCCAAGTACGATTAGGACAGATCAGCAGAAGCTCTAATAATACTATCCATAAAGTCTATGACAGACATTTATAAAAGACATTTGAAAAGGTTATAATTTCACTCTGTTCCAGCGCCAACAAACATGTAGGTTACCCATTTTGAAGGGATCTGGGAATGCTTCTTTAACATCCTCAATTATATTTTTGAAACTGGTTCTCTATCAGGCTTTTATCTTAGCAGTATCTTGCATAACACGTTATGCCATGAGAGTGGTATTGCTCAATGTAGATATGGTTACACAAACAGGAACATTAAAGGAGAAAGCTGAGGAGTTTGGGATGATGTGGGGAGAAGAAGAAAAAGCAACATGCTGGACCTGGATCAGGCACGATTCATTCCTGGGCAATCGGCTGCAGACAGCACTAAGCTGGATTGATCTTGACAACTTCAAAACCCATTTTTTGATTCTAGAACAAGACAATTCAGTGCTCTCCACTCTTAATAGTTGAGCCCCTCACCACAGATCTGAACATTCATATTAAGAGCCTCATCAGTAGTATCTTCCTATCGGCGGATATTTCACACCCATAACACAATGCTGATGATGAGATCAGGCTAGTAAAATTCACGTGACCCATTTGAACGGGTCAGTCATGCAGCTAATTTTGATCATAAGCTTCCCTGAAGTTTTAGGTACTATGGTTCTGATCCTTCTCATCAGTAGCGGCCTTAGGGGAGGGGGAGGTCAAACTAGGCGACTGCCCAGGCCCCCACACTATAAAAATTAATTACACTGAATATCTGTATTATCAATATTGTATTAAGATACTTTCACTGCAGTTTGATGGATAGGGCAAAGTGAAAGTGAAAGTGTCCGACTTGCTTCTAGGTTATCAAAATTAAGCCTCTAAAAGGGCCCCAAATGACTCTCTTGCCCATGGCACCAACAACCCTAAGGCCACCACTGCTTCTCATGATATGGTTATTAAAACACCTTAGTTCCAGTTTGCTAATAGACAACAAATACTTATAATCTTTCCCCAAACACAATAATGCCAAATGTTTTACAGAAAGGAGCTCCTAGTTAAAAGAGACCTACTAAATCCTGCAGATCTTATTCCTGCCAAGCGCTTGATAAAACAGAGCTAAGTACCTGGGTGTGATATCTCAATGTTGTGCTTGGAAAGAGCATGAGTTTCAGGACAATGTGGTCACCGTTGAGGCCTTGTCTCCACTACAAAGCTTTGCTTGCAAAACTCTACTTCTGCCAGCAAAACTCAAAGTGCCTCAAATCTCTTCTGTGCGGACACAGCCTTCCTTTTTGCCAGGAAAGTTACTCCACATCTGCCAAACGGTGTAAGGCTTCTGCCTCCCGCCACAAAGCCAAGAGAATGGACGTGCAGACTCCCTTCAGCACCCCCAAGGTGCATGTGACACTGTGGTGGCACAAGGGCTGAGCAGAACCACACAGAGGCGCTGGCAGCAGGTAGGTGTGTATGTGCTTGACAGCCTGGCACCGATTAGACGGCCACCCCTCCCAACCTGTTCACATAGGACTAAACCCCTCTAGCACGTAGGCTGTATACACTTGAACTGCCTCCCCCATACCTTCGCAATACTAAAGTCAAGAGCTTTGAGATGACAAACTCTAGGACTGTTTCCCTAACGTTCCCCCTCTGCTCCCGCATTGTCAGAAGGAAAGTTCTCTCAAAGCAATTCTGTGCTCTGGTGAAAATGTATTTTTTAGTTGGGCATGTGGAAAATTAGAAGCTCAACTCGAGAGTCAAACTTTGCTATGTATATATCTGCAAAAAATCTGGCCACCAAGCTGGCTTGAAGGGACTGGAACTGGACAACATCATTGTTTAGAAAAAAAGAGTTGTACTGATTTTGCCTTGCCAAATATACTGGCTGCAAGATTGGAGAAATTACTTTCACTGTATTTTTGATATAGAGTTTGCTGGGCACAGTGAAAACAGATCAGCCCCTCACCGACTCAGAAGAAGTTAAAAATTACGGACGTTTACATAACCGTTCAGATTAACGTAACGTTATGGCAGGGGAATTCACTGCCAGGGAGTGTCAAATACAAGACCGCGGTACAGTCCGGAGAGTTTCAGGACACAAGTCTTATCCTTCCTCACGACTGGGAGGGACTGGAGCGGTTCACTTTCTCCCAGAACACCATGTGTGAAGGGGTGCTGAAGGCAGAAGTCTGACTTGGACTCTGTGACTGATTATACTCCTCGCAGGTCAAGTTCATCTGAACTTCTAAAACTGAGCTGGTTTAGTTTAATAAGCTTGCCATTTTACTACTGAAGCAATGCACTCCTGCTGTACCCATGCCCTGGCTCTCGTAAGTATTATTTTAGGTTTCGTGTCATTTGACTTCCATAGAAACTAGGGCTGCCTTTCCCAGGCCTGAATTTTACCCACCAGAGTTGCTTAAAAGCAGTGTACTGTTTGAATGGAAAACCTTGCTGGCCAACTATTCTATAAATCCGAGCATGGAAATCCGCACTCCTTGCCATGACTGGCTTCTCAATGAACTGAAACGCTTCTCCCCATTGTAAAAACAAAAAAGCAAACAAATAAAGCAACATATTACTCAGGCCAATCTAACAAATTGAATGCACATGCAATCTCCTTTTTTGGGCTCTCTCAAAAAAAA
>JAGPOW010002118.1:13641355-13661260 GCA_030014935.1 Caiman crocodilus | reverse complement strand
GAGAACACATTTTTTCTCCCAGCTAAAAACTTCCAATACCACATGCTGTCACTACTATAAAGCCAGTTACTTTAAAGTATTACAGAACAAGGGTAAGACACTCCTCCTACATCCCCAGCTTCTGTCCACACAAAGGAGACACTGACCATATAACGAGCACATTGCTGACACTGAAGCCCAACACGAAAGGCTTCAGGGAGACTTCAAAAAAAGAGTCACTCCATCTATACTGCATACAATGTGTAGCCATGAACTACGTCGCACACTGCAAATTAAAAAAAAAAGGAGAACGGATTTCTTAATGACAGAAATGGATATGAAAGCGAACTCATATTCAACCCATTCATAAAAATAACCAGTCGCATGTTCCTCCTTACTAATTGATTGCCCTAATATAAATCTTATGTAAAAATCGGATTACATCCCTACTGAAGCCTGGAATGTTTTAACAAACAACTGAGTTACAACATACTCGGATTTTAATCCAATCCAGCCCTTCTCCCCTCAAAGCAAAAACATGCATCAAAAATAACTTAAATCACACTCTTCTCTTTAAATTTCCTCAACAGTTGTTTTCTTTTTTTGGCATTCAAGAGGACATTTGAGGGGGAGGAAGGAAGAAACCAACCTGATTAGCTTTGTAACTTTTTTAATAACTCCTCTACTAAGTTTCTATCCTACAAGTACAAAGGAACCACTAAATGCTCTCTTCTCAGTCTTAAATAGGCAGCCTTGCTGAGAAGCATGACAAATCTAGACAACTCTGAAATCGTGACCATTTAACTCATCCTGGCTGGCTTGAAACTGAAAAGGGAGAAACAAAACAAAGAAAAGCAATAAAAACAGAAACAGTTTAAAACGTTTCTATAATGAGCCACGAGAGGGCATCTTTACCGCAGTCCTGGGGAGATCAGGCAAGTGCAGTGTCATATATTTCTACACCGTGGCAATATCCAAAGCTATTAAAACTCACTGCGAGGAAAAAGGGGCAAAACTATCAGGAGGCCAAAGACAAGAGCACAGACAGCTCAGCTACCTGGAAACCACTGAGGCATGTAATCTTTTACTACACCATAAAACACAAAAGTATTTCTTGAATGCTGGTAGGAAGCCTTCTTCAATATACTTTGCAAAGAAATGTTAGGTGCACTAACAGCAAAGCCTGGGGAGGCATGCACACTGACTTCATTGCATCTTTCTGGGGCATCTTTCATAAGCACCATACTCACTGCAAAGTCAACAGAAGTCAAAGTAGATTTGAGGAACCAGCCAGCCAAGTGAATACAGCAGTGGTACAACTTGGAAAGCTTCACGTTAAAAAAGAACTAAGCACCCAAGATGTACTGGATGAGCAAAATGTGAAAAATGAACTTACAGACAGTGATGTGTGAGCGGAGAGGGGACAGCAGGAAGTGAAAGTATGAAACATGGACAGCTGCCTTGCAATTTCTGATCTGGACTCAAGTCCCTCAGTGAGCACTAAGAAGGCATTTCAGGCACCAAAAGGGACAGCCATTTCACGACTGGATTTTGACAAGATGTAAAAAAAAAAAAAGGACACAAGGAAGAAATAGAAGAGTCTATTGTCTGGAAGTGGAAATAACGGATTCTGCATTTATGAGAATATTCATTACAGTTTTTAACACGCCCAAGGAAGAGAAAGGGAAGGTTGTGCTCTGAGGCTCTAGAGACAACCGGGGGGGGGGAGAAGTACCCTTCAAAGTAAATGGATCCACGTGTCTCGACATGAACCACAGCTCAAGCAACAAAACTCAGACTTGCCACTGCACAGGAACTGAAGGGTGTATTCTCCATTTTATCCAGGTCCACATATGTATTTGTTTCAATAAAACACTTTTCCGGGGGTTCTGCCAACTGGTGAGGTACAGCTCTAGGATCGCATGGAAGGCAACAACTCTTTCCGCCATATTAACTTTGCTGTAAATACAAATACTGCAGATTTACTGAGTTTGCAGCAATGTTACTCTGCAATTAACTAAATTGAGTGTGTCCAAGAGAGCCCACCTGGCCTGCAGAGCTGCTTTGTATGGTTGGAGCTGCTGCCATAGCACAGAGCACATGGTGCCAGCTCTGGTCTGGCACAGAGGATGTGGTGGGAGCTGGAGCCTTTGCCACGTGCCCCAGGTTGGAGACAGAGCTGCTGCTGCCTCCCCCCACTCCACACACCTGCTCCGGGCCAGTTATATCTGCTGCATGCTCCAGGTTGGAGCCAGAACTGCTGCCGCTGCTTCCTCATGCCCCAGGTCCAGCCCAGAAAGAGCCCTGGAGTCCAGATCTAGCCTCCGGTATAAAGCGAGTTTGACACCCCTGGGCTAAATGAAAGCAAGATGTGAGCATAGTCGGAATAGCTCAGAAAATGAAAGTTATTTCCTGTCATTCTGACTCATGTGGATTTCCTTTTCTTGATTTTTTTCCCCTTTGAGGTAAGAGGTGAGCCTTTGTGAAAAGGGAAGTAATTCTTGACACAGAGGGAGCAGCTAATTTCTGTTAATGACTGTATACCAAAAATATCTGGATGCCTTTAACTGAAGTTCATGTTTTAGAGTGATGGTTACTTAAAGGGAAGCAGATAAACAGTAGGAAGATTTTAAGTCTGCTGGTGTGCATGGAGGGCAAACACCTGTATGCCTAGGGTTAATCTGTGAGGAGGAATCCTCAAACTGTTATTCAGATGCTCTGAAGATTTTCCATTTTAAGAACAAACATTTCATAAAGAGACACCTACGGAACCTAGGCAATGACTTTCCATCTCTCATATCCACAGGCATCTACAATTCAAACTGCAATTTAGCAGGGTTGATCTCTACACGGTCTCATGCGCAAATAACCAAACAAGCAGGCATCCTGGGACAACTGCGTCCACTCTGCACAACTGATTTTTTTTTTTTTTTTTTTTAACAGTGTGTGAAAACTAAATCTTTATGCAAGGATCCTAATGATACTGGGCCCTCTGCCTCAGGGTTTTGATGCAAGCAGGTTCAGAGAGCTTTACAAAACCATCCTAGTGCTCAGCAGGCTACTCTGACAGGTTGCTCCCATCTCGCTCCACACTGGTCAGCAGTCACACAGATACTATGCATTTGGAACGCAGTGCCCCAAAATACAGTCCACCCATTTCAGGTGTCAGCAGCAAACCGAACACATTTATAACAGTCAATCAGAGGGAAGCCCATGCTGTCAGAACCTGCTTGATTCAGTTTGCTCTACTGGATCGAGTACGTGGATTAGACCTCCTAGGTTACTTACCCGATACCCAGCCTCTTACCCAGATACCATGACCAAATCATCATCAAAATACACCCAAGTGTTGCTCCAGCACCAGATGCTAGAGGCTGGCAGGTTAACCTAACTAGATTAGAAGTGTAATTAAAGTGCTGCCCATCTGCTTCTGTACATCTGGAAATACTTTTTTAAAAATAGGGCCAGAGAAACAATTTCACCATGGCCTTTCCTCAGCATGTTCAGTCAAATCTCTGCAAAACCCTTCATTCCTGGCTGGCACATGGGAGAAAGGAAGCAGGAACTGTGAAATATTTGACACAAACAGCAGGGGCTTTGAGGGTAGGGAGAGGGAACAAGAACTCCTCCCATCGGGATGGTGCAGGTGTTAAGTTGTGAAGGCTCATTACAAACCTGAAGTATCAGGCGAATGGCGTTCTGCCGTGCCATTCGTATTCCTGACCCAACAAACTGGGCACAACCCATAGTCAGCTACTTTTTTTCCTCCCCTCACTCCCCGCCCACCACATCTTTCAGTAGTAAAGCTTAATTTATGCATGAATATCCTGCACATTGCATCAGAAGAGCTGAAAGCATTCTATATGCATTTCCAGAGCACCAAGTACAAGCTTGGCACTTGCTTCTTCTGTACAGGAGACAACTTAAACACCCCTGTGAGTTATTTAAAAAGCACAAACATACTGCATGCTGTTTAGGTGCACAACCTTGGGAGCGAAAAGAAACCATGCACTTTCCTAAACTTTATGTAAGCAAAGCTCATAAAGTACAGAATAATTTGTCCACTGTGGATGTAGTGATATCAGCAACCCCAAAATGAACTAGTTCCTTTTGTTTCCTAGGTTCTCATAGCAGCCCTTTGACAGCTGCTTCCCCTTCACTGACACTACTTATTCTGCAGGTCAACAAAGTACATCACAAAATACAGAGGAGGATAGAGCTGAAAAATGCTATGCACTTAAGCAACATATGCACTTAACCAATATGCAGCTAATCAATGTTTGTTAGAAGATAAGCAACAGGCAAAAAATTGAGGCAACATCATATCGGGCATTTAAGTGAATTACCCTCTTATTTGATATGCACATAAGTAGAATATACTATAGATGACTTCATGCATTACTTAAAAAACATCCACCACTGCAGTGGAAAGCAGATACAACTGAGTAGTGTACAGTACCACTGCTTAGTTTTGGGCAGAAGGATACTGCATCTAACCTGAACAGCAAGAATGAACTATGGGAGGACAAATTTGGCTGGAATGGCTCACATTATGTGCCAATATCCTCTCTGTTGTCCAAATATTTGAATGACAGTGTTTCACTATGGCACCTACAGTGCCTGTTTCTCAGGTTTTTGGCTACATTCCTGGGTTTAGAAAAGGAATTAAAAGAGGCTTCAAAATGATCTTGTCCCTAATTCCATTAACCAGAATAAAAATATCAGAATAAAAATAGGTTAATGAATAGTCATGAGAGAAGAAAGTTGGTAGAAATTCATGAATACAGTGCAATGTCAGAATATGAAAGACCAGGTGCACCCCCCACATAATCAGTTTGCCTGTGTTGAGAATTTTGTAATCTCTTACCATAATGTGCCAACTTTCAGTAATATCAATAGATTTACTCCTGATAATGCCTGCTCAGGCAGGACAGAATTGCCTGTTCATCAGACTGTTGTTCCCCTAATAAATTCTGGCCTAGGCATCTTTGTTCGTGGTGCTAGCACCTTGGCAAGAAGAGCCATGATGCCCAAAACTGGGTAAAGTGAGGCCACTTTCTGCACTAGTAACCAGCAGAATCAACTACAGCATTGGTAATAGAAGAGTATATCAAGCCTGACAGTTATTAGCATCAGAGCAAATTGCTCTGCTTGGAAAGGCTCCAGCGTAGGAAGTGTTCATGCCAACCACGGTAGCAAGGCTGGGAGCCAGCCAAGTGGTCAAACAGGCTTCAGTAACATAAATACCAACGGTTTTAGTTGTGGTAGGTCTGCTGTAAGCAGCTTTTGAGGCCAGCATGCCCCTCATGAAGTGAAATCCTGTTTCCAAACTGTGAGTGTCTGTGCACCATCTGGGTCCGACAGAGAGAAAAGCAGCTGCTGCGTTCCTTTTCCCAGGAGGTTGGCCATGCCTCATCGGAAAGAGATATGAAGAGGTTGCAGTCTCCTCAAGCAAAGCACACAAACACTAAAACACTGATGTTCAACTCATAGTAAACTTGGTGTCTTCAGGCCATGTGAGAGAAAGAATGCCCTCTTTTAAAGGACCCAAATATTCTGAGCTTTGAGCTGACAGAAGATAGATGGTCCTCATTTCTTGGACTTGAGACTCTTCAGCAATCCTCTTCATCCACATGATAATCGTAAAGACCACAAATGGGCTTAATAGATGGATCATTCCCTGAATCCCCATCTGCCCAAAGAAACCAGCCAAAACCCTTTTGTGGGAGTTGCTGAGGGGAAACAGACCAGAAGTCACTGGGTTTCTTAGAATTGACATGATAGGCTGAAGATCAGAGAAGCAAAAAGGAACAGCAGATCTTTACACACATTAAAAACTCCCAAGTAACATTTGCTCTTTGTTAGGTAAGGGAACCCAATGTGTGTGTTAACCAGTGGCTGGAGCACAAGGCTGAAATTCATGAACCTGGATTGCATGCTGCTGCTCCGCTACTGACTCATGACCTGGACTTGCTTTGCCAATAAGCACCTCTCGCACAGGTCTTCTGAAGCAGAACGGACATTTGGAAGGTGCTGCTTAAATGTAGCATTACCATAACTTTAAAAAAAGGTGGGGTTTCTTTTCACATTAAAATCACTGAATGGCCACTCCCCATCTCCTCTGCCCCACAACTCAAGCTTACCACCTTGCTTGCTTTGCAGTTAGGGCCAGCAGCTGGACAGCCCTGTTCAAGAGGGATAAACATGTAGCCCATGGGCTCTCACTTGACCGCTGCCACCCAGATTACTCTAGCTGCAGCAGCAACTGGGGCTCAGGACACCCTCTTCCTCCTCCAGTTTCTACGGCATGCCCTCCCCAGCAGGTAGGGCGGAGTGGCACAGCATTGCTATGGTGCAGCCTGCTGCGTCAGGGGAACCAGAGGCCCAGACTGCCTGCGTGGCACAGTGCACTCCCAAGCAGGGGCAGG
Source organism: Caiman crocodilus (assembly GCA_030014935.1). NCBI lineage: Eukaryota > Metazoa > Chordata > Crocodylia > Alligatoridae > Caiman > Caiman crocodilus. Next base: position 13,654,853 of record JAGPOW010002118.1, on the reverse strand, counting down.
GAAGAAAAGAGAGAAAGTGAGCTGCCCCATGCTGGAGTTATGCCCTGAAGCGCAGGGGAAGGAACTGACAATTGGCAGGCAAAGGCTGCCAGAGACTTCTTACTGCCAGCTGACAAATCATGGAGCACGTTCTCCAGGAGCCCTCCGACAATACAGACAAGATCCAAATATGCTTCCTGAACATGTTTTGCCCAATACACTGTGCGCCAATGATCCCTTTTCACGACCTGCTAAAAGCAGTCATCATAAACACATAAGACTAAGTCTTTTCCTTGGCGTCCTGGGCAGCATCAGCGTCCACAGTGCTGAACACAGCAGCATGACCAGTCGCTGTTGCAGTCACAACTACTTTTGTGCCTCCCATGAAGGCAGCACTACTGCTTAGCACTAATGTTATTTTTCAGGTACCTTACATGCAAAAGCAGAGGTGGCACCACAAAGGGAAGCCCCAGACCTTTCACATCTTGCTACAGTAGTACCAGATCTGATCACTTCATCAAGCATACTTGGGTGTGCTTTTATTCCACTCATTCCAAGCAAAGGAGAGCCCAGCATGATCCTCAGCTCAAAGACATACACAAGAACAAGCCAACCTGCTTTATATGAAAGGGGGGCAAGCCAGCTTCACACTGACAAGGATCCAAGTCCTAGTAGATCACATGGCTGTGCCTTCACTAGCCCAGTCAGCAAAAGATGCCCTTTAATTCTATATGGCAAATCAAAATCAACTTTTATTGTATTAGAAACAAGGTCTAGATTGTAAGAGGGCCTAGGAACCAATGAGAAGTAGGTCAATACACCAAGAACTGCCAAAAAAAACTACTGGGAATATATTTTCACTGCTCCGTTTGCAGCGACTTCCTCCTCTAGATAAGATACCCTGACTGTTTCACTGCCTCAGTAATTACTTGCTGTACATGGACACCACTTACCAAGTGCTCGTGCCACTGCCAGGAATGGAATCTGGTCAATGACGGTGCTCCTGCGCACGGGCCCATTGTGAGTCAGCCGAGGTCTCTTCCACACGACCCGATTCACACCGGACTTATTGATCACACTAGACGTATTGTAAGTGAAGAATAAAAGGGGCAGGGCAAAGGTGGACAAGGGGAAGGAGGAAACAAAGAAAACCAGTCAGTTATGCAGTAGCAGAAACAGCTCCCCCCGTGTGCACAGGGTCAATTCTAACTACTGTGGTAGAGCCCACAGCACAGCCGAGCCCTTCAGAAAGCGGGGACTACGATCGCGGGGGGGGCTTGAGCTCAGCTTTGGCAGAAGGGACAAAGGAGACAGTAAGACAGCAAATAAAAGGCTGTAGCGGAGTTCAGCCTGCAGCTTACTCCTCCGACACCAGAGATGGTGTCCGTTTCCCCGAGATGCTGCGCTGGGCAGTATGTCCAAACACAACTGGGGCTGGTCATCATTTTGGCTCTCTCAGCTTTCCCCACCTGCCCCAGCTCCAACAGGCCACAGAAACAGTGCATGGTTAAAAAAAAAACCAAAATAAAACAAACAGCAGCGTTAACCAACTCTTCTTCAGAGGTTTGCCTTGTTGGAGCAGCAGCAAGAGGCGGAAATAAAAGGGGAACAGTCATCAACTGCCCTGAGGCAGGAGGCGGCAGGGAGAGAACGAACGAAAACAGCTTGGCGTGTCAAATGTAACGCCTGCTCTCAGATGTTGAGCAATGGGATTAGTTCACCCGGAAGGAGTCAGAAGGGACAAACAGGAGGCAACACTGCACAGAATAAGGGCGAGTGCAAACCAGGTATTACCTTGAAGAAGGGAGATAAGCCATTTACTGCGAGAAAGGAAATGGAATAAGGTGCTGCTGAAGCTCAGTCTTTAACAATCTAAGGACCAGGTATTAAAGTTTCCTTTATTTCATCCACAACCAAATAAGCACTGAAAGGCTCTGAGGCAACCTCAAGACTCTTCATGCTAACTCTCTTCCACATGCAACATCTGGGACTTATAAGCCCTGGTGTTGTGTTATTCATCTCTGATGCATCAGGGATGAATTTGGGCCCATCCAGTTGGGCACTGTAGCAGGGCAGGGAGGGTCACACACTATGCCCCCGAGGTTCCCTCGTTGACTGCTACCACTAAGGGTCAGATCTAGTTAATTCCACTCTGCAAACACAGACCTTTCGCAGGAAAAGCTTCCTCATTTTCACTAAAACACCCATTTCTCTTCTCCCATAAATTTTCTCTCACCCTCTTTGCACAGGAAGAGATGTCCTGAGAGCACAATCCCACCACACTCCTACTGGGGAAAGCTGATGGAGCAAAAGCTAGAACCCGAAACAATCTATCTGCTGAACTCGCATGGAGAGGAAGTCCCAGGGGGTGCTTCCACTTTCTACTAGAAACTTCAGGATATAGTCAGCATCCTTTACTCAGTTTCAAATCAGTAGGTTTGGAAACCTGTAACTTATGGGCAACTAACCTAGTGAAGGAGCAAGTAATTCTCTCAGAAACCTTCCACCCCAAATGCACTCATCTGCTTCCACCTACTAGGTGCAAATATCTGAAGGTTAATGAGCGGACCGGGTTCTTGCATGAATGACATCAAGAAGAAAACCTTCAGTGATCTCCGTCTCTGAGCTACTCTGAGAAGAGAGCAGTGCCTATCCATCTGGTGCAGAGCTGCAGAATGATGCAACAACCATATTCCAACTCTTTCTGATACATTTTAGTGTCAGCCACTTCAGGGAAAAGAAACCCAAACTCAGGTTCAGCAAATAAACGAGGTGTTCACATTCAAATACCGGGCCTTAATATTTGAAGATGTGCACAGTATTTAACAGGATACGCATGTTTGTTTATTGATTTGGGATCTTTGTTTCCTTCAGACAAAAGCTTTGCAAGGCCTCTTCTACAGCTGCCACTATTACCTCCAGGCCAATGGAGAATACATCGGGAAAAATTAATTTTACTGCGCAGTTAGAATCTTCCTAATTAGACGCAGAAGAAAAGCTCTGTAAGCTCAGAGACCATCTCTTGGTACCAAAACTCTGTCAAAGCCTTACCATTTTCTTCATTTGATGGATGGAGCACCCCACAGCTCAAAAACAATAAGGACATTTGTTTCAAATACCCCAGAATCTACGGAGGAAAACCCCTGCCCACCACTCTTTCAGCAACGTTTCAGAACCAGGCCCGCACCCCACACTTTGCCTAATGGTATTGCCAGTGGTTTAATTCATCTCTCCCCATAAAACACCGGAAAATGAAAATAGCACCAGTACTGAAATGCACAGTTGCTCCTTGCACAGCTCACAAGCTGGACAAAGAGAGCCAGGATGGTGGAGAAGTGCAAGAGAGCACCAGCAGGGTCACCAAGCAGGCAGTGAATAAGCAAAACCAGACTTGAGCCCTTTCAAATCAGCAAGACTGGGATGGTGACTAGAGATGAAAACTGAACAGAGAAACAGTTACCTGCCCCCAAGTCCTTCAATTCTCTCTCTTTCCTTCGGAAGTTCAGGCTTGTGATCCTGCGTCACCTCCACAGCCCGAATGAAGTTGTCTTTGGGGTCATCCTGGACTCCCAGAACCACTCCTGAATCGCCAACATGAGCCACGTACATCTTGGACCCACGGATAATTACCACGCTGGCAGTAGTTCCAGAGGTACTTGGGAGTCCAGTCATGGTCTTCGGCCATTCCGCTGCAATAAGAAATAAAAGCTAAATTTTCAAAGTTGTTAAATTTTTCACACAAATTCCCTGCTATGGGATTTTTTTTTAAAGAAACACCAACATGCCCACACAAGACACTAAACTACCCAAAGGAAAAACAATGTTTTACCATGATATCAAGAATTCACTAATGTCATATTCAATGCAAATCATGCCACTGTCAGTCAAACAGGCTGTACAGGTTCTCCTTTCCTCAGGTGTTTCAACCCTTACTGCAAACAGCTTTCATGATTTCACTGTAGTTTCTATACTGTCCACATATTTTTTAACAAAATTCCACAGTGCTACATTTGGGCATAGTAAATTCTGTTCATGGGACAAAGGCTAGAAAAGCAGAAGGGTAGAAGAGCAAGATTAAGGGATATGTTGAAGAGGCTTGCATAAGAGTACAGTGGGATATGTTGGAGAGGCTTGCATAAGAGTACAATGGGATATGTACAGAGGGATATGTTGGAGAGGCTTGCATAAGAGTACAGTGAAGCATACCCACAGCCCCACAATGACTCCATGATCATCACTATCCCAAGTTGCCTTCAACTTGTAAGATATTCAATCAACTTCTCCCACATGGCAAGCAGCCTGCTGAGAAATGCCTTCCCCTAGCTTGTTTATCAACCATCTGTACCAAAAAGCTGCTGCCAACACAGATAGCCAGCCAATGTCACAATAATTTAAAGCCTCTCATAACAACTAGGGCCTAAGATTTGGGTGTTTCATTAGTTCACAAATAAAAGCCTTGCCCTCCTCCTCCTGGTCTGGTGGACCCACATTGTAACATCACCCTTGTTGTTTCCCCCTTCTATCTTAACCCAGAGACTTAAACAGATCAACTTTTCATTCTGCACCTTAACAACAAGCTGGCGTATCTTTTAAATAAAAAGATACTACCTTGTCCCTGTTCTCCCCTGCCTTCCTGAACTATTCCATTAAGTCTCAGGTATAGTCAGTAAACCTTACTTTTCGCTGCATACTATAACCATAAATACTCTCTTCTTCTACCCCGTATTTCGTGCAGAGGTATCAGCCGCATTGCGATTCCTGGAGCGTCTCAAGGTAAATATATGACTAAATTAATATTCCATTATGTTCTACAGTGGGAATACGAACACTGCAGCTAAACCAGGTTATTTGACCTTCTTATGTGACAGCCCAGACACTTCAACTTCTGAAATGACATCAGAAGAAGGTGGAATTTGGCAGTGTATGGCCTGTAGTAGGAAAGACTATCCACTGCAAAGAAAGCAGAAGTCAACCCCAAAAATGTATATGCCTGTTAATTAAACGCCGATGAGAAATATTTCTCTGGTCAATAGAGATGAATTAGATAAAACATTTGGCAGGACTGCATTTATAGTTTCAGAAAAAATAACACGGACAGCTGCATTAGCAATAAAAATGTTATGCTTTGATAGTACTAGTCACAAGAGATCAAGCCTTGTTTGCAAACATTATGTCCCAAAACCTTTGTGAAAGGCAGACTATTTTCCTCCTCTTTGTGCAGATGAGGCCCGGTGAAACTAAGCGATTTGTCGAAGTCGATACAGTAAGCCAACAACAAACATACACACTGAGCCCTAAAGCCTGAACCTCCAATCATGTGCTTAACCACTAGAAAAGTCTCTCCGCCCATTAAAATATTAACCGGATACCAATTTCCTCCTAACAATCGCATTATTTTTTAGTATAAATTGCATCTGGTCTGATATAGTCATCAAAAAATGCTTTTTCCTCAAAAGCATAACAACTATGGATATTAACTGTAATACATATCAAATGGAGAGAGATTGAGTAAGGTAAGCAGGATTTCAACAGTGCACTTATTACACAACAATTTACCTCAATAGGAACTCATTAGTAGCAACAGTATTAAAAAGATACATTAGAAAAATTGAATTAGTCTTAATGAAAGATGAAAGCCCTGTAAACAAAAGTCCCATTAAAAAGCAAAAAAGACAAAGCAGCATCAAATTGTAGACTCTCCTTTAGCCATGCCCACATCTATCTACATTAAAGGTCTTAAGCAAGTTAAACCTTGATTTGGTTTAGTGGTAAATGCCACATAATCCAGCACAGGACTTTCCTTAGGGATTCAGATCATGCCTGAACAGACCTCAGCAGAGGAGTTAGGACTCTCAGCTCAATTACAAAAAGCTTAATGACTCTGGTTAAGTCGTTTACCTGCCTCAGGTTCCTACTCCGTAAAACCAGGATATTTACCTACGTGATCAATCAAGAACTGCCACCCCCTGACAAAACACGTCTTTTGCCTCCGTTAGGAAAAATGGTGCACTTTAACTGCGTTAAGTGAGTTGGATAAAATGCTAATGCTGTCAAAGCAGTTTGTAGGCTTCGCAGATTACAGTGAGTTACAGAAATCAAAAACTTTAAAAATGTTTCACAAGAAATTTTATGGTTGCATCTTTTTCTTATGAAAACAATAGCTTCAGAGGCCCTCCAATGAGCAATAACACATCCAGGCAAATCACATGGAGACTCCAAGAAATAGTGGGCCTAGCAGATCAACGCACCAGAGTTTTCCTCCTTTCTTCGGGGAAAAGTACAACAAAGATACAATGAATTAGTTGAACTGCAGAACTCGGTGATCACCACTCTTCTCTTCGGGCACTAACACATCATCGCATTATGTCTCTGTGGTTTACTTTTTGCTCGGTTCAAAAGTTAAACTTATTTATGCAATTGCATTCTGAACCCCCACATACTTCAATCTTACAATGTAGTTAGCTAAAAATTACCCCCTTCATTAGTTTAATATCTATTCTGTATGGAGTTACACAATGGAAAAGCGTGAAAAAAAAAAAAAGTCTACGTGCTGAATCTCATTTTCACCACTTCAAAAAATAAGGCCTTTAATAACCCTATTGCAGAAACTAATTGTTCCACAATAAGAAATAACTCAAAGCCAAATCCATTTCTGTTCCTCCAAGATGCAAACAAGTAATCTTCATTTGACAGAATGGAAAAAGAAAATTAAAGTGGTGTATTACAAGCATGCCTGAACCCACAACCTTGCAGATGATTAGATCAAGAAATCTTTTCATATTTTTTTCTTTAGTTTGAGCCGTTTCACCACTCAGTAAAATTATCCTCCAGTGGCCCTTTCCCAGCTGCTTGTTCTGTCACAAGGCATACTGCAATAATCATCAAGTATCTAATGCAGATGTTATCACAATTTCACATCAGGGCCAATGCTGACACAAACTGTCACCTGCCCTGGTACCACAGCTGAAGTTCAGTATTTAAATGTGACCACAAGCCTCCAAAGACTTAAGGTAATGTGCCACTAAGCATTACCAAAATCCATCTTACAAGTTGGTTTTTGCCCTTTTTTTTCCCCCCCTCACTAAACTTGCAAACAAGATGTAAAACCAACTTCCTACTGGACAAAGTCAGTCCAGTGTGCTCCAGACTCCAGTGGTCAAGACGATACACCATGGTGATCATAAATTATTTTTCCTTTATCAAATGCACTGAGAATATATGCCACATTATCAGCTAGAAGTGATAGAGCATTACATATTCGGGACCTTGGTGGATTTGCTCCCTGTCCAGAATTGCTAAAACAGCTTCCAAGAGTTCCCAGCTCCTCATTGAAAATACTATCCTGACTCTCAGATATTTCTTGCTTTGTCTCCACTCTGCGCTCCCTGCCAGAAGAAAGTTAACCCTGAAAAGCAAAAAACTGTCTGCTCAACTTGCTCATTCTGGCCAGTTAGCATTACCAAGCTCAAACCACGGCCAATCCACACCCTGGTGTTAATAACACATCTTGACAAGATGTATACACATGTTCTTATTGCTGGTCTCAATCTTAAAAGGACCTTTACAATGTGTTCAAGTTTTCAAACAGGTAAGCAAGATCAAAGTTCATTCAACTAAAGCTGGCACTGTAGTTCATTACGGTCACAATATACTACCATCCACTAAATTCAATACACTCCACTAAAAGTGGACAACAGTCAAAAAAATGATGAGGGAAGACTAAGAACAACTGTGTTGCCTGGAATTACAGCTGGTTTGCCTGTAGGCCACAGTCCCACTTTCACCTATTTAGCATCAAAGGGAGAGCTGTTTTTACATCCAGGTGCCACATTGGGCTAAGGTAAATCAGGAATAAAAGCTGTTTGCCTTTGGGTCTTTATTTCAACCTTTGCAGTTACTGGCCTGAGATTATGTACTAGGGTCTGTCCATCAAATAGATGCAATAACAACACTTCCTGCCTAAAAGCTAGAGTCCAAGAGCCCTTGCCAACACAGTAGCATTATTTTTAAAAAAGGAGTTAGATATGGGATGCCCCTATCAGGGGAAGCAACCTTGCTAACATGTAGGTATACTTTTAGTGTAGATAAGGTGTAAATTCGATGCCTGCAAACTGCTTAACGATGGTAACAAATCTTCAACAGCTGCTGCTTCTTTTTCTAAGTACACATACACAAACTGTTGTGTACAGTACTCCACAATAATGACCGAAAACAATTTAGTTTACAGTCTTCTGAACCGCCCTTTCCTTTACCCAAGTTCAAACTAACACCTTTTATAAACTGGGAACGTTTTTTAATGGGCAGAGAACACAGTCCTAGAAATGAACAATGGCATGCCAGCATATTAAACAATATAAAGGCAGCTGGCAAATGTTTTGTTCCTGGTCTTCCCAGGCTTACTAATTACCACTCTTTCCGCACACCCCCAACAAGCTTCTGCTACACGCACCAAAAGCAGTTTTATAGTTTTTGTCATCATGTTCCAGTCGACTCTGCATGCACGCACAAAACAAAGACAGACCTTTGTGACAAGCCCCTCGTCACTGGCTGGGAACTATCTGGTTTAACAGCTTATTGGCTGTACACACAGCCAGTCACTCAGGTCCTGGAAGTCAGGCCCAGGAAAAACAGATTGAAAATCTGGCTGATCCGTTACGAACTTTTCAAACTAAACAAATGTGTGCTGTTTTTCAGGTTCATGGAATATGTACATTTTACAATCCCTTCTCTCTTTTTTCCATGGTTCATCTACTGAAAAACAAACCCTTTAAAACATGAAAACAAACTCCAAGGACAGTTTCCTTAAACAGGGCATCTACTGTTGAATGATGGATTAAAGATTCCTGCTTCAAGCAAACCACATCAAGGAACAAATCACTAAAAAAAAACCTGAGGAGTAAATTAACATGATGAGTGACATGATCTGAAATGGGCAACACGCTTGTCTTCCTTGTTTAGCATGGAAGTTGCTGCCTACCTTAACTTCTGTCAAGACCAATTTAGACACTAGTTTCAGAAAACTAAAAGACAGCCTAAAATACATATGTTTCACTTCTAAACTTCCATGTTAGCACTAGTAAAGGAAAATCCCTTATTTTAATCTTATTTTCAGCAAGGTTTGATCTTAAAAAAAAATATATAACTCACCAAGCTTATAAAAATAGTCCTAGATACATATTACAGTATCTAGAGCCATGAGCAACTGGTGCCTCCTGAATCTGGGGGGGGCACCCACAGAAGCCACTGACAGTGGCGGTCCTGTCAAGGGGGGCCACCAGCCCTACCAACAGCATCAGTGTCAGCTGTCGGGGGGGGCACCAGCCCCGTCAGAGTGGGGCATGTGCACCCCCATGGATCCCCAACCAGTCGCCTATGTCTAGAGCCCTTAAAATTTCTGTATTATCCATATTAGTAGGCAGCTTAGGTGGTCTTGGCCTTTTTCAAATAAGAGAGATAGATGAACTCTTAGACATATTTCAAGAATGAAACAAAAAGATCAAAATGACCTGTTCCTTTGGATTTTCAAGCCAACTATTACAGAACAGGCAGCGGAACGTGTACTCATTCAATTATGGTTCCCAAACTGAGTTAACTCCAACCAGAAAAGGAAAAGCATCTTTATACAATCCTTGTAACTCTAATCATCTACAGCAGCAGTTGGCAATCGACCCAGTTTGGCTCGGAAGTGGGTGGAAGGAGGGGTTAGGACCCTCCTAGCCCTGGAACAGGAAAGCAACTGATGCTGAAGTTTCCCCCACCAGCAAATCCTCATGCCCCTGGCCAGGATCAAACAGCTCCACAGGCCACAGGTTGCTGACCCCTGATCTAAAGTATAAGAAGAAGAACTGAAAAATAAAAATGACTTTGAATGTGATATTTATTCTGAAGGCATCTCTACTTGAGAAGCATATATAGTAATCCACACCAAGGGACTGTGTGTGCTGTAACTTGGCTCTACTGGAAATGGCTCTTAGCCCTCTTGTTGAATTTGAAACCTCACTAGTAGTCGTCTTTTAAGTATCTTTCTAGCCTTATTAGCAGTCTCCAAGCAAATGAACTTATACATCATCATGTGTTGAAAATATTTAGCCAACCTGAAACAGCAGCAAAGGTTCCTTATTGTTTTTTATTCATACCGACTGAGCTAAGACTAAAAAAATAATGGCAATTGTGTAACTAATGCTATGGTGATCACCATAGCGGAAACATCCAAGCGCTGCCATCATCGGACCAAAGCTACTGAAAATCCGGGCAGCCTCCAAGAAATTATACGACAGCTAGTCACTACCCTCTTCCATGCAGAAATCCTTACTTAGCTTGTCCACAAGGATAAAGAAAAACCACATCAGTATGTTCCCGTCCCAAATCGTAACTGCCGCTTGTCCATCTTCAGATTGCAAAACGTATAAACAGAGAGAAATAGTTAGCCACGCTGGTCTGAAGTCAGACAGAAAGCAGGGGAGATCTGCCACTTATAGACTAGATGTATAAAGCGCTGTTGTGAACTAGAGCTCACTTCATCAGATGGTGTGAAAGGGCAAACATAAAACACACACCCTTCTTCTACCTTCCATCACGTTGTCAACACACAATTAACAATGGCAGTCTGGGAGGATGCAACATTCAGACTAACCCAGCTAATGAGCCCCTCTCTTCAGTATCCGAGTAACAGAAATGACATGACAACATCAATTCTTAATATTTTATCCAGTTAAAAAAAGGGGCTACACCTGCTGCCAGATCATGCGTGGCTGCATGCAATACTGAAGTCAGGGAGGAAACTTTACAGCAGAACTCAGACAGAGTCATCACGCAGTCAGAGCTCTCGTTTTGCCGTCTTCTAGCAACAGCTTTGCATAACAAAAGTTGTGTTGCTCCCTAACACCAATACAAATAGTATTTCCTGACTCCAATCAACAGCATGTTTGTTGGCTTTTTATTTTTGCGGTGACAACCAGGCATGGTTACCATAAACATCATGAAGACTAGAAAACCAAACTCATAATCTTTCCTCCCCAAACTCTCTCCGTCCACTTCCTCTACATTCATTAGGATACTATCACATCACAAAGGCCCTGGGTCTGGGGTGAAGTCATGTCACTCCCCACCATCACATCTGTGAACAAGTTCTCCCACTTTCTCCCAGGACGCTTCTTAAAAACAAAGCAAAAAACACCCTGCCATCGCCTCCTCTCTAACCCACGAGACCACTTGTCTCCCCTCTAATCCCTGCTCCTACTCTACCAATCTCTCCCTCTAGGCTCTTCCAGATATTTACTTGACCCCTAAACAGCCTCGATTTGGACTACATGTCTTTGCGAAAGATTTCAACTGTTGCTTCAGCCACTGCCTTTCCAAATAACTCTGCTTTCCTTGAATCGTTAACTTTTTATCGCTGCCTGCCAGATCTGGCCTTCAGGATTCAAGCCTGTAACCTTTGACGCGGTCTCATGGTGGACACTGCTCTGCCTGCTAGTCTTCATGCCTCAAGCCGTTGTATGGAATTAAAATTAAATTAAAAAAGCCACAACTCTAACATATATTTCACATATTTTTAAAAGCTCATTTTTTGTAGCCTTACTTCCAGGAAGCGAACAGAGAGGTAGCTAGCAGTGCTGGTCTGAATTTAGGCCTAACACGTTAGTCAATAAGGTGCTCTGATGATGCTGAAGATATGAACAGGAGGGAGGATAATATGCATCCTGGTCCTGTCAAACTCTGCCTTTCCCTTTCAGGATCCTTACTTGGGCCACAATGAATTTAACCAGCCAGTCTCTCCAGTCCTCAGGGACTGCACTTTATGTTTCGGGTGGCGCGTGGCCTGTTTCCAGCTGGTCAAAATCAGTCATCAATCACCATCGTCCAACAGCAGCCCGTGTTTTGAATTCCTCCGTCGGCACTGGATGGGCTGAACTGCAGACAGCGGCAAACACAGACCCAGATCAGAAAGCAGTCCGAGATATCTGAGTGGGGGCAAAGGTGGGGGAGATTTCCACCTTATAAGCTGACAAAGGGCTCTGCTTACAAAACCTCACCCCAAACGTCACTCCCTTCGTTATCATGCAGAAATCGACCCTGCATAAAAGCTCCCTCTTCTTTCAATGACGTTTCGGGGGGCGGGGGGGAACCTGTGCCGCTTCACAGAGAGCCCCGGCGACTTGTGTCATCGTGGCTCCCCCATGAGACCCCCAAACCCGCGCCCTGAATCCGCCCTGAGCCAACACTGATCAAAGGCATCATGTCCGGACCAAGCAGGCTGGATGTTTGCAGGGGGCAGCCCGCCCCCCAGCAGCCAGGGAGGGAGGGGAGGGGCCCCGCAGCAGCGGGGGAGCTGGGCCCGCGGGAGAGGGCTCGGAAAGGGGAAGGGGAAGGGGAGGCAGACGCGACTCACGCAGCTTCTTCCACATGGCCCGGTGGCAGGCGACGAAGCCCTTGCGCAGGGCCGCGCACACCTCGGCCGGCTCGGCGGAGCAGAAGCCCTTCTGCCGGGTGATGAAGCCCCACAGGTTCTCGCGGGCGAACTGGGCCGCCTCCCGCCCGCCGTGCCCGTCGCACACGGCGAAGAAGGCCGCGGAGCGCCGGGGCCTGGCCTCGCCCGCCGCCGCCTCCTCGGGCTCGGGCTCGGGCTCCACCACGATCTGGGTCACGTCCTCCATGTACTTCCTGCCGCCCTGCTCCGAGAACACGCTCACCGCCAGCGCGAACGGCGCCTCCATGGGGCGCGGGGAAGCCGGGCCGCCGCCGCCGCCGTCGCCCTCCCGCCGGCCGCTGACTATTGTTCGTGCGGGAGGCGCCGCTCGGGCATGTCCGTCCGACCGACCGACCGCCCCCCCGCGCCGCACCGCGCCGCTCCGTCACAACCCGCCGGAACCCGCCCGCCTGCCCCGCCCCGCCCCGCGCCGCGCCCCGCCCGCCGCCGGCACCCCTTTGTCAACTCGCCTCGCCACCCTTTCGTGGGGCGCTGCACCCCGCGTCTGCGGGGGGTCCCGACCGCTGCTCCACGCCTGCCACCCTCCACACGCTGGCGCGCAAGCCTGCAGGAGCGCCCCGCTTGGCTCACCCACACCGCCGACACCTGCGGGAGCGCCCCGCTCGCCCCAGCTGACCACCCACACGGCCACCACCCGCGGGAGCTCCCCACTCGGCCCACCGCCGACACTACTACTGCCTGCCAGAGCTCCCCACTCATTGCCACCACCGCTACCACCACCCTGAGCTTGCCATGCCCCCCAGCCTCTGGGGCACACAGTGTTCAAGCCTGTGACCCACTTTGGAGTCGCAACCCGCGGGTTGAGACGCACTGGTCTGGAACAGTGGCTCTCAACATTGTTTGTACCAAGACCCATTTGAAAACATCGGTGGCCAGGTCCGACCCAGTGCCCCCCCAGTCCCAAGACTGACAAGTTGGAGAAATTATTTTAAATGAAGAGGGTGAAATGCACTAAGGTTAAGTGCAAAGTATTAGGCTTCGGTAGAAAGATCCACTGGACAAATGCGAAAAAGGGAAGGACTGACTAAG
>JAGPOW010002118.1:13618615-13641255 GCA_030014935.1 Caiman crocodilus | reverse complement strand
TTGCTGGGAGGGAAAGCACAGAGTGTCGGGTTGTTCAAGCTGAAGTAAGAGCTTTGAGGGCAGCAGACTAATTCTACTGCACGTTAGTGCGGCAGGCAAAAGCTGTCCGAATGCACAGTAGAATTAGTCTACTGCACATTAGCATCACCAAAAAAAGTGTGCTCCATAGCTAATACGCAGCGGCGCTGATTACAGGCATTAAGGTAGTACCTATAATTACAGGTACTAAGTTTAATGCACCATAATTATAGTGCATTAATGAATGTGTAGATGCACCATGTGTGTCTTTTCACTTTATTCAACACTGGTAAGAGTCAGCTGGAGTATTGAGTCTTAGTATGGGCACTATACTTCAAGAAAAACATGGACTGATTGGAAAGGAGAGAGAACAATCCTCAGATCGGGGGGTAGGGGACAGAAACTGGGGTCCAAAAATGTGGGTTTCTTTAGCTTAAAGACTTAAGAGAGATATAACACCAATTTTCAAATATATAAAAGGTCCTGTAAAAAGGAAGGTTATAAACTATTCTCTATACCCACAAGGTAATGGGCTAAAATTTCAACAGGAAAATCTTTCTAACCATAAAGAAAGACAAGCACTGAAATAAACTGCCAGGGGCATTTCTGAACATTTCCTCAATGAAGGTTTTAAAGATGAGGCTAGATTAATATCTGTCAAGAATGGCATTCATATATTTGATCCTGCTTTGGAATAGGAGAAGGGAGTCGATGACTCCCTTCTGTAAATCTAGAAGATTAAGATATTATTTTGCCACAACTGTTTTAGTGCCGCAACTATTCATGTCCCTCTCAGTTGGGAAGCAACATTATTCAAATAGAATTCTAACCACCACTTTTATGTGAGTGACCCATCATTTACCCTTCCCTATGTGCATCCTAAACGCCTCCCCCTTCAATCTCTGATGCCTTTACCTTTCCTCACATTTGAAGCCTGACTAATACCCCTTTCACATCAAGAATTCATTCAAGGACCTTTGAACTGTAAGTTCCTAAGGATTGCTAGAGCTGTTGGAGCAGGGTTTACACCAATGGTTATAAAATACAGAATAAGATATGTTCCCTGCTGGAAAGAGTTCTTCAACTGTGCTAGATACTTATATATTTATACCTTGCTATCACTTTGTAGTCCTGTAGCACCTTGAAGTGCCAGGCATGCTGTCAATATTGTTGAATTAAAAGAGTTTGCCTGCAAGTCATATTTCCAATATCAGTACAATGCAGATGACTAATTCCCTGGCAGATGCAGCGTACGTAGTTCGTAATTTTTGTTTTTAATTCTTTAATAGGATGAAAGCCGCTTGCTATGAAGATAGGCAACGTGTCAATAATATTTGAAACTTCTTTAGAATCTGAGCATCTCAAAACACATTACAAAATGTTAACAAAGTAATCTACACGGAATTGGTTAGATGAATTTTCTCCGTATTTTCCAGCTGGGTATATAGACAATGAGCCATTATATTTATGTACAAAAGATCACATGTTAGTGTGATCGGTCCAAGACAGCACCCAGAAGTCCTTCTGCTTTAACTTGCAGAGAATCCGTCTTCATGACCACCTCGTACAGAATTGCTTCAAAATCATATCATAGTCAAACCAAAACAAAGCAGGCAAAGACTAACCTGGAAATCTTTTCTATCTGGAAAACTCAATACATCACTATTTCCTTTTTTTTTTGTTAACAGATAAATGCAACCAAACAATTGCAAAGTTGATATTCCTTTATGAGGATAACTAAGGCCATCACTACTGACACGGTGGTGGGGAAATAGATCTTATTATCAGGGTGCAGCCAGAAAACAGTACTCCTGACTTGGAGTGAGTGACAACAAACTGACAGGCTAATAATACCATCAAGGTCTGTTTCACCAGAGGAACAATTAAAGTCTCAAAACATCTGTGAAAAATCAGTAATGAAATACTGCAGTTTCATATGTGGTGTAGGAACAGAGGATGTTATTAAGCAGAGATGGTGCTTTCTAAAACATTTAACAGAAAGGGAGCAAGTCATGGGCAAAGGCACAAACAGCCCATCGCTGTTGTGCCATATATACACTTTTATACTTGCGATAACAGAAATAAGGAAAAGTCACAGGGTAAAACAAATTCTCTGAGGATGAAAAGCCCAAAAGCTTGCAATTAAAGAACTTTTTTTTCAGAAACCTGTTGGTCTAATAAAAGATATCACCTCTACTGCGAGCCCTGATTGCTGAGGATGAAAAGGTGATTGACACATCCCAAGATGCTTCTTTTTCTCCCTCCTTTTTGATATCAATGTCATTTTGTGCTTCCAATGGAATACGTCTGACAATTCACAAGGAAGTTACATGCAGCTCAAATGCTCTCTGCCCATTGCTAGTAGCTTACAATCAGGGCATTGCACCATAGAAACTAGTATTTAACCAAATCAGAGTGGGTGTGGTTTTGTTGTGTAACTGGACGCAGCTAGAACAAATACTTCAAAAATACATGGGTGTGGAACTGTTGAAGATTATGCAGCAAACTAAAGAACATCCTTACTTGCCGGTTTACTCTTGCATTTACTCGAGAGATCCACAAAGCTCTGTCCAACTTGGCCAGAAACAGGAAACTACCAAAGACATAATAAGCCAGTATACAAAGGGTGTGGGGATATAAAGAGAGAAAAGAGTCCTGACAGAAATGCTGGTTGGATGAAGCCTTATTGTGTAGCACCCACAATTCACATTAGGCACCACCACACCCCCAACCTCCCCGTGCTGGATCCACTGTCTGCAGCACATGCTTTGGGATCTGTATTGCACTTGCCCTAGCTGGTCTGGGACCTGTGCTACACACACAGTGTCCTGCTCTAACTAGTCTGTGACCTGGCACTACACATGGCACCCAAGTTGTTCATCTGAGACTACGGCACATGCAGCATGCATCCCAGACTGACTATAGGAGGGGAAGGCAGAGCGTGATGCATGGCATGCAGATCCCAGAAAGGGCGCCAGTCCCAGACCAGTTGAGGTGGGCACCACATGTAGTAAGGATTCTGGAGTGGGCACTGTGAGGTATGCATGCATCCAAGGCCCTGTGTGCAGGGCTGGTCCCACACATGTCACATGAGTCAGCTCAGACCCAGGGGCAGCACTGGGGCCAGATAATGGGGCTCTCTGCAGGCCAAATCCAGCCCATAGGCCATATCTTTGACACTCTTATAATAAGCCAATCACAAACTGAAATAAGAATAGCCTTGTCTTCAGTAGGGAAAATGTATATTTTTAGAATATTAGCTATTATCTTAAACTCCCAACATATGATGGTTGTGGTTTTAACCCATTAGTGAAGCAGGTTAAATCCAATGGTTAACAAACATCAAAACATACAGCAAGTATCAGAACTCCTTAAAATCATCCTTTGATGTCTGCTAATCCTTGAAATGTAACATTGACCAGTTGTTTATCACTATCAGTGACCTGGGATGGGGCATCTTCAAGGGCTACCTCTTCCACAGGTGCAGAAAGACTGAACAGGATAAGGAGGGAAAAGAAGCAGGCGGGAACACATTCCCCAAAATGCTGAGAAGTTCCAAGTGAGAAGCCCATGCTGGGGGAAAGCAGATGTTTTCATCACAAAGGGAAAAGCAGGACTGAAGTGCGCCAAAATGTCATGTGTTTTCTCAGATACCAAATTCACATACTCCAAAATGTTATGGAGCAAAAAATCCAAAAGCTTACACCTTGACACTGATCACACTGCACTCTCTCTTTCAAGGCCAGTACACACACCTTTTCCTCCAAAGGTTACATCACACTTCACAATAGTGCTTTGAATCAACAGCTACAAATAATAAAGGAGAACTGCTAGGGGCTCACAGTATGCTGACCTGCGATGCAAGCCACAGCATGCAGCACCTGGCACTTTAATTTTAACAATGTGTTTCATTTATTACTGCACAATAAAGTTTTATTTTGTGAAAAACATTTTTCCTTTCTTTGCCTTACAGTACAGAAAAGTAATGTCCCAATCAACAATACTTTATCCCATTCAGAAACATTCAAAACAATTCATATACTCTACATTCCTAAAGTAACACAAAATAAAAAGGCAACATGCTTTTAAGAGCGTACAATGTCAAAATGTGTTCTTAAAATCTGCCTCAGCTGCAAAATACCCCAAAAGGTTATGGTAACTACACAAAATCAGCAGACATTCCACATTTCCCCATGGCCTTGTAAATACCCTGTGAAACACAGTGTGCAGCAACAACACAAAGAATATTTGGCTCAGTGAAATCATACCTAAAGCAAACAACATCTTCACAATCCCTTTCACCTGACAAATGTATAGTCCACATTGAACTGTCAGGCAACAGTTAAATCTTTCTTTATTGTTATCAACATGTTTGCTCTCTGGCTTCCTGAGTCAGCAAAACAAAGGTTAGGCTGAATCCCAGAAAACTGCAGTTGGCACTGCAACCGCGCCAACGTTAATATGCCAATATGGGAAAAATGTCATTGGTGGCAACTTGAAAAGTTGTCCTGTATTCCTAAAGAGGTATCATGCGCCTTCTCTAACCACTTAATATAAATGTAAGGAAGATGTCTCCTGTAATCTATCAAAACATAACCGTGGAAAAGTATCCCTTTCTGGGTAGCAAGGGGGCCAGAATTGCGATATGTGCCCATTCACCACCTTACCACAGTTACGAAGCCCGTTCAGACGAATCCACTTATTTCCACATTGCCCGCTGTCACAGTCCTTTGTAGCATGACGTGCATGCTGGCTTGACACAACTCAATGCTGGCCAACCCCACTGTTTTCTAAACACCAACTACTGTCTGGTAGTAATCCAGGATTGGCAGAAGGCAGGACAGGATGGCACATTAAAGACTAACTGGTTCAGAGAAGCATGAGCTTTCATAGGTAACTGCAGTCCATTCCTAGCATCTGATGAAGCAGATGATTGGCTATGAAATCTCATACCTTCTGAAACCAGTTAGTTTCTAAAGTGCCACCTTGTGCCCTACCTTCTGTTTAACTTTTTACAGTACACTAGACATAACTTAATACTAACATGACTAACCACCTCCATTATCCAAGATTGTAAGCTTCAAGAGTATGATCTTTTCCCATATGTCCCATGTCAAATCAGCTGATATCTTGGTGTCTCTGTACTAGTGTACTGTAAAAACTTGCAATTCCACCAATGCAGTAGGATCAGTTGCCCTTTCCTAAAACAAACACGAGAACTCTGCTAATCTGTTCAGCATTTGTGTTGCTCACAGCAAGAAAGACTGAGACTAGAAGTGTGAGGCAGATCCAATAAAGGGACAGAATAGAGCGAAATTAAAGAATTACAAAAATAAATTATGTAAAAAAATATTACAGGGTGGAATAGAGCCTAAATTTCTCAAGTTCCCCTAATTCCCTTTTAAGAGCGCTGCTCTCTCACAATGCACTGACAATATGTCCCAAAAAAACAGTGGACAGGGGAACAAGGGGAAATTAAATGCCTATTCGTAATGCCAATATACCTCTTGTTGAAACAGTTTCATTATGAAGATGTATTACACAAACTAAGGCACCGAACCAAATATAAAGACATTGACTGCAGTGTCTGCAGATATTTGCCAGCAGAAATTTACTTGTCAAAATTTCTAGCAGAAATGTAGCCTCAATATTTAACTAATATAATTAATTTTTGTGCCTTACTGTGATTTTTGTGATGGAAACAAAGGAGTCACTGTGGCTGTGGTTACCAAGGTCTGAATGCTTTCATGTAGTACCAGTTCAAGGAATAACCAGCTTTAGCAGATAAACTCAGACTTCTGTTTTGTTTTGGTTTTTTTGTTTAAATATTTTTGGAATAGTTCAGATTGTAATTTAAGACACACGTAATACATTAAATTCTAAATCAAATGATCGCATCTCTAGTAACACAGAGAGAAGGCATAAACATTCTGAGTTTGTGTTGTTACTAATTTAAAAATAATGAGGGACTGGCTATCTCAAGGGTTTAGTAATGGGAGATGGAGCTTTTTGCCTGTAGATAGCTGGTGTTCAAGGTAGTTAATTAGCAATTAAAGGGGTATAGGTTGTAGCTGTCTTGGTCTAAGGACACAGGCAGACAAGGTTCTTTGGGTAAATCTGATATCTTTTATTATTAGACCAACTCAAATAGTAAAGACGACCTTGCATGCCAGCCTCTGGCCTCTTTACTATTCATTCCATCCAGGAAGAGCATACGCTACCTGCAGATGCTTCTTCAGCTTGATGAAGGGTATTTATACCTGAAAGATTGCAAAGAAGAATTTTCCAACTATTTGAGTTGGTTTAATAAAATATATCAGATTTACCCAAAGAAGATAGGAAGTACCACTGTTAAACCAAGCCAGGTTGATAGTGCCCAAAAGTTATTTAAGGCTGTTGATTGTAGCTGTGTTGGTCTAAGGACACAGGCAGACAAGATTCTTTGGGTAGATCTGATATCTTTTATTAGATCAACTGAAATAGTTCGAAAAATTGTTCTTTGTCAAGCTTTCAGGCATAGAGAGAGATTATTTATTCTTTAATGTTTGATAGGTGGCCTATGTGAACTAAACTAGTAATCTCAGCAGAGAAGCTATAGAGCAAGTCTCTTTCCAACTTCCTCAATCCCCTTCCACAGGGAAGCCAAAACCTGAAAGGCATATAACAACTGACCTCCTTGGCTGTGCCTTTTGAGTGGCCCTGAAAGCACAGAACAGTTGATATGTGAAGTTTGTATTAGCTGTGCTGCTTCCATTCGATGAATACAGAAATATCCATTCTGGGTTTAGCAAGGCATCACTTCATTAATCTCCTCCCCCACCCCACCTCCTCCCCATTTTGTTATAACTGAGCCTCTTACATAGTCATACAGGAAATGTCACATACAATTACAGAAAAAGTATTTAATGGTTTTAATTGCAGTTTTGAAAAAAATATTCATAAAGACACAAGATGTCCAAAGGACCAGATTATACAAAGACACATTACACAGAGTTGATAGGAGAGATTAAACCTAACAAAATCACCGAGGCAACAGTAGTGTCCTCTTCTAGAGCATTCAATATACTCCAGAACCAGTGCACAGTAGTTTTGCATATATGCATGATCATTCTTTACTCATATGTATGCTTAATTTTGGTATTCAGGGAACTTAAATGGGCAAACCAACTTCCACTTTAAGTGTACGTGGGGTTTTCTAACTGTATTGAAAAGATAAGATTGTTTGGAGTAAAAAAGTAAGTGCTTCTTCTGGATTTTGGATGAAACCTTAGGTTACATATATCAAAACTATCAAATGTTTGACAGGGGTTCTATTTAAAATATGCTAGAAATTCTGTTCAGTGTGATAATGCCTTCTTCCTCATTAGTTAAGAATGGATTTCACAATTGAAAAATATTCCTTTGACACTGACTCCTCAGCTAAGAATGAGAAAAAGCTCACGTCAACAGCAGGAATTCAGATTGTATAGAACGGAGGGCTTTTGTTTTTAGCAGACTTCTATTGCTAATGCTTGTTGTTATAAAGGTGTTGTAATAAAAGTTGTTGATTATTGCTTGTCATTTTACCTTGTGAGTACTGGGTGGTTGGGTAATTTATGCAAATTACACTTAATGTATCAGTTATGGTTAATTATGTAAATAAATGTTTCTATTTTCTTTTCTTTCAGTGTGGGCCATTAGCAGGTAATCAAGCCAAGCTCCCTGGCTTTGTTCTCATTGTGGCTGACAAATCAACAGCAGTTGATGGAGGCACCAGTAAAGAGTTTTGTAAAACTAAAAAGCCCAGTAAATCTCTGTCCAGGACTGACCCACGGTGGCAGGTCATGAATGAGGGACACTGTTGAGGCTATGGGTGGGTGCAACAGAGCTGGAGTCAGTGAGAGGTAGGGGCCTCTCATTTTGGACCAAGCCTACTTGGATCTGGGACATCCTGTAAGGAGGCAGGAGCTATTTGCTCTGAAGTGCAAATGAAAGTGCTGCAGGGCATCTGCTTTAGATGGCCAAGTAGTTCTTCATTCCTGGATAGAACCAGGTGTGGATTATAGGGTGACTGGTCTCGTGTCACCCTGGCCTGGGCATTGTGGGGGGAGTGAGGGTGCCAAGGGTGTCCATGCAGGTGAGCTTGAATCATGTGGGGGTGGCTAGGCTGCTACACCTGGTATCCAAAAATACACATTACACACAAGTACCTGCAAATTGCAGGTACCCTCCTCTTCTCCTATATGCAAATTGAAACGACATCTGGTGGACAAAGGGGATAACTACACAAAAACTGCAAAAAAACCCTGTACATGTAAAGTGTGATGCAGTTAAACCAAAAAAAGAGGGCTATTTTCATCACATGTACATTATGCATAGTCTGCAAATTAGAGATTGGGTTTGATCCAGCAGGGAACTCAACTTCCACAGAGACCTATGAGTGGTAATTGTATGTAGGACAGTTTGACTTGATCCAAACTAACCACTGTGTTAAAAACATGGCCACCGCAGTGTGTAAAGTGTGCTCCCACATCTTTTCCAAGTCTTAACTTCAGGATAAATATAGATGAAATCTATAAAACATTATGTGTACTTATCTAAGTTGGAGCAAGCAAAGAAAAATGTCAGCACAAAGAGAAAAAAGCAAAAAAAGAATGCTTTTGTGAATATGCCCCACTTAGCCGTATAGTTTTAAGTGAGCCAACACAGTAGGCTACTGCTCTACCTCTTAATTATTTCCTGTTAAAGCTTAAAATTGGAAGTCTCCAACAATTTTTCCATAATACTGTTTTCAAGTTCCTTTAAATATCTACATCAAGGAAACAGAGATGATCCATGTGTTAGGCATATCAAATCACTTCCTTCCTACTTCAAAATAAGTGAGCTACATAAACCAATGTAATGGGTTATTTGTGTTTTATGTTTTTCCCACCTAGCTCATCTAATTATATAAAATACCAGTTTTTAAGTAACTGCTGGAAAGTGTGAACACATTTCTAAATCATGTCAAAGCTTGAATCCTTGATCTTCTCTAAGAAGCCCATGGAAGGCATAGACATAAGAGACTATTGTCTAAACCACATGAGAAATCTATTTTTTTTTTCCCCACTAGTATCTTAATTAAAAGCTTCAGTTACCTATAAAATGTAATTTTGTCTGTATGATTATGTTAACTACATAGGTTCACATAATGCCCGTATCTTACCTTTAACAAACTGCAAGTAAGGAATAAACTTGCTGCAACACTGAAATAGTAAAGGCTTTCATCCGTAATTTTTAATATTCTTTTTTTCCTGCAAAACAGAAAGCATTTAAATCTTACCTAAGTTTCACCATTTCACCTAAGACCTAAGATTTATACAGCACATTTCATCTGAGACTTCAACAGGTTGCAGTCCTTTTGACCCCAAATACTCTAACAACTGGAGCAGGTGTAATCACAATGTATTTTCAGAATGAAGGGAGTTCTGAAGTATTTGTAAACATCCCAAGTCTTTCTGCAAGGTAGTTATTATATCTGTTTTACCCAAGTGATAACGTGAGGTAGAAAGGGTTACTTGGCTTTTCTGAGGTCACAAAATAAATGGAAGGCAGTCAGAAACAAAAAACACACATTCCTTGACTCTGATCTTTTTGCACATATGAAAAGATGCTAGTGATCTGTTAGTAGGAAGCTTTGCCTATCATAGTGTAGTAAACAATCTCCATTCACAAGCATACATTTTTGCACATGTTTATTTACCTAAATTTCACCTTTAACCGTCTAAGGGGGCAATAGAAAAATAGGTGAGAGATAAATTAGCTTCTTTACAACATACTTTTAAAATTGGTAGTGTTTGTTGTTTTATTTATTATATGCTGATACTTTGGCAAGTGCTTCACTTTACAGATACACTGAAAGTCAATGAACTTTACATATGCAAATTGTTCAAACACCTGAAAAGGGTTTTTCCTGTTGCAAGAGCCTGCCAACATGACTAGACCAGCAGAACCTTAGGGGGTGAATGCAGCTTTTTGCCCCAAAAGAAGCCTTCTTTTGGCAAAGCTTCTGACATCTGAGGGGGGCTTTTGGCAGATAACACTGGGAACAGGAATCTCCTTCTGCTAGCATAGGTTGACTTTACACTATAGGGCTCTGCTGTCAGGGTGCTGCTGCAGTTATAGTGGCGCCAGCTCCATAGTGTGTAGGTTAAGCCTACATGTCTGCAGAAAAGAAAACTAGGGCTATAAAAACAATACTGGTCATGTGCTAGAGAAACATCTAAAAAGTACAACAATTAAAACACCAGATCAAAGAGAAAACCCCCTGGGATATAAATACATTTCTACACAACAGAAAAACTTGCTAGTGTGTGCTGAAGAGATGATTTCTGATTTCAGTGACTTGTGCATGCATAGTTTTTATTAGAAGAGGTTACTAATGTACTGAGTAGCGACTATACTGCTTGTAAATTAATATTGCAGCCTAAAGGAGTAAATGGTTGGGTTTTTTAGCAACCAAAAAAGTAGATGATAATTCACAATAATAAGCAACCTGTACTGTAGAATTGTTATGGCGAATGAAGTGGGTCAGCCAGTTTCTATAATTAAAACTAACCAAATGGAGAATGGAAACATGTGACAATCTCAAACAACTGAATTCATAATGACAGGACAATAATGCAGGCTAAAATACTAGGTTAAAAACACAGCCTCAATGTGAAACTCAGATAAAATTCTTAGAAGAAACCATATTCCTACCTATTTGAGTTTTCTAAGGGATTAAAGAAAATTACACAGTATGTTTCCCAAATTAAATATTTCTCAGTTTGGAGAAACAAGTACAGGACAGTTACAATGCCTTTGGAAGGCTTTCATAATGATTAATGTCAAACTTAAATGTCAAAATTGTGGGTCTCACTAATTAATTAGTAAGTATGGATTAACAGCAAGATGAAAGAACACATGGTCAGATGCTATTTTTTATGCCTACTTTATTGTGGGATGTTAGGCAAGTCAACTGCCTTACAGAAATCTGTATTGAGCAGGATACCTCACTACCTCAGAGATTTCATGAGAAATAATGAACGTTTAAGTATTTTGAGAGCTAAGCATTATATAATGTATCGTGCCAACTAGCTAAACAACTGTATAATTTTGTATATAGATGCTTACCACGTATTATCTAATATTTAAGACACAAACTGAATCTGCTTGAGTTATGTAAAAAAATTAATTTTTTACCTGGCAAAAGCTCAACAGAATTGTATTGCATGAAATACAAATAATCAGGGTACTAAATGTATTAGCAATAAAAGCCATGTAAAGTTACAAAAACACAACAAATTAGTTCCTTGTTTCTATCTACCTAGGAATTAAATCCTTTTGGTTATAGCATGCAGATTATGCCTCTACCAGAATCTCTATCAAAGTAATCACTGCTTGGTTTATACCTTGGGAGGTAGATCCAAGAAAAGCTGGAGAACCAATATTAGGGACTAAAGGAGGCTTGAACTGACAGAGTGCACAAAGTTAGCCAAACATAGGGCAGAGTGGAGGAGGGTTGTTGCAGCGGCTTTGGGACTGACTTGATACCCTGGGAACATTTTTTACCATGCCCTGCTCTTGAAACGGGAACTCATTTCTTTGCAGAGAGTATAATTTGTAATCTTTAGAGAACTAGAAGACAACATCAAAAAGTACACTAACTAATATGTCTTCCGAGGCAAATAAAATAAAAATAAGATAAATTGTAGCCACTGACATTCCATCAAGAAAAAAACCTGACAAAGGCATCATGCTCTCACAACATGTATTTGAAAACATAAAAGGCTCCGACAGTGATAGAGCTCTGCAAATAGTGTCATAATAGATTATTAGAAATAATAACGGAAGCAAGGAGAAAGATGGAAGCTCCCTGGAGCTTTTAAAAATAGAAAAGCAAAAGCAGTACGTTCTTGCTTGTAATCTTATATTGGCTAGGGCAATCCAAATTAAGTCTTGACCTAAGGTGAAACTCCCATTTCTGAATATGCTTGTAGATCTAAATATTTTTGTCCATTGTAGCATTGAAATAGTCCTTACAATACAGAAATCCTGAACTAAATCATGACTCTGACTTAAGGAAAACACCACAGCTATTGAGCTTGAGCCATGCTCCTTTACTGTGAGTTTGAATTTACTGAGTAGATGGATATCTGGGAATATCCACTGTGCACATCACCACTTGCTTGCCTGTATTCTGCTTAGACATGGGGCTGGAAAGAGATTTAGTTTCCAAACTAAATGATCATAATGGTTCCTTTGGTCTTAACATTTACGAACGTCAGAGACGCATTTGCTAGCACAATTTTAATGGGATGCACAGGCCATAACAAGGGTAGCAGAGTACCTTTCAAACACTATAGTGATGTGTAGGTGCAGCACGGGGTATTGACCAAAGGAGATGCAATTCCCATAATCAGTTAATGGGCACATGAACAGTAAGAAAAAAAAATGTCTTTTTCTATTGTGCATCAGCTAACTTGTGAAAACTAATACAAGGTGCAGTTATACCGAAGAAAAGGCAGTTGTAATACAGTACCTTAATAAAAAAGAAACACTTTTTCCTTTAGCGGAGGCAAAGCTGAAGGGTCCCCACATTCAGAGTTTAGCTGAAAACTGAAAGGAAGAAAGTAGTAGTTTAGGAAGCTGTTGGATCCATGTCGGCAGGACCAGCCTTTGGTTTGCTCCCCCTTCAAACAGATGAGCTTGGACCCTCTCTCAAGACAAGGTCTGAACTGGATGCTTGTCCAGTTTATCCCACCCGGGCAGCAATCCTCGCAGACTGGCATCCTCCTCATTTTGGCCATTGACGATTGGGTGGGGAAGAGGCAGTGGGGAGGTCTCCCCACGTTGCAGGTACATGAGTTCTCTCATGGGAAGCATCTGTTCTCCCAACCACAAGCCTGACACCACTGTGCACCTCTGGCCCCATGCCTTCCTGCCCTCACAGTAACGACATGAATTACGGCATGTCAGGAAAGCAAATGCCCAATTTAAACCCTCCCTGGTAGGTGGCCACCATAGAGGACAGCCTGGGTGTCCTCTATTGATCCGAAACCAGACGCCTTTGTGTTCTCTATTTTTCTCTTGGAAGAGAAAAAATGTGTTTCTCTTTCTTAAAGAGAAAAAAAAAAAAAAAATAGAGGACACGAAGGCGTCGTGTTTCAGATCAACAGAGGAGCAGAAAACCAAACTGTCCTCTCCAATAGCCGCCCCGCTCCTGTCCCTGTCATGTTTGCATTTGTCCCAAGTGAGACGCCCGCTGGGTCGCCAACTACATTTGAATCTATCCCGGGAGGTTGTCCCACAATGTAACAACACGAATTACAGCGTGTCAGGAAGGCAAACGCACATTAGGAACCCCCCCTTGGACTACTGTATCAACGAGATACGATGTTTCATCTTCACGCTAATGAACGAATGCCCCATCCTTTATCTCCTGGGGGACTCCCAGCAGGAGATCAACCCTCCGAGAGGGAGGGACATCTTGCAGGTGACTCGACAGAAGATGTCTCTTTGTCCTGGAGGTTTATCTTGCGGGTGGCTTTCAGCAGGAGACGTTTATCTGTCCTGGAGGCTTCACCTCATGGGGGACCCTCAGCAGGAGATGTCTCCCTCAGTCCTGAAGGTGCATCTCCTAGGGGACTCTCGGCATGAAATGCCTCTCCATCCTGGAGCTTTCTCTTGTGGGTGACTGCCAACAGTCCTGGAGGTTTCCCGTCCTGAGAGGCTCTGAGCAGGCCATGCGTCCCACCGTCCTGGGGGCTTTATATCCTGGGGGCCCCTCAGCAGGAGACGTGTGCCTCAGTCCTGGAGGTTTCCTGTCCTGAGAGACTCTGCGCAGGCCATGCGTCCCACCGTCCTGGGGGCTTTATATCCCGGGGGCCCCTCAGCAGGAGACGTGTGCCTCAGTCCTGGAGGTTTCCTGTCCTGAGAGACTCTGCGCAGGCCATGCGTCCCACCGTCCTGGAGGCTTTATATCCTGGGGGGCCCTCAGCAGGAGACGTGTGCCTCAGTCCTGGAGGTTTCCCGTCCTGAGAGACTCTGTGCAGGCCATGCGTCCCACCATCCTGGGGGCTTTATATCCCGGGGGCCCCTCAGCAGGAGACGCGTGCCTCAGTCCTGGAGGTTTCCTGTCCTGAGAGACTCTGAGCAGGCCATGCATCCCACAGTCCTGGAGGCTTTACATCCCGGGGGGGCCCCTCAGCAGGAGACGTGTGCCTCAGTCCTGGAGGTTTCCCGTCCTGAGAGACTCTGCGCAGGCCATGCGTCCCACCGTCCTGGGGGCTTTATATCCTGGGGGCCCCTCAGCAGGAGACGCGTGCCTCAGTCCTGGAGGTTTCCTGTCCTGAGAGACTCTGAGCAGGCCATGCGTCCCACCGTCCTGGAGGCTTTATATCCCGGGGGCCCCTCAGCAGGAGACGCGCCCCCCTCGGCGCGGGGGGCGGGGCTCCCAGCAGGGGACGCCCCCGCGGGGCTGGGGGCGGTTGGGGGGCGGGGCGAGCCGCGTCGGGGAGGCGGCGCCGCACAGCCAAGATGGCGGCGGTGGAGCTGGAGTGGGTGCCCGAGACGCTGTACAACACGGCCATCTCGGCCGTGGTGGACAGCTACGGCCGGGCGCGGCGCCGCGACATCCGCTCGCTGCCCGAGAACATCCAGTTCGACGTGTACTACAAGGTGAGGTGGCCCCGGTCCCCCGGCCTGGGCCCGGCCCGCAGCCCTGAGGGGAGCGGGAGGGGGGGGTTCCTCTGGTAAATCCAGCCTCAAAATGAAGTCTGTTATTGTCCCCTCCCCCCCTTGCTCTGGGCCGGGATGCAGGTGTGCGCGCTCTTGCACACTTGCACGGCCCACCCCCCCCCGCTCCTCCCAGTGCCCTCCCCAGCCCGCAGCACTGGGTGGGACTGGGAAGGTGACTCTATTGCCCAGGGCAGGGTGGGGTCGTATCAATTGCATAGGTTTGGGGTTTTTTTAGGGTTGGAAGGATCCTCACAACCATGATTAGATCATCGATTATTATTAGATCGTCTAGTCCAGCAACCCCTGTGAGACACCTGCGGGGTGGGGGAGGCTCGCTTTCCCCCAGGTGCTCGTAGGCGTTTCCTGATGGACACAGAAGAGTGCTTTGTTTTTTGGAGGAGGGTTGGGGTTTTTTTGCTTGGGTTCGGGGTGGTATGTCAGCCTGCAGTGTAGGGTGTCCGAGGACAGGATTCATTGCAACCCTTCGGAAAGGTGTAAGGAAAGTAAGGGGTCCGCTTTGAAAAAGATCCCTTCAGATTGAGTGAGACCATTCAGAAAGGTTTGAAGGGAAGGGAAGGGGTCCGCTCCAAAGAAGACCCCCTTCAGATTCGTTTTCAAACAGTTGGGGATCTTATTTGGAGTTGCCTTTCGTTCAACCTTTCCGAACGGTTGCTGACGGGATCTTATTTGGAGCAGACCTGCTGTCCCTTTCATTAAATCTTTGCGAATGGTTGCATTGGATTGGATTCACACTGAGTTCATTGGATAAAAGCAAACTACCAATCTACCTGACTCATATAAGATTTTTTTTTTGTTTTAGTTTCCCCTTTCCGCGCATGTAAAGGAGGGCATACTGCTTTGTTTGGGAGATACTAGTGTACATGTTGTATGAAAGAGCGATCTAAATTTAGGCAGAATTTTCTTCTCTTACTAATCCATCACATAGGTTTATTAGTAACTTTAATTGTTTTGTTTTGTTTTTTCCCCCCTAATGGTTCATTGATGTACTCTTTAGCAAATATTGGCCTCGGGGATCTGCAAAATGTGTAGGTTTGTTAGTAACTTTTAATTTGGGGGATGGACCCAATGATCTTGCAAGGTCCCCTAATGTCTGTGAAATCTATGAAATTGTTTATTTTTCTCCTAATGGTTGGTTGGTATATTCTTCGGCAAATGTCAGCCTCACAGACCTGCAAGATATATGCAGCAAGTGTTTGTATTCTCTCTAAAAATGTGTTGATTGATATAACTTCCACATATTGATTAAATGAAACTATGTTGTATGGCTTGTTCAGTGTGTCGCATGATAGTTGGTACTATTGTCTTCTCCATTTTCACTTTGTGTCTTTGTTTATATCCTGTCTTTGCAGGCAGACAGTTGTGTTTAACAGTCATGCTTAAGCATATCCCATACATAGATGTAGCCTAACGTAGATTCCGATGCTATAAGAAACTCTTCATTCAGGACAAACCCTGTTAACTTCAGCAGAGCTTGGCGTGAGAAATTTGCTTTCATAAAACTCATTATTGAATCAGGCCATAGTAGCTAAACGGTCATTGTTCCATGAGGTTTGTGTGTGTCTGTCAGTGATTCTCAACCTGGGTGCCATTTGCATTTTTATTTTTATGTGTAGATATATTATTTAGTTGTTTCCTTTGTGCACTTGCCAGCACTTCTGTGTATCCTGTTTTTCATTATTTCCTTTTATAATTATTTAAATCCATTTCCCCTGTTTGGGGCCTGTCTTTTGGCAGCAGAGGAGAAGAGAAACAGTGCTAAGAATGAAAATGGAGTTGTAAAACAAGGAGGGGAAAAAAGGCATAGGTACACAGATGCAGGTAGAACAGTCAAAATAATGCACTTTTTTAGGATTGTCTGATCTTTATTTATTTATTTTTTCAGTCTGACTGTTCCTTTGGAGCAGTAGGAAGTGGAGTTTTGGTATCTCGCCAGAGAAGTTGATATTGGTTTGATCTCGGGCAGTGGTTCTCAACCTTTCTAACTCGAGGCATCCCTCTAGGGGGTGTGGGAACAGCTCGTGGTTTTCACTCCTTTTTCTGTAGTGGAAAAAAAAAATAGAGCTATTTTCCTGTTGTAAAGAATTCGGAAAGATCCCAGCTTTGGATTTTTATTTGAAGTCTTTGGGTTTATCTTGTACAAACCTAACAGTGCTACTGACTTTGTGTGGCAGCCTGTGGCACCCTTGAAAGGATATCAAGACTCCCTAGGGTGCCCTGGTTGAGACTCAGTGGTCTAGGCAATCGGGATCAGTGAGATGTACCACTTACTTTCACGAAGAGGTAGACAGCAAGCTGCTGAAATTTGCCAATGATCCAATTCTTTGGATAAGTAACAAGTATTGGGGGATTGGAAGACTCTAAGTAGCTCTTTACAAAGCAGTAAAATAAACTGTGTTGTGTGAAGGATTTGGTATTTGCTATCATTAGAAAGAAGGTACTGGATTATTTGGACCAATAGTTTTTTTTAGTTTCTGTCTCGGTGATTCTCAAGAAGGGCACCCTAGGGTGTCTTGAGAGCCCTTGAAGGGTGGTGCAGGGTACTGTGCGATGTTAACACTGTTAGATATGCAGACATGATTCATAAGGTAAATTCGGAGGCCATGGCCCCATGAGAAGGGGAGTGCAGTTGCAATGGGGGGAAAAAAGCAGCAACAGAAATTTGTGCTGCTGCTTTTTGTCCTAGTGTATGCCCCTGCATGTTGGGTTAGTGCAGGGAAAAATGCTATTGGTGGGGTAGGTGAGGCTGGCATCACCGGTGAGGCTGGCATCACCACTGATGCTGGCCCTCGCAGCTTTACCTGGGCCCTGGAGTCTTCCTGTGTAGCAGTGGCAGTGATCCAGACATGTGGAGCCTGGCTGGCAGCTGAAGCATGGCTCTGGCTATCTAGGCTCGAGTTTTGGGTGGCACAGGTTGTTGCCATGTGCCCCACCTCACTTTTTTCTGATGCAGTTTTTTGGTTTTGTTTTCTGGGGGGGGGGGGGTTTGACACCAGGAAATCCTGTTGTAAAAAAACCAAACAAACCAGCACCCACCACGCTACTCATTTGCAGGATGGTGAATGTGTGCATGTGGGGCGTGTGCAGTTTGTGGCACCACATATGGGTCTGCAGCACTGCAAACCACACATGCACACCCAGAGGTTTCAAATGAATCCAGTGCCAAAAACATTCTGACCTGTTGGGATCTTTCTAAGTTTTTTGACAACAGAAGAATTGCTTTATTATTTTTTCTGGCATTTTCCAAGAGGTGCCTTGAATCAGTCAAGGGGTCCCTTGTGCCTAAAAAGGTTGAGAATCATTTATGTATGTAAGCTACTCCTGGTAGGATTTTTCTGCCCCTATCTACTTGATTTGGGATTTCTTTAATGTAGTTGTGGGGGCATCCCCTTCTAAAACTGCATTACTTGTGTTTTCTTTCCTACACTGATTATAGTTTTGCACCAGTAGGCTAAAAAATATAACCCATGTAGCTCAGATACGGGTAATGTGGATTGTTATCAACTCCTCCTTTTATGTAATTTTTAATTGTTGGGCTTGTACGACTTGCAAAAACGGGTTTTTTTCCTTCAATGGCTGCTGAAATAATTACCAATGGTAATAATTGAGAATGGCATTTGGTGTACCTAGACTATATTAAGCTACTGCCTTTAATAAATGCACTATAATAGAACTTAAGTTTCTCATTATTAAAATAATTTTTGGAGAACAGCAAAGTGAATAACTGCTCTGTCCAATGAAATATTCTTCATGTTGGAATGTGTTTAAAATCCAAATGCTAGATTATGACGTCAGTATACAATTGATACCATTCACACATCGAGAACACTATATCATCTTGCTATGTGTGTTCTGGTAACCCAAATGAGAAACACTCCTGGCTAATAAGGTCTTGAATTGATTAGTTCGCCAAGATACTTCTCTAAGAGGAAAAACAGCATGAATAAACAGAAATTTGCTGAAACAGCACGTGGCTAGCAATAGCATGTCCACTCTGCCTGGCAATGATGTTTTGTGATTTTTAGCATTTGGTGATGCTGTCTGTCCTCTGGCTGATTGTGTCTGAATTTCATGCATGTATGTCAGAGATTGCTTAACATGTTGGTAAATAATTACAGTCTTGAGGGAAAAGGTTTGTTAACAGCAATCCCATGTCTCCTAGGATTTGTGACACCTGAACAGCTGACTTTGTGAGGGAGGCAACAGTAAACTTACTGTGGAAGTAACTGTAACTATTCCTTCAATTTGAGTTTTTTTTGACCAGAGTAGTATAAACAAGACCACTTGTATATAATAGGTATATTATATTTTTAGTATAAATAGGCACTGTGTCTTATGGAGGGTGCAAAAAGCCTTAAGTGGGCGTGTCACATTTGTAGGATTTTTGCCATGACTGTTCTGTGCAATTTCTTAGAGACTTGATCAAAACTCTTGTTTCTGTGGTTTTAGTATGCTGTATTTTTTGAGCAGAATATGGGAAAGACTGTTTTCTCTGCCTCTTTTCCCCCCCCCCACGTACAAAAAGAGCACCTTTCAGAAAATCAACTAAGAATATGAACAAATCAATAGATTATAAGGCTGGAAAAGGACTGTTGTGATCATCTAGTTGATCTCCTGCATAACAAAGACCGTAGGGCCTCCCTAGCATAATTTGTATTTGAACTAAATCATCCATTAAAAAAGAGATTTTTAGTAAAATGAATCCTTCAAAGCATGGCTATGTTGTTCCAATGGTTAACTTCTCTCATTGTTTAAAAAAGAAACTTTTTTTTCCTAATCTGAATTTGTCTAGCTTCATTCTTAACCCATCTTGTCTGCTAGATTGAAAAAGCCTTCTGTTCTTCTCTTCTCTTTCCTGTGTAGGTATTTACAAACTGATCAAGTCACCTCTACCCCTTTCCTTTAGATTTAAGATTAAGCTTCTTGAGCCTTACCTTGTAAAGCCTATCCAGTGCTTGTGGCTTTTTTTTTTTTTTTCTGAACCCCCTTCTTGAATTGTGGACATCAGAAATGGAGACAGCTTTCTAGTAGCTGTGATACCAACATAAAACACAGAAGTAATATAATCTCTCTACCCCTGAAATAACATTGTATTTATCTGTAACTTCTTTTATCCTTGTATCACATCAGTGTCACACATTTTAATTTTGCCTTCATTGTAAATATATATTTATTTAAATAGTGTTAACATATTTTCTTCTATCCTTTTTCATGCTGGGATGGAAGGGAATGGAAAAAGTTTGCTATTTTGTTTGTCTGCTAGAGGGATAAAGCCAATATGAAATCTAGGAGTGGGAGAAAACTGCATAGTTCACTTTCTCAAGGACTGCTACCACTTTTTGGTGTTATTATATGTAACTAAAAGTCACTGCCCAAAACCTCTTGTGGTCTGTTAGACAGTAGAGAGCAGAAGGATAGATACAGAAAAATGCAGAAGCGCTGAGGAACCATGAGACAGCATTGGTCAGCATGATGGGGATTAGCATTCAGATTACTGTCAAGTCTCTTTTTTGGTGAACAACATGGAAATGAAAGGATTTGAAGAAAAATGAGTAGTGAATGTTTATGAAGAGGTTCAAAGCCTGATGGTCATCGTGAGCAAAAGCATGCAAGTGCTTATTTGAAAATGTAGTAAGCGGGAAATAGAGGCCGGAACTGACAGAAACTGCTTAATTTCAGGATATAGTGAGAAATAATAGACTTGGTAGAAATCGGTTCTGAAAGTCTTTGGGATGTTTCTTATGTTTGATGGAAAAAGGGGGTGAATAAGTAGAAGAGGAGGGTAGAGGGAGATGATGTCAATGCAGCAGCCTAGGACTGACACAGCCGGATTCTGTTTAGTTTGAGTTGTGGCAACTTTTTTTTTTTTTTGCAAAAGTATATTAGAAATTGTGTCGTATTTTGGTAAGATAGTAGCCTTCACTTTTAGCTGCTCTATCATTTATTTATAGATGATTCTACCATGGTCATCGCTGGAATCTTGGAACCCTGAATTATTTAGTTAAAGATACGTGAAATTAATGTAGAAATAGAGCACTCCATTAATTTAGACTGACTTCTTCTAATTTAATAGGCTGCGATGGTCATCTCATTT
The DNA here is from genome assembly GCA_030014935.1 of Caiman crocodilus. Taxonomy (NCBI): domain Eukaryota; kingdom Metazoa; phylum Chordata; order Crocodylia; family Alligatoridae; genus Caiman; species Caiman crocodilus. Next base: position 13,620,386 of record JAGPOW010002118.1, on the reverse strand, counting down.
TCCTTATACAAATAAAAGTATTACAGAAGCCTTCATTAAAGGCTCCTTAATATTTATTTTGAACTGTGTCCCAAGAGGTTTGGGAGACTCAATTGATATGATAAGGGGCCTTTTGAAAGATAATTTCCCCATATTGGAACTGAGTGGTATCATTAATAGAATTTTGTTTCCGAGACTGTATGCCAGGCTTCCACGTCTTTGCAGCCGTATAGTAGGGTCTACGGCCTTCAGTTTGAGGTATTGATTTTTCTCACCTCTGCTCTACCCCCTTACTGCAGGAAGAGAATTCAAGTGCCTCTAACTACAACTTTGTCTCAGTTTTCTGAGCAAAAAGAATTTTGCTACCAAGAAAAAAGGCCTGAAGAGAAATTGCCTACTAATAGGAGGAAAGCAGGCAGTTAAACAGGGGTTCTCGCAATGATGCTTTAGACTGAGGGTGGCTTAAATTTATGCTTTGCTTCCTATTTTGGGAGTCAGACTTAATGTTGCACTGTCTGGACTTTTTGACTGAGTAGAAAGCCACTTTTAGTGTTGCATAATTTTTTCTGTAGATGTCTGTTAAACTTGTTTAAAGTATTTTTAAAAACTTCTGAAATTGTTTAAAAAGCTGAGGACCTCAATTAATTTTGGACACAAGTTTACATTTGATTATAAGATAACTTAAGAGGCGTCTAAAATGGTCTGTCTTTGAAGAAACACATTTTCATAGCTTCATATTTTACAGCAATGCTAGATTTAGTAGTATTTTTCTTCAACTTTTTTTTCTCTTTTTTGATAGGACTCAGCAGAATCTCTAGTCAGGAATTTTAAGTGTGTATGCATATTCTGCAACAGACAGGAATTTTTTCTATCTGTAGGTTGCTTAATGCTGATTGCTTGAGATGCTGGAATAAATATGAAAATCATTGTTTGCAAGTAGTTCTCAATCTGTTAATGAAGAGGATTTGAATTTTTTGGAAAATCTTTCTGACGCTGATTATATTTTAAAGTTGCCTGGTTTTTCTATTGAACTAGTTATCTATTAGGTTTGAAAAATAAAGCTTTGAGGGTCCTTGCAAGGAGGCAGAAGATTTGAATCTTGAGTTATTGCCTTTAAAATCTTGGCCAGTATTAATGGAAATTGGATATGAACAGCAGTCAGAACTTATACCAGTGAAAAAAGAAATAGCTTCTTCATTTAAGTGCCAGAAATGCTTAAGTCTCTACTAGTGAAAAAAAAGAACAGTCTGCAGGTGTCAGTCCTGGAACAGAAAATAACACTACTGTAATAGCTCCCATAGCATATTATAATTGTGTTAATAATTAGTAGATCATAGTCAAGAACATGCATAAAGATATAAGCTAAAAAGTCCACAAGTGATTCAAAACATCAATAGAATAAGAACCCTTGACAATAAGTATAAGTTATGTGTCCCTGTCTATATTTTCTCTTTAATGCCAATTTGAAACTTATTTCATTACAGAAAATATGTTCTGGATTTTGTGATGTAAAGTTATTACTCCAACTTTTAAACAGGTTTGAGGGAAATGGGAACACTTAACATAATTCATGCAAGTATAGTTACTTCTGCAGCAGTGTCCTTCCTTTAGTAGTTAAAGAACATCTAGTACTGCTGTGAAGTACTCCCTTTCTTTGCTGACCTCAACTTATTTGAAGAACAGTGCCCGTGTTAAGGCGTTTGACATGGTCTCTCACCCCATCCTCATTAAAAAGATGGGGAGCTGTGGCATTGACCCCTACATGGTTGAGTGGGTCAGAAACTGGCTGACA
>JAGPOW010002118.1:13553749-13618515 GCA_030014935.1 Caiman crocodilus | reverse complement strand
CCCGGGCACCCCCAGGGGTAACTAGGACCAATGGTCACAAGTTACTGGAGAGCAGGTTTAGGTTGGACATTAGGAAACACTACTTCACAGTTAGGGTGGGTAGGAAGTGGAACCGGCTTCCTAGGGAAGTGGTTCTTGCTCCTACCTTGGCCGTCTTCAAGAGTAGACTAGATAGGTACTTGGCTGGGGTCCGGTGATCCTGGCACTCGTTCCTGCCATTGGCGATGGCCTGCTCTAGGCCCCTTCTGACCCTAGGTTACTATGATACTATAACAGTGCTACACATGGATTGATATTATTTTAAAAGGCTTGTAAATTTTTGCAACAAAGCGTGTGGCTTATAGAAAAGTGTGCATGTCTTGCCATTGACAGTGTTAGGTCAAAGTCTTGCTGTAGGTTAGGATTTTTGTTTTAATAACCAATCCTTGTGTTTTGTAGAACCAACATAATGTTAAGTGCTGCTCTTGAGTGCTTGATGCCGCCTTTCTGGCTAATAAAGATGGTTTTAGCTCTTTCATTTTAATCCTTCTTATCTTCTTTTTACTATTTTTGGGCAAGCAACACCATTCCAAGTGAAATATGTAACCCCTCAATATTGTAATAAGGAAATATATAAATTGCATGTGTTATCAGTAAAAGTACTGTAGGGAATAAAGCCTCTGAAACAGTGGTTCTTAACCTTTTTAGGCTCGAGGTATCCCTCATTAGGCCTGAGGCACTCCTCCAGGAAATGTCAGCTCTTAGTTTTCACTCCTTTTTTGACAACAGGGAAAAATAATAGAGCAATTTTTTCATTGCAAAGAACTCAGAAAGACCACAACAGGTCTGAATGTTTTTGAAACTGGATTCCGATGAGAAATCTCTGGATTTATCTTGCGAATCGTGTTTTGCCTATCTAAAAGCACCTTTGAAAAGATCTCAAGGCATCCTGGGTACTGCAGCATCCTGGTTGAGAATCGCTGCTCTGAAAGAATGTAAAAACATGCATCTGAAGTCTGTAGCAAAAACAATAATTTACTGGTTGTTTGTTTTTAAAGGACCCTTTAAAGATATTCTTTGCATGTAGCTTTTGCTTCCTTCCTTCCTTTATTTATTTTGCAAAAATATAAATAAATATATATTTTTTTAATTTCAATGTGCTTGCAGCTGTAAGAGTAGGTACTACGTTCCTAGATTTATTCTGGTAAAAACGAAGGCCTGCTGTTGGGTTTTGATGTAGTGGTCTTATTCAGTGCTTGTTGAAGTTAATGAACACAGCCGTAGTGAATATGTGGCATAAAAATAAATTCCTCTTCTGACTTTGAAGGTAAGGAAAATGTAAAGAGTGCAGAAGAGTGCTTTGCCTACATTACCTAGTGATGATATGAAGGGTGATAGTGTAGAACATTAATTGTGCCTTTGTAGGTGCTTTGGAGAGGAGCCGGCAGATTAAGTAAGGCAGGCCCCTGTCAGCAAACCAGCTTGGGCCCAAATCCTACCGATGTTTTTACAAGTAACCTGACTCATTTGAGTGCCCCTTTTTAAGGCAGTAGGAGTACTCATGAGCAAAGGGTTCCTAGGGTCAAGGCACAAGCTGTGGGTTGGTGAAACAGCTTTTGTTTCTGGATCTCAGTCTCTCAGTTTAAATCATTGGATTTTTTGAGTTGGTTGGCAGTGACTAGTTCTTCTTAAGTCTGCTACAATCTTTTTAAAGTATTTTGTTTCAGATTTCTGTGAAGGTTTGAAGAAAATGCCCCAGTTAGGTGGTGTCCAAGAGATTATACTCTCATTTTAGCTGATTAGATTTTTTAGCTTTGACTGTTTCAACTGACCGAAGTTAAAAGGACTTTATTGATCTATCACATGGCAAAATGACTTTCTGGTCTTCTGTTATCAATAGCATCGGTTGTTTATATCTTGATTTGAGAATGACTTGTACACTGCTTTCATTTTGTATTACGGTCAGCCTTGCGAATAGATTTCTGGTTTTCATGTATTAGCTCAGTGCTGTTTGTCCAAATACAAACACTGCAGGAAAAATATTTCCAAACAATCTTTGTGCTACAGTTTTGTATCTGTTACATACTACAAATGTTTTCTATTAATTACACTTAGTAAAACTTAGATGTTGGACCTAAAAAAAAATACCAACTCTTTTCCTTTCTCTTAGGATTAAGGGTATGTTGATGATCACAGTAGAATACATAATGTAGTAAACAAATCCATGTTGGCTTATGCTCCAGAAAACTGAAGAATTGGCAAGCAATGACTAATTTTTCCTAACAACACTAAGCTGTTAAAGAAACAGTGCTGTTTCAGTGTTCCTAATATGGTGCTAACAGCAGTGGAGCATACTTTTTATGTATCTGGGGGTGAGGGAAGTAAAAGTAATTTTATGAAGTACATCAGTGTCCAATGTGTAAGTGAAAAAAGTCTAGTATCTTCTCATCTCTTTCTGTAGCTGCTGAATAGAAGTCATATTTCAGTTGAGGTTGAAAAAGTGGATAGGGATTGCAGTTGCACTTTGGTTTGTAGCCTATATCATTAGCAAGTTCAATAGTGACATCTACAGAGCTGTCAATACCCTCTTACATGCCGCCATGCATTGTGTAGCATCATTTTGTACTGAGCATTAACACAATCCAACTGTTCAGTCTGTGATATCTGATGGAGTCAGATTTCAAATACATTAAAAATGTTCTACTTGTGAGTGGGCAGTACTGCCCCCCAAAATTCAATTATACTCTTTAGCCCACTTTTACTCAAGAAAACTCACCATTTTTCTGTGGTGGAGTGATGGATCTGTGGTGGAGTGGATCTTTGTAACGTTCAGGTCACCAAAGAGTTTTCTAATAAATCCACTGATTCACTTGCCAACTCTTTGTTTGTTTAAGATAAGCTGTATATTTGTGCCTAATGAACTGACATCTTGGTATCCGTAAGCTTGTCAGTTAATGGTACAACTGGCAAGTTGTACTGGACATAAAATATAGTCCTAGGCACTGATTTCTGCTAGCTTTCCACCTTCCACACTTCCTTAATACTTTTGTTCAACTTGGGTTTTCCTTTGGAATAACTATCATGCAGTGATAACATGCCCCTGTGATAGCAGTCCCATCTCTGAGTGATCATCTACCCCATTTTAAGTAGCCTACTGCAGCTTACAAATGGGATGAGTAAAGACTTCAATTATGATTTTATTATCATGCTGTTTTCTGCTCTTGTAATCTTAACTTTTGTTTCTAACAATGTGCTTCTTTTAGCTTTACCAACAAGGCCGCTTATGCCAGCTTGGCAGTGAATTCTGTGAACTGGAAGTTTTTGCAAAGGTGCTACGAGCTTTGGATAAAAGGTAACTGTTGGTATATTGGTTAATCACATCTGATTTTTTCATGTCTTACTGTAGTTGCACTCACTGGAAAGTGTTATGCAGAGTGTTTTTTGAACACATGCATTTGTGTATCTTTTCAACCAGTATTTTCAAGTACACGCTTCTGTATTTTGGGAGTCAAGTGTGTCAGGGATTCTAAAGTAAATCTGGTCTTAATCCTGGCAAGCACTTCCCTATTTTCCCCAGAGCCAGAAATGGTCTAAATTTATGCCTAATGGGGTGACTGTCAGGAGTACAGTTTTATTTTGCTTGCCTAGTTCCTGGTACCATCTTCTACTAAATTGTAGATAGGAAAATAGTTATATCAGTAAGCAATATTTTTTTCAGGTTTCTCAGGTGAGTTTAAGACCTTTTGTGGTATTTTGAAACGACTTCTTTAACTGATGGATATCTTTTAGAAGAAAATTGAATTTCAACCCTCTCCTAAATGGGAATCTTAAACATTCAGGTCCCTTTCATCTGTAGCTGCCACACAAAGCCTAACAACCCTCTCAGAAACCAGACGTGATAGGATTGCACTGCCACCACTGTCTCACTGGATTTATATCATTCAGGGCAAGGAAACCTCCTGACCCCTTTTTATAGTATGGGGAGAACATACTTGATACCTTAGGCAGTTATGCTATTGTCATTCCCTTCCCTTTAAATATATTGCAGTGCTTCATTATAAGGGTTATATGGCGTACGATAAAAAGTAGTTATATCTAATTATTCTAAAGACTACTCCTAAAGGATAACTTAAATGGTGTGGGAGTGGAGGAAAAATATGTAATTAAACGAGGAAATATACAGATACATTGTAAATAAGAGACACAGAGACATCAGTTGGATGCAACACTGAAGACAGTATATAAAAATCACTAAGAGAAGGGGGAAAAATAAAGTAACTCATGCTGTGTTTTAGATTTAAATTGTTTGGGTGTTCAGCTCTAATCCTTCTTGCCTGGTCTTAAACTTGGAAAATATCCCCTTTGCCCTCTAGGTCTCATGCTTAACTGATGACTGCTATAACTCTCTTCCAGCTTTGCAGAAGGGCTTTTGAATTCCAGGTCTTGGTTCTTTTATATAATCTGTAAATTTGTAGGTAAACGGGTAAAACCATTAAAAGCTCTGTTTGTGGCATTTAGTCACCCAAATGAATTCTTTGTTAGTCTTACTCAACTAAAATATGCTAGACATGAATCCTGTGGTTCCTTTGGCAACTCTCCAGTGTTGTCTTAAAGGTTCCAGGACTGCAAGTCTTTATTCTTCCCTTCCCACACTGAATGCAGAGATTACATGTGAAGGATGTAAATTGGATCAATAAGAGCGTGGCAGATGCGCACACATATGTATAATCTATTTATTAAAGATCTGCCTATCTATGTATGCCCTGCCACTTCCAAATGTTTATCTAACAAACTAATACGAACGATATCTTAAGATGAGGCATTCCATCTCTCTGACAGGCCCATTCTATGCAATTGTGTTTATAACCAGCTTCTTCAGGCCTTATTCATTATATCCAAAATAAAGCGTGGCTTTTTTTTAAATATTGCCTTCCTTTTGTTTTCTCTTCCTGGCCTTACTCTTGATGACTCTTCTACTATTAGTTTTTTCCAAGGGTCTTAAGTTGGAAACAAAGGATCCTGTTGTATTTCACTTATACGGAAGTGACTTTCAATTGCAGTTTAAATAATGGTTCATTTGCCTTTTTATAAATCTGTCAGAAATGTTATTTGCTGACTTAAAAAATGATATGTGTTGGTAGCTCCTGTTTCAAGGACCTTGGTATCCTATGCATATAAAATAATTATAAGCAGTGCCCTTGAAGAACTTCAGTACTGGCCTTGAATACTTCAGTTTGTTGGTTTTGGGCACAATTTTCAGTATTTTATAGTTCTGTTGGCATTTATGATTTATTCACAGTTGCATCTTGTACCAAAGAGCATGCTCCCTAGAATGCTTTCAAAATACATCTCTTCTTTAATAAATACATTCTGTTTTTCTTTCCTTTCAGGCATCTACTTCATCATTGTTTTCAGGCTTTGATGGATCATGGAGTAAAAGTTGCCTCCGTACTGGCCTATTCATTCAGTCGACGGTGTTCCTACATAGCAGAATCAGATTCTGCTGTGAAAGAAAAAGCAATCCAGATTGGTTTTGTTTTAGGTAATGCAATGACAATATCTAAGACTTTAATTTTGATGCTTTAGTTTAAATTACACTTCCATGAAACAGAGAGAAGTAAATATTTTTAAATCTGTTCTTTAAAACATAACTGAATATGTATGGATTTGAAATGTGAGACTATACTGTGTGTATAGCAATATGTGCTCTTTGTCAGAATCTGACAAGAACTATAGAGTAGGTTACTTTGCAAATTACACCTTTTGATTAACAGAGAAATGTTTTGAAAGTAGGTTTACAAACCTACTGTCTTTACAGTACATACCTTCAATGTGTTCATTTTACATTTCTTCCCCCAGTTTTCTGTCACAACACACATGCATATGCGCACACACAAATGAACATGATTTGATTGAGAGACTCCTTCTACATCCTCTTCAAAACCTGAGCCTTGTAAAGTGGAAGCATTTATTTTTCAGGATCCACATGTTCTATGTGCAGTTTTATATGCAACATTTCTTTGTAAATACTGTATAATGTGCTTGCTGCAGATTCCTTCCCAGATTGTTTTAGAACTGCCTTTCTGTATCTTGATGTGGATTTAAGATACCCACTTCTTGTTCTCCTCCGTCTGTGGTGAAACAGCTAATTAGAACAAATGTCATGAGCTAAAACTAAATTTTGTCTTTTTACAACAGCGTGTTAATGGGCAGTTTTATTTGCTCTTGAATTCCTAGGAGGATTCCTGTCAGATGCTGGCTGGTATAGTGACGCTGAAAAGGTGTTTCTTTCCTGCCTTCAATTATGCGCCCTTCACGATGAAATACTTCATTGGTTTCGTGCAGTAGAATGTTGTGTAAGGTGAGTTTGGACTTAAATTACCATTAGCCCTCTCAAGAACAGTTTGTCTTGTGTATTAGAGAGTTCTGAAGACCTCCTCATATACATGTAAGAGGTTCTTTTCATTGCATCCCTGAAGTCCTTACAGGTAGACCTGGTTAAAACAAACATCAGTCTGTGGAGAACTGATGATAAAAAGCTCTGAAGACATGAGGCTTTGGACTTGTAATGCCTATTTGTTGTTCTGGTTCTTACAATAAGCAACAGAAGGATGAGTGTTACTTTTCCCCAGGTGACTAGAAGTTCATTCATTATGTATTTGCAGGAAGGTAATACTGAAGTCCTGCAAGAGAGTCATTGGCGATATTAAATAATGTGTCATGTTTTGTGTTGTGGTGTTTTCTGTTTGTTTTACCTTCAGGTCAATAGCATGACACACATCTAAGTGTAATAGAGCCCACAAGCAAGAACCTGTGTCCAGTTCACTAGTAGTTTTCCTTTCAAGAGGCAGGGACAAGCCAATACAAAGCTGGCAGTAGAATGTATGGACAGTGTTTCTGTGCTACAAATTCAACTATACAGTTGCACTGTTCAGGACGTAACATTTTAAAATATGATTTTTTTTAAAGAAATGTGGTTTCAGGGTACAATTGTTTGAAATTTGCTTATTTTATGTAGTGCAGCTAGTGCTACTGGGGGATGTGTGTTGCTACGAAGAACGGCTAGAAACATAATTCTTTGATTGTTCTATGTTGTATGTGCCATCATGTAAGAGGCACCCTTTGCCTGCAAAAATACTTTTGAAATTTGCATTTTAATTTGAATGCATGCAAAATTTCCTTGGCTTGAACTAGTGGTGGCATTTTCCCTGGTACATTTTAATAAGGTAAATTGAAGGGTACTTCTGGCAGCACTGTATTGATGCAGAAAGCATATGTACCAGTAACTCTCAAATCTTTTACTCTAATGGGCACAGGATCTTCAATTAAGAAAGAGAAGGATCATCCAGTTAGAATTCTCTTTCATTCCCCTTTCCCCTCCTTTCACAGTGTGAGAATCCACCTCATCTCAAACAAGGAGTTCACATTATGGCTTCAGAGTACTGACGGGTTTCAAAGGATTAGCCCCTATTTTTCAGTACCCTACATTCAGTTTCACTTTGCTTTATTGTGTATTTTTATTTCCTTCTCTAGCTTGTCCTCTTTATTTGCTAGGTTTTCTTAGTCACTGTCAAAATATATTATCCCTTTTGTAATAATGAATTTCCAGGAGGAAGAGAAGTTTATCTTCCAGGAACTCATTGCATGTTCCAGAAGGTAGGCCTTTGCAGTTGTGAATGGACAGCTGTCTCTTTCTGTCATTTGATGGATAAAGAAATAGTTCTGCCCTCTAGGCTTAGCATATGAGGCACTGAATAAACACTGGTTACATTTACAGAAAACCTTTTTTGTTTTAAATAGATACCAGGAACTGGAATTGTTAGCATAGTGAGAAAAGGTTTCAGCACTGCTGCACTAGTCTGCATCTGGCAGCACGGTCTCCTAAGGCAACTGTTAATCCTACAGATCAAAACCTATCAAACTTAGCATGGGGTAGGCATGTCAGACGTGCTTGATACCCTGGGCCTGATCTAGATGGCAGGGTTCTTTGCAGGCTAGATCCAAACCCATCTCTGGCAGTAGAACAAGTGGCACTGCTGGTTCATGGAGCCATCCCTGCTGAAATGTGGGCCACTGCCAAAACGTGTCCACAAGCAGGGCTTCATTCCTTAGATTTTGGTGGCAGGCCTCACCCTGAATTTCTTCCCTTCCAGGAGCTCGGCCCTATCTTTGATACCCTTGGAATAGGGCATTAAGAATAAATCTTGAGTTTTTGATCTTATGTGTATCTGACTTGAGTTCCAGAGACTATCTTGCTGCATCTGAGCCTAACTCTATGGGTACCTAAGGATTAGCAACTCTTGAGCAGTTATTTCAAGATAATTGTTAAAGTCTCACAGAATAACTCAGTGTGAAAACTGCTGCTTTCTTTCTCCCATTTAGATAATTTACTTGGACTTTACTATTGCCTTCTTACTGTTCTTGAATACATCCTACAACCTTGAAGCTAGTTGCATCTTCTAGTCATTCAGAGGTACTGCAGGAAAAACCCTTCTTGCATCCTACTGGCATGGAGAGCAAGGGTTTAGATCTTGCATTCTTGTTCTGGGATAGTAAAGATTACTATCAATAACACAGTGTGTGCTTGGAGGCACGAATATGCTATCAAGGTCATACTTCACGCAAATCTTGTACAAGACTAAACAATATTATCATCCCTACCCTTCTAGATAGGCGTTTTTTCTATCTCACCAATATTGGTTCAGTTGCAGCAAGGCTGTAGTGAAAGCCTTCCGTACAATAACTTGTTTGTTTTGTTTGACACTTAAAATACCATTTAAAATAAAGACTGGATGCTGGCATGCACTTGTAGAGGAAACCAGGGAGCATCAGATGCAGGAATGCAAAGCGAATCCACTTTCGTTTTTTGTTTCTATGTTTGTCTGGCTTAGAGTTGTATTTGTGTTGGGCAGAATGTGTTTTATTGAGGGTACACAAAAGAAAACTACACCGAATATGACTGAGGGATTAAATGTTTAACATGCTTGAACCAGTAACCCTTCTTGTTTAAGTCGCAACAAGGTGTGAAATGCATTGGATTCAAAATGGGTGTCGTTTTGCGGAGTAGCAGTAACCCAGTCCCAGTGTAATTTAGCTGATCACATTATAGATGTGTAATAACTCTGTAGATTGGAGCTGATAATGCAAAGTCATTTTTAAAAGTTTCAAGACTTCTCCTATTTTTTCCTAAGGTTGCTGCATGTTCGAAACGGCAATTGTAAATACCACCTGGGAGAAGAAACATTCAAACTAGCGCAGTCTTACATGGACAAACTTGCAAAACATGGTCAACAAGCAAACAAAGCAGCGCTCTATGGGGAACTGTGTGCACTACTCTTTGCAAAGAGCCATTATGATGAAGTGAGTGGGGCTGGTTTGTTTTCGGAGGACTTCTGTTAAACCCTATTATGACTCACTAATACAGGCTCAGTAGGTAGCTTGGATTTCTTCTGGCAAAGGTTGAGCCTCAGATTTACATTACTTGGTACCAGCTGAAAAACATTTAGCTTGAAGAGTTTGTTTCTGTTTTCCATTGGAGAAAACTTTTTATACCATTAAAATAGCATGTGGTACTGGTATGTCATGGTGGGAACTGACATTCTTTACCTGTAAGCTGTTATTTAGTTGGTGCAAACCACAAGAAGCCTTATTACTTTCCGAACAAAACTCCCATTAATTTTTAATGGAGTCTTGAATGAACTACAGCTGGGCTGTAGTTCCCACAAGTACTGGTAATGTGCAGAAAACGATTTAAAAAATTGCCTTCCTGGGATCTGACTGCCAAATCCACAATTGCCTGTAACTTCTTAAAATATACATGTCACAGTAATTATGCAAATAATTATATAGCAAGAAGTAGTCTGTGACCTTGTAATTGGGAAACACAGAACAAAACTAGTATTTCATTCAGCCATTTTCTGCAAAATCTGATTTTAGCAAACCTGTTAAGCTATGAGTTTACTTAGTTCCAAAATAGTCTAATACTGACTAAAAGACTAATTTGGGGTCTGGAAACGTAAGAAACTGATGTTGCCAAAGACAAAAAGAAGTTAATCCATTATAAAGTTACTGAAGTGTCTGTTAGAATAATATTAGCAAGTATTTAACGATTAATTTTTTTTATCTTATGAGTTGAAACTTTAGACAGCTCTTCAGGAATTGAGTTCTGAATAAATTTAATTCAAGGTAATTAAGTAGAAATGGGTAGCTGGTCTCTCTAAGCAGGACTCAGTCATCTTTACCTTTTCTTTTTTGAAGAAAGGTAGAGCATTTACCTATTGGAGAAACGAACAGGGCCATGATACTGGGTGTAGGACTGCATGGTCTTCAAGAGTCCCAAGTCCTTTTCCTAGCTGTCACTGACTTTCTGAACAAATCAATCTAGTTACTTCGTTTGATCGCCATCTCTCTCTTTCTTCCCAGCTATGAACTTATGAAGAATCAAATAATAAGGCTTGAGTGAGATTTAGCACTTTAATTTTTAAGCCAAAAGGCGATCCTAAACAAAGAATGTTTATTATGAGAGATGAATAGTATTTTCTTAAGGTTTCTATATGATTGAATTCAAAGGTAATGATATTTAATACAAGCTTTTTGTTTTGCAGGCTTACAAATGGTGTATAGAAGCTATGAAGGAAATCACAGTTGGCTTGCCTGTAAAAGTAGTGGTGGATGTTTTAAGACAAGCTTCAAAGGTGAATGGAAAGTTTGCTGATAATTTAGTTGCAAAGAAAATCTATAAAAGTTAGTCTGTTAATGTACTGTAAACCATGTGGAATCTTAGGATAGCATGTTCCAGTTCATAGTATTATCAAATCTTGTTTGCCGGTTTACTTTGCCACAGTCAGTTTTATACTTAAAATGAATAACCCTGAATTTTTGACCAGAGAAGACATGTCTCTTAGAAATTTAAAGCTTTCTTTTCCTCTTCTCTGAAATGAAGTTGCAGTTCGTTGAAAGAACAACAATCTCTGCCACAAAGTAGACATTTTGCTTGTACCCCCTAATTACAGATTAGGTAGAGAATAGCTTTGCGTTTTTTGTGGATTAATTATTTTACTGTAAAATGTTAGTTAACATTATATCTGGGAGGATTTTTTGAGGAATTAAAAAATGGTTTAGTAATTGCGCTGAAATTTTGAAACTGAACACCTTAGTTGGTCATTAAGTCAATCCATAGAACAGAGATGCTTTGAAAATGCCTGCTCTCACATATGCTGTTTCCTGTCTGCTCTAGGCTTGTGTTGTAAAACGTGAATTTAAGAAAGCAGAGCAATTAATAAAGCATGCAGTGTATCTAGCCAGGTACGTAGCATTGTTACAATATCGTTCTAAACTGTCTTGCTTATTTCTGGTTATAATACAGTTATGTCTTTACAGGGAACATTTTGGAGCCAAACACCCCAAATATTCTGACACATTACTAGACTATGGGTTTTACTTGCTGAATGTAGATAATATATGCCAGTCTGTTGCAATTTATCAGGTATGTTGCCGTTACATGTGTATTCCATTTCTAACGTAGATGATGTCTCAAGTGTTTGTACTCAAGTTTCCATAATTGCAAATTAGGATGAATGGCTGAGGGTGGGTGGTTGCGGTTGTTTTTAAATTACTGTAATTTTTTGATCAAAATATTGTCGTTAAGTATTAAGTTTACTTAATATTGTTACTTTAATATTGTCGTTAAGTTTACATTAGCAATGTAGCCATGCCTTTCTTCAGCTTGCTAATAGATTGAACTAAAAGTCTGATAAAACTGAGATGGGATTGTATTAAACATAGCATATCTGGTAATATTTGTACATGCTCCAGTAACTAAAGTCACACTTGGAACTTTTTCTAAGGTGCAGGAGTGCAGTTAGATATGTGGGGTCTTTCAAGTTGGTTTAGTTAAACTAATTTTGAAGATTAGCTAAACACTGTTTGTATTTTAGTTTAAGGGTGACTGGCTTTTAAGCTCAATGTGATGGAAAAACAAGTTCAGTCATTTGAGGCAAGCTGCCACACCATTCTTAAAACAGACAATATTTTGTGGGTTCTCTTTGAGATATTTGATAATTTTTAGAAATTTGCATTTTTTTAAATGATCTTTCAGAGGCATTTGCGTTGTTGCCTTAAAAATGGATGATAAACTTCTCAGATGTCCATTTGTGCATACCTTTAAATAGCAAAGTATCCTGTTTGGTAGACTTGAATGTATATACTTTTAAGGGAGCATTTGTTTTGCAAAATGACAGCTCCCTAGGTAGTGTTGTTTAGCAAAACCAAATTAATTCCCACTTTTGTTACAAACTTTTGCTACACAGGGGGAATAATATATGAACACACTTTCCTTCCAGAGCCAGTAGTTCTTTAGATTATTAAAAAACACGGAAATTCAGGAAGGGTTTACAATGCAACTGATAAGCCTTTTGTTGTGACTATTTTCAGACAGCTCTTGATATCCGACAGTCAGTGTTTGGCGGAAAAAACATCCATGTAGCCACAGCCCATGAAGATTTAGCTTATTCTTCTTACGTGCACCAGTATAGCTCTGGAAAATTTGACAATGCGCTGTAAGTACAATTGTGGATACATACTGAAAAAAACGTTGGGAGCAAATTTCATGTTGTAAATAGGGCAAAGTGTACTTCATAAGTTACAAATCATTTTCATGCTAGAATTTAAATTGATCCCTTAATTTTAGAGACTTCTTATTTTAGAATTATTTTGTTTGGTTTACTAATTTAAAGTATTTGACTCCTTTAACTTTTCGGAAGTCAAAATTCAATAAAAATATGCATTTTTGAACTTGTTTCAGATTCCATGCTGAACGTGCTATTGGCATTATCACCCACATTCTCCCTGAAGATCATCTTCTTTTGGCCTCTTCCAAGAGAGTTAAAGGTAGCACTCAGTTACAGTACTGAAGCATTATTCATTTAACACTTTGTTGATGGAAGTCCATTCACTTGTATTTTATTTCTGCTCCTTACTAGAAGTAATGCAAGTCATTTTTCCCACTCGCAGCTAACCATTCTCTTTATGGATTAGGCTATAAAAGCTGCACTTTAAAGATCCTTTATAAATAGTGATGATGGAGATAATTTTAATGATTTTACTTTTGTTTTTAAACACAAAACTTGTCTTTGAATTTTATATTGTTCAGTGCCATTGGATTTAAAGGAAGTTACCAGCTGGGTTGATCAGTTTGCACATACTGACTACTGCGGCAGTCAGAGTCTGTAGTTTGACTTATCTCTTTCTGGGTTGACCGCTATGGATGATTGTCTTTAGCCTTTCTCTAGAAATCAGTATGTAGTTGTAGGACACTGATTCTCCAACTATGGTATGCGTGTCACAGGTGATGCACGAGTATAAGAAGGCACGTTTTTTATCTTGGCGGTGAAGCGACTGTTGAGGCAGGTTTGTTTCTTGTGTGATGCAGTCAAATTCAAGATTTTTATAGGTTTTTACAAGAGTTTCTTTTCACCACTGGCAACATTATGGGTGAAGACTTTGCATTCGAAGTGTTAGGGGAGAGAAATACCTTTAGTCTTTCTTTGTCTGACCTGGTAATGAAATTGTTAGATTTATAGTGAAGGCAAATGATACACATACTCAGAATAATCTGGCCAGTATTTTGCTCATAAATAAGAAGCAGAAACATAACCAGCACTCCAGAGGTAGCTGCTGGATAACACTTGACCACTTTATGGTGGAGAAGGCGGCTTATTTTCAGCAGTTGGTTACCTGAAATTAAATTGACCAGACGTGCAGCCCTGCGGCATGTTCTACTTAGTAACTATGCAGAATAGTTATTACATTATTTTCAATGGGTAACATTGCCCTCAATTTGGTAGATTTACTACGTGGTAGGCTTAGGCACAGTATAGCCATTCCAGTTTTTACTGCGTAGCAAAATCAGTTTGTTTATATGACAGATGTAGTGTGTTTCTACGCTCTAGGAAGCTGTACCTCGTGTTCCTTAAGCATGAAGGATAGTGTAGCCTGACCCAAGTCCTTTGAAGGGGTCAGAAACCATTTAGGAAGATTATATCGCACAGCTCTCGTGCTTGTGAAATGCTGTTATGTACTTCCCTCCTTTTCTATGAATTGATAAAAGAGAAATGTAACTGTAACTGCCTCTGTTTTTATTTTTCTTTGAACTTTCTTCCTTTGCAGTTTTGTACCTGTCCACTTTTCCAGGTTTTCTGTCCTCTTGGGCACTTAAATTTGCTTATTACTAAATGATAATGAACTAGTTTAAGATTCTTCATAGAATTGGCCCATAGCATTAATTTTCTTGCGTTTTAGTAGCTGAAGAAAGGCTAAAAGAGAGCTCTTTGTACAGTATTTTGAATATTTTTGTGTGAACATGAAGAGAGAGGTTGGATTTTGTACCTCTTTAATGAAAACAGTTCAGAGAGCAAAACCTGATTTGGAACAGAATCCGATAACATTATTTATCTTTAGTTCGCATCTCTTTGCATCGTCAATGTGATTTTTTTTTTTTGATTTTTTTTTTTGGTCTCTTCCATGTTCAGCACTTATCCTGGAAGAAATTGCAATAGACTGTCACAATAAGGAAACTGAGCAAAGATTACTTCAGGAAGCTCATGATTTGCATCTATCTTCACTCCAGTTAGCTAAAAAAGCCTTTGGGGAATTTAATGTACAGACAGCAAAACACTATGGCAACCTTGGCAGACTTTATCAGTCCATGAGAAAATTTAAGGTAAGTTCAAAATGCTTCTGATTGCTGAAGAATGTTGGTTTGTTACTAAGTTTTGAAAAATCACATCCATAGCTCTAAAAGCAACACAGCTTCTATTCCATCATAAGTATTGATAAGAATTAACAGCCTCTTCAAAGCCTTCTCAAGTTGACTGTACCCACAGGTGCTCCCTTGTAAGGAATTTTATTTAAGTGTTTTACTACTCCAAAGCACTTTACAGATATTAACAAGTTGGTTCCCCCAGTACCCTGAGGAGGTAGGTTGGGACTATCCCCACTTTAAAGATCGGAAAATAGCCTTTCAGAACCCAGAGAACCAGATTTCCTATTTTGTGCCTGTGTCACTAGGCTTTGTTGCCTGTTAAGCCCGTAATTGAATGTTACAGGATCTTTCCAACTAATGCGATTAAGTGTTCAATTGTGTTGCTATTCATTTTTCAGGTATCTTCCCTGCCTCTCCCCTTCTACCCCTTGCCTTTCTCTTTCCCCTGCTCCTCCACTTTTCTCTTTGATGGAAGTGAGTAATGTCTTTTCTGGGTTTTTTATGTTCTGGGTCTTTCAGGAAGCTGAAGAAATGCACATCAAAGCAATTCAAATTAAGGAGCAGCTCCTTGGTCAAGAAGACTACGAAGTTGCCCTGTCAGTGGGACACCTAGCTTCTCTCTATAACTACGACATGAATCAATATGAAAATGCTGAAAAGCTTTATCTGAGATCAATAGCAATTGGTGTGTAATTTTAAAAGCAAATAACTATTGAGCAATGATGATATGTACAGTAAAACAAAGGTCTTTTTTGAAAGGTTTTATGGAATGCAAGCCTTTTCCATAACTAATATGTGGATTCACTCTAAATGTGCTTCTAAAGTACCGTAATCATAACAGTAACTTAAATTTAAACTGATTGAACACACCTAGGATTGTGTGTCCACTTAAGAAGTCCAGCACCTACCTTCTGGATTAACTTTATGTAGGGGTTCATTATGTCAAGGATTTGAAGCATAATAAGAAAGCTTTAGGGGAATAAACAATTGATATGGTTGGTGATTTCTTTGTAATCTGTTTGAAATCCTCCCCTTCCTGCTCAGCCACTCGCTGCAATGAATATTGTTCAAAGAAACTCTCATTTCATAATGTTAGAGTTTTAGCATGATTCCTGCAGAGGATAGTTAGTGCTCATAATTCATAAGAGGGAAGTACAGTGGGTTAAAGTGGCAATCCTGCCCCAACCCCGCGTCACAATTTGAGTTTGGGTTGCAAGTGGGATGCGTAGGAGGCACCTGTCCTGTTTTAATTCCTATTAGAATTTTATGCATTATACATACTCCTGTACAGCTGGATTCTGTGGTCAGAAGTTAAGTACCAGAAGCAATAAAGGAAAGGATCTGAAATGCACTGAAGAGTAGTATCAAGAAAACTAGCTTTTAGTTCTCCCGGATGTTAGCGCTGTTGTTAACTCTTGCTGGCAAAAGGGGATTGTACATGTTCTGTCTTAAATTCTTTTTTTGTTTTGCATTTCTTTAGGGAAGAAGCTTTTTGGCGAAGGTTACAGTGGACTAGAATATGATTATAGAGGTCTCATTAAACTGTACAATTCCATTGGCAACTATGAGAAAGTTTTTGAATACCACAATATTTTGGCCAATTGGAACCGATTGCGAGATCGGCAGTTCTCAGTTACAGATGCTCTGGAGGATGTAAGCACCAGCCCTCAATCCACTGAAGAAGTGGTCCAGTCTTTTCTGATGTCTCAGAATGTTGATGGACAGAATAGCTAAGAAACTTGGTCAATTAACCAATTACTTCTTTTTTTTTTTTCCCCAAACTACAGGGGAAAGTCATACTGTGAAATCTAAACCATGTAGTTTTTCTGGGGGCTGGAATTTGCATTGAAACACTGGTCCAGTCCACTGAAGAGTGCCCATACGGATGAATGTGTGTTTAAATTCTTATCAGCATGTGTATGGCATGTCTAGTTCGGCTCCCATTTTGAGCTTGGTATTCCAGAAACCCATCGCTCTTCTTTTTTCCAAAAGGCTACTTTGCAGAAAGGCTGAAGGAAAACATTAAATAAAACTGTTTGAGCCCAAAAGAGTTGCATTCTTGTTAAAAATGGACAGTTTCAACGAGAACATTCTTCTAACAAGCAGAAGTAATAAATACTGTATTGTATAAATGGTATGAAAAAGATCTTTCTCCTGTGTGCATTGTAGCAAAATTAATGGCAAATATTAGGGGAAAGGAGAATGCCCTAGCTTTGTTAGCTGTCTCATGAAGAAAAAATGGCAAAGAACCACTCCAGAACGCAACGTTTTTTATGAACCACAAAAGATTGTTAAAGAAGTGACGCCGTTTGTTGTTTTAAAGAGCTGAACTGGACCAGTGTTCGTTTGAGAGGGACGATCCAGTAGACCAGCATTCTTAGTTTCCTATGGTACAATACAAGAACTATAGTTTCCAAAACAGGACCAGGAGAATCAGAAGTGGACCAGTCTATCTAGAAAAGTTTTTTGGACCAGTGGCTTTAATTTAATATTTCTGCCCCTGCATTCACTTTTACCAGTAGAATTATTTCATTTAGATGTATGATCAGTGATAATGCAAAATTATATTCATGTAATAGATACAAAACTAGGAGGTGAACGTTCCTTAGCAGTTGCGATGGCATGTCTTTAACTAGTAAGCTTATTCAGATATCTAAAATGTCAATGCCACAAGCAAAAACTAGAAATGCTTAACTATTTGCATCAGCCTTTTTTTTTTTTCTTTCAAATGGGCTTACTTTAATAATTGAGGCAGTAACTTGTTTATACCGGTTAATAGTTTTGTATTACAGTCCAATTCAGCTTTGTTTCTGGAAATCGCAACTTATTGTACAGTTTGCAGGGGTCAGTGGAAAATGCCAAAAAAGCACAAAAGGTCTCTTTTTTTTTTTTGTGATGCTTCATTTCTACATTAAACAATAGTGCAACCGGAAACCGATTCTTCTACATTTAATTTAAGATGCATCAGGCAGATGTAAAGTTCCCTTAACGACGCCTATTTCACTAGCTTGTCTTAATTTTTGTTCTGTTTTTGTTTGTCTCTTTTTTTTAAATTGAACCAAGTCTGTTTTAATGTTGAGGTAATGCTCAAAATTTTGAAAAAATCAATGTAGCATAGCAAACTAGAAATAAGTCATTGCAGTTACCTCAATTCTTATTATAGTGGTACAAACAGTGCCTCTATAGTTGGGAGTCCATCAGTTTTTTTTCCCCCCTATTTTCAGGGGTTTATAACTTGGCCGCAAAAATTCAGTCCCAAGCTGAAGCTTGGCGAAGAAGATTCCTACACTACTTGGAATTAATTTTATTTGTTATGAAACTGGGGAAGGGATGGGGTGGAAATTTATTTGACTGTCTCCAAGTTATGAGTGCAGAAAGCAAAAACTAGTTATTACAGACACTACTTAGAACTCACAAGTGTATTAACAGCTTCTTTTTCTTTCCTTTTTTTTTAAAATGAAATATTGCAGGCCAATAGTTTTTATACTAGTGCCTTCAAGTATTTTTGAGGGGAGACTTACACCAAGGTAAAATGAGATTTTAATTTGCAAATGTGGTTTCAGCACTTGTATACAGGATGGATTATTTGTATCAGTGGGATAACCTATACTGTTAAAATTTTAATAGCTATTAAGGATGTATTGCAGGCTGTCAAAACTCAGTTCAGCTTTTTATAATTTATACGTAAACTTAAACTCTAGTTTTTGTATAGCAGTTTCTTTGCTTGTGACAGTTTTTATTTTACGTGTCCCTAAATAAGATTGCAACACTTGCCATGTAAACTACCTAAGTCCCTAAACATGTTTACAGGCCTAACAATAGTCTATCGGATAAATAATATGTGTTAAAAGCTCATACATCTTATGTGAACTCCTGTTTCTTTTAAACTTAAAGGCATTTTAAACTTGTTTAAAATTAAATGTAAGGTTATTGTTTTAATATCAGATTTTCAGGGGAGAAGCTTAAACATAGATGTTCTAAACCTAGAACATTGTGATTTGATATATTGCAGAAGTACCCAAAAGCCTCAAACTGATAAGTTTATATTGTCTGAAGATGCTGTATGCTGTGGTTTCCTATTCTTGGGTTTTACTTGTCACTTTTAAGAGGAATCTCAAAGTTCTCAAGGTTTTATTTATTTTTTAACTTACAATAGTGGTAAGTGATATCTGTGCTCGCTTCTGCTTCCAAGTTTGTATTACCTATGGTCAGCAATATGCTTCTAAAAATACAGCTTCATATCCTAGTTTTTCCTCCCTTTTCCCCAACTAGCTTGCATTGCTTTAAATAGCCTTGGTACTTGCCAACTGTATTTCAGCCAGTGCAATGTACATTAAGCTCTCCACCGTTGCTCAAATATAGTCGATTCATCAGCACGTTATATTCTGTGGTGCATTTGGATTTTTATCTAGAGTGAGCGGAGGCCCTACAAGTCACCTAGAGTTTTATTCTTCTGACAGCAGAAATGTACCAAGAGAAACATGACTTTCAGCATACGTGCATCCCCTGTCCTCCAGTGAAGCAGATAGGCCTACACTTGGATGTTCACTGTGTTGAGCTTTGACAGACTGTCTGGTTGCATCTCACAGCATTGACCTAGCAGCTCTGCAACTCCACAGTGATGTCAAAGCATATTACCTTTAGAACAGAGCAGCTTTAGCTGTCTGCCGTGTGCTTCTTAATGTTGGAGGCTTATAAAACAATCACAGTGCCTGTTCTGTGTGCTACGGTTTGTGTAATCCTGACTCGCTCTCATTGCTGGAGAGGCGGTCAAGCTTTCCTGGCCCCTTTTCTTTTTCTTTCAGGATCTCTCCTGAATTGGCCTTTTTCATCATGTGACTACAGAATTGATAATCCTGTATTGTTTGCAGACCTGTTGTATTCCCCATGCAAAAGCTTGGTTTTAGCCACCTTGGTGCTGTTGCCTATTGCTGTGTGCTGTCGAACACACAAAAAGGAGGAGGGATTCTCAAGACTCTTGGTTCCTAAAAATGGAAATCTAATGAAATTGGGGTATCTTCCAAATAAATGAATTTAACTGTCCTCTACCTATTCTCTGAAGAAGTTGCTGAGGCATTAGATAGCACTTCCATCTATTTCCTTTACCCTTAGTCCTAGGGAGTTGATCATACGTTTGTCTTTGTCCTCTTGAAAATGGTAATTATTTTTCTTGTGGCTGCATGTTGAGCATTTGCAGCTTGTGAGTGCATGTCCTTCCTGTTGCTCAAGAAACCAACCATCTGGTATGTTAGCTAGCGGCAGGTACATATACAAAGTACACCCACCAGTACCTCAACGAATCGAGGGGGAAAAATAACCTTGAGAAACTTTGGGAATTTCTGCATCGTTTTAAGCTTGAAATTGATTTGAGAGTGGGAATCCAGTGAAATGCATCTTCAGAGAACAAAATTTGCAGGTAAGTAACTTAATCACATACCAAATTCCTTTGAAATTCAGGAGTGTCCAGGGAAGACTTCTAGCTTTTGCTGCTAAATTTTCTCATCTTTGGTTGTAAGTTTAAACCCTTTGTTTTTATTTTAATGTACACTTTTGTTTTGTGGATCCATTTTGCTTGCATTTTCTAGTTTACAAATTGCAGTATTTGCATAAAGAGGTGATGTTCAGGGTTTCTCCATTCTTGGTTTCATTGTTCTTCAGATCCAGGAACTACCTTGCTTATGGTAGTAGAAGAAGCTTCTGTGGTATGGGATAAACAAATGCAAATTATGAATTGAAAAAAGTGGGGGCAGTTACAAAAAGATGTTTAAAATACATCTGTGCCTCTGTTACGTAGTGAAAGAACTAGCAGCTATTTGGTTTCAAAAGGTTGATCACTTACTGTGCGATTCTTACTTGCAACCAACAAGTGTCTGCCTCTGTTCATAGAAATCCTTACATGCACTTATTACTTTGTATAGAAACCATTTGTTTATTTTTTTGCACACAAGTGTTTTGTTAAATAATTTTGAAAGGTGTTTTATTGCTGAACTCTAACTTATTAGGAAAATAACATCCTTTTCATCACTTTAAAAATGAAGTTGTTTTTTTTAAATGCTGTGGTCTAAAATTTGGTGCCATTGCGCTGCTTCTCATGGTACAAAAATGCACATTTTATTTCACTTCCTTTTTCTAGCTGTACATACTGACAGAGTACAAAAAAAGGAAAACTCATCGTGCCTAAAACATGATTGAAGCTGTCGGCAAAAACTTTACTTGATTAAAAATGGATTGGACTGGATTGGATTTTACAGCATGGTAGGAAATAGCTGGCTGGATATTGCTCTTTGCAGTCTTTAAAAAAAAGGTTCCTTCCCCATGTTCCTGTGATTATTGTCTTCAAAACTTTGCTGTTACCTGGAAAAAGTGTCAGTCAAGTGCTAAATTCCAATCTAAATATTTGGTTACTGTGTATATTTGCAAGCTTGACACACACGGCCTGTTGCACACTTCATGTCTCGGCCTTTTAAAAATTCTTGCTTGTGGTGGAGAGGAAATTTTTTTTAAATCTGGAAATCTGTACTAAATACATACTTTTGGTAGCACTGGTAATGCTTTTGTCTCCAAATCTCAGGAATGTTTTAGGCAATGTAAAAGGTTTCCCTTCAATGATAACAAGGTGCGTACTCTAGGGTCTTGTTAACAATATTTCATTGCAATCCTAGGTATCTATAGCATGAGTGGCCTTAGTGAGTTTGTTGAAGTGCACATTTTTTTTTTCAAAAGTAAATTTTAAGATGAAAAAATATATACTATATAAATATATAGAGATATCTAGAAACTTGGTTTGTGGTGCACAAGTTAAGTGTTGGATCACTAAATAACTGTTGCAGGTACCATATGTGTAACACTTTTTTCTTTTCCTGTATATTCCTTTCTGGGAAGCAATGTTGCCATGGTAACTAAAACTTTACAATTTATTTCTTACTTTGATGTGAATGGACTCTACATTTTATTGAATATTACCAGGCTCAGTACTATTTTTATACATTATTGAACTACAGGGGATTGTAATTTAATAACATTCTAAGATGTTGCTTGAACTGTTTAAAGCAAATTACTAAAACAAAAAAAACACCCTTAAAACCTGAATCCCCACTTGTAGTGCCACCGTGATTTATATGAGCGTATCTTGATCATTACTACATTTTTGAAGACCATTCTATTTGTTGTGTCAAGAATAATGTTTCGTATCCTACTCCGCACAGACTGCAGTGCCCAACATTATTTGTAACCATCAAACCATACTGAGTATGTTTGTAACCAGCATTGTGATATTCTGTAACTGTATTGCTAAAATGAACTATTGATCTAATAAATATAGTGTTCCTGCACTTGTTTTATGTGCCTTGAATTGAGTTAAAATTGTGCTCTCTGCAAAGCGTTTTGTTCTTCCCTCCATACCCCATAAGACCTTCTTGAGAATTCATTATTGATGGACTGCACTTTTTTTTTTTTTTTTCGTGCAGCTTTCTCAGAACGAGACTAAAGTTCCCATTGAATAAATGTGCAGTCCCATTCTGTGATACTTAGCCAACTGGTAACTCTCGTGCATGTTGCTTCTTCAGAAGGTAACAGGAATATTCACTTGGTATTAATGAGTGTGTAAATCATAAATGAAGGCATGCTAAGGGGCTGATCCCATATGAAAATGTAATGGTAATTCTCATAAGGAGTTTAAATGCTCATGGATGTTGAGCGCACAGATTTTGTTTGGCTTTGTGTGTGTTATCTCACTTTGCTTGGTAAGTGCAAGGCCCAGTTATAGTTTCTTTGTCAAATAAAGTTGTATGTGGGATTTTTGGGGGCGTTGTTTGCTTTCAAAGGAAGATGCCTTTCCTTTTTGTAAAGATGAAGGGTAGGAAATGCTGTGATATGGCAGCTCTGTTAACTTGCATATGGTGTTTAGTTTCATAGATTACAGGGACAGGAGAGGTACTGTGTGTCATGACGGGTTTTGTACCTCTTCTTGTACAAGGTTTTATGTAACTTAATTTCAGCTCTGAAATGCACAAAGCTACCTTTTTAAGTTGCGTCTACTTCCTTCTCTGTCACTTCTGCTGGGAAAAGCATGTTGCATGAGGCCCCAGTTCAGCTCTCTTCAACAAGCTGATTATTCTGTATCGCTGGTAGATCAAATGGTTCGCCCAAGTTTTTTCGCTCCTAGCTGATGACTTCAATTTTATAGTACTGTGGTGCCCTCCACAACATATATTTGTGAAAACTAGATATGATGATTTTCTTTTTACTTGTACCTCAGGTAGTTAGAATGGTAGACAAGCTGGAGATTTACCTTAATTCAGGGAATCATTGTATATGATTTCATAGCAGCATTTTTCAACCCGTGGGTTGCGACTCAAATGTGGGTTGCAAGAGTATATGAAGGGTCATGAACAAACTTTAAAAATGGATTATTGTTTAAAGGAGAAAAATGTGGGAAACGGTGGTTTTTCCCGTGCAGGCTGGCAGTTTCAGCTTGCAAGGGGCTGTTTGGAGCCCTCCATGCCCCACACACTGGGGGCTGGAGGCAGCAGGTTGGGCGTGAGGGGCAGTGGGTCGGGACTGGCCATTGATGTTTACAACTGGGTCTTGGTACAAAAAAGGTCGGGAACTGCTGGGCTACGTTGAAGGCTGCAGACTTCCATTGGGCTGGGTCCTGGAGGAGCAAAGCCGGAGGTCCCTGCCTAAACCATCTTGTCCCTCTGCTCAGGGACAGACTGATGCCACGTTTGGGGTCAGAAAGGAACTTTACTCCATGGTTAGATTGGTAGGGACTTGGGGGCGTTTGTCTGAATGTGTAGTGGGCGGCATAGCCCTCTGCCTGGGACCTACAAAGTTTTATAGAAGAAGTTGGCTCCTATGGTTCCCCAGGTTTACTTGTGGCAGGTTCAGGCATTGGGGCCTGTGTTGTGTCGGGGTGGACAGTAGTTTGATGTAGAGTTTAGATAATGGTTTGGGTAGGGGTGATCCAGCCTCAGGCAAGGGTTAGACTAGGATTGGATGAATTTTGTGCTCTAGGGTTTCAGTGTTTGAGACGGATGATGCACTTCCAAGGTGGATCAAAAAGAGAGTTGTTTTTAAAACTTGCATCTGTATTTCGGTAGCAGAGTTAGAATCTGGTAGCCGCTGTTCATGTACAGGGAGACAGGCTCTGCTCTGAAGAGCTTACTTGTCTCAGCTCTTTCACGGACTTGCCAGGACACTTTCTGCAAGTCTGTTCATCTCTGCATGTCTTGCAATCCCCTTTGTGTCCCTGGGATCTCCTGGGCTGAAGGGGAATCCAAGTTTTAATTTTTTTTTTTTTTAATGTTAGTATAGCTTTTTGAGATGAATGAATGATGTAAACTCCATTAATTATTTATTTGACTGCATTAAACATATTTTCCCAATTCCTTCTGCTTTCTCCAAGGAAAGGTTGACAGTTTGGAAGGATTATAAAAGCATAACCAGCAGTTGAAGATTTAGTGAAGAGGAAGCTACTGGCATGCATAGGTAGGCAGGAAGAAACAACTAAAAGGCTGATTGGGTGAATAAGGCTATTTTGTTAATTATACTATAGACTATGAAAAGTTTATGCTGTTATGGTGTTTGGCTGGCTTATAACAAATGTCCCTGCTCTTCCTGGGCAGGACAGCTGTGCCAAACACCATGCAGCACTAATGTAATGCTCTTGTGGATACAGGGTGCCACAGCTGGTACGTGGACAAGATCTGTCTATGATTGACTTCTCCAAAGCAAGGTTGAATTAAACTTATAAGGGCCAGGAAATATGAAGAAAGCCTGTACTTGCATTAACTGCCTGTATGCGTATACAGGTATTTTGCAGCTAAAAATGGTTCTTGGGCTATTATTTCTATACTTCTCACTTATTCATTCATACACTAAAATGTACTTTAAAGGGAAATAGCAAAAAGAGCAATTTGGAGAAATACGCTCCTTCCATCTAGCATGTATAAATATCTAAAATGGATACTGTTCATGGATACATGTTGGGAATACAAATCTCTGAATTCTTGGGTGGCCACCAGATGTCACTGCCGTGATGCTACATCCAGCAGAAACGGTTATTTATTTGAATTAACATTACCCAAAAGTAACAAAAATATTATAGCCTTTTTGCCTGACTTCATACATTCCTGTGATAGCTTACCTGTATGTGTGTGTGTGTGTGTGTGTGTGTGTGTATTTTTTTTTTTTTAAATCTGTGAAACCATTTCAGTTAATATTGAAACTATTTACAGAGTTTCCACAAATCCCTGGTGCCAATTTTTATATACAAAGAAGAGAAAGTTGAGAAATGGATGCATCCAAGTTTAGATCTCTTGCAGTTGTCCAGCTGTTTTTAATACTATCAGTGCTGGCCAACTCCCCAAAACATGAAGAGAGAAAGTAAAAAAACCTGGTAGGGACTCTTGTTGGCAGGCCATCACTTTAACTGATATAACCCCCACGTTTACTAGATAATTCTTAGAATAAAACTCTTCGACTGTGCAGCCTTTAACCGTGTTCAACATTATTTTAAGCAAGTATGACGTTTTTAGGGCACGTAGCATTTTTCTGATGTGATTACATCCAACATTAAGCCTGATGCACAGTTTTTGTAACAGAAGTGCTGAAAACCTTCAGCTGGAAATATAACTCAAAAAAAAAAAAAAAATGCCAACACAGTTATTCTAGGAAAATTCATCATGTTCTGCCGAGCCATTTCTGCTTCACACAGATGGCTTATTTTCACTGGAATCCCTTTTAATTGAATTTATAGCTGGATATTGTATGTCATCTTTATCTGCTGTTCTATATAGTGAAATCTAGAGAAAGATGTAGCAAAACCTCTTCCAGTAGAGGTGTCGTGCAGCCTCACTTAAGCTCTCTCTTATCCAATCCCCTGGCCATGCTACTTTTCCATTTCACAGGGGCATTGGGGGGAGGAGAGATGTGGGGGGGGGGGGGACAAGCAAGCATGTTGATTACCTGGCCATGGTGAATCTAAGCTGCTTGGTCTGTGAAGACAATGGAGAGGCTCCTGTTGACTTCAGTGGACACTATACAGCTATACATGTGCCTGTAGCCAGTAAAACCATATCGTGCCTTTATATAGTATAGCTCTTTTGCTCTAGAGTATAATTCTGTTAAAGTAACTCAGCCCTCCTACTGAACAGCAGTAGAAAACAGGACTGCAAATTAATCATGGGCTAGTGGATGGCAGCAGTGAGATCTCCAGAGAATGCTGTTGTTGGCTGATGACCATTATTTGCCTAGTGGAGCTGGAAATAGCAGACATGTGCAGATGTTTTGATTTTTGCATCAAACCTATGCTTTTGGCAATGCCTCTCTTCCCCATGATGGTTCTGTTCTAGACCTGGTCAGGATGGCTGCCGGCCATATGGAGGGTTGGAAGCATGCACATGTGTAAATCTGGATGGGGGACAGACCCTGCTTGCGTTAGAAGAAAGAAGGAAAGGTACGGTGTACCCACTATACGTTTCTCTACTAACTAGTTGCTTCAAAAATATTAGATGCTGTGGTGCTATAAATGTAAATGCTGTTTTCCAATAAGCATGATTAAAACAGGATAGTTCAACTGGTGTGTGATGCAGCTGTTACGAACACCTAAGTATTTATAGATAAGCCCATGTCATCGGAAATTTTATAAGCATTCTTTAATTTTTCCAAGATCCAGCTTTGGTAGCTACTGGTTGCTATGTGACTCTGAATCCCTGGGAGCTTTTATGTTTTTTGTGTTTTCTTTAATTTTTAAAGAAGTTCGGGTTGTAGGGAAGATCTCGTGGTTTCTGTGGCACTGTATCTCTGGGGTTTTTGTCCAAGGTGCTCGCTCTAGTGGTTCTGTAGATATCAGCTGCTCGCTTTCTGTTGCTGTTTGAAGTGATCTGACAGCAGCTAAAAAAGATCCATAAAATAACTCCTATAAGAAAGGAGGGTAGTGTGCCCTAGCCAACACAAGAAATTAAAGTGGATTATGCCCCTAGCCACCAAGTCACAAAATGAGACCTGTATATTTTGGAGCCCTTCATTAGATGGTTCCATTCCTTATTGTAGCCAATTCTACGCATTACAAAAATTTAGGGATCTCAACCCATGAAACAGATGATGCCAGTCGTAAGAAATGACTGCTGACAGCTGATTTCAAGTGGAGAGCAATTTCAAATTCTTGGTATGCTTGGTTAAATATTCATTGAAACTGTACTTTGTATTTATAGAGCTTTCCCTCTCCAGTGTACTTCACAGCTATGTGTGACCCAAACAGCTGTCTTGAAAGGAGAAACTGCACAGAGAAGGGCGTCTCTATATTACAAACCAAATCAGCTGGTATCTGGTTCTTAGCCCTGTGCTGGTTCTCTAGATGATGCTCCCTGCCTAGTTCATGCATATTTTCATCTTTTAAGCACTTTTTGATTTGCATCTTCTTCCATTGTTGTGCTCTGCTGACACTACCTCAGTTGTGTTCTCCTGCACTGGCTCTTTCAGAGGGTGGTGCTCCATAACACAAATGGAGGACAGTCGAGGCAGATGGCAGGGGAAAGAATAAAAGCAGGAGGAAGGGTAGGTAATATTCAGGTGAAAGAAAGAGGGAAGAGAGGACGTTTGCAGAACTGATTTAAAAGATCCCAACACCCTGAAAATAACTGGTATCAATTCTCAACACCCCGTATCCCCCGCCTACTCCCTAAAAAACTCAGGTTTGCCACAGGCAAGTAGCACAGAGGTGGGAAGGAATCCTCCCTTCTCCCTCTTTGGGTAGGTCTGCAGTAGCAGTGTCCCTGGAGCGAACCGCTTTCTGATTAACTTGAATCAGCTGGCAGGTTTGTACATCCTGGTCTGGACGTTCCTGGAATGTGTATACTCTGGCATGCACATCGCTAGCTTCCTCCTAATCTGAGCCTCAGAACAAACCACACATGCTTTCAGACCATCTAGCTTAGCATGGGCAGACCAGCTTAACTATTCAATTGGTGGTGTAGACAAATGCTCAGCCACGGGGCTGGCAAGCATCTCCTCCCTCACTAGCACTGTCTTGTGGTGCATAAGTCCCTGTCGGTATTGTCCTCATCCCCATACTTATTTTTTCACTGGTGTATGTTCTGCTTCCTAATATTGCATCTTATGAGTGTTTCCACTATTGACTCTCTTGTTCATCCACACCTGGGTTGTCAGAGAAGCTGTGCTCGGTGCCTATTTTGTGTGCTGTCAGCTATTACTAGTGTCCTGTTGCTGCAGTACCTCTTTGTTATGCTTGCTGCCTCTCGGTCACTGTGTAGGCTGGTTTGTGGTGACTGTGACTCAGTCCGACTCTCTTGCATGTTGTTTTCATCTCTGTGGAGTCCCCATGCGTCATACAGCTTCAGCAATGTGGCATTTTCAGGAAGTGGATCTGAGTTCAGGTTTTCTGAACTACAGTATAACTTCTTGAAAACAGAACAAAAAGTCATATACGGTGTCAAAGTGCTGTTTAAAATGACCAACTATAACGTGCCATCTCATTGCAGGGAAACTCTCCTGGCTAACTATAGTCCTGTTTTTCAAAGCAAGTTAGATGAGATGCTTCTAGGACTGAGATTCGGGGTTTAAGGCAGGGGTTGGCAACGTTTTTGGGCAGAGTGCTTCAACTTGCAAGATGTTGGGACGGATGGTGCGGGAGCCACAAAGGGCCTGACCCTTGTGGCCATACAGCCTGGCCCAGTCCCAGCCATCCACCCAGAGGCATGCATGCCAAGCAAAAGTCTTTGAGTGCTACACTTTGGCACCCATGCTGGGGATTGCCTACCCCTGGCTTAGGGTGTTAGGTCACTTTCCTTCATGAAACTCCTCACTGAGCCCTACTCTGGGAGTTAGGCTCCCTGTTGTAGAGATCAGAACCTGGATTTTTGAAGTTGAGGGGAAAAGTCGGGGAATCTGAAAAAAAATAAATAAAAATAAATGGTGCTTTACTTTAGCATGCAACTCCCTGGCCCTCTGCAAGGAACCCATTTTCTTTCCAAACATAAAAGCCTTAGTAAGCTAAAAGATCAAAACCTACTTTGCTAACTGCCCAGTTGCTTCTGTGACTCCGTTTTTGTACATCTGGATCCTATCAATCTCGGGACCCAAAATGCATGGATCCTGATTTAAATCCAGAAATGGTCTGAGGATAACATTACAAGGAAGTAATGTAATCTTTGAAACCTTCCATAGAGAGAAACTGCACGTGAGCTGCTCAGTTTGCTTGGCTGCATTGCCTGGGCCACATTCACTATAAGCACAGGCAAATGCGCTTGCACATATCAGTGCAGTTTCACCCACCGTTCTGCACAAAAACCCAACACTGGTACTTGAATCTCTGATGCCACAAGGTGTCACTGTGGGATTATGGTGGCTTCTATATGCAGAAGCGCGCCGCTGATCGGCTAAGTGCAGACGTCTAAGGCCACGCACCACGTACAAGTTCTATCAAACTCAACAGCCAGCGAACCGATAAAAATGGACAGCAACGTAATAACAGTGTTATGTAGGAACAACTCATAAAACCTCATCAATTAAACTATTTTGAGCCGGCCTATAAAGTTTTGCATCGAGTCCTTAATCCAGGGTTGTCGGGCATCACATCTTAAAGCCCCAGATCCTGGAATCAAGTGTTTTGATGAGAGTTGTGCCCACCGTTTAAAGTTACGCCCTGAGGTTTGCAGGAGAGGCCCAGCCTGTGCTGTGAAACCCTGTCCACACTCCATCGGAAAGCAAAAACGAACTAAAAGGAATAGCCATCTTGCAACTGGATCTATTTTGTGTTGACTTATCTTCCCCACTCGGTTTGTATATAGCCTCACTGAGACTCTGCATAACCCCAGCCCCAGGCAGCAAAGAAATCTTTGCATTTTAGTGTTTGTGCTAAATGTGATTTTTGTTTCTAATGATGCTTTACATTTGCTTGATATTCTTCATGGGTGTGTTAATTTAAAATTCAGCCAGCTAACTCTGTCTGGTTGAATTGAGACGGGTACGTTTTTAAGAAGGGCTGAACGTGTCGGCAGTCATGGCACGTAATAGATCAGAAACGGGAATCTTGGTTTTTGACCTAGAAGAAGCGTGATGAGTAAGTTCTGCTGGCTGTTCTGATAGCCTCCCTGATCAAATAAAACTCATAAAGATATCAAATTAACATGCTGACCACCTCAAGCACTTGCTCATTACAATATTGGTTTTGCATATTTTATGCTCGTTCATCTAAATAATGAGTTGTTTCCAAATAATCTATTTATGTTTTGTAGAGAGCATGGTGGTGATGATGATGATACTGCAGCCTGTTGATGGTGTAGCAGGGGTTTGAAATCTACCACTGTTCTCCGTACACACAAAGGGTAAAGATGCTTTTCTCCCACTTGTCCTATGTAACAAAGGGTGTTTGTCAGCCATTATATAATGACTGGTTTGTCATTTTGTCTATTTGGAAACAGCTACTCTTATAAAAGCTTTCCACATCCTGTATAAACATAAATACCATGTATTTTCTTGCACCATACTTGTCAGCATAGCTGCCACTGGAGTCCCTTCCTGTGGCATAACTAACCCCAGCAATGTATTGTTATTTCCTTTACCTTCTCTCTCAAGAAAGAATGTGTGCGGGAGAGTTTCTGGTTTCAAGTGGGTATTTTATTTTAACACACCCATGACTATGGTTGTTAAGAAAAGCAGGTTAAAGAAATGTGCTTTGCACTTGGAGCAGGAGTTGATGTGGTGTGTGATGGCCATTAGCTACTGGAGAGTTAGCTGTGCAGCTGTTGACCAGCCCCTGAGAAAACGGTCTCCTGGTCCGCTACACCAGTGAGTTCACTGATTGTGGAGAGTCGGTTGTGCCAGATGAATAAAGATAAAGATCCTAGATCTGGTCTCAATTCCAGAGCCCTGGGGGGGCATTTAATGACTCTAATGCTAGTTACAAGGCTGCTGCCTCATACAGTGGTTCTTAACTTTATTTATTTGTGACAGTGGGCCACACTTGCAGCTCTCAATGTGTTGTGGGCTGCACCCACACAAGTTACTTCCTGTGTTTCCATTTAAAAAACGTTTAAATGGGATATCACATGGGCCACAGCAGTGTTGCTGACTGGGCCACAGGTTGGGAACCACTTGTTTAGTGCATGTAAGAGCAGTTTGATTTAATTTTTCATCATTTGGAGACTTCAAAAATAAATGAGTCATTTTATTCTTTTGCCGATTAAGAACATAAAGAAATATGTGGCAGACACTGGTCACTTTGTGTTCTGAATGGGAATCAGATGGCTCTAGACCTACAGCTTCAACTCTTGTTTCACTCCTTCCCCTTTCCAGATACAAGGTGAGCAAGGCTTTCTTTCCAACAGGAAACAAACAATCGTGTGCCCCCTCCCCACAAAGTTGAGCAAGATCAAGGCACTAAACATTTTTGAACCTGAGTATCTTCTTTTCTTTAATGCCCAGGGAAAACTCAAATCTGAGTCTCTTAATTCTGTTTTAAAAGCAATGCAGCAGTGCACTTCTTTGGACCGTTCACTTCTGAATTACTCTAAGTTATTCAGCCTATGACCAAGATGTGTATTTATGTTGGTCTATGAATGCCTGTAAATTGATTAACACTTTGGAGTCCAATGTGTCTGAAGCAATGACTTGGTTCCATTTCTCTGGCAAGAATTAATATAGCTGGGGCTAGGCTATTGGACTGTGCTGGGGAGCTGAGATTTTATTTGAATTTAAAGATTATTTCAATGTTTTTAAACCCTAGGGATACTGGATGGTGTGAAATACTTGCATGTCCTAGGATGAAATCCTGACCCTATGGAACTCAATTGGAGTTAGGCCAGTGAGACCAGGATTTCTCCCAACTTTTATCCAACTCATAGAAGATGTCTGCATGGTGTAGATATCTCTTCAAATGGGTAATGCAGAAAAAACAAGACGCATGTCCCTTTTTTACTCCCCTACTGATGCATGGTTCTTACCAGAAACTTAGCCATTTGGTTGTTCTTACTGTATTTGTACAGCTTACGCAGCTGTTTTGCATCGAGCTCGGAGAAGAGAGACACGAATCTCCACAGCATCCTAGAGGAAGGAATAGTTGAGTGAAGGAACATGCTTGAATGCAAAATATTCCACTCCCACCTCTTAGCATTATTTAGTAAGAATTTCTTTGTCTCTTCTGTACTTTTTCATACAGGATTTTTAAACAATTTTTTTAAGCTTATAAACTGCAGAGCATGGTTCCTCACAACAAATGGGATGGGTTATTCTTTAGTTCCAGGCCAAGCAGAAACACATGCATCTGATATATCTCTAAGTCAGTATGTCCAGCATTACTCCTTGAGGCCCTTCCTTATTCCAATAAACCAGCCTCCCCATTGCCTATAACTCTTTTAGAAGAGAGAATATTGTTGCCATGAAGCTCATTCAGCCACCGCAGACTGGGGTTGCTTCTGGTAATGCTAGGCACTGTTATATCATGGCTTATATTCACCTTTTGTATAATGCCATTGAACTAACTTGCACATTGCTATGTAGATCCTGCATCGCTGGAGTTACTATCAGTGATGAAGCCAGACCATTTGACTGGATGGACTTCATAAGGTAAATAAACCTTCAATTAAGCACTTCTGGATTGTATGGTAGGCTTGTTTATATCAGAACTACCCTACATATATGAATACCATATATAAATTAAGTATTATTACTTTTACAACTATTGCATTCACTGACCCTCATACATGCAGGGCAAGTCTAGGCTGCTCTCAGCTTATCCTAGCCTCAGTGACAGCAACTGTTGTGCAGCAAAGCTCAAATCGCATGTCCACACCAGCACAGCACACTCTCCTGTGTGGTATCAAGACTTGTGAGGACATATCCCATGGCTTTTTTGCACTGTGGTAACTTGTCCTCCAACTCCAGGTGCATGAGGGATTTTCTGCACTGGAAAACTAGTGGTGCTCAAAGTGCGTCAGCTTGTCACTGCTGTAGAGCTGGTTGTGATAACAAACGACAAGTTGTGCTTGCTTGAGTTTCGGCCTACAACCCTGACGAGGCCAGTCCACCCAAGTTAAATGTACCAACACACTCGAGGTTAGGGGATTTTGTGTGTAGACAGGACTCAAGTTATGATTCACGGTACTTTTGCACTGGAGAAAAACCCAGTGACTCATCCATGAGGTCAACTAAAGAGGCTTGCCAAAATTAGGCATTTTTAAGAGCTGACATGTACCCACAGGTCTCCATGGAAGAAAATTCTGGGGGCTCAGCATCTGAGAGCTGATTTAAAGTGATCACCCAACACTAGCGTAGGTTTCTGGAAGTGTGAACCTAAGTGACATCCAAATGGCCCTGGTACGTTGGACTTAGTGAGGGCCATAATCCCATTCGCACAGCTGTTAGTGTTGCATTTAAACCTTTTGACCTGACCTTCCACATGAAGTGATATTACTCCAAGTGTATCATCATTGATGCATTAAAGAATTATCTTACGTTTCCCAGTGTTTGAGTTCCCAGGATTTGCAGTAATGTTGAAGGAACATATTGATGTGATCCCCAAGTATGGTCAAGCTTTTCTTGGTGTACTTGAGTTTTTTGTCTTTGGCGAGATCCTGAGGCAAATCCAGTTTGCGAAGAGATTTCTTAAAGGGTCTCAGGAACTCCTTGCACTGGGAAGAATACAGAGCTTGATGAGATGAAATGCAGGTTTATTACTCAAAATTCAATGACTGATAGCAGCTGTTTAAATTCCCTTTATAAAATAAACTCGCTTACGTTTTCTGCTCAAAACGCATCTAATGCTTGTTATATTTATGAAATATGTTTGGTACAATGTTAGGAGTCGCTTTAATTGTTCTGTATGGTGGAGCCCCGTAAGCTCAATTGTGGAATTTAAAGTGCATTCTGAGAACGCGCAAGTCAAAGTCTTGCCTGTCAGGAAGGAGAAGGATTGGAGGATTTGCAGAGGAGAGGAGATTACCCTTTGATATTACAAAGTCAAAGTCTAAATTCTAATTTCAAATATACCTCATCCCATGTACCTGTGCCCTGCTGCGCCCCAGAAACATTGACTTATGTCTTCCAGTAAATATTGAACAAGAATCTATGGCCACGGAGCAGCTGTTTTGAATCTGTAAAGCAGTAAGTCCACCATCAATCTTATCAGTTGTTATATATAGTGATCACCATTTTTGTACCATTATAAATAGCCTTATTGAAGGAAAACAACATCAAAACTGTCCAGTAATTGTGAGCGCTCTTTTTTGGGGGGTATCCAACTTCAAACGTGAGGGTTAGGCCTTGGTGTTATGCATCCACAACTCTAGTAGAAATGGGTGAAGCTGCAGATATGTAGCATTTTTGGAAAAAATCAAGGCCCCAAGTGTTAAATTTGAACACCTGGAATCTGGGTCAGAAGATGATAGTGGGCTTTTCAGAAAAGAGAGATCTAAATGACTTGCCCAAAGCTACAAAGTAAGTAATTGTCAGAGACGTGACTAGAAAGGTGTTAAAAAAGAGATTTAGTAAATGAGTAGTTGGGGGAAAGATGATGAGAAGACAAACATTTGCAGCACACAGAAGGAAGTTTGTGTTTTTTTTGTTCCTTCTTCAGATTTCTTCAGCTGTTTCCTCTCTATAAGGAAGGGATAAGAGAGGTCCTTTGCATTTCTACAGCTAAATTCTATTAAATATCTCACAATTTTAAAGGAGTCTTGATCAAGGCCATCTGTGTAGTGGATGAGGGGGTGTCCAAGTGGTGCTATACTTGACTTGCACTTTGAAGAGGTTGCCTCATTCCCGTTGCTGAGTAAATACTCTTCCTCCGTCTACAAATGACCAAACTAGCATGTTAGCCGTTTTAAGTATACGAGTTGTACAACTATGGTTAATTGATGCCTATGGTAAATGCTACCACAAAGCTGAGAATTTGAATAAGGAACTATTCCTGCCTCTCTCAAAAGCATTTAGGGTGGGGTTTTCAGTGGTATCATGGGAGTTGGGCACCTGCCTTCCTTAACTGAAAGGCCAGCCTGCGATGGATACAAAGAAAATCTCATAGATAATATTATTTGTCCCGTATTGCACTAACCAAATAGGAATGGGAATTCAACTATAAAACAGAAATCCCTGATTACAAACAATAGATTGCGATAAGCCCTGGCCCCTTCCACTGACATCGAACAAGTCTTTCGGCAACGTCAGAGGGCTCTCAGTTATAGTGACTTTTTCCCCCTAGCGTTTCCACTTTATGCCTCTAGCTAGCCATCTCATACCCACTTTGGTACTTTGGCTTTCCCATATCTATTTCGTACTGGGTGCGCCCTCGTTCAAGACTCACCTTCTCCACTCGGCAAAGCCTTTCTCCTCCACTCTCTGCTGCCTCCATTCTGGCTAAGGAGGGATGCAAAAGTTGCTCGGTGGCCAGCACTTGAACCTGCGGGCATTTGAATCCAAACCTGCTTGTGTGACATCACCTCTGAAGCGTGTTGATTCCATATTCTATGGCTGTGCTTCGTTGGAGTCCTCTCCGAAGCCTCAAGGAGCAGAGGCATCCTGCTTGACTGTAGACCAGCCTAGAAAAGGAGATGCACTCTTACAGTTCTGAAAATGAAATTGTGCCCTAGTTAATGGGAAAGAAAATCACAGAACCGCAGAAAATGAGGGCTGGAAGGGACCTCAGGAGGTCACATCTAGTCCAACCGCCTGCTCAAAGCAGGGCCAGCCCCAACTAGATCATTCATCATACTAAATAAGTCCAGTTCCCTCCGCTTCTCCTCATATAAGTCAGGTGGCCCAAATGTTAAACGTTAACGTTGCTTGTTAATATATTCGGTATTGCTGGTGACACAATTACGTGGTGTTAAGTGAATTTGCAGCCCTGGGACCCACTGGATAATTTATTGACAAATTTCAAAGTGCAAAGAGTGCTAATTAGAGATTTGGTTGATCTTATTTTGATGTTTCTAGCCGAAGGAGTGAGGCTAAAAAATCAGACTGCCTTGAGTTTCTGTGTGACGATGGCTGAAGAACTTGTTTGGTTGGTCAGGGGGGAAGGAGGAAAGAGGGGAGTTGTCACAGGGTACAAGGGTCGGAGAGGTCACAAATGTTCGGGTGTTGGTATAAGCTGCTAACACTGGAATTTGCAAAGGAGTCAAACTCCCAACTCCCCCCTGAAATGTGATGGCATCGGTGCCTTCCACTTGTACTCCATGGAAAATCCTAATTAGTCCATTTCAGTCATTTTCCACACTTGGTATTACAGACACTCTCCTTCAAAAATAATACATTGTACTTGTCAGGAGATGGTTGGAAAGGCTTTGTGCAAGAGGGTTTTTTAGAAATTACTTTGAGAATAAATGATTTTTTTTAACAAAGGAAAATTGATCTAATTGGTCGCAGTCTGACCAGCCAAATGATTATAATGTCCTGTCCCCTTGTACATTTAAGCTAATTATGTTTGTTGCAATTCAACTCTGCTCCCATGCCAGGTCGTTCCTATCACTGGGAGGCTTCTCAAGCAATCTCCAAAGGCCTCTAATCATTTAAATCCTTTTGGAATAGTTGCTAGTGATAAATGAATCAGTAAATGACCTTTGGCTGAAACATGCAGGCTTACCTACAAGCCCCTCAATCTACCTTAAGGAGTCTGGCTTCCGAGATGCTGAGCACTGACTTGGTTCCTCTGTGAACATCTAGTTGCTCAACACCACCGATACTCAGCCAAGTCACAGAGGCATCTAGTGATGGGTTTAGAGGCCAGTCTTCAGGCATCGCTAGTTTGTCCTTCGGCTATCATCAAAGTCATCTTTAGTTTTACATGCATGAAGTAATGACAGAGTTCCCCAAGACAACCGTGTCCTGTTAAGCGTCTGCGGGTATCCTTCTACCTCCTCACTCCTGCTCATGTCCTGCAGTTCTTGCATCGCATCTGGGATTTGAATTTGAGTTCCTTAAGGCAGACCCCTTGCATGCTTCTGGGTGCTATCAAATACAAAATGGGTACAGTACGTATCTCTTCGAGTAGTGCTGAATGCAGCCGTCGGCAGTTAACCTAAGTTCTTGGAGTCGTTAGCATGATAACACTCTAACAACACGTTAACTTGCGACTTGGCGAGACTCGGTTAACATTTTAATGTCTCTTCTTACAACGATGCATCCAACTGGTGTTCTTAGCAAAGTGAAGGCAAGATCAACCTACCTATCTAGACTGGGCAACCAAAGTAGTGACGACGCAGCAGCATCGGCTTCAGGACATGATGATAATCAGCGTATCCATGAGCCCTGCAGGGATCCTGGCTATATGGTCTTGTTAGCATGCCAGAACTCCCTTGCTGTTAGCTCCATACGGTAAGTAGTTTACAGCTAAACAAAGGTTGCCTACCCATGCCCCAGCCACACTTTCACTAGGAAAAAATGCGGCTGTCTATAATGAAATGAAGATGAGGCTTCCGAATCCTGTTCTTTATTACCTTTTGAGTTCTAACTG
The DNA here is from genome assembly GCA_030014935.1 of Caiman crocodilus. Lineage (NCBI taxonomy): Eukaryota > Metazoa > Chordata > Crocodylia > Alligatoridae > Caiman > Caiman crocodilus. The sequence continues at coordinate 13,581,307 of JAGPOW010002118.1, read as the reverse complement.
CTGCCCGGAGAGTATTACAGAAATGACAGGGTACTTATTCAAGCAGTCATTAAACGTCACAATGTGGGTTTACAGTAGAGACAGCCATTTTTATTCGTCTTTCCTGTGGAGTTGCATTAGCAGAGATGCAGGCTGGAATGCTAAGCAATTGTCAAATTGCTTTTTGTCTCTTACCTCCAATATGAATAGTCTTTTCCAAGCTGTACTGTACCACAGCTGATGAATTTGTTCAGCCTCTAAACTTTTTTTTGGTACAAAATAGCCAACCCTGTCCTGTCCTGTGAATCTCCCTGCAAATTAGACAGAGGCGTGAGGAGTTTGAGCCTGATGCCACTCTTTATGGGATTGTGATTGAAGAATGCCCTTCTAAGCCTTCTTTTTTTTTTTTCTCCAACTTGCATCAGACTGCCACTTTTGAAGCCTATAATATTTAGAGATAGTATAACCCAAGCCACATCTGTGTACATTTTTTCAATTGTATTGCCTACTTGCTGTCAGGCATCGTTTGGAAACAATATTCTAATTAGATGGAAAGAAGAAAATCCAGGAGGACAAATAGATTATACATCTCATGTTCTACAGTGAGGAGAAAGAGAGCTTTAGCCTCCGGTCAAATATGCTGTACTATAGCGGTGCACCCACGGGAAAGCCTTTCCCCTTCCCCTGACAGCTCTTCATGAATAATAATTCTGATCACTTATAGAGTACTTTATATTTTCAAAGAGTTGTGCAAAATGCAAACTGTAATCTTTCCATGAAAGCAGCTGTTTTGGTGCAAGATTAGGCAGATGTCTAAAATACTGATGTTTGAGAAAACGGCATCCATTTAACAGAAAGAGCATGTGTAGGATTCCTGTTTCGATGCGATTCGTTGCATGCAACATGCGGGTAGTACTGTGCCCTGGTAGGTTGCACACAATTTGATTTATACACTGATAGGTACATGGCTTTTTGATGTTATACTTGGAAGGCAGCTGAGAATCCAGGTGATGTTTGTTCAGTATTGGCGTTACTACAATATAGTGCAGTGTACTTCTAGCTCAAGGTCATTGTTTCTTTGCCTTTTAAGAGGTCTTTCGAAGGTTTGCTCTTTTTTCTCCCCCTTTATATGCACAAAGTACTCTTATACGCCAGTGGCCAAATTCTGCCCTCTGATTCTCTTCTCTCTCTGGTCTTTTAGCTGTTAGAGGATGAGGAAGGAGGTGTGAGTAAATCTGAGGATGGGATTCAACTATTTTATTGTTTGGCATGAGTTGCGTCTGAGGGAGTGAAAGGAGAGAAATAGGAAGGGGACTGTTTTCTTTTGCAGCCGAACCCTAACAAGATGCTTGTGCTCCCCTAGCTTACAGAGGAAGATATCAGTCGTTACTTGGATCGGGAGATGGAGATTTCTTTGTCAGGTTCTCTTCTGTAAGGCTTTATGCCAAGGCAGATTGAAGATCTATCTCCTCCCTGTAGTCTTGCCATAATGAAAACATCTCCATTGTCTATACCTGTTTGTGACAAGGGGAGGGATTAAGTCCCAGAGAAAAATCTCCATCTTGTTCTCATTTGTATATGATTAAGCAGCTTTGACAACAGCATTGGGGTCCTCTGTTTCAATTATTCATTTGTATTTGCATCGTATTATAAGGAGCTCTTATGCCAATGAGAGAGGTTAGCATGCATTTCTCCAGGCAGCTCTCAAGGCTTTTCTGGTCTTTCTATTCATTCTCCATTCAGAATCTTTTTTTCATGTTAAACTTCTGACCAAAGGGATCTGCTTTTTTTAAATTTTTTTAGGCTTCAACAATATCTTGATCCTTAGGCACAGCTTAGAGTTATTCATCTCTGTGTGTTCTGTGAGCTGAGTCTATCAGAGGAGTCTTTAATATAATTAGGGTTTCCTCTATTGCTTTTTTTATTACACTTCCAAATACATCCTCTTCTTAATCTTTATCTATCTTGCGTTTGCTTAGGGTGAAGTGTTGTCCTTCTCTAATGGAGGGTCTGCAGATGGGTATAGCTCTTCAAGTGTTGGCTTCACAAGCTCTAGATCTTCTCTATAGTCAATTCACCCAGGAACTGTCTTGCTTCTTGATTCTGGATCCCTGCTCGTCAGTGGCAATACCCTTCGTGGTATTCCTTTGTCAGAGACTGCTATTTATATTGCTTGTTTCTATGCAGATGTCTCTGCCTGTTCCTTAGGATTTCCAGCCAGATGCCAGGCTGTTCATTAAAGCTATTTGTAAACGATATAACTATTTTTTTTTAATCTGCGTGGCATCTTCAGGAGCTAGAAAGTAGGGTATCAACTATCTTCCCACTCTGTGACTTGCAGTCTACCGGGAATAGATTAGTTTGAGCCTTCCTTTTATTGCATTTCCTTTTTTTTTTTTCTTTCTTTATGAACTGAAATATGCATTGTCAGTGGCATGTTAATGAGCCTTGTTCTTGTTCCTGTTGCTCAGAAAAAGGAAGTGTGGAATTAATCAGGTATTTGTCAATTTAATGTAATTAGTATAACTTACTTGTAAGCTGAGGTATTAATCATGTGATATAAATTGTGTGACACCTGCAACTGCTGAAAAATTCAGCTGCTTCACATATAGCAAGCTTACTTTACTAGGCTTTTTCCTGGAAAAAAAAATGATGGTCTTGCAGGTTTATACCTTTTGGATGGATAAGGATTTGTTGTTGTATTTAGATTTCTTTGGTTCTCAGATTTATAATGACAAACTAATACTAAAAAATCCTAAAATTTCTGCTTACCTTACAACTTCCTTCGATGCCAGTGGCACTTCTTGCCTTTTACATTTTAGGGCACATCTATTGTGGCTTCATAGCCTTAAAAAGGAAATGTCCTACCCTATATTATTAGTGGAACTTCATCTTTTGAAGGCTATGGAATATCTAATTGAGTTTGCCCTATCTGCTGTTACCTTGCATTTGGTTTGGACAACACAAAAGCTAGTGAGTTAATATTACTTTCTGGGCAGCTTTCATTTTAATTTTAACACGGTGCTAAAGCAACTGGGTGGCAAGCCTTGCGGAGAAATATAACCTGTCAAATTCGTATAAAAATAGCTTGAAGTTTTTTGTAAAGCCTCTTGGCTTAATGTCTGGACCTAACCTATTTGACGGCACTCCCTTAAATATTAAAGCGCTTCTATTTATGTGGTTTGTTTGTGTGAAAATTTAAATCACAGGAGTTTTGCTGTGTTTATATTTGGAAAGCCTGGAGCTACACTCAGCACTGCTGGAGGTGGGAGCAACTCCACCGACGTCGGCAGCATTTGAAGCAGGGATAAATTTGACTCGCCAAATTAAAAACATTTTGAACTGGCCACAAAAGCCTTTTGAACTGTCACAAGGATGTAACGCATGTCAGAACGGTGAACCTCATTGCGGGAAAGTCAGATGGGTGTGATGAGGGTGGGCATGATGTGCAGAGAGGAATGGCAAAGAATAAAAGCCAGATGGGGCTGAGGAATATAAAGGGTAGGGAGCAAAAAGGAAGGGAAGACCTGGGGGAGTGAGGGGGAGGGAACAGAAATCTGGGTAGCAGCAAAGACGGCACTAGAGAGTAAGAGGGGAGCGAGGACAGAGAGGGTCGCTTCAGGCCAGAGGAGAGGTCTGTGAACTTCTGGAATCAGCGTTCTTAGTAGTTTTGAAAAAGAAGAAAAAAGCCTGGGGCAGAGAGAGAGAGACAGCCAAGTAAAGACTTGCAGGTACAGAAATGGGTCCACGGAGGCAAAGACGCCTTTGGGGAAAAGTAGTTCTGAACTTTAAGTTAGACTTTTGCCACTTAACTGTACAAAAAGTTAACTTTTAAGAAGACAAGTTTGGAGGGACAAAGAGCCAGGACACAAAGACACCAGCAACCAAGAGCCCAGTATTGTGGGGGTTGAGTTGAGACACCTTAGTAGAGGATTCAGCCTAAGGAAACCAAGCCGGGGGTGGGGGGATCTGCTTGAGCATCCAGTTTCTGCTCTGGGTGGGTCTTCTGAATCTGTTTCTCTTCTGTTCCAACTAGCTTCCCCTGATAAATGTTGTTTGTGTTGGGGTGGAATAAACCTTGTTCTGTTTATCAAAATAGCGGTTCAGGTTTAAACGCATCTTTCCTGTATTGAACGGGAATGTTTGTGGCCAAGTCTGAGCTTCTACTGGAGAACCCCACGGGAGCGGGGAAGAGTGGACGTCAATTTTGCAGAACAGAGTAAAGTTTCATGCCTTGTGCAGAAGGGGGAAGGTGCAAATGGGAGGGAAACATCAGTTCCAAGGTATCCAGGACATCTGCAGAGGGAGACTTGTCAACGTGATGTATAAGGACCACGTTGCTCTCTGCATTTCCCTGATGTTCATATGTGCCACCCCTTTGAAGGGAGTATTGGGTACAGAGCAGAAGTCAAGGCTGCTTCCATGTGAAATCGTGCTGTTTTTATTTATTTATTTTCAGAAGGAAATTGCATTGGGCTCGGAAGCAAATCCCCTGCACAAAACAGCTGTTCTCCTATCCTTGCTATAACTGAGAAGCCCCAGCAGGCTGGCATAAATGCAGAGAGACTTGGCAGGCTGCAGGGAAAAGGAAGCATTCTCCATTATATCTGTTCCTCTTTTTTCTTTTTTTTGCATGTTGGCTTCTCATCTTGATCCCTTTTTCTGCCTGCTTTAGCCCCTCTGAAGGAAAGGTGGCTGTGACTCTTTGACTTTATTGGGTTAGCACTTTCATGTGCATCTCTTCCAAATGTTTGGCGTTTTTGAATGGGAGTTTGCTGTTTCTAGCTTGTATTCCTTCATTCTTTGTATCGGGCTGAGGTCTGAAAGAGTTTTCTTTTTAATCTAACAGTGGCCAGTTGGGGAGTAAGTTGTCAACATATTCTAGGTCAAAAGCCAGAATAACCACTTAAACCCCTGACCTTTGGCATAGGACAGGTGCTGGGAAAGCAAGACCTGTCTATTAGCAGCATTCAAGCATCTCCCCTGTAAAATGATTGCTTTCCCTTCAGTCTCACAAATTGCACCGCAGCAGAGCCTGTCTTTCTCCTATTTATGTTTCTGTGTCTTGTTTCATGCCGCTCTATAGGCTTGACACCCTCTTGTTAGCTCTGGACACAAGGCACCACCCTGACTGTAAAATCCCAGTTTTAAACTTCAGTTCGCTTCTAAAATCTAGGAACACAGGCCAGTTGAAAGAAATAAATAAGCCCGCTCCAGACCACCCAATGCCTAATTGGCAGTCGGTACCACTCATTTAGCTGGACAACTTGCTTGCTTTGGCTGATCTGATCTGAACATCCTGTTAGCACATGAAAACACCACTAACAAAAACCACCACAAAAATGCAAGCTTTATTTTTGATGGATTTCAATTTATTCTTGTGTTTACATTGAGGTGAGTGTAGTTTATAGTGACACGTGGGCTCCGTTGAGATAGGCAAAGGGAAACAGCAGTACATGCTATTTAATTTCTGCAGCGTTCTGATTCCCTCCTACCGGCCTGAAAATGCTAAGTGCGATTCTTTGGCTGGCATATGGGGTTTGGAAAATTGTTGCTAATTACTGCAGTTGTGCTCTGTAGCTTAACTGGTGGTTTCCAAGAACTGAAAATTATACAGGCTTAAATAATATATTAAGTGCTTTGATGATCTTTCCCAATATGCTGGTTACGAAGAGGTGCAGTTATACTATATATACCATATGGCAGGGAAAGTTTATTCAAAACTTGTCTGCAGAATTTTTAAAAGACTTATTGTTTATTGCTTGTATTATCCTGGTAACCTAGGAGTCCTAACCATGGACCGAGACCTCAGGGAGCTGGGTATTATTCCCTGTCCCAAAGTGTTTAAGATCTAAGTGTGACTCATGGCCAAGTACAAAGGAAATGGGGAGTAGCTTAGCTAGGTAGAGGGCAGAATGGGAGGTGAGGAGAATCAGCTGTTTGGAGGAAGTCAGTCTGACTTTTGATTTTTGATTTCTTCCAGCAATACTTAGCAGTGTGAGCGTAGAAGCAGAGGAAGCCAATGTTGCTGTGAGCTGTGGCTGGGGAGTTGTGGACACTGTGATGGCAAAGAGAAGTGGGAGCATCAAAGGTGCAGGAGAGGGAAGGACGGATGGAAAGAATCGGCAACCATTATCAACAGAATAACGGGAAGAGAGGGTTGAGAGCAGACAAGGAATACCCAGCACCGATGGACTGGAAACCATGGGAAAGCGTAGTGGCAAGAGGTGGGTTAGGGGTCTGATGGGTGAGGAGAGAACTCAGGGAAATGGAAATCTGAGAGAGCAAAGCTTGATGAAGACCAAGACCGGTAAGTACGCTTGTGGTGGGTGGGGGGGTTAAAGTAGAGCAATAGGCTGTGTGAAGACATTTGGCAAAGGGATCAGGTAAGTCATCAACGTTGAAGCCAAATTCACAGAAAACAATAGTGGGAGGTTCTGAAGAGGAAGAAAGAGAGAGGAGTTGGTTGAGTGGACAGCAGATGCCATAGGCAAGTCTGCACTGGATCTTCATCATGTAATGCTCTGGAATAATTATTTTCCTTTCAATATTCTCCTTCAGTTATCTCTTTCCTATTATTTTCTAATACATTCCATTGCCTGTTGCCTAGCAGTTATTTTTGAGCATCAGTTATTCATCACTATTGTTTTTATATTTAAGCAAAATGGGATAGTAGGAGGCAGAGAAACCTCTTCCTCTTTCTGGATCGGGCACCGTGAATAAGCGTGAAGGGGCTGGCCAGTGTTATCCAGGGGCTGACAAAGAGTAGGAACATTGTTTTTGTCACAGGGTCACTTGTGCCAGGATGCATCTTGGCACATCTGAGCCAAGTGATTGGCAGGTACAGACATCGCCTGGGGTTGTTGTCCCAAAGAATCGGGCCCCTGTTGCTCCTGGGCTTTGCACCCCAGATGCCTGACCCCAACCCAGTGTGTGCATCTGCATTTGCAGAGTGGGGAACACCATGGGGTTCAATTGCTCTGCATGGTGAAGAGCGCACCCCAGAACTGCCTGCCCAGGGCTGCTGGAGAGCACAGGCAGCCCCAGGCTGCAGGGATCCCACCATAAGTGAACACCTGTCCATGCTGCTTTATCACACAGAACTTGCTAGCAATCATTGTACAAACATTTCTGGGCATTTGGGGTGCAACAGAGAGCAACAACCTGTGTTCACTTATATTTTTATGCCACCATAAGACTTTTTCTGGCATGACAAAGGTGATGTCCGTTTACAGACAGAAGGTGGTAAGGTACATTTACACATAGGGCGCACAGCATTTAAAAACATTATCATATATCACAAAGGCAGTCAGTGTTGATTAGAAAAAGGTTAAAATCTGTTCTGACCTACAGCCTGTTTTCCTGACACAAGAGCCCTGACTAATGGCAGGTACTAGTAACAGATGCTGTTAATCATTAATATCTCAGCTTTTTTTTAAAGGGAAGCTTCATGTGGGCGGTGCAGAGCAAGCAAGGTTGTGTAGGTCTTCACTTTTGTTTCCTTCACAGCCATCTATTTTGTCATTCTAGTTGGCTAGCAATGTAGGAGATGAGATACTTGTCATGCCTTCATGTATAATTTAATAATCAGAGGGTTGAGGCTTACACTTCATTCAAGGCCTTCAGTCTGCTAATTGGAATATGAACTATCAACTGGATGCCACGTTTTTTAGTTGTTAGGGTGGGTTGTTGGGCTTTTTTGTTTTTTGGTTTTTTTAACAAAAAGAGCAAATTGGATGCTTGCCAGTCTGACCTCGGTGAGCTGAGAGAACTGACAATGAGAACGTGGAGTCTGCGTTAAGGAATCATTCGATAAGTATTTGCTCGCTAATGTTTATATGGCACTTTTACAGGCAATAAAAGACTGTTTAAGTACCAAGTGTTACGAGATGCTGGCTGGGGGAGGAGACGCCGATTGTTGAAAGCCATGTTCCAATTGGCCGCTCGGGTGCTTTCAAGGTCACACATGCAATGACGCACAGCTGGTACCTCACTAAATGCCATCCTCATGAACCATAAGGCTGTTAGCTAAATAGGTGTCTAAAAGAATGGGGAGATAAAAAATTAAACTACCTTGAGTGGGAGGAAATAGGGGAGGGAAGGAGCTGGAGGTATGGTTCGAAAAGGAGCATGAGAAGATACTTTGATACTTACCACTGTCATAGTGCCATGTGTGTGTGACGATTTTATATGCACTTGTGACTCCCTTCTATTAAATACCCAGTTTCCCTTTCCACTGCAGCAATTTAGCAATCCTCAAGTACTTTGAATGCATAATCTATTGCAAATAGATTCTCTATTCAATAGAGCGCTGTTCAATATGATGCGTTTAACTTTTTAGTTATCAGAAATTTGGTTAAAGGGCTTGATAGGCAACAAACCACTACATGCATAGCTGGGTGTCTAGGGAATGGGATGGGAAGTGTCAAAACCATTCAGGAATCACAAATAGGTTTGTATATGAACATACTCGTACCCCATTTTGTGCAAAAATAACATCTCATCCAGCCACTACTATATTCTGTTGTCTTGTGGACACAGTTTCATCATTCACAAAAGTGGTCAAAATGAAAGAAAAAAAAGATATATTAAAGGGACTGCTGTGCAATGGCAATCTGCAGTGTGTCATGCTGTGCCATAAGAGGCCATTGCTGCCAATGAGAGGCCAGTGATATCCATTGGAAATAATGGTCAGTGGGTAGTAAGCATGATCCAGTAGTTAGAGCAAGTAGCAAGGAGTTAGATTTCTTAACTGCTGTTGTAGACTTTGCCAGCACGTGTAACCTCCTATAACTTTGGACAAGTCGCTGGGAAAATGCAACATTTTTTTTGCACCTTTTTGTAAAGAAGCTTGAGCTTCTTCAGTGAACGCATTGCATTAATGCAGTGTGCTGTTGTCAGTGTGACACCGTAGGATTGTAAAGTCTGTTTTACTTTGTTACAGTTAGCAATTTTATCTGTGCAGGATTGAATAGCATCCTCTATTATTAAGAATGAGATGTCGCTCGTGGATAGAGATCTCCATCCTATTATAACATGTAAGTGTAATATATGTACATGCACAAATGACTGCATAAACAGAAGTTCCAAGCAGCTTTCCTGCAACGTGACATGAGATAGTATTGCTGAACTGCAAAGTCTGTCTGCCGGCAACTTCATAATGATTAATATAGTCCCACAGGTGGGGTGTAGTACCCTTTGCAGCATCAGTGTTTATAATCTGAAACTTGAGTGAGCAAATAAAAAGTGAGCCTTTTGTACCAAAATCTGCAGCTGACCTATTGGAGGTAGGGGGGAAGAACTATATAAGGGCATTCTGAATTACACAAAGTCATTGGCTAAATGGTGAGGATTCTTGGCATTGTGTTGTTTTGCTAACTACTAGGGGAAATCTTAAAACGAATGTTTTTGCTTTGTCACAGGTAAGAGAGATCACATGTTCTGCTTTGTCACAGTCGGGGACTCCAAAAAACCTATGTAAGAGACTAAATATATTTTGAATGGTATTTGGGGGCTTAATTTCTCCAAGGCCCTTTGGATTCTCCAGCTACTTATTTTCTGTCTATGGTCGAAGACGATGTAGTAGTAGGCACCAACAGAAAGTCCCATAATGATGGCATTTATGTGACATTAGGACTCTGAAATGTGTGTGCAGTCTTGTGTTTAGTTTACAGAGAGCTGGAGCTTCTTTCTTTTAGCTGTTCTGCCCGGGTCGGATCAGTTTGATTGGGTCTGGACAGTATTGTGACTTGATAGGTGGTTGGTGTTTTGTGAGGTGAGTTGGTTTTCTTCAGTCTAGACTCTGGACTGAGGATGTAACAGCCAGCATATTTCAGCCCTAGTTTTAATTTTGGCGGTCTCCAGAAGGATTGTGGATTGAATAGGGCGTGTAGAAGTCAGCAATGCTAGGACTGCAGCTGTTAGCCTTAAGGGGATACAGTGAACCAGTGTAGGACAGATTGCCCTGCTGCTGCCACTGCTGCTGCTGCTACTAAATGGAGTGGTTGTGAGCAGTCCCCAGCTCTGGCAACTCAGACTTACAGTGAGACAGGAGAAGGTTGTGTATTACCTGTACCGCAGAAGGCTGGCATAAATGATGAAATCCACTATCATCTCAAATGTGCAAGTGCAGCCTTTGGACACTTGAGGAAACAGGTGTTCAAAGCTCGTGACATCGGATCCAAAACCAAGCTTGTGGTTTATCAAGCAGTCATGATGCTTACTTTACTGTATGGAGCTGTCTCCTGGACAATGTCCAGGAGGTGCCTCAAGTTACTGGAGAAGTACCATCAAAGCTGGCTACAAAAGACCCTTCAAATTCAGTGGGAAGACAGATGCACTGATGTTGGGGTCCTTTGCAAGCAAACACCACAAGCATCAAGGCAATGATCACCTGACCCCAACTTCGCTGGGCCAGCTGTTCTGTCCTGGTGTCCATCTCCAGACTCTGGGATCGAGTCTTATTCTCTCAGCTCAGTCAAGACATATGTGCAAGAGGAGGGCAGAGAAAGCGCTTCAAGATGTTCTCAAGGCCAATGTGGAAAAAATACAATCTTGACATCAACTCATGGGAGACTGTAGGACTGCCCCAAATGGAGGAAGAATCTGCTGCAGGGATCTCACTACTTAGAAACCACACGACGATAAGAGGGGATGGAAAAGTGGGAGCGGCAGAAACAGTGTCATGGACCAAACCAAGGATCCAGAGCCAGCCACCCTGCATGGAAATGTGCCTGAGTGGCAGTAAAAACCTGTCAATCCCAGATTGGCCTGTGCCAGCCTTCTTCTGACCCACAGCTAAGGCAATCATGGATGACACTCATCTTCAACTGCGAGGGGTTGCTGACAATGACTAAATAAAGTCTTTCAGTTTCCAGGCTGTAATGGGGAACTCCCTTCACCAACATAGAATTAACTAGATATGAATGAAAAAAGCCATTTCTGTGCTTTGAGGTCACTCGCAGCAGCTCTGGGTGCTGATGACCTAACAGTAACGAGCTACAGTTATCTATTTTTTTAAGGAGAATTTAGGTGTCGTGTTTATAGAACATTCTCGGCTCACGCCAACAGTGCAGAACTTGTTAGCACCAAAGCTGGAGAACGGGTGGTTGGCTCAGCCACCACGGCAGCCTGCACCTGAATGCAGACAGAGGGGTTCTTTGCCTAGATTCATAGATGTTAGTGGCTGGAAGGGACCTCTTGAGCTCGTCAGGTTCACCCCCTCCTGTACTTGGGCAGGAAATATTGCTGGGGACAGATGAGCCCAGTAAGGGGAGCATCTAGACTCTGGATATCTTTTTGAAGATGCTCTGGATGTCTTTTTGAAGATCTCCAGAGTAGGTGATTGTACACTCCTGGGGGAGTCTAGTCTATTCCAGACCCTTAGGCTCAGGAGGGGTTACTTTAGCTAAGGTGAGCTGGGAGGAAATATCCATTTCAGTCATTTTAGAGGGATGCAAACTTTCCTACTGAGGACGGGTCTGAGAGGGAAAGGTGAGTGAAGAAATAGAACATCAATTTGCCAAAAGAAAAAAAAAAAAAAGTCCTGAAAACCAAACCCAGACCACTAATGGGAAGGAAAGCCTGTGTTCAGTGAGATGTACTCCTGGCGTTCCAGCAGCTGTGGGGAAAATGTTCCCATTCAAAAGAAGTTCCACAAAGTTGCTTCATCTTTGTACTCCAAGAAAAAACCATGATAATTGAGATCTTGCAGGCAGCAGGTGCTAGTGGGAGGGAAACACGGGTCCTTTTGTTATGGAGAAAATTGCTTTGCTGGACTGCAGCGGTGAGCTTTCCCCCGCTGTGCATCAGTATGCCATTATACCACAGGAGCAGTGCTAGCAGCCCCCACTTCCAGACTGTTGCAACGTGATTCTTCCCTGATGGTAACAGTCATTTTTGTATCGCCACTTTCTCTCCGTTTGATCGTATATTATTAATTACTAGCATTTCCTCTCTCCACGCTGCTTCCTCTTTTGTTGCCGTGGACCTTACCACAGAGAAATCCTTCAGTGCTGTTCTGAGCGACTCGCGCTGCTTTCTGTTTGCAAGAGAGAATCCAGAACAGCTTTTAATAAAACATATTTCTTGTCAGGAAATTCCACAATGTAAAAAGAGATACTGCTCTTCATTTACAGAGAGACAACGCAGTGAGACGGGAGATCTATATCCCCATCAATTTTCATTATGCTGATAAATCACAATGTGTTTCACTTTCTGAATTACACACTTTGGGATTCAGGTCTGCTTTCTGTCTTCGTGTCACAGAAAAAAAAGTGTCTGGGCTTTTTTTTATTTTTATTTTTTGTAACACCACCAACCGCTTTGGCAAGCTCATTTGTTCCCATAGAGTTCACTCCAGCAGCTTGATTAATTTTAGCACATTTCTGAATGCTTCTGCCATGCACATCACAATCAAACAGGTTGATAGAAAATAAACAAGGATGTGAGATCTGCATAAAATTTGCTAACACGCAAGTACTTTTGCCTCCTGGCTTAATCTAATTTTTGCACCTTGCTTCTTTGAGGATGGGGGAAGATTTGCAAAGTCTGTAAGAAAATGCTAATAATCACTGGTACGTTCCATGTTAATGAGTTCTGGGGCCTGCTCGTTTAACTTTTACTCACCCATCCTCCTTTTTATTTGACAGCAGGAATGTCTACCTTGTGGTATGCTGTTTGCTATTTTGGGCGTTACAAAGGTAGCTTCACTTAATGCGGGAGACCAACCTGCTATCAATACGAAAACAGCTCAGAGAGCTTAATTTTCTTTACCTGGATGCGTCATTACATTGCCACTGATAGAAGCTGAAGTGCTGTACCAAACAGAGAAGCATGCAACACGTTGATTGCCTCGCAGCCTGCCACGAACCTCCAAAACAAAGTCTATCCAACTATCCAAGGGGAAGCCGAAGAGAAAACGCAGATGAGCCCATTTATGCAAGGGTTAGTAAAGTTTAAATCTGAGCCCTGCCTTGAGGCCAAATTAAACATTTTAGATTATTATGAAAAGGAAGCATGTGTATGAAGAAGCAAAGGAAGCGAGTGGAAAGCGTGCACAGCATGCTTGATATGACTGAAGGCCAAGCACTTGATCCTTTTGTTGTTAAGAGTGCTGGAGTCATTACCATATTTTCAATATGTGGCTAATGGTTACTAATGTTGCTGTTTCATGTTATTAATGGTTATGCAATGGTTAATGGTATATAGTAGCATATATAAATAACATCTGAATATTTAATAGGCAAGCTTATTTAAAAACATGAGATTCCTATGAAGGAACCTAGCTTTTAAAGCCACATTTCTGTTATCTGTTACTAATTACAGTGCCAATATTAAAACTAAATTCTATTAGTAGATGTCTCTGTCTCTCTCTGCCATTTAAATCTGTTTTTCATTATTTCTTGGATTTTTTTTTTTTATATTTGGCTTTGACAATTAAAACCACCGGCCATGTCCACTTCTGCCTCTTTCCTGTATCAGCACAATGCTGTAATATTTAGGTTGCAAATAGTACCTAGGAAGTCCCCTGCGGTTCAATGGTAGAATCCTTCTCCACCACACAGGAGACCTGGCCTCGATTTCCCAGACACTTGTACAGCTATAGCCATGGAGGCACCAAACATCTGGACTCCGTCCGGTCTTTGGATTCTGTCTCAGTGCTCTAAAGGGAGGATGGAAGGTCTGGGCAGCCTTCGCTCCTCCGAAAAAATTCTTGCCATCATCAATACCTGGGCACTGTCCATATAATGAGGGTGTGATGCATGGGAGTACTGGTGAGACGCTGTTCTTTATTTCCTAGTTCTAGTTATACACATTACAGCGATGAACTTCACCCTCTTGAATGTCCCTCCAAAGCCACTTGCATACAGGATGTGGTGCAATAGGTTGCTAATTGCATACTTAAATTGTCCATATTCTTTTAGAGGATACTTTTCCTTTTGCTTTGTCCCATTGACTACATTAGAATTAGACTGACGGATAATGACATGAGCTGTTTGTTTCGTTCATCAGTTCATTATATCTTGTAACTAAACTATCTAGCTGGTCTGCGTTAATACACATTCTTGTTGCTCCCTTAGAACCTCTTTCCCTTGGCTGCTTCTTAGAGTTGATGTACACGGTTGTTTCCTCTCTTAAATTAGATTGCGAGCTACAGGGGAGGGCAAGGATCGTCCTGTTTTTAGACAAAGCTTTGTACAAATGGGCTTTTATTTGCATTGGGGCTTATGCATGCAACCGTACTACAAATGATACAAAGGGATTACTTTATCCAGTTCTGTGCCAACTTTACTTTCAGACCAAGGGATACAGATAGTTCTGCTAGCTGTGCTTTTGCCAACAATTAAAGATCTGATTTTCAAAAGTAACTAAGTCCCTTAGAAGCCTAAGACTCAGTGACAGTGAATGGGCCTTGTGTCCCTGAATAACTCAAATGCTTTTAAAACCCCATTTTCTTTTTCTCTCCTTCTTCCCCACCCTCCTCTTCAGCTATTATCTGAGAAAGCTGCTTGTGTCATGCCTATAGTGCAGTCCACATCTAAATAAAAATGTTTAAATTAAGTCATCAAACGCTTGTTTTAATATCACATTTTGTAAGCATCTTCCATACTGAACTGATACATAAAGCTCTGGGTCAGAGGTGATTATCTTTTATTAGACCAACTAAATAGCAGCAAAAAACTTCCCTTCTCTGCAAGCTTTCAGGCACATACACTATTCTTCAGGCTGAGGAGAATTCAAACATTGTAGAAGTCCTCCTAGGTAGAAAAACTGCATTTTGCACGGGAGAGGGTGGAAGTGTGTTCCCCTGGGTATCTCAGAGTCCTTTCTGTGAGGGTGTTGCTCTGTGAAGTGCAGATTAGGCTGTTTTAGATTTGTGTATATCTTTCTCAGACCAGCACAGCTACAACATAGACTCCCATACTAAACTGTGCATTTAAATTACTTAGTAGTGGCTCTTCAAATGAAGCAGTAGTCTTATTCCATAAATAACCACCTTAACATCCTCTTTTGTAAAGAACTGCCTACACTGTTCATTTGTTGTGTGCATTTGTTATATGGTCATGCAGTGCCTAGAGAAGTTGACTTGTGAATTAACTACTGGGTTTCCCAGTGGTGGAGGCGGAAATGATCGTGCCACCCCATGTACTGAATACAAGCAAATGATGGTTCTGCACATCAAAAAAATGACAGAAGTGAAAACTAAGCTCTTGTACACAGAGTCCATAAATGTACAACGTGACAAAACCTGGAGTTCTGATGCATCTGTTTCATTCGGGTCAGGCCACATGTTTTCAAGGCGAGCAAGTTTATTAAGAACTCTTGGCAGCGTTCGTGACATTTTTACTCATCTGTTCTCTCCTGAAGCGGAGGCAGCACAACGATACAAAGTCCCACGCTCATTTTAATAGACGCATTAAATGGCTTCTACCTGGGGAGAGAGCAGAGGTGGCAAAGGTCAGGCAGAGGGTTTTAAATGCCTGGGGTTGCTTATTGATTTTATCTGCTTTCCTGAAACTGATTAAAACAGATGCACTGAAGAAGGGCTTCTTTTATTTAAAAGGATAAGAGGGCGTTCTAAAAGCTTTCCATAGTACCATTGTATCAAAATTCCCACTGGATACCATTTAGAAATTAGATTTTATGGGTGGGTATATCCTTGCAGGAGTAACAGAAATGACTAAAAAAACTGCCCCCCACTGCTTTAGCAGGATCATGGTCACAAAAGCTGAATGATACCTATTCAGGACAAATTTCTGTACAGTAACTCGTAGTAGTAACTTGTTATTTGTAACAATGGAAAGACTCGAAGTGGAGTGGTACTCACGGGGGCGGGGGGGTCTATCCCTTGGTTCCAGACTTTCTTAGGTAGGCCTCGGGGCCATGCACCATTATCCTGTTGAAACTGAGAGCTCCTACGCTCCTGCTTTTTGTTCTACTCTTCGGACCATTAGTAGCCAGCTTCTGTTTTAATGCAGTCATCCGTTAGTTACACATTGCACAGGTGCTGTTACTGTCCCGAGAACTCCTTGTCCGTTCGCTTGTCCGCGTTGTAGATGGTGACCTGCTTTCAGAACATTCACAAGTTTAACTCCATCCATCTCCAGGGGAGAGGGACCATTGCATTTTCTTTGGAAGTGCTAGTTCTGTGCAACTGCTGCACGTTCAGGGGCGCTCAATCCATGGGCACGGCCCGGCCACCATGTCGTTGGGCCTGCCTGCTACATGGGGCGCACAAGGTGGTACGGCACCTTATCCCCGTGCATGAGGTCCACCACAGTGCTAGATAGCTGAAAGCAATTAAACAATATCTTCTAGATAGTGTAGGGATCAGTTGAAAAGATGGTTCTTTTGTGCTAGGCTCTGTACGAACGGAGGGCAACAGCCGGCTACTGGCCTGGAGCGCTCGCGATGTAAATAGATGGGCAAAAACCATAAGGAAAAAATGGACGTTGTGAAAGCTGAAATGGTTGGTAGTTGGACCGAATTCACCCTGCTGTAGCCAGTCCATACGGGAAGGGTTTGGCGTATACGCTAAGTGCCTGGGGGGGCGTGTACGTGGCTTTACGTATCCTTTGAGTCTGACTAGGGACAGAAGGTCAATACACCGATTTACTCTAAATCGGTTACATCCGGGAGTACGTTCATCTGGGTTTCTCTTCAACCAGTTTCGGCCATTTTTAAAGCTGTTTGCACACCCCAAACTTCTGTTGCGTTACAGTATCCAATTGTGGACGCCAGTATACGCATCACTTCTGTCCTTGGCTGCGTTGTTGTTATTCCTCCTCCTCGTTCGGAATGGTGGATCCCCTCGCTGTAGGTCCAGGTAGGCCCACGAGGCAGAGCCTGCCACGGTGAAACGGCACCTGGAGGGTAAGCGTGCCCAGCGACACTCATACCCCTCACCCGGACTCTTGTCCGCACGGTGCCAGGAACAGGGGGGACTGGGAATCCGCATCTCCCCTCCCGTGTGGGAGCACCGGCCCGTGGCCCCGCCCCTAACGGCCATCCAGCCTCGTCTTGAACTCGGTTCTCAGGGAAAGGGGGCGGGAAACACCCCAAAGTACCCAATAGCGCGTAAGTTTCTAGAGCGCTGAGGCACCGCCTTCTTCCCCGGAGCGGGGCCGCCTCATTGGCTGCTGCCGCCGCTGCGCCACGTGACGCAGACTCCCCCCGCTCCCGCGCGGCTTCAGCGTGTCACGTGTCTCGCGACCTCGCCCCCGTCACGTGACGCGCGAGCCACAACACTAACCGCCCCCATCACGTGACGGGCTCTGGAGGAGGGGCGGGGACTTCCACATCTCCCTCCGTCACGTGAGGCGTGGCGGCCGTTGGCGGGGGCGGGGCCACAACATTCCCCCTCCTCTGCCCTCCGGTCACGTGAGGCGCGGGGGGCGGCGGCGGTCACGTGAGGCGCATGGAGGCGGCGGCGGCGGCGGCGGGCAGCCTGGTACCCCGGCGGCCGGCGCTCGGCGCTCGCTAGCGGCGCTGCCCGGCTCCGCGCCGCCCGCGGCCATGGACTGAGGCACCATGGGCGCCAAGGAGTCCCGCATCGGCTTCCTCAGCTACGATGAGGCGCTGCGCAGGGGTGAGCGCGGGGCAGCGCCTTCCTCCTCCTCCTCCTCCTCCTCCCGGCCAAGGGCAAGGGGCGGGGGGGCAGGGAACCGCACCGCACCGCACCGCTGTGGCGAGGGGGACGGGGACATCGTGTCATGTCGCCAGGACAACACCCAGCCCCGACCCCGCTCGGGAGGGCGCGCGGCAGGGTCGAGTTCAGAGAAAACCGGGCGTTGTTGGGTCGGGGGGAGGAAATCCAGCCTTCCTCCTTCCCCGGTCTTCCCACCGGCGGCTCATCGTACGCGGGGGTGTCGCTGGACCTCCGGGTCCGCTCGGGAGATGCGACAGGGATCGGAACCGGCAATGACAAACGAATGCACAGGCCTAAAAATAATAACAATAATAACAACAATAACCGTGATAACGGGTGTGCTCAGCATGGCCTCGGTTCCCTGCGTCTGCGTCCAGCCCGCGGTCTTGCAGGACCGAGTGGTTCAACCGGGCAAGCGTCCTTTCCGAGCAGTTTGTAATTCGAGGGGTCGCGTCACTTCCCCGGAGAAACCGTGCGGGTGCTGCGCCGCTTGCTCTGCGAGCCTTGTAATGTCACGTCGGTTTTTCAGTTTTATTTCTTCTAATGGTGTTTTTTTTGTACCTGTTAAGGGAGGAGAAGTCCTGGCTCCATCTAGAAACTTAAAAGCTATTGGTTATTTTGTTTTTTCCTTCTCCCCGAGCATGGCTTTAAGGACAAGCCCACTGTGAATGACTGGCGCGCCATACGGGTGTCAGTGCTTTTGCTGTTCGGCTTGGAAACGACCGTAGATGGTGATTTATGCCTCAGACTATCCCATTTCTTTGCATCACCCTTCTCCTGTTTTCACTGCAATGGTTGAACTGCAGTTGTCCTTATTTACGTGTGCTCCTTTGGGAATAGACTCCCCGCGGAAGCGGTGCGAGCACCTGCTCTGGACACGCGTGGACGGTTATCTTGCTGGGGTCCTCTGACCCCAGTTGACTTCCTGCCCTCGGGGAGAGGGCTGGACCCGATGATCTTGCGAGGTCCCTTCCAGCCCGAATGCCTGTGAATCCTTGGGGCATTGCTGTGCTAGAGCCTATAGGAAGCACACACAGGCCCCGATCCTGTGCTGGTTTCTATGAGTGGGTTTTTCTGTCAAGTTCCTTTTAAAGCCGCTGCGTTTTTAGCGATGCAGCCGACGTGCGGTTCAGCGTGCAATCCAGACAAAACACTGTCCTGCTCGTAGAAGGGACACTTTCGCGCAAGTTGTGTACAAGGCTGTTCGTTGTGCCTAGCTGATTTAGTGGCAGTATAAACCACCAGAGGCAAGATTTGTTTTCAGCGACGATACCAAGCACCAGTTTTGTCCACAAGGCCTTAAGAGGTGGTAGATATATTGGGCGCTTGTTCTTATTGCTCGGATAAGAATATTGCTCAGATACTTTAGGTGGATTGAGTTAAAATCCAAGTAAGAAAAGGAGACTTTGTTTTTTAGTCTTTGGAATATTTCTGATGGGTATAACTGGGCTATGCGGCACCTTGCGTGGCTGCAGTGCACAGGGCCATGGCCGTAGCCTGGCCACAGTCGGTGGCATAGCCGCCAGGAGCAGAGCAGCAATGGCTGCTATGCTTGCATCCCTAAGTCAGTACCCAGGAGTGGTGTCCTGCTTTTGCCTCTCAACTCCCAACTTTGTTGTGCTGCTGGTTTCTGACTTATAAAAAGACTATGCTGATATTTTAAAATTTCTGACTGGCAAAACCTTGATGGGCTGCGAGGAGATAATCCTGAGCATCAAACAATAATACATCGGTAAAAACTTACCTAAGCCTGCCCCATGTACTAAACACAGAGATAAAATATTTTAATTGCTGCTGCTACATGTGATAGCAATTGCCAAACTTTAATGGTTGCCATACCATTCTCTCAGATTGCTGTTTGAAGTGCCACATGACAGTTCCTTTCCTCATGCATTTTTAGTTTAGACTAATAAGCTTAGGCATTTATACACTCTGAGGAAAGTCACATTTGAATCTGGCTGGTGAGGAGTTGCCTGGGGAAATTGGAAAAGAAAGGAGTTCAGCTAGGGTAGTTCAGGGGAGTTAGATGGCATGACTTTAGACTCGGGATGAGTAGGACTTCTGCTTGCACTTCAGGGAAGCCTCTGGTGGAGAGTGTGCATCTAAAAGGATGTTGGGGAGTAGAGGTAAGAGATTTGGCTGCAAGTATGTGCGTGTCGGGCAGGTGGTTGGAAATATAAGGGCTTTTGTCTGGATAGCAGGCAGCTTCAACTCCAGTTCACCCTGCTTCTTCCAGAGCTTCAAGTTTTCCGTTTCTTTCTGGTTTACAGGCCTCTGCCAGTTCAGCTGAAGCCCTTGGTTTCCCTGGGGAATCTTTCCTATAGTTCTGGATTTAATGCTCTTTTCCCTTGGTTCAGGTGCTGTACAGTCCTCTTTCTTGTGGCTGTATGACAGTCAGGCAGGCTTCCCCAGCCCATCCTCCTCCTCCCCCTCGGTTTAGGGGCCCATTCTCTTCTCCAGGTTGTCTGCCTTCTTAGTGTGATAAATCCCAGCTGAAGAACAGGGGAGGTCACTATCTGATTAATACCTATCTCCATTCCCCAGCTAGTCTGCCACTGTTGAGCATTTTTTTTTAAAGGGGCCACATCAAATAACAGGAGCCTGCCTCCTGCTATCCCTTAAGAGAAGAGCTTCCCTCAATCCCCCAGAGCGTACCGCTTCCAGCAAGCTAATGCACTGCAGTTTGAGAACCCCTGTGATATCTAGCATTGCACACAGACTGCTTTAGTGAGGCCTTCACCAGAGAGAAATGGGTAGAGGGCATCCATTACTAGCTAAATGACTCAGGATGCAGAAAGATGGTTTTGTTCTTCATCCTTATCTGTGGTTATCCCTCGTTTCAGTTTGCAGTATAGAGCTTTGACTGAGCTTGACTTGACAGGTTCTGCTGAAATTTTAAATAAAACCTGTTACATTTCAGGGACATGTTGATTTAAAATACCCTTTTAAGAAGAGGCAGAGGTGCTTGTAATGGACAGTGGTTAATAATATTGCCAGTGTGCCCTAGTTCTGTATCAGTTAAGTGCGGCAAATTGTCCAAGTTAATCTTTCTGTTTGCATTTTTCCTTCAGTCCAGGTGCACTTGTCTGGCATCTGAACATAACATCCTCAAGTTGACAACTCTAATAAATCTTGTGATGAAAGAAGACTTTTCAGTGAATGTATTCCTATCTATTTCAGCCTATCCTGATCTTAACCTGGAGTTGTCAAAGTTCGTGGACTCAGCCTTTGAGCTATTGAGAGATTATTTTTCATTTTGCTTGTCAATAAAGGCAACCTTTTAATCCCAAACACATCTGTCAGAAGTGAGCAGGTATCAAAGTTGAACGGTTCACTGTCCTTTCACTGTATTCCACAGAGACAAAGCTGTCACATATTTCTGTCTCTCCTGTCCAAAGAAGTGGTAAGCCAGATACCTGATTTACACCCATATTCTCTTGTTATACTTTAGGAGGTATCTTTCTCCTTTGGTCAACTGTAACTCTTTGTCGCAGATGTTAAAGGGGCTTTGAGTTTTCGTGTGTCAATAGCACAAGCGCTTGGGAAGCTATTTAAGCCTTATGTTGCTTTGGGGGATAAGTGAGGTGAAAATGCAATATTTATCAAAGCCACTCAGGTTTTATATTGAGACTGTTTACATGTTACCCAGAGTGACGGTACCTAAGAGTTTTAGGGTTTTCTGCGAAGCAAGTGTGAATGCATGGTTTTATATTTCCTGTTTATAAATTTGCATGGCCCATAAACTCATGCAGCGCTACTGAGCATTGGCTATCTTGGTGTCTAGATTTAGGATTTTTTGGAAGATGGGGGTAAGTTTGCACCTTATAAACTAACCAAAGCAGGTTGATAGGTGTCATACAATGCTGGTGATCAGATCAATATTTGATGAGGTCAACTTCAACTCATGAAAACTTGTGCTGTCTATATCTATATCCTTTAGTCCATCTGTCAGGTGCAGTGCTATGTTGCCTTCTACTTGACTTCCAACTAACATGGCTAACCTGCGTCACTTGTTTTGGGAAGACGCCCTTGCAGTCTTGGGAGTCAAGCAGTACAATAAGTGGATTGAATAGTTCTGTTTAAACCAAGTGGAAATGCACAAAGGCTATTCTCAGAAGAGCAGTTATTCACCTGTAACTTACATGCTGGTGCTGTCACAGTAACCACTTCCTTTTTTCTTGGAGTCCTACTTCTCTAGGATGTTAGGTTTTAGAGGAGTGAACTGAAGAATATGAACTTTCTCTCTCTCCCAAAGTTCAAGGGCATCAGGCACTAGTGAGTTCCATCTTCACTATTGTGTATTCAGCTGTCTTAGATCTCTGCCTAGCACCTTCATGATTTCCACAAAACCTATATAACAGATTTGTTTTGTCTTAGACAAAAGGCAGGACAAGTCTTGGGCTACACAAGACCTGTAATGCAGGTGTTCAGTGAGCAAGAAAGTTTTAAGACTGAAAGTTTTAAAGCAAGGAAGTTGTAAAATGATGTTCTTTATAATTGATTCTGTAAATATTAGCAAAGTCTTTTCTATTAAGCATAAAATGTGTCTGGACATAATAACAACTTAATAATGTTAGATGGATTTTATGCTGTCAGCATGTTGTTAGCAGAGACTCAAATCGAAGAGGTCAAGATTGCTGCCAAACAAATATATGCAGATAATGAAAGAAGACTTCATCAGTGTGGGCTGAACATTTAAAATATAAACTGAAGATACATGTCAAACATTTTCCCTTGACGTAATACCATGGTTAAAACTGAATGCATAAAACATTATTTTTCACTATGTAAGCTAGTGAATATACCCTATTTACAGCTTCCATCATGAAAATAGGTTATTTGCTGTCACTTCATAGTTTCACTTCCTGGTTCTCCTACACTTGCACAATAGTATAGAACATTTTCTTATAAATAGTATAAAACATTTTCTTATTTAAAATAAAAATCACCTTGGGTTTTACCAAACCTTGTAGTTATGAAATGTAACATTGCAGGGGAAGTCTATCTGACAATGTTCTAGAGAAAAAATAAAATAAGAACAACGGGAAAATCAAGAAGTTCTTCAAAATAGGATGTCATCCTTAATGAGGGCCAAGATTTAAGTAGAATTGTTAGAAGAGGGCAGTAGGAGTCCTGTAACTGGCTCACAACAGCTACTTGAGCCTGTGACCTCTGGCACCATAGAGAATATAATAAAATAAGTAACTTTGTTCCATAGACACGGACCAAATGAACCAGCCATACTCAGCCTGCTTTATAAAACAAACAAGAGGTTTGGTCCTTTAATGCTTGCAAGAATGAGATCCCTTTTAGGAAATGGGGCTCTGTAACATTTGCTAATCTAAGAGTAACAAAAGGAATACAGCATTGATAGACATTCACAGGGGGATATCAAATGTCAATTCTTCAATTCACAAAGAAAGAAATATGTGTAGCTGCTGCTCTGTTTAGAACTGGCTGTAATTCTATTTTTATTAAAAATGATAAATTCATACTTTTAAGCTTTATTGAATATGCATCTTCTGAAAGTGTTGAGCAGAATGTATATTTTGGGCAGGAGCTAGGACTCTTGAAAACAAACAAACAAAACCAACCTATTTTTCCTGAGAATAAGTTGGAAGCACAAAATTTGATGTTGTTGGATTTAATTATTGTTATGCTCTTAGATAGATGACACAAGACAGGACTTCTTTGGCCTATAAGGAACCAAAGACTATAGATTCACAAACTATAATAAAAAAAAGGCTTAGGATGGTGAAAACTGCTGTATTCATTGTAGCCCCAGACTAGATTCTTTAAAGGATTTACTTGGGGCACGTCTCTGCTTGTATTGCGTTCTTCAAGCTTGATGCTGAAGTAGCGTCGATGCCACTCACCATTGCTCCTAAGATTCGTGTCCAACATGCTTGAGAGCAGGCATGGGTGGAGCCCATTGTTTCATCACCACCTCAGTTTTATGTTGGGAGCACGTGAAGTATGTAGGAGCATGGAACAGGTCTGTAATTAGACTGTGAACCTAACCTTTGCTCAGGTGAGCTCTGGACTGGCTGGGTAAGAGTGAAAGATGTCTGGGTGGCACAAAGGTTGAGACATACTGCTCACAAGCTTGGCTCTGTGTAAGTAAGTTTTTTCCTATTGCCTTGTGAAGCTGCCTGATACGCCCTAATCTTAGATCTTCTCTGTAAAGAAAACCTAAAGGCTTGGTTTGGTTTCTGCAGAAAAGAAATCTTTGGAATGCGAGTTCTGAATAAGATCTGCATTTCCAAAAGTAACATTTTTTTACACTGGTTTGTTTTTAATTTATTGTATTGCTACCACTTGAAGAACTTAAAAAAAATAAATAAATTTAATGGCTTTGGGTATTCAGGTGGTATTTGTAGGATTTTAGAACTACAAAAACATCTGTAACGGTTAATTTTCATATGAAAAGGTCATTTACATAATGAGACAATGAAGCCTTTGGGCAAAAATGAATATCGAAGACAAATTTAAAACAGGATTCTACCAACATTTTGAAAGGGTCTGATTCACAAAACTTTGAATACTGTTATTCCTAACAGTTGCTGATGGAGTACAAATATCCTATTCACCTAAATAGTGGTGAACTGTTAGTATGTTAGCTTTTTTGTGATTAATTCAGGGACAGTGCTTTGTCTCAGTGGGCAACTTCTCTGATGCCTTAGCTTTAGCATATAAATGACCCTTTTATTTTTATATAATGAATCTTAACACACCTCTGAGAGAGGTTCGTTATTAGTCCCTCTATGAATGAGGGAAACTGGTACAAGGGTAATTGCTTGTTTGCCTGAAAAAAATGCACCTGTCTACGGTTCAGCTTAAACTGATGTAGAAGTTGATAGAAACATTTATCTGGCATTTACCCTAACTTGGTTTCGTAGCGACTTAACCTGAAATCAGCCTGTTTACACCAAAACAAGTCTCCAGGTAGCCTTTTGTCTTGGTTTATATATTTTGGTGCAAGTTAAACCAGATCAACTTCTGTCTTCAAGTGACTTGCCCAAAGCAATCAAGTTAGGATAGAGATGCACTGATATATTGGATTGGCACTGATGTGAAGAAAAATTTACTGTATCAGAAATGAGCCTAATGTGGCCAATAATTGGGTTGATAAATGCCCGTGCATGCGTGCGGCTGCAGTGCAGTATGTAGGCAGTGAGGAGTACAGCCAGGCAGCTTGAAGAGCTGTGTACATCTGGTAAGTCTGTTGTGTTGGAAGGGGAGGGAGGAGGGAAGGACAGGGGTTTGGGGGTGCAGATCAAGGCCCCTGAGCTGAGGGAGGGAGTGGGGCAGGGGCAGGGCAGGGACATACGCACACCCCTTTGCCCTCCCCAAGTATGTGCTGCAGCAGGAGCTGCACCCCCCTCCCTCCCTGTGCCCCCGGATGAGCTGTGGCTCCATGTCCGTCCCCCCCGCCCCCCTTTGGCCCTGGCTGGGCAGCCCCAGCTCCACTCCTCCCTCATCACAGGAACCTTGATCTGCACCTCTCCTTCGCCCCTTTCCTCCCCCCCTTCCCTTCCACCGCAGCAGACTTATCAGCTACACGCAGCTCTTATATCATGATTCTGTGCATCAGAAATTGGATCGGTATCAGCTGGTAACCAATTTTTAAGGAAGGCTATTGGCCCGCAAAATGTATCGATGCACCCCGAAGTTAGGATTGAAAATGTCTGAGTTTCTGTGCACAGAGAGTCCCATTCTTCACAGCAGCAACACAAATGTCAGTTCTCCATTTCAGGGGAAGCTGGAACTAAAACCAAGGTTGTTGTAAAGGTGAGGCAGAAAGCAGGGTTGATTTGCACCCTGAGGACTGACTAAATCAGAGATGCATAATCTTTCACAAACAACATAAATCAGCTACATATACTTTCTTAAGCTTAATTTTATATGGTGCAAATCTGCCCTGCCTTCTGCCTGATCTCAGACTAACACAGCTGACTACTTCTCTTTTGTAAATGTGATATGGTTTCCAGGTGATAACTGAAGGTTATTTATTTGTAGGATAAACTATATTATCCTTTGGGTTAAAAAAGAAAGAAAGGACAACCCTAAAACCAGCAAGCTTTGTTGATCCTAGCGTACTTCTACACAAGGATTTTATTCTGCAGTGGGAGGCTTCTGCATGTAAAATGAAAGGAAGTTGTGTTTTTTCAGAAGTTGCTGGTTGAGTTGTAATCAAGGCAGGTATCCACAGTATACACTGATAATTAAGGGAATAGGCTATTATCTACTGAAAAAACACACTGAGGCATCTATCTTTGCAGTGATCATTCATCTGCATGTTCAAGCGTATGACGTTTTTAAATCTCTGATAACCCCTGTTGATCTTTACCTCGTCTCCCTCCTCACCTTTCCCTGTCCAGTCTTTTTCATCCTTTCAAGCCTGTTTGGGGTATGTTGACAATGGGCTTAAGCCCACCAGGGTCTACGTGCCCCCTCTTAATGGTTGGAAGGAGGCCTTTTGCTGTAGAGCATCTTACTCTATGGAACAAATAATGAGAAAATAGGATTGGGGTGCAGGCTATGTGTTAAGAAGTAGGGTAGCAAGGGAGGATCCCAGTCAGAGAACTCCAGCTAGTGCTCACTGCTCCTTGGACAGATTTAAGGAGCCACAGCAAGTCTCTGCTGGACTGTAGGATGTATGCATGAGTAGCTCAGGCCTCATTGAGCATTTGCCATTAAGGGTACAGAGCAAGCTGACCATCCTCTTCTCAAAGCTGGTATTTGTAGAGGGGAGGCTGAATTGTAAACCAGTGATTGCAGCCATTTTGGGGATGTTCTGAAAAGGAGGTCTCTGGATTAAAGAGGAGACCACAGTGGTAACCACCTGCCCTGGTAGAGGAAGAGGTCTCCAACTGAAAGGCCAGCCAGAAGTGCCCCTTGGCCTCGGACACTGAAATGTTCAGACCTTGAATATTGACTTGGGCGTAGGATCTTCTAGAACCTGTCAACAATGTCGTCACCTTCTTTTAACAACAAAATCCCATTTTGCTGCCTAAATACTTGTCAGCTGTACTGTGTATGTTGAACTGCCCTTCACGTCATAACTTTTTTTTCCTAAAGATGAAGCTACGTAGTCATGCATTTAAGGAGGATAACAGACTTGTAGCCATGAACCAACTGGGAAAGGGGACAAAATGGTGCTTTGCAAGATGCATCAAAAAGAGTGAAAGTAATTCTTGCTGGCTCAAGTCCTTTGAAGCTACTTCATCTACCACTCTTCAGGATATATCAAGCTTCTTGTTTGAAAGCAGTGGTGCATGCATGGGTGAAAAGAACTGTAGTTGTCTCTTAAGTGTATTTTGTGTTGTGCAAAATCCAGTCTTTTTTTATTCTTAACAACTTAAACCTCACTTCAAGGTCATTATTGGTGTTAAATAGTGGAAAGCGGCAAAAAAGAAGAAAAATGAAAGACCTTTATGTTGCTATAGATACAATAATTGATTTACAATACTAGGTTGTTTTTTCTCAAGCAGTTGCTCCTGTACAGGAACTAGTAGAAAGCAGGACTTTCTTCCTGATTTGTTCCAGTACTAGTAATGCTGTAACTTTAATGTGGTATTTTGCAAAAATTAAAAAGGCAGCCTACATGCTGAGGACTTTATAGTCTAAATTAGACTCTTAATGTTCTTTGTTGGTAATGAATGCAAGAGTGGGATTTGGGGGGGAAAAAAAAGATTGAGGATTAAAACAAATCAAATCAAAACAGAAGAAAATGCACTATGGATTAAAAAATATATCGAGGCATTTAAATTGACCATGGACCCAGCACAGATTTGGAATTGATCCTCACAAAAGGAACTTAACACTATCCCAGTTGTGTAGAATGTTTTAATTGGTGTTCTTTAAAATGCATATGAGGAGATGAAAATCCAACCCAGCAAATGATTACTTATTTAGTTATCCCTGCT
>JAGPOW010002118.1:13510762-13527475 GCA_030014935.1 Caiman crocodilus | reverse complement strand
TTTTTTTTTTTTCTACAGCCAGGTTATAAGCTCTTTAAAACTGTTTGCATCTGAAAAGTTAACATAGTTAAAACAGCAGGAATAGTAGATGATAACGTGCTACATTTCAAATGAAATAGATATTGTGTTTTATTGCTAGCATAATTTGTGTACATCTTCTCTAAATTATATGCCACATGTAAAACGGGAAGATTTTGACTGTACAAAATCACTTTTATAAAAGGAAATTGCTAGTAATTATAAAAATTGATGCCAAGGATTATAGCTGACAAAGATTTCAAGAGAGCACTACGTTTTTAGGCTCTTAAGGGATGGTTTATTGTGGCAACAATAATTATCTGCAAATATTTGCTGGTAGTTAATAGCAAAGAGTAATTTGCTCTTGATGTTCCACGGGGGGTTATCTCTATTGCATTTAGATGCAACAGGATGGAAATAAGAAAAGGAAAAAAAATTAGGCTCAGTATCTGGGGAAAACTTCTAACGAGTTCCATTTAGATATTTTATAATCAACTCTCTATTAGAAGTCCCTTCTTTTGACACATTTTAAAACTATAGTTGATGAAATAAATATTGTAGGGAACAGTTTTCCTTCCTGCCAGTCTTGCAAACTATTGGGATGAAGTAGAAGATCTAATCATTCTTTTTAATATCTTACCCAATTATACTAAATCAGACTTGACAGGAAAACCTGCAGTTGTTCCACGTTTGGCCTAGATGGTAATCATATGGACTTTACAGAAGCAATGTGTGCTTGATTGGGAATCCAGAAGACTTGGCATCCGAGCCTAGGAGCAGGTGAAGAAGGAAGGTGACTAGGCAGAGAACTGATAATCCGTGACCTGGGGAGGTAGAGGAAAAGTCAGGCAAGTGGAGAATGGGGCAGGGTGACCAGTGGTAGAAAAGGGACAGGACTAGGTAGCAGAAGCATATGCCTGCTAGAGTGTAGCTTCTTTTCCAGAGCTTTTGGGGCATATTAGATAGTAACTTTTAATCCTGAGGCTTTAATTTCAGAATCTGATAGAACTGCCAAGTCAAAGTCCTTGTTCCTTCCCTGCAGTGTTACCTTTCCATGCACTGATACTTGCCATTCGCTAAGTCTTCTATAGGCTACTTGCTTTGAACTTCCTACTTTAATGACTCCTGGGTCTGATTCTGATATCATGTGTGCTCCGAGAGGATGCTGAAATGGAAGGTTACTAGCATACAGTCTTAATCCAGGAGTGATGGGATGAAACTCAATCATTTCTTAAGAGTTGTGTTATGTATCTTCAGCTTTAAATATGACTGCCTCACTTCTCAAGGTTTAAATGGGACTGCTGTGTAAGCCCTAATTCTCCGGGTACAGGGAAAAACCAGACAAGGTGCTACCAAAGTTATCATAATCACTCGTCCTGGCCAAAGCAGTTCTTGTAACTTGGCTGAGACGGTCTGTTTGCCTTCAAAGGAACCTACCTCTCTTGCCAGCTTTAATAATGCAAGAGGTTTGGGCTTGTACCCAAACCCAGCTTCCTTTGTTTTATGGTTTGGCTTCTCCCTAGATGTCATACTTGCAGAAATAATGTTCTTCACAAAAATAGAACATCTTGCTCTAGAGTAGAGAGGACTCCAGACAGGTGTATTTGGCTCAGTGTAAGGAATTTTACATTTCTCTGTGAGCCACAACTCTTAAAATGTCTAATATCCAGATTCTTGTTAAACTACTTGCTGCACAGTGGACTGGCCATTAGCTCAGGTAAGCTATCTATAGCAGCTGTGTTTGCACATTGGAAATTGCATATTTTCACAAGATAGCAGAGTAAAATTATTGACAGTTCCCAAGGGTGTTTTTCAGCAGGGATGTCTCCCTTACAAGAGGACCTCTCAGAGTTAACCAGCTCACCTTTGGAGCCAGAACAACCCATTTCATTCTGTAATTACCTCTGAAACCCACCAATTAACAGAAACGTGCCAGCAGGTTGCCGCAGCATTGTTCAGGCACGTACAAAAGGAAAGCTGCTTCTAAATAACATTATAAAAACATCTCGATGAGTGTTTTTGACAGAGACACACTGCAGTCCCACTCAGATTACGAATCCAGCGAGACTGAACAACTATCTTGTGAGGTGAGTTCATTGCCTGAGTCACCAAGAGTGGAAATTAAATATCTAGGCAAGTGCTTGAAGAGAGCTGCAACTTGCCTGTACAGTACAGTAGCTAGGTCTGTTTTCCATGGTTGTTCTTGCTTCTAGAGAGCCTTATCTGCATTTTATAGTGGTTAGGGAACTAGGTTAAGGGCCACTCGT
Source organism: Caiman crocodilus (assembly GCA_030014935.1). Taxonomy (NCBI): domain Eukaryota; kingdom Metazoa; phylum Chordata; order Crocodylia; family Alligatoridae; genus Caiman; species Caiman crocodilus. The sequence goes on along the minus strand of JAGPOW010002118.1, from coordinate 13,525,190 downwards.
TCCATTTACGTGCTTGATCTAGGAAGATTAGGACACTGGGGGTATATGTGTGCTCAGTTGCTCATTGCTGGCCAGAAGACTAGTTTGAGTATGTTGGGCATATAAGACTGAGGAGTGCGCATACAGTAAATCTCGAACTCCATTTGTCATCTCATATTAGAGGGATCAGCTAAAAGAGCCTACATAAATAATGGCATCTCTCTGTAATAAACCGGATGTCTTTTTTTTTTCTTCTGAATATCTTTGCTTTTATGTAGTAACCATTAAATAGATGTGTAAATACTAACAGATGCAAGTCAACAGAGACAGGTTTGAAAGAACTCTATTTTATTCAGCTTAGCAGTGGATATGACGGTGCTAGCCTACGAATAGTGTTTGTGGTTTTATCCTTATTACTTGAAAATTCTGAAGTATGTCCATGAGAAAATGTTGGATCTAATTTGAGTGCATACAGGCCATGAAATGAACAGATCTATTCACACTGCACCAGCTCGTTATGTTTCAGTCGTACTAATGTATGCACCTGAAACTTTAACCTAAATTTAATCTTACTGAATTCTAGGAAATCTCATCTCCTGTTCAAAGTTATCATATCAGCAATTGCCAGGAGCCTTTAAATGTCAAATGACATCCTAGTTCATTTAAAACCTTGTATAAGAAGCTTGGAACCGACTCCATGTCCTATGGCATCTTTCTGTTGAGACGTATTTCTGCACATAGAATCAATCCTCTTGCTGGGCTCTCAGTCCACTTTGAACCCTGAGTGTTCTAGTTCTTAATCTTTAATCCTTCTGATAATGTTATCCAAAATTTTGATTTATTTCAAGTTTATAGCTTCTTTAGTATGAGTGATTGCAGCCAAAATCCACCCCCCCACCCAAAATTAATTTTTTTTTTTTTTTTTTTTACAGGGGAGGCATGATGGAAAAGTGTTATTTCCATTAAATAGATACTTTGCTTTTACCTGACTTGCCCATAATTTCTGAAATAGATATGTACTCTAGAGTTAAAAAAAAATCCATTGGAATGTTATCAGCACAGTTCACTGATACACAACTGATAGAAAGTTATTTTGGGTTTTGGAAACAATTCTGAGAATACAGCCAACAGTTCAGTCTACTGAATGAGATATTGCTAATTGTTGTCAAGTACTAATTTTAGTAGCTAATTTGAACGAAGCCTTCAGTTGAATTTCAGCCTTAGGGAAAACAAACCTAGTTTTTGCAGAGTATTAGGGAAGTGAAAGTTAACTTTTCCTTTCACATATTTGTTGTTTATGCTAAAAAAAAAAAAAATAATAATAATAATTAATGCCTGTAACATCCCCATTGAAGTTGGCAATAATGAGAGAAGGTCACGGAAGTTAAGTGGACTTTAGCTAAACAAGTTTGCTAAGTAACACTGAAGCACTTTGAAGGGTAATTTATCAACATGCCGTAAGGTCTACACACATTAAAGTTTTAGTTTACAGTGAAATTTTTGGTTAATTAGTCACTGGGATAACTGTTCATTATTCACTTACTAGTTGGTGCATGGAATCCCCTTCAGAATCCTACTGATTTATATACAAGGTGCTTTGGTTAATATACACTTTAACAGATGATGAATTAGCATTTCCAAATGTAAATGCATGCTAAATTGCAACAAAATTTGCCCTGACAATTAGCCTAGCTTAAAAGGTACTGATTTATGCCATTTGTAGCACCTGTCAAGCCAGCTGATGCAATGTATTTGTTCTTCAGCTCTTCTTGGCTCAACAAGATATAAACTATTGACTCATTCATTTTGTAAAATTATCTTTTGTTTTGGTGATGAGTATGTTTAAGAGTGAAAAGCAGAACTCTGCAACTGATTCTTCCTCCCCCCTTATAATCTGGTCATTTTTACAATTAGGACTCTGAAACTTTGTAGGAAGACATTTATATGGATAAATGCTCAATGTACAGTCAGGTATATGACAAGTCAAAGTGCATACAGGTAGCACTCAGACATTTTATATTATAATTTTATTCCTTGGAAATGGCAAAATCTATTTTACTTCATCTCAATGGCCTGCAAAATGTATTTCACAAAAGCTGAAAATGGCTTACTACTGCTAATGAGAGAGAGGTAGTTTTAGCAGTGTTAGTCTCAAATTCAGCAGACTAATATGGCTGACTACCTCTATTTTTGGATAGCACAATGCTTAGCTGAATGAAACAGACTGAAATCAATCTATGCAAAACCTCTCTGAACAAGTACATCTATAACTGCTAACTAGTCACTCTTTGAATTATTTATTGTTGTTATCAGTTTCTTTGGAGTGACAAATTAGACCTATTTTACTGTAGTTAGAGCATGCTACATTTAAGCCAAACAAACTTGATGCAAAGAATTTAAATTACACTTCTTTGTGAAATACTGAAGCAGTCTATTAGGCAGGGTACTTTGCCATTTGAAAGATGGGAAAAAAAAGGGTCTCCACCTTCTATCATACCAATGTTTAACAATGGTTGAAAAGCTAATAAGGCAGCTTCTGCCTGCTTTTTTATTATTGCAATCAAACACTGTTGAGGATTAAAATAGAAATCTGGGTAGAGAAACATTGGCTTTTCTCATTGCAGATATTATTAGAAAGGAAAGTAAGCAGGGATGTTAGTGTGAACAGAAATGAACAATAATGTGCCAACATAAATGAGTAAATATTAGCAATGAGGGCCTAAAAGATTCCTAAGGTAAATTTCCAACTAATAAATTAAATTGCTTAAGTGCAGACGATTAGAGAGAAGACCATTAAAGAATGACCCCTGGCAGATGTTAATTTAATTCTGCAGTGGGACCAGAGGAATTTTATTCTGGATCCCAACAGGTATGCAGTTTGCCATGCTAGATGGTCAAGATCTGTCATAGCAAGACATGTGATTGTTGGGATCTGGGATAAAATTTTAATGTGGAGCATCCTTGTGGCTGGTTTGCCATTGTTTTGTGTGATAAATTGGCCAAATGTATGACATCACAATTTATCATGGGGGTTAACATGTAATAAATGCATCATCTGCCAAAGCCTAGTTGTACTGTATTAAAGTTCTAATACTGAATGCTGACTTGAAACTTAAATGCATTGTTTTGTGACTTTTAGCCTTGAGCTATCAAACTAATCTTAAATCCTTAATCTGAGAGTCTCAGTTTCTGGGTTTCTTGACCCTGCATGTCATCTCAACCCCTTCAGTCATTAATTCCCTTAACTTTTTGCACATCTTTTTTTTTTTTTCACTCACTGTGTCTTTTCTCTGTCAAACTATGCATTTCAAACCTAATAAATAAAACATTACAGCTTAGTTGCTTGCAGTCAGTGTCCTAACAGGATAGTTCACATGAGAGAGAAACTGAGTAAATCTCTGGGGGTGAACTTGAAGTACAAAGATCATGCATTCAGTTTCTATTAGCAAGAACGTGAGATGGATGGATAAAATGCTATGCATAGCACTGAAGCTACCTCTGTCTGGAGAAATCTTTATGCTACGCTTTTGGCATAATAAACTGATAGTTGCCCTGTAAAAATAGCGCAGCAAGACTGTTAATAATGTATTAAGTAACAGCACTAAAATTACATAAAGAGTTTTTCAGATTATAGAATGAAGCATTTTAAAGGCCTCATTCATAAATTTTAAACCAACTCAATTAAGTTTCTTGATGGAGATCAATAGTCAGCTAAAGTAATTATTTTTCTCAAAAGGTAACTTGTGTCAGGAGAGCAGGTCTAATAACATTTCAGCTCTCTAGACCAATTCTTTCATTATGGCTTCTGCCAGGTGGATGTACTTTGGCATTTTGTATAGCCACATCATAGCCTGTATTATGTTAATACAGGCTTCAGCATACATGTGTCATTTCATAAAGGAGAGCAGCATTTTGTGGCAAGTATGAGCAAGTCTCAAAGGCAAACAGCAAATTAATTTTAATCCTAGGGGAAAAACAACTTGTAGGTTATGTATAAATAATATGTACAGTCATGAGAATGTAGTGTTAAAAGAAACTATACTGGATACACTGCCCCACATACTAAGCATGATGACCTGAACAAGAATCAGGTATTTTTAAATTTTTTTTTTCTTTTTTGTGCACTTGGAAGTAGTGGCTTTTCAGGGAAAGTCTTGACCAGTATCATCCCTCAGTAAGATTTATTTGTGTAGCCCTGTGTTGCTTGTTCTTGGAAGGGCTGACATATGCAATTAAACATGCAGGAGGAGGAGCTCACATAATGTCCCTCCTCTGCTGATGGATTGGATTTGGAGTATCCTTTTTTTAAAAAAAACTTTTGGATGAGTCTTAAATCAATTCATCTTTTTATTGCATCAGGAGTATGCTAGGTTGTGTTCTTAAATACTAGGTTTATTACTTATTGTATTCTGAAAACCTATATGAAGCAACTTGCAGACTCTCACTTGCATAGACCCAGCTGACGGGAGGGCCAGGAAGATAGCGTATCCTAGAACAAGCAGGACTTTGGCAAGATATTGCCGGTAATCTTCGACTGTATTAAGTCACCATAACCACTTCTTGTTTGGACTCTCGCAACAACAACTTCCCCTGACAGAGCCGGTGTGGGGCTCCAGCCAAGGAGGCTGCATTGTGACATCACAAGTAACTAAGTTGGTTATCACTTCTTCCACTTCCCTTCCTGCCTTCCATGACCTCAACATTAACTCCCTCCCCTAATCGCCTAATTTACACTTTTCTTCATCTTGACTAGCAATATTGGGCATACAAGCAGCACCAGATAATTGCAAATTAATGAACTGCAGCCAGGATAAATAATCTGGCCCGACTGAAGACGTGGTGGGAAGGGAGTCACAATGCTGGTCTCCTACCTGATTCCTCAGCCCATATAGCCCATTAATTTGAAGAAGCCTCTGCCAACGTTGTTCTTACCTCTGTCAGAGCAGCTGAGTCCTGACCTGAAGCTTTATTTTTTTGCTGCCACATTCAAGCAGTAGGACTGAAGTATGTACGTTAACTGGAGAGAGGGAATGACTGGCTGAATTATTTCTCATATGTTCTTTTGCTGTAACATCAAAAGACTGCTATGTGGAAGTCTGGGTTTTCCATGTGTGCTGGCTCTATGATTGCCAGCAAACTCAATAGGGTACTTTCCAATTTATGTTTAGAAAATTCCCGGAAACTTTGGAGTTGTTCAGATGTCATCTTCAAAAATTACCACATTACAGATAGAGAAATGCTGTAGGCTTCACTTCCCTTACTCAGCAATAAAATAAATCCTATGGAAGTAAGCAGATTGCTATCTGATCACAGATTTATTTACCAGGGAGCTTGTGCAAATGCATTGTTCTCAGTACCATCTCTGCTTATGCACATGATGGGCCATTCTTTGGAAAACTGGATTATACTGTATAAAATAGAATTATTAACTGCAATGAAGTTAATCTTAGTGTAGATATGATGTTTACTTAACAGGTATTTAATATGTAACCATGCTTTGGGGACTGGCCTAATTTAATGCTGCTGTTTTACACCCCTGTATTTTTGTGTCAGAAAAATTGTTGGATTTAAAGCCAGTGTTGTCATAAACTACGCTGATCTGCTGGGTGATTTTATTATTTTTTTTAAGTTGTGAAAGAAGCACAATCTGACGTGAGTTTGGAAACCTGATTTGATGGTTCAGTGGCACTTGCTATTATAATTGTCTTTTGGCTGAGAAAACTTTAACAGAACATTGCAGAAGCTAGTTGCCGCTTAAATGATTTGATTTAAAGTAAAACTGTTGCACTGTTCAACCAAGCATTAGGACTAGATGAACATTTTCTTTGAAAGTAACTCATGGAAATTTAAAATTCAGCTTGCAGTTATCAGCCCGAATGTGTGGATAATCTCTCTTCAGTGAAACAGTGGTGACATCTTTCCTCAACATGAGGGGCACCGAACACCATGCTGTGTCTGTAGAACTGACTTCTTTCACTGAATGAGAAATAATATGCCTTTGGGTAGGGATGTGAAAGGTTAAACAGTTGAACAATCATATTTATACTGTTAATGCATTACAGTTAGCATTTAAAACGGACTACGCTGTGTGAATTATTGTGTAGTTTAGTGGTTCTGCTTTTCCAGGCTGCCCTTCCTTGAGGCAGCCCAGCCCGCCTTTGCACGCCACCTGCCCCTTCCACAAGCAGTTTGCACAGTGTAAACCAAAGTGCCGGGGTTGGGGTGGTGGGAGGAGGCAGCAAAGCCGAGCCAAGCCAATCTTTTCCCTGGAGGAGGAGAGGCAGGGGAAGTAGGCAGGTCAGGGTGCGATGGCCAGCAGGAGGAGCACTGCTTGCGTCTCGCCCTATAATAAGCAGAGCAGGTCCTGGCTACTCTGTAGGTATGTGTTATCAGTTAAATGGTTAACTGATATAATTAAAAGAGTTTAAACAACTATTTTTTTAATGATATTTACATCTCTAGTTTGGGGCTTGGTTAGGAACAGATTTGCAAATGAAGATAAATTGCTTAGGTGTGATGAAAGAGAGAGGTGCTATCAGGAGGAAAGTGTAACAAGGGTTGACGTACTGAAAGGCACAGGATAGGAAAATGATTTTTTTTCAATGGCCTTCTGAATAGATGCAAGTGAGGCAAGATTGTTTGAGGTTAGAGAAAAAGTTGACATAGGGCATATGCCCTATCTAAAGATTTCTTTTTCTGTTGAGTATATCTGTGCCATCATGATGAAGAAGCTAGCTGACACAATTACCATGACTCCTTTCCTTGGTAGAGAGGGGGGAAGATTGTTTAGTATTTTACTGACAAACTGTGGTTAAACAAAAGATCGACGCCAATTGGTAAGCTACGGTCAACATGTTGTCAGCTGAGTTTACCATTTCTGAGCAAATAAACCTCAAATTTGATATGAGCCACAGGAGTGGGAGTTTTGACTAAAGCTGATATTTTTGACGACTTTCTGCTTGAAGATCTGGTTTTCTTTTTAAAGGAACTTGCTATATTGAGCTACTATCTGGTTTCAGTCATGCCTGACTTCTAGCAAAGCTTCAAGTACACATTCTTCTAGCTTTCTTTCGAGCTGTGCCAATTAAGATTTTCTTGGCCGATACCGATAGCTGATTATTAACTAACCATATCTGCCAATGCCAGTCTGATAACCGATTTATCGGTTATTGGCCTAAGCTTTTTTTTTTTTTTTTGTCGTGCTTCAGCAGCCCCCTGCGTAATGTGTATCAACGTCCCGGTTCTTAAAAATGGCAGCTGGGGCACTTGAACTAAAGCTTGTCGAATGACCTTTAGTTCAAGTGCCTCCACCACTATTTTTAAGCTCAGGGATGCTTTTAAGTGGAGCAGAGCTGAGCGGGGTGAGGGCAATGCAGGCTGCCTGCTGTGGACTTAGGACTGTCTGCTCTGCTGCCTTTGCACCTGGAGCCGCGTGCTGGCTGCGTGCTCCCTGCCCACCCAGCAGCAGGAGGCACAACTCGCTGCCACCACTGCTGTTGGGTCGGCAGAGGGCATGGGGCTACTGAGGGAAAGGCAGCAGAGCAAAGCCCCTTGAGCCTCCCCCCAAGTCTGGGGGGCACAAACCCCCTTTATCCCTCCCCTGGTGGGGGGAGTAGCCCCCCCATGCACCCTGGACAGGCTGCCCATGGCTCTGTCCTGTTCCCCAGCCCAGCCCTGGATCCCATTTACCACCCAAGCAAGGCAGTGCCCCCAGCCCCTACTCCTGCATCTTGCTACCGGCAGGGCCCCTTGCAGGCTACAATGCTGCCTGCCTGCAAGGGGAACCCAGGCATCTGGGGGCTCTGGCCTCATGGAGAGGGAACCCAAGTGTCCAGGGCCCTGGCCAGAAGCCATAATTATCAGTAAACATTATTGGCTACAACGGCCCAAAAAAGCTGATAGCCGATAATGTAATTTCCCCTTTTATCAGTGTTGATCCTATTGGCAACTGATATATCAGTGTGCACCTCTGGATTCCTTGAAGTCTTGGGTGTGTGGGATAAGAGTGAGAAATCATATAAAGACCTGCTGTTTCAAGCTAAAAATGTGTATGTTTGTGTGTATTTAGTGTTGCCAGAGAGATTTTTGCCTTACAATTCCTAAAGGAGTATGAAGTAGTATATACCAAATGTAAAATTATTGTGCCTGCCGTAACATTTATATCAAACGATATAAAGCTGTTTTAGTCTGTTGCCATTTGTATTTGAAAAGCAGCTATTGATTTCTGTCGTAGGAATTTTGTTTAATATATTTATAAGATTCCATTAATTGTGAAACAGAAGTAGGAGCAGCCTATCTCTGCCAAAGCAAGCCAATAATTCTGTTGAAGGAGAAGAAATTTCTGATGGATTTAATTTGCATATCTAAAAGATTTTTTTTCTTTACATGCTCTTTTATCCATCCCGCTGTGAAGTGTGTGTATGCAAAGTGTACAGGGTGAATAAGGAGTGTTTGGGAAAAGGAATATGGTATAGGTCAGGGATTAACCTACAGCCCTTGGAAGCCCTTAGGTCTGCCCTGTGGATATTGAGCTTCAGCATTTGATAGTGGGTATTCTTCCCATGCTGCTGTGGGGATGAGGGCTGGTGGTGGGCAGTTGCCCACCCACCTCTTATCTGGGGTGGGCTGTTCCAACCCACAGCTGGAAGAAGTTGCCTACCTCTGTTATAGGATCTTACTTAAATTGGAGAGAGTTTTTTTTGTTTTGTTTTGTTTTTTCCTTTCTGGCACTTTGCATACACATCCACGTAAAGTGAAGTAACAAAAGCTCAGACAAAATTCAGGGGAATTCAGCTTTCACTTATTAGCTGCATTTTAAATTCCTGTTCTAGTGTAATGGTTGATAAATTTGTGCAAATAACAGATAACGCCCTTCGGATGAGAGTTAATTTGATGGTAAAAGGCAAAGAATTTAAATTAGGTCTGTAGCTGTGACTAGATTTCCTGGAGAGAGGCAGACTTTTAGTGAGCTAACACTGGTTTTGTGAATAAGGAATTAGTTGTAATGTTTCAATGTAAAGCAGTTATTTGGAAGTGTTACTGAAATTTAACAAACTGAATGCAGTCTACACATTGGTTCTGTTGTTTATAGTTGCTTTCCAGTGACAAATTTGCTTGTCATCATTGATAGAGTAGTGATTTAGTGGACAAAAGAGAGAAGTCAGCATGATGCCTATACGTATGAATGAATATTCGAGTTGAAATTCATCTGTATAAAAAGTCCATTTCATTGTAACCCCCTCACGCCTCATATTGTACCCTTCATAAGAAACAGAATAACCCAACCGTTATCCAGACATAAGAATACAGTTTTATGCATTGTATGTAAATACAATTTGCTAGGTTTCAGAGGTTTCAGCCTCTCTTTTTTTTAGATACCATCTCACTTCCCCAAGTTTTAATGAAAAGTGAAAGAAAGCTGTGGGGGTATAAATGGAGAAGTGCTGTTTCAAATGTGTACCATTATATAGGTGTAATCTGGTACTACTTTGATTCCTTAAATATTGGTAACATTTAAATATTAGAGGTGTAAATGGTTACCCTTAGAAAATGTTTTGAATCTAGAACCTATCAGCTAATTGTATCATATACATTATAATCTTTTTCAAAAACTTAAATTATGCAAAACATGTTCTGTTGGAAAAAATGGCTAACAAAATGTTTATCTTCATATTTCGTCACTTATGGACTGAAACATTGCATATAGTCTTCATTTTTATTAGATTGTGACAACCTAGGTTGCATGACAATTTAGGAAATACTGGACCAAAAGATCTTTAAGACTTGAGAAGGGTTTTTAGATATTTTTACTGTTAAGGCAGTGATTTGTTCCATGCTGAAAAAAGTTTGCAAGGCTTCTATGATGTGTTACTTATTCAGATTCTCCTCTGCTTCATTTACGATAACATTTCATCTAACCACGTAACCTTTTTTTTAAAATCTGAGCTGCTCTTATCCTACGTGGTGGCCGGATGTGCGTGCATAAAGGTGCAGCATCTACTCATTACTAAAGACAGGTGGTTTCAGAACTGAAAAATGTAATGTACCTAATTTTTAAACAGTTACAGTGCTTGTTTTGACCCCTAATCCTGCAATGTATGACAGTGAGGCGGTACAAAGTTTCATTGACCTCCACAAGCCATCGTGAGCACAACAGTCTGTTCACACATTGTAAAATGTAAGATGATGGCTTTTATTTGTGACTTAGGAAACTTTTAAGGGATTTTATATGTATATGTGATTTGCAGTTTGAGGAACTCCCAAAACCTGCCAGAAGGCCAACCTCTTTCAGATTCTAGGTGTTCTTCCCATATTGGGATTTGAACTGCATTTCTCACAGTCCATTTTGCTGAAAGACGAATAGATTCTGCTCTATGGTCTACTTTTTAACATTTTTCAGGTAGTTGTATTTTAACATAGTGTCAGCTCAGTGATAGACTAGGTTTCAGCAGCTGGGAAATGGCACAGATTGTGTTTCCAGAAAAAGCATCAAACAACGGCAGTCCTTTCCTCTCGGCCTTCCTCCTTAATTATGCGGTCCCTAACCGGCTGGCCTGCTGCTACATTGGTCTACACTTTCTAAGGGGCTTGGAAAAGGGAGTAGTACGCCGTGGGTAAAGAAACCATGAATCTGCTGTCCTTGCAATATGCCTCTCACCTTTCTTTAAACTGACAGCTGAATTAGTGTTGGTAGTTTGGCGGCAGCAGATCTAAGAATACACTGAGAAGTGGGAGGGCACAGGATTAACTAGCAGGGACCTCTAGAATAATTCACATGCCTGAACCACAGCTCAGGAATAATTTAAAGTGAATACTGTCAGTTTGGATTTTAGCTAACTACTGATTTTTTTTTATTTTTATTTTTCAATTGATATGGTTTTCTGCAGCTCTGCTAATGATGAGTCCTTTCTCTGCAAATGAGTAATAGGCCCTAGAGCAGTGTCACCAGACATATTTGCTCCTGCAGGATCTCCTTTTCGGCCAGCACGTGCCTGCCCGCTGACTACTTCAGCAGCAGCACTGGAATGACTTTCCTTGCCGTGGGCTTGCAGAAACATCATTTCTTTTTTGCCCCCTGTTTGCAGGGATGCTTCTGGAAAAGAATGAAAGTGCTGTTACAGAAGCTCTGGGAAATGAGAGCATCTTCCTTTGCCCCTTTCTTTTTCAGTCGCTGTGCTTTCCATTCCTGAAGGTAGCTTCTCTAGCATTGCTATTCTTTCTTTCCATTGAACAAAGGTGGACTTGTTTTCTTCTACATTTTTATCCAGTCCTCTGCGGTACAGATGGTGAGGAGCCATGCTACTATATTTGTACTGGTTCCATGCAGCAGGGCAAAAAGACACTGACTGCTTTCATCCAATCTTGCTAAAAGGGTTAATTTTAAACTAAAAGCTACTGGCTTGCACGCTGCGAGCACATACTTATAATTAACTGTACTTATTTGTTAAGTGTAAAGCTTCTCTAGTGTTTTCCATCCGAGTACCTTGTTTGTTAATGAATCGCGCCTTTGAAGGAGGAAAACCCCTGTTTGTCATATAGGAAAATGAGATAAAAGACAAAGTCATTCATCAGTGATTGTAGGCTAGGTCTAACATTAAATGTCAGGTCACTTGAAATGATAGCCCGGATTTGAGCCACAAGACTGTGTGGTTTGTTTTTTTTTATATTGTAAAAAGGAGAAAGTAAACATTTGTAGCTTTACTGTATTTACTGTTGGTGACTTTTGAGTCAGGAAAACATGCATTTTACTTGAACACATTTCTTCCATTCTTGGCATGGAAGACTTTTCTGTAAGCTTGTTCATGCTAGGTGATATCATGTATATCGTCTCAGGAGAGCCTGACTTTCCAAGGCTTATACATGAATATTATTTTAAAGTCCTTTTCCCTTCTTCAAAAGTCACTTTGAGTCGGAAGTACTGTACGGAGAGTTGAGTTTGGATAATCTGCTTATGATTTGGCCTGGGACAGGTAGCATTCTGTGACGGACGGACTTCTGTATAAAACAGCGCTCCTACAATTTCTGCTTGTTCCTGTGCTGTGTGCTTCCAGGTTCAGCTGATCAGTCCCCTCTCACCCACATCAGCAAACATGCATTTCATACTTCCTCCTCCTAAAGGTGGTTTGTGTCGCATGCATATAGTCTCTGTGCTCCAGTGGGAGTTGAAACGTTGCTTTGCTTGCCTAGTTTCTGAGAGTCATGGACATTGAGACTTCCATTATTTTGCTCTTGTCTTTCATTTCTTAAACCTTCATTTTGATGCTGTCCTCCTCCTCAGAAACATGCTGTTCTCTACCTTTGCAAAGGAACATCTGATCTTGTTTGAACAAACTAGTAGAAAAAGTGGCACGGTCAGCTTGTCAGTGGATCAGGCGTGTCATCTTCATGATGGTTGTGCTCATTGCCAGTCTGAGAAGCAGGAGGACGGGAATGTGCATCTTGATGCTGATCCTAATTCCTAAGCACATCTTTAATAGGATACCTGCAATACGCAGTTCAAGAAATACGCAGAGAGCATTTTTTTTAACCAAGTTTTCTACTGATTGTACACGGATAAAATCTACCTCTTTTCCTGTTTGCTATAAATCTTCCAATTCCCCTTCTGGCAAATGTAAGTAAAAAAACCCAGGACTTGAGTTTATTCGTGTGTGGGTATTTGTCTTCTACTTTTGAGGACTCCACTGAAATTCTTTCTTTGTTTGCCAGTAGGACGAATAAAACCAGGCTCTGTCTTACGCACAGCAAGTAGCATAATCCCCGTCCTTCTGAGGAAGACGTCTAGTGTTAGTGTGGAGTGGGCTGGGTTCTAATTAAACAAGGTGGTGAAAACACCGCTCTGACTCTTACTAGGGATATCGCATTCTTGGCATGAAACCATGCCTGAAATTCTTATGCTGTGAGTCATAATAAATAAAAGCTTTGGTAATGGCTTTGATTATGCAATGTCAATATATTGCAGTCCTTTTCCTGCAGACTTGTAAAATGAATAGCGATGGGCTTTAAATTTTTATAATCGTTAAAAAATCGCCATCTTCATGAAACTGTTCTGAGGGGTGGGAGGGCTATAAAAAAAAATGGTTGTGGTCACAATACAAACATTCACAATTATACAGACTGTGCAGTCCAGATATGTTTTTACTCTTGCCCTAACTCGGCGATAGAATGGGCTCAAATAAGAAACTTTGGGTGTGTCCAGATGAGCGCTCACGTGACGCCTCATACCTGTTTGTGGCATTGCAATGTCCATGTGGTGAACATGCAACTGTGCAGCTTCCAGGTGAAGTGGTACAGGCTCCTAGCCTGGGGATTTTTAAGAGGGTCATCTGACCCCGGTGCTCTTTCCTGCCAAGGCAGGGGGTCGGACTAGATGATCTGCCCAGGTCCCTTCCGACTCTAGACACTATGAAACTATGCAAACTTGCAGAGTGGTGCCAGAATGTGATACTAAGATGTCCCAGTATAACACTGCCTCACCACCTCCCAATCACTGCAGAAAGCAGTGTGGCACACATGGAAGCAGTGTCTACCGCCAGAAACAGAGCCTGGCCATCGAGAGCCACACTCTGGATGCCGGCCAGCCTCCATGCAGCCAGATCTGCTCTGCCGCTGCCCAGGAGGCCCCCAGGAACCTGTGCAACACTGCTGGAGCCAGCCTCCCCGACCTGACCCAGAACAATTTGGTGCATGCTGGAGGACACCTGCAGGGGCGTGCCCTGGGGCACAAGGCAGCATTTGTGACCCTGGAAACTAGCACCTGCACATGGGGACATGCCCTTTGTGTCTTTAATTTCCAGCAATCTGTTTTACATTTCCCCCCCTTTAATTCTACTTTCTCAGACGTTGTCAGTTATCCTCTCTGATAGTGTTAAGTGTATGATTGTTCCAGTTGTTTTGGAATGCAGCCATCTGCCGTGCGTTGGAACGGAGAAACAAATGTTCTTGCTGTGGGATGTGAAAATAAGAGTGATTTTAATATTTAGGAGAAGGGGGGAAAGTTGAAGGCAGAGGAATACGTTGCCTTACGATTGCACTTGTTGCTTTAGCGGAATTGCAGCAGTGCCCTGGACCACAATAATTACTTCCTGCTTTAACAGGAAGGAGAGAGGCATCTGAAATGTGGTATAGTATAGCTAGAAGCAAAAATGACCAAAACCCACCTGGACGTGATAGTCTGGATGTGAACTCTAACTTACATTTTGATTTTTCAAGGCAGGGAAATTGGATCTTTAAGAAACAGGCTAGAACAAAAATCTTGGATGCTGGAGGTCATAACTCAGTTAAGAAAATCTGGAAAGATCTTAAAAGTAGTAATCTTGTTATTTACCTGTACCTAGAAGCCATGAGTACTTATTCTAGTCTAGTCTTTTCTATTCTTATTACATGACTCTGTTCGCTTCATTGTAATTAAGCTTTTAGATTTTTATTGATTTTTCTTTCTTTTTTTTTTTTT
>JAGPOW010002118.1:13475654-13510662 GCA_030014935.1 Caiman crocodilus | reverse complement strand
TTTTTTTTTTTTTACTTCTGTCTTTCACTGTACTCCCTCTTGAAATTGAAATTGCTTGAGCACAGAAATGTTATTGGCATTTTTCTGATAAGAGACATTAGCTGTTGCGGGGGGGCTATGAATTAATTGTTACCAAGCACGGGTATCTCCTAATGGTTTTATTTTGTATCCCCAAAGCCAGCCTAGCCATGAAACTTGCTATTTGTTTTATTTAGATCATGTATAGATCTGGTATGAAAAGACTCGTTCTATTAGTAGTACATACATTTGCTAAGATTTGGGCTCTGAAGCTCTTCCTTGAGAACTGTTTCTTGGTTAGCTTTCACACAGCTGTAGAAAACTGTACTTTTGAATAATATCTGTGCCTTGGGAACAGGGGGGTTTAGGTACTTTTGCTGTTCAGAAAACGCAGTATGACTTCATCACTTGTATTCTGCTCTGAAAGAAAGTAAAGCTGCAGTGAGCAAAGAATTTATTTATTTTTTTTAGGTTGCATGTGGGTGTCATTCGTTTACTTTTTTTTCCCCTGTGGATACGTAGAGCTGCCAAGAAAGCAGCTGGGTATTTAAAAACCTCTCTGGCGTAGGCTTATTAAGTAGACATTCACTTTTGGTGTTCCAGGCTCAACTTGCGACAGTTGAGCTACAAATAACTGTTTCTAGTAGTGTGGGAGAAAGGGGGCACGGTAGCTTTCTCATGAAGTTACACTCAAATTTATCATTTGACACTAGAGCAGTTCTAGTCTCTGCTGCTGCTGTTATGGTTTGGTTTTTTTGCATTTGTTTTAATGTACAAGTGCAAGAAGGTACTTCTGTATTTAAATGTTTCAGTGTCTGATGGCTTGCCTTTATTTGTTGTTGGGATTACATGGTTTTCAATGCCACCACTTAGCATTTAGCATAGACGCAGATAGATGGTTGTTTCTGATCTTGTGGGTTGCTCCTCTTTTATCGTGGGTTGCCCTGAGCTTTTCTGGGGAGGAGAGGATATAAATCAAAAGAATAATAACTTAAGGTGAGAGGTGGTTATAGTAACAAAGTACTTGAAGTACTTCATTGTCTTTTGTCTCTACTGTGAAGCAGTGGTTAATCTAACTACCATGCTAGCTAAGGCTTTTTAAAAAAAACTCGCAATCTTTTCCCAAGTCTGAAGGAGCCCGTTATCGCTTCATTAATCTCAAGTTACCCTTCTGTCTTTTTTTCCAGATGGGAACTTAACAATTTTTATGTAAAGTGAAATACTTAAATATAGCTGATAAAATAATGAAAATCCTAGATTTAGTACATATAATATTAATTTTGGATCCAGAAGCCTTTAACGGGCATTGGAACGCTGTTATAGCTGTTGCACAGATGCACGTAAGTGCAATCGCTTCAAATCAAAGACTAAGTGAGCTGTGAATGGTCATGGTGATGGATTCAAGCTGCATAGCACATGTACAATTTCCACAGGAATATTTGTTTTCAAAGCTTTTACAATGGCATAAAAGACGCCTGCATGTGGTTTTAGAGCCACTGTTTTCTTTGGAGAAACTCTGTGCTAGTTGTGCAGTATAAACTAATATAAACTGTTCATAGTGTTCACACTTCTAAAGATATAATAATAATAATAATAGTGCATGTAAGAGGAGCAAGATGCCTGTTTGTCTATATAAACTTTATATAACAAAAAATATGGCTAAGTTTTTTTCAAAACTATGTTCATATAATAAGCTCCTTTGCAGTATTGCTAATTAAGCCACTGATTCTGAACTGGGACCTGTGTTGCCGGACACGGGCTGATGTGCACAGTTCTAGGCAGAAATATGGCTTAAGTAGCAATATGCCAGTAGCGTAGCAAACTTTCCATTGCTAAAGTAATTTGTTTAGGTTTGTGCACCTGTAACTCTTTTCAGTGTGATTTTTTGCAACTTGAAGTACGGCCCATGGCAGGGACCTCTAGGAACATCTCAAAAGAAAATATAGCTATCGGAATTGGAGGCCTTCTGGGGTTTGGGAGATTTTTCTTGATGAAATCAAACATGGAATTATTCTGTGGGAAAATATTAATTGTGTTGACTTCTAGAAATGCTGTGGTGATTCTGTACACAATGGATGGATTCGTGTTGCTAAATTACTAACGAAGTTCAGAAACCAGGAGACTTGTTTTACTTGAATTCTCTTGAATATTACAAGAGAGGCAACATAGTTTAAGTGCGGGGTCTAGCATCCTGGAGTCCTGGGAGGAGGTTCTAGTTTCAATTATGCTGCTGCAAATCCAGCAAAAATGAAGTTGGATTGGATTGAATTTTTCCAGGTTGATACCAGTGCAACTAATTAGAATCTGACCCTTGTGCTGGAACTGAAGAGAGTTTGACTTGCTTTATGATCTCAGATTACTCCTGAAAGTTGAGTGGTATAAGAAAAAGAAGATGGTAATTAATGTTACAATTTTTTTAAATTCTTCTTTTAAAAACCTTTGGGATAAAACAGTATGATATTTTTGTTAAATTTACTTTCTGAAGACTGAATGGCTGATTCTTGGATTTATTTTAATTTAAATGAGCCCACAATATTTTTAATAAGCAATGATGTTAAGAAAATAACAATTCTACTTCTGTATTATATGCAGACAAAGAGTCTCAGATGAAATTTTCCAAACAACATAAGGAAAATGCAAAGCTCCCATAACCCTTCATTGCTGAATACTAAATAATTACTTCAATCTAGTAAGATTATAGTGTCTGTTAAGCATATTTTACTAAAGTTATTGCTGTTTTTAATTTGGGGATTATTCACAGAATACATCTTGAATGATTAAAGTAGTAGTTTCAGTATACTGCAGTACTTATGAGATAAAGCACGCATGAAAGATTCTGCACGAGTGATGTTGGACTTAAAGTATGTATCATGTTAAGCAAGGAAAGGAGTGAGAATTTAATTATAGGAAGAGAGGAAATTTTTCAGATGAGATGTAAGAAGTGAAGAGTGACAAGGTGACTTTACAGGAGATGATTTATGAAACAACTGTGGTGAGAGAACCTGAAGGCACAGGAAGTGGAAGTTCAGATGAGGGAAAGAATAGAAGAAAGGCAAGATTTCTTTATGATAGAAATACTCTGAATATTATAATTGTTTCAAGTGTGTTTATGCATCTTATTATAGTGGGGTTAGACAGAGACTACTAGCTTAGAACAGCATACTTCATCATTATACATTCTGCAGAGCCATACTGCTAGGAAGGGCTGCATTTGAATTCCTTTAGTTCCAGTAGTGAAGTAAGACTTTTTGACAACGGCCTTGTTCAGTGTTGCAAAAGCTACCGTCTTTTACCTGCTATGGAACGAACTACATGTGCGGTCAAATTTGTTCCCATTTCGAGATGTGCTGTTCCAGTAAAGGTGGTGGCAGCAGCAGTAATATTGTTACCAGTATTATTAATAAATGATGACGATATTAATGATATGCTTAACTGGCCCCAGAGTCACTCCAACCCTCCCTTATTTCTGGGTGGAGTGAGACAAGGATGTGAGTCACAGAGTCACTTAAACATTCTCCATTAGCATCAAAGCCTGACAAGAGGGTGCTGCTTTTTTGGTGATCCTGTTGAGCCCTGTTACCTGTAGGCACAGGTATTATGTAATAACAGTGAGCTTTCGCCTCCCCTTTCTTACATAGGGGTGAAGGGGGAGAAGAAAGATTTATCTAGGAAATTAGCAGATGCAGCTTTCTCCCGCTTCTGAGGACCTTACCACCTAATTCTCCTGCAACTACTGATGCTTGGAGAAGGTCTGAAGTCTATAATATAGGAATTGCTTATTGCAAATAGAGTATACTTTAAAATGGTCAGTGTTTTAGGAATAAAACAGCCCTACTTGATGTACATGCTAGGGAGTATTTTGGGTCTGCTAAAATTTATTCTCATGGATTTAGTTTATCAATTGGCTAAAGCCTTTCCTTAAGTGAATTCAATAAGTACCAAGAAAAATGCATATATAAAAATAACTGTCAGAGTTTCTTCACCTTCTTGCTATCTGACACTTGAATACAGGCTCTCATCCAAAAGAAGTTACTTTCCTTTTATTTAAAAAGAAGCTGTATTCAACTTGGTAAGGTGACATTCCTATAAAATGTAATGGTGATTGTTCAATCTGAGGGAGAGTTTCTAGTGCTCTTTATATCCCTAGCACTTAGAGCTTTTGGGATCAAAAATAGCTATCCTAAGTGAGGATGGCACTCAGCTGGCTAGCTGAGCTAACAACATATTTAAAAATATGTTCTTAAATGCTTTGAGTTATTTCCTTTGTCTGCTAAACGTAAATCACCTGCATATAAAACATAGCCTCGGAGGCATCTTATATAATCAAAGCGATTAAGAGTAAAAGGTGCGGAATTTTAAATCGCTGCCGTTACAGTGTGCGTGGAGCGCATACAATCACTGTACCCAAATAAGCACAAATTTAGCTTTCATAATTTAGCCCCTGGAGCATTTGTAAATGGATTAAACTGCAGCAATAGAAGAGGATGATCTGAGCATCCTCTGGGAAACTAATCTATTTTGGTAGTGTTATGTATCAAACAGAGTGGAATGAAATTGGAGGTTCTGCTTAATACCTTGCTTAAAATGTGCTCTGTCTGTACTCAAACCTGCACTTGAATGTACATGCCTGTGGACATCTTGTACTACAAGGGAAAGAAATAAAGATGATTGGTTAATGATAGGCAGCAGCAAAGGACTTGCCTGAAATGGCAAAGGAGGGTATGTCTAGGTACTGTATGTATTTCTCCTTGTAAATATGACTGGTGCAGTGTCATTCCCGGAAGCCAACATAATAGTGCTGATGAGGCTAGGACACTGGCATTTTTAACACCCAGAATACCTGATCCGGTTTGAAACTGTTTGAGGAAATATGCTGTAAACATGGATAAATGTTCATACCCTGTATAAGTAGTACTCTATTTGCACTGCTGGAACAGCAGCAGCAGCAGGAGATTTTTCACTCAAGTCTGGTGTTGACCAGGTATGAGTTGCACTCGTTGCTGATTAGCATGAAACAGTTAAAACACTGAAACCAAAGTATTGCTTTCACAAAACCTGAGCTCCATTTGTGCTGGCACCATAAACATTAAGGACACAGAGCAGATGTCGCTATTTATGATGGGCTCAGCTTTCTTACTCTGCTGCTTCTCATTTAACAGGCCTCCTATAGGCTGTTTTTTGGGGGCTGGGGGAATTGCTACTCGTGGGGAGAGCTGAAATGGTGTTCTGGACTGTCTAATAAACACAGAAATGGTACTGGGAAAGGCATTCACATGCCTGGGATGCAGTTGAAGGCCGTCATGAACAGCAGCATCTCATCTAGGAAAAAACCTAACAAGATGAAGATAACCATAAAGGAAAACAAGTAGTTTTGCAGAAGCAAAACACAATTCTTATTGGAGACTTGGGAGTTCTGATAGACAAGCTTTAGCAGAGCCGACTTCACGAGAGTAGTTCAATAACACTTGTTGTCCATTCTTCATTTCAGTCTACCGCAGCCATTATTAAGATTGGCCTCTTGTATATTCTCTGCTTCGCCAAAAGGCGAGTGCACAGAATCGCACTGTTTTCATTAGACTGCATACTAGGTAGGAAGGTCAGGTGCCAGGTGAGGATAATAGAAATGGCATGTTCAGGTCCCAGTTCAGTAACATCTGTGGGTCTAGACTCCCCGGGAGACGCAAGGATTATCCAAAAGTGAATGGAAATTGGCAGCCAGAGTTTTGGGGTTTTGTCTGCAGGAGTGATTTCCCTTGCTTTGCAACAGGAGAAATGGTTTTCCTCAAATCTGTTGTTCCACTCAATCTGTGATTAAGAAACTAGGATTGATTTATCCTGGCAGTAGAAATTGATTCAACTTGTACAGACTTCAGGGGGGCGATGGTGTTCTCTTCCTGTCCATCACCGACGGGGCCGTTTCCATCCACAAACGGCAAGCAGGCTGAAGCAGCATTGTGACCAATCTCTTCATCTCCCTAACAAGAATTTCCTTTCTTGGAGCAAGTTCAGAAAAATTTTCCTACCATGCAATTCTTAAGTAGGCAGTAAACCTAGAAATTATTGAGAACACAAGCAAATTGCTGCCGAGGAGTGATGTATTTGATGAGCTATTAGCTCAGAAGTGTCGATCTCTGACTGCTGGTTTCATTTTTGATCTTCTCTCAGCTGTCCAGGAGAATCTTTTAAAGGGCAGGTGATGTGCACTAAAACTCTTGACCTCATTCATGCACTTTTCTGTCTTTGTGTGCTAGGCACAGACGACTGTTAAATTAATGTTTCCATCATTAACCCGATTGCTCTGTTGTGAAACTCAGTTGCTGGTGGCCCTTCCATTCACCAGCAGTCCTCCTCCCTTAAATGCAAGAGAAATGATGCCAATAACCTACAGATAATTTGTAAAACAAAACCAAAATGAACTAATTCCTGCAGATGCTTTCCCAAAACAGTGATGCTGTCTGCTGCAATTTATCTTCCAGATCAAACTCTGTGCCACATGAATCATGGAACGTAATTGAATTATTGTGTAATCTGATATAATGAAATGACAGAAATAATAAGTTACTGTTCAGTGTTCTGCAGGCTGAAATTATATCTGGACATTTGGCTCCTACCAGCCTGTCTTTTAGGGCTCAAGGCTGCTGTGAAATTTAGGAGATCCTGTAAAGTTCACGTGCATGGGAAAACCAGAAAGTGATGTAGGCTTGCTTCCTTTGTTACCGTCCAGAAGGTTTCAAGTGCTGGCAATCCTGCAGCCTTCACTAGCCCTTTAAAAAACTTATTGCTGTGTGTTCTCGTAAACTTATACTAACAAACATATGGCACAAGATGTTGCTTTCGCTAGGTGAATACTTGTGTGTCTTCAGACTCGAACTGTATAGAAGTTAGTCAAAAAACTCCCAAATGAGCAGTATAACAGAAGTTCAGTAAATAATGCCTGCAGCTCTTCATAAGGATGGCAATCTATTAAGCACTGAAATGCATAATCCTTTTAAAGTACAGTTTGATGTTTGCAGACAACAAAAACGGTATTTTTTAAGATGGTGTTAAATAAAGATTTTGATCTATGCTTAAAACTAGGGAGGTGACATTTCACAAATGGTAAGATCTCTTGAGTTGGATGACAGATCCTAAGCCTTTCCCTTGTAGCTTGGTATGTAGAAACTGTGCTTGTTTAAGTGTATTATTATAGGGTATTATGATTACCCTTGAGAAAAGAGCTGCACTAGCATTGTATTTCCAAGTAAAAGTCAGGAAAGGTCATTTGTCAGATAAAAAGATACTTCCAGTGTGGAACAGTATAAAGAGAAAAATATGAAGGGGTGGAGAAAACACTGATCATTTGCCTGTTTTGTTAATCTTTATATTCTCAATACCAGTCGGTGAAAATGGAAGATATTTAAATGACTGGGATTTTGGTTTGTTATAGCAGACTTACAAATGCCCTCTTGCAAGTAAGTAAAATCCCAAATAAATTTGTAAATTTAATTACATCAGTAGAAACACAGCTGAACTCTGTCATCTTAAATTATTTTCCACTCAACAGTTTAGAAAAATCCTGTTTCTTTTGAAGTCTGTTTCCAATTTTGTCATTTATTCTAGTGGGTGAAAGTGTAATAATTAGAGGGCCAAATTTTGTTCTGCTCTCAGTGTAAGCTGCATTAATTCTGTTGAAGTCTTCACATTGAGATTTCTTGGCTTGCAGTTAGAGTAACAAATATTGACGTCTGTCAGGTCTTTTTGGCAAGCAGCCTCCTTACATATAGATCTAAGTGAGTTGGTACTTCTGTTTTTCCTCTTTTTGGAGCATTAGTGTTCATGTTTTGCAAAAGAATTACAGTCTGGTGAGAATTGATTGCCTTTTCTTAGACTTTGTTAGAATGCTGTTGCGCTGTCCGGTTCCCTTGAGAATAAAAGACTATAATTGATAATGGATTGCAGTTGAGTGAGCAACATGTCCTACATGGTTATGACCATTGCGTCCCCACAAGGTTATCTAAATGCTCTTCTGAAATACTTTTAAGTGCAGTTGAGCTTAGTAAGGGTAGAAACTTGTAAGCATTTAAAAACCCACCCTAATCAACCAAAACAAAACTTACTGAGCTCTTGGTTCCTCTGTTTTAGAGGTCCCATTCATTATTTGATGCACACAAAGTGCTGTTGTTAGGCATGTTTTTTTCCATATAACTGGTGGTAGCGTTAAAGACTGGTGCCATACCAAATGCACTTGCCATCTGTCATTTTAAAATATTCCCCAGTTCCTCAAAGTGAGTAGAACATGCACCTTTCCTGTCAGTGGTAAAAAATTAAAATAAGTGTAATATAGCACCTGATGTATAGCGGTTATATAGGTAGGATCATTCTTGTAAAGTAGAGCTGTGGCTGTTTGTTGCATTTTAGTAGTAGTAGGCAGCTGTCG
The DNA here is from genome assembly GCA_030014935.1 of Caiman crocodilus. Lineage (NCBI taxonomy): Eukaryota > Metazoa > Chordata > Crocodylia > Alligatoridae > Caiman > Caiman crocodilus. Next base: position 13,502,228 of record JAGPOW010002118.1, on the reverse strand, counting down.
ATTATTCTGGATCGTGGTGTACACATGAAAGGTCACCCGGACCTTCGATGTGTATACTTCATCAGGAGTGCAGAGCAGTGAATGCTGCCCAGACCTTTCAGCCCCACTTTAGACCATTGAGACCATATCCAAAGGCCGGACTGAGTCTGTATGTTCAGGGCCTCGATAGCTGCAGTTATACATGCCTCCAGGAATCAAACCCTCATCCCACATGGCAGATAAGGTTTCCACCACATGAAAAGAATGAGATGTTAGCTTTTTCAAGCATGTTGTAAGAACATTAAGCAAGCCAGACCCATGCTTCAGTTTTGAGCTAGTACAGGACTTTGAGTATGCAAGGGAAGCTATGCAAACTGAAAGGGGAACTCTTTTCCTTTCCTTTCTTTTTTTTTTTTGTTGATTCGTCAAGTCTGTCTGATTGTAATGCCATTTCTAGGTGTTCCGCTTTCCAGTTTCTTATACTGGCCTACAAATGTACAGTATCAGTTCAGAAACAAGGTGTGTAATTTTGTGGCAACATGGAAAACTATTTAATGCATCTCAAACTGTCCTTCAGTGAAATCTAATAGCTGGAAGGAAGATGGACCAGTTCTCCATGGGTGACCTGAAAGTGTTCCAGGGACTCTCAGTAGCCCACAGACCATCGTTTGGGAACACGTACCCTAACGGTAAACATGTGACCTCCTTGCTCCTAGGTCAGGAGTGGGCAAAACACGGCCTGGGGGTCGGATGCAGCCTGCCAGGCCATTGTGTCGGGCCCCTAAAAAATTTAGAAAATGAATGTTTATCTGCCCTGGGCTGCCTGTCATGCGGCTCTCAATGGCTTGCTGAAACGCGGTAAGCAACCCTCTGCCCAAAAAATGTTGCCCACCCTGTCCTAGGTTTTATTCATGCTTTTATAGCTGAATTGGTGCACATTACAGCTTCAAGCTGAAACTGGTTTAGTGTGATGGCTTGTGCCTCATCTTTGAGCTGTACATGCCAGAGGTACGTATGGAAATGGAAAGGGTGCAGCTATTAACATGGAGCTGTTAAGGATCATGCATGAAAAGGAAGATATTTCTACATTAATTTTTAAGGCCCAGTGACCTCTAATGTATCTGTTAACGCTAGTAGGTACAAAGGAGTGTACTGATAGCTGCTGTTGAAGACAACTAGCTTTGTTTGTATTTCTGAAGGCATAGTTTCAGGCGTTAAGATTAGGCAACTGTTGTTGTTGTTATTATGATCATTATTATTTTAAATATGATTAACTAGTTTCAATAGTATGATTATTATATTAGGGGAAATGTTTGTAGAAGACAACATCTTCTAAACTATTATGCTGATTTGCTTTACTGCAATCAAAGGCTATTCTCTTTTCTTAAATAACTGGGTTTTTTTGCTAAGTAAAAGGAGGACTTCAGGCAATTGCTTTTGAGCACAGTCTGCCATCCAAACCATAAGCAACACAAGATCATTTTGTTCTGTTGTGTGTGACAGTAATAGTTTCCCATTAGCCAGACTTAATACTCTTTTCTTTATGGTTAGCTACATGAAGCACTATCTGCTTAAAAAAAGAAAAAAGAGAAAGCGAGAAAATGTGACCTGTTTTAAACTAATTTTTTCCAGAAGTGTAACTTTCAAATTCTAATATCCAGTTACGTTTTTAATAGTGCAAAGGAACTGATGCTTGCAGGTTATGTGGGAGAAGGGCATTTGAACTGATGGGCTTAATTTAAGTTTAGTCTTGCTGGAAATAAGTGCATCTGCTATCTCCCCTTTTTTCTCTAAAATTAGAGGGGGAAATGAAGTAAGTAGCATTTGAAATAACTTGAGTTAGCGATTTTTATTTACTAAAAATAATTGTTGCAGTTGCGTCCTGCTTGAATATCATATTTGTAAATGCTGAGTCAATTAAATCTGACAAACTGAAGAGTTCTGCATCTACAACTGATGTACAACTGAAGAGTTCTGCATACTTTCTGTTGTATGAAAAGTGAAGGTTTCCATCATACAGCTGAACAGTGCATTCCTAGGGGCTGACTTAAGGCATTTATTTCTCTTCAAAAGAGTTCTTCATTTCCATTGCTACCTGCAAATGTCTGTAGAACTTCAGCGATTGCATGGGTTTTAATGAGAGAGAATGCATCTAAACTTTAATGCACGGATACTGGCTTGTATTTTTATATACCCAAGGTCAGAATATCAGTGGAATAAAATCCCTTGCTTTTGCAAGCATTAATAAGTTTTGGTAACCTGCATTTATTTGTTTTGTACCATGAACTTCTGTTCATGTTTTTTCCCATTAAAGTATTAATGGAAGAATTGCTGCTACAATTCCAGATAACCTAACCATTATTTAAACAGCCATAATTTAGTTTTCAATAACATAGTACAGCTACTTCAAACTCCCAGGGATAAAATTTGGTACTCTGGACCAGTGGGGGGTATACTTTATGTATTGCAGCTTGTAGCGGTAAAGCAAACAGCTCATCTCGTCTTGGATCTCCTTCTGACCAAAAAAAGTTCTCATTCAAACTATGTACTGAGATCTTCCTTTTTAATCTCTTCTGTGAAAACCATTGGTCAGAGATGAAAAACACTTTAAATGTGGATGTGCGTGGATTTCTTTGCCAACAGAGACAAGCCCTTTGGAGGAGAAGAAAGAGCGCCTCCCCTGCTCACCCGCATACAGAAACCCTGTCAACAGTTTCTCTATGCCAACAGTTTATGGGTGAGAGGTGGGTGTGTAAAAATGTTTTTCACAACCACTCAAGGCAAGACTTTCCTTCGGGGTTTAGCTCATCTTGCAGAGGCTCTTCTTGTAGCTGTTGGGGTAGCTGAGAAATCCTGGCCAAGCTACCTGGCGAGTATGGGTAATAAAAGCTTCTAGTACGGAAGAGGTGATTAGCGTGAAAGACAGAGAAATAATGCCTGAATGTTGTTTGTTGCTTTTTTCTCCTCCTCGTATTTTGGGTTTTTCTCCAGCAGTTTAAAGACCGCAACTGTTTTATTTTGTTATTCCTAGGTTATTTACTGCTCGTTTGGGGGGACAGCCAAAGGACTACATTTCAATAACCTGATAGTAGGTTTAGTCCTGCTTACAAGAGGCAAAGAAGAAGAGAAAGCAAAATGTAAGTAACATCAGCCTAACAAATGTGTATAATGATATAGAAAATAGCAAACATGCAATTTTCAGTTGCCAGATAGTCAGGAAGTACATTTTTATCTTAATAGGTAAACTTGGAAACATTCAATAAGCTAATAAAGATACAGTGTAATCCAGTGTCCTATTAACTGAAATTTCAGTTAAAAACATTTTTTAAAATGGCGCATTTTGGTACACATTCAGGATGTTTGGGTTTTGCGGTATTCAATGAAATGAACTGATCCAGTGTCACTCAGTGAATAGAAATATTTGGCTGTTGGGGATTTTCAGTGTATGCTTTGGGAAGAGTAGGACAAAGTTATGTTTTTGTTCTAAGGATGTTCTTTAAAACGTGACAATATCTTCTGCACAGGCTTTTGTTTGTCTTCCTTTTTATGCTGACCTATTACTTGCTTTTTCTTTGGCAAGGAGGTAGTAGTATAATGAAAGACTTACTAATGTGGACCCTTGAGTTACACCACAACTTAGTGAAATTAATCTAAAGAAGGCTCATGCCTTGATTACAGCACTATTTTTGGCACTCTGAACTTGATGTTTGAACGGTTAACTTTTCTAACAGTAGTTTTGTTATGCTTATGTAGTTTAATCTATCCCTTTTACCCAGATATTTTCAGTCTCTTTTCCAATGAATCTGGAAGCTATGTCGTCCGGGAAGAAATGGAGAGGATGCTTCACGTAGTTGATGGCAAAGTCCCAGATACACTCAAGAAATGTTTCTCTGAGGTATTTCATAGTTTTTTAACCTATTGAATTTATACCACTTGAACATTTTATAGCTTTGAACAAATTTATTTTCTTTTGTATCACCTTACTGCATGCGTTTAAAAATTGAGGTGAAGGTGTTTGTACAGGGTTTAAATTCTAAACATTAAGTTGTGACCTATACACGCAGCCTTCGCTGATAATACTATCAGGTAGGTATATAGGCGTTTCCCTCGCTGTGTCCCTGAACTTCCAAATGCCTAGACCTATGCTTCATTTCATATGCATGTTTGTAGTGGATCAGTGCCTGATGTTAAGATCGTCCTAATGGCTGTAATTTAAACATGCATGTTGTTAGCAGGGTTTTCTCAGCATGTACAGGAACAGAGTGTAATGGTATAAGAAAAAACAAAGTGTAGTGGTATAATCTTTTGAGGTTAGTGATATAATTTTATTATTTTTAATACATCTTTCAGAGATGGTATCTGTTCAGAGCAATCAAAACAAAGCCTACTAAATGTGCTTATTTAAAAATAGTTGCCTCAGCATAGCTCAGATGTTGCTTGAGAAGAAGAGATCAAATATACCTATATAAGTTTATTGTAGAAATACATACTCTGTGACCAAGGTTTTGTCAAAAAATGGAGCCATCCGTGCACTTGTACTAAACAGGCTTATTGCATCTAAAATGAAGGAAAGTGTTGGTATTCTCCTGGTAAATGAACAACACAGAATTATGTGGGGGGGAATTCAAAAGAGCAGAATATGGTTAATGATATTTATTTGAAGGAAAATAAGAAAAATGCTGTTTATTGCAATCATATGTAGAGTATTAATGAGTTACTGGATTTTTGTAGTATTTTGAATTTTGAAAAAGACTTCATCTTTTGAAAACAAAGAGAAACTTTGCTGTATATACAAGTGAGAAGGCTGGTCACCGTAGGTTTATAGATGAGTAGCAGTTGTCATAGGTAGTTCACTTGCCTACGACACTGTCATTTTATAAGTCTCAGACCCTTTTGCAGCGAGACCCTGAGTAAACACTGAACTTGCTGATTATAGCCTTGGGTAATATTTAAAAGTCCCTTTTAAGTGTGGGCCATTTACTATGTTGCATTTCACTCTTGATGCAAATATAACCCTTATTTCAAGGATACAGCAGATTAACTTCTTTTAATGAAAAGCAGAGGCAGAAAATAGCAGCACATCCCCTCTCATAAGTAAGAATGAGGTTTTAATGTCTTTGGTTTTTGACTCGTTTCCTGTACAGTGTAAATCTAAACAGTTACTTTTTGAAGGTTGATGGAAAGCACTCTACCTTTTGAAGCATTGCAGGCTGTGAAAAAGGTGCTTTTTCAAAAACCTAACTGATTTCAATTGTCTTTGAGAACAAGTTTTTTAGTTGCATAGTTGGATATTGTCTTTCCCTTTGGAAACCTTTCTTGGCCAAATTCAGAAATAAGCAAAGAGATAAAGAACAGCTTTCTATTTTAAAAAAAAAAAAAAAAAATGCATTGAAAACTAGCCGGTTCCCCCGCTGCCCCCACCATCAACTTGTTGTATGTCTACCTTGGGAGCATAGCAGACCGTACATCAGAAGATGTTAAGCTGAAAAGGCATGTGGTGTTTGCCACAGCAGCTGTCATAAAGGGAGGAGGAAAAAGAGGCTTATCCTTAACAGTCCTATAATGTGAAATTTAACTGACTGCCCTTATCAGGCTGTCTTGGTTAGATTATTTTTGCTTCCCGTACCTTTATTTCTAAAAGAAACATTTTGCTCTTACAGCACTCTTCATTCTCAGTCAGTTCAGCGTTAGGATTTATTGGACAGACTTCTGCCTTCGTGAAGCTCTGCTCTCCACCCACTCACCCTGTTGCAGCTGATTCTGTTTTCTGCAGAAGACCTGAATTATTACTGACCTCAAGACCTTAGTTGGATGAGGAACTTTCCATGTCACACAGGGTCTTCTGCTTTCTGTCGATTGTAGCACAGCATGTTCTTCTAACAAGTACCAAATCAGTCTGGAGTTTGATGTGGAAGAACAGGCAAAGCTTTATTCATGAGGCCCCATAATATTATAACTTCTGAATTTAGTCAGAGCTGTCAGCTTATTGCTTTTAATTCAGATAACCACCTCCCTCAAATAGCAGCTAGACTAGACTGAAAGGGAAGAGTATGGTGTTTTGTTCACAGTCTGGACTCTGATTTGTTGTGAGGTCCAAGTTAGGCGAGTCTCTGAACCTATCTGCACTCATTTTACCTATTCAATCCACCATGCAAATGGTTGGACTTAATCTTTGTGGCGTTTATGGAGATTCTCATTTAAGAAGGGCTGTATAAGTGCAAGTTATTAACTAGTATTTCCCCATGACTAATAACCTGATTAGTAATCCATTTTTTTGTTTGGTGTTGGATGACTTCAGGCCAGCAAAATTTAGTTGCATTTTTATATATTGGTGAAAACTGAAAAAGGGAGGAGAGCTGCTTGTTCATGTTGGAAAAAAAAGTTGATTTATCTTCAAGTTGATTTTACTTTATTCAATATGTTCATTCCAGGGCCTGGTGTTGTGTGCAACAAGAGATTTTGCTTCAGCAGATCTGGAAGTGCTATTATGTTGGCAGGCTCTTCATGCTTGGCAAAAATCACACGTGCACAGTAAAGATCAGTCCTCAGAGACTCTCCATTTCTAGTGTTTGCTATTTATAAATTGTCCATCTATATAGCATGATGAAATATATGCTAAAAATGAATTTCATGCTGGTCAAGAGACTGTAAGGTACTTAATGGAGATGTTCCAGGAGAAAAATCTGCCTCATTTGTTACAGTTTTCCTGTCTTACTAAAATGTCCTATATTGATCTTCTTTTGAAATGAAAATAGAATGTAATAACCTTCTCAACAGGATTTACTAGCTTGTTCATCATACTAGGTCATTTTGATAGCATGCTCTGGGTAAGAAGAAAGTTTTATGTTCCTGCTGTAGGCCTTCCTCCTTGTTGTTTGGCCGATGAGTTTGCAGTTTCAAGGATGGTATTTATAGGGGCCTTTATTCTTTTCTGCAGAATTATTACATGCACTTAACTAGAAATACAAGCTGGAAAATGCACCTGCTTTTTTTCTGCATTTCTGAAACAGCAGAACAAATTAACTGGTGATGCTGTATTTCTTTAAATATTTTGGAAATGTTTTCAATCCTAAGCCTTACTGTATTGCATTGAATGACTTTCTTGTTTCTCAAAGTAATTGGAAGAGACTTGATCATCTTTACCTTGGATTGGTCTTGGCTTCTACATATTATTAGCAAGTGTCAAATCACATGGCAGTGCTTAAATGTGTGTTGCTTGATTCCATTTTGCACATCAGGGATGCAGAGATAAATTCTGTGTAATAGTCTGTCTTGTCTTCTGTTGTGAAATTCCATTTGAGAAGAGGGAATTGGGCTATGAAACCTTCACTTCTGACAAGCAAACTGAATGGAGGATGCTTAAAAGAGGCTAACTTAGAGCTAGTTACAGGTGCTTCCTCCCCCACTGTGAATGAAGTGTTATCAAATGACTGCTGGCATTATAGAAGAACTGTCCATCTTTGATCCTGGATGCTCACTTGAGTGGATCTTTCTTGGCTATTTAATTTTTTTTGTAGAAAACAAAAACTCTTGTGTTCTCATTCAGTCTTATAGTAAACTGAAGAACAGAATCTGTCCCTTACAACTGAGAACCTCAGAGGGATTTGGTTTCAAACACAGATAACACTTAAAGGATTTGTGAACCTTATCAATATTACCAGCATCTCAAACTCTACTGCCTATCCCAAGATTGTTCAGGGTGTAACACTTATCTATCTTGAGCCTATGCCCAATGACTTGAGTTTGAAAACTATTTTAATATTTCTGGGTGCATATATAACTATAGAACAACACCTTTTGTTTCATTTTTCTTCCATTCATCTTTATCAAAGTGTCGAGGGCAGTAGGGAGTTAGCCATTTATATGTAGTTAGAGGCAAAACTCAGGTAACGAGATTCAGGATTTTTCAGGTTTATTTGAATATTCCTGAGGGTATCAATGGTAATGCCCTTGAAATGTTTTCTTTTTATTGCTTCTCATCTACAGATGTCTTTTTCCCCCTACTTTTTAAAAACCATAATACAGTGTGTAGTCATTTCAAATAGTATTTATTTTAAAATTATGCAGGTATTCAGAGGATCGTGTCTCAAGCTTTTTTTCCCACATTTTTAATCACAACCATTCAGCTTGTTCATGACATGCTGAATTTGTTCTCACTGTGTGGTCAGGCAAAGGTGATGCAGAAGAGCCACAAAATGGGTTGGAAGGTTGGAGAAAAATCATTACAGTGAGAGACTGAAGGAGCCCATTCTGTTTAGATTATCAAAAAGGAGATTAAGGTGATTTCATTGAAATATAGAAGTATCATTAGAGGGAGGAAGTAATGAAGACTAAAGGGCTCTTTAATCTAGCAGCAAAAGGTATATAAAAAACAGGGTCTGTAAGATGAAACCAGACCCTTTTTAGTTAGAAAATAAAGCGCACATTTTTAACACAGGGTGATACACCAGAGGAAGTGATTGATTCTTGGTCTCTTGATGGTTGAAAGCTGGGTGCCTTTCTGGAAGAAGCTTTTGCCAAATACTAGTTATTGGGTTGAGTATAGGGATGAAATGTAATATGTGACATACCAATGGCTGGGTGCAGTAACCTACTGGCCGCTTCTGGCCTTTAAACTCTTAATTTCCAAAATATCACTGGAAAATGTTGCTTTTCTGGGCAGCTACTTGTCTGTCTTTTTTACACATGCACACCCCCACACTCCCAAAAAAGGCCAGGGCTGACAGATGGGAATCTGGTGATACGCTTGGCGTGTGCGGGTGGCAGTCTGTAACATGCAGGTGTGTCTTCAGCAGCAGAATGCTCCAAGTTCATATGCTGCAAAGATTGCCAACAGCCATACACAAAACACAGATGCACAAACTTACCTGCTTGAAAACATTTTGGATAGTGTGAATCAACTGGTAACTAATTCCCCCTTTAACTATTTCTAGTAGTAAACTAGTTTAAAAGTATTTGACATTGTACTAGTAACACAGCTGTTGATTGGTTTATTGTCAGTGAATTGTTAGGTTTTAATCTCCCTGCCAATAAGACATCCTGGATTTGGCCTGCTGTATTGTCACGACAGGACTCCACGTTAGGGGTGTCTGCCTAATCGGGTTTCAACTTGAGCAATGGTATTCCATTCATCAGCATCTTCCCTGCAATTTCAGTGTTAATATTCAACTTCCTTTCCTGCATTAAACTGGTCAGTGTTTCTGTAGGTAGTGTTATCCAGTTGTTTCATGTTAGAAGTGGTTGCACTTGAGTGAAAAATGTGATGATCGTTAGGATGTGACTTGTAGGTTGATTTGTTATGTATATTGCCACATGTTTTATGAGCATTGGGTTTATGTAACTTTGTGCTGATTATACTGATGCCCATCAGCTGCGGTTGTCCCAATGGTATGATTAGTATTTGTTCTCAGTTCTCCACTGTCAAAGGGCTTTGTGTACTTGATTGCATGGCTGTCATGGGGAATACATTATAATTTTATGATGCGTCTAATCTGGGGATTTTTCAGGGTTTTTTTTTATCAGCCAAAATAAAACTGGTTAAGATGGATAAACACTCTGAGTCACGGGGAAATTTCATTCGCATTTTACTGAGAACTCATGCCTTGGCTTTTCTAAGCACCTCTCCCCGGACCACACTAAGTGGCAGAGCTGAGAATAGTAACCCAAGTACTTATTTCCCAGTCCTGTGCCTATTTCAGGTCAGGATGGAAGAATTGGCTTGGTTCCCTATAAATTGCTTCAGCACCTGTTATGGGGTTGCCCTACTTCTCATTCATCCAGCTGACTGGTTCATGTTTCTACTGCTGCAGGAAGAACAAATGGCGACTTGCTCAATTTTCCTTTACTTTCATTGTAGGGTGAAAAGGTAAACTATGAAAAGTTTAAGAACTGGTTATTGCACAACAAAGATGCTTTCACATTTTCCCGTTGGCTGCTGTCTGGAGGAGTGTACGTTACACTCACCGATGATAGTGACACCCCTACCTTCTATCAAACTCTGGCTGGAGTCACACACTGTAAGTAAACGCTGTTTCTTGCTGTGAAGATTGTTGTTTTTCTTACAGCCTGTGCTTTTGCTATTGATTTTGTAAAACTGAACTTTAGCCTCCAATCGTTCAGTAAATCACAACTGTTTTATCCTCTACTCTTCCTCTGCTGAGGTAGGTTATCTTGTTGTCCACGCAATCTTTTTCTAGTTTTTTTCTTTCTACATTCCTCCTTGTGGTATTTCACTATACATAAGTAATTTATTAGGCAAAACAGTATTGAGATCACAAGAAGCATTTTAATTGAAGTAGGCAGCTTGCAACATTTTTCATACTACAAAAAATATAGAGCTATATCTTTCACTTGGCAGACACCAGTACCTTTTTTCTAATGAAGTTAAACAAAAAGACTTATTAATTTTGTCTTTAGTTTAGCAAATATCGCAGTCATCAATGCACATCTGAAACTTTGTCTCCTTGAAAACAGCAGTTTTCACGAGGTGAAGCTGGACCCAGTTGCCTTATGCCTCATCTGCATATAAACTTTTGGAGTATCCTGGTTCCAGTCCTGTTGGGGGGCTAATTAGCACACGGCTCCTTTGTGGGGGGTATCTGGAGTACACACGCATACTGAGCAGTACTGAGCTGTGGGGTTACTTTGGCCTGAAATGGTGTTGACTCTGCTGGGGCCCAGCCCCATGAACTGTGAGATGCAAATCGCAAGCCTTTGGCTTTGGACCAACATCATGCCTAGTTTGGCACCTACTCAGCAGTTTCAAAAAAAGGCAACTTGCATCAATTCTGGATGAATTAAATGCGTGGGTAGTATATGCAAAAAGTTACAGCCCAGTTGAATTTAAAAGTTTTATGCTTTTTAAATTTGCTCCTTGTTTCCATGTGCTCGGGGAGAGCAGGGTTTATAGGAGAGAGGGAAGGTACTGCCAGGGGAGAAAGTTGGAGGGGAAGCAGAAAGCAAAGGACTATCTGATTTCCCAATTTATTTTTCCTGCTGTAGCAGTGGCAGAGGGACAAGTTGAAGACAGACCTCCAAAAATTAGTTTCTGTGCCTGGAAAATTGTATGAAATTTATAAATTTTCCATATAAAGAATCTCATTGCTGGGGGTTACCTTGTAATGAGAGTAATAATGTATTTGAGTAATTCTTGCTTTGTTTTATACCTTATCCAGTATTTCTATGTAATAAAGCACCTCTCTACATGCAGAAATACCAGAGAAGAATTGAGAGCCCTGTCTTCAATTTTTCATAGAGAAAATATAAAGCTTTGCTGATTATCCTATCGTAGCGTGTGCTCTTAACGGTAGCTATACAAGTTCCACTTCCTGGTGAAGCCAAGGGACTTTTTAAAGCATCATAAAACTATCTGTTTGTGATTTAGCACCTTTACTGGGTATTTCAGCAGGAATTGTAAGTTTTCATGAAATCAAGCCATTTTTCTCACAACAAAGGCAAATGGGAAATTAATATCTCTTTGTAGCTGGCAGTATTCTAAGTTCCTTTACACTCAGCTTCTTTATGGGCTATTTTCCCAGTCATATGTCCTTAATAGATGTTTAAAAAATGCTTTTTTCAATGTTGAAATTCAAAGAAATTTTAAAATAAAATCCTTGCAAACAAACAAACAAAAAAATAATGGTAGCAGGGTCCTAAATACTCGGCTGCATTGTAAGAATTAAGCTGAAAGACTGGAATTGATGTTAATATGAATCATCCAGCTCAAAATAATGCATATGGCTTTGCTCCTCTAAAAGTGACTCAAACTGTGCAGTATACAGCTGTGTAGGAATGGTGTTTAGCTGTACTTAACTTAATAATCTAGTAAAGCCACATAATTACAGGGAGGGTGTGTTATAGTTTCAGGATAAAACTATTTTTTTCTTTTGTATTTTCTTTGTTGTTTACAAATGAAGTTCAATAAAGTGGATGGGAACAAGGGAATTTAGTTGTCCAGTGCCTTGGTTATTAACTGCACAACAAAGGAGGAATGTGGAAAGCTGACTATAACTTAGCTAAGGCACTGAAAGTCTTTGGTAAAGTATCTTGCCTCCCACTGCCTAATCTGTACTGTTTCTTTTTTATTTCGCTGCCATTGATTTCCCTTGTGGTTTAAGGTCATATAGAAATGTAATCGTCAGAGCCATACAGCTCAAAATGAGCAGCAATGAAAATACAGATGGGTTGAACCTTTCGGAGACAATTGCATCAGAGCATTTTTTTTTTTAAATGACGACATACAAACTTTTGACTCCATCTTTGCTACAGAATAAGGAAGTTATTTTGACCCAGAATTTTTAACCTTGTTGCTCATCTAAAGCAGTGAGTTCTCCTGTGAGAATTGTTTTTCTATGATTGCAGGGTGTACTTTTTGGGTATTTTTGATAGGGCACTTGATTTTGGAGATAACATGCTTAAGAAACAAAGTGAGCATTAGCCAAATATCATGCAAGTTTGCTTATGGAAATCTGTTCCAGAGCTAATGACAGAGGCTTACTAAATCTATTGACTGGATGTTACCACCCACCTGTTGTTCAATAGGATGCCTTCTGTCCATTTTCTTAACCCTCCTCCCCTACTTTTCATTAAACTTTTTGAATAATGTGTCAGGGGCATGAAAAATTACTGTGATAAAAATAGTGAAAGTTATTAACATTGATTTAGAAACAGATAGCAAATATTTTATTGTAAAGCATCAGTGACTCCATTTAGCTTTGCTTAATGAGCCAAAACATCAAGGAAACATAAAACAATTATAATTTTTCACTTGTAAATAACGTTTATGTTGGAATGCAGATGACTTTAATTATATTTCTCAGCACACAATTATAAATGAAATTTTCACGTCACAGCAAGTTGCACACGTTTGCCATTTTTAATCGAATTTTGTTCCAATTCACTTAAGTTATGAATATTCCATAGTGGCAGTTATTTCACTTGAAAGCAAGAACAAAAACTTTGATTGTTGCAGAACTTTAGTTTTTAGCCTGGTATCTAACATGTACCTAATTATTTGTCTTACATTAGTTTGAGGGGCATATCAGAGTAATAGGCATTTGAGCAAGGTAAATCAAGGAGTTCAAATGGCACCATAAATTATGAGAGAATAGAGTTTAGCCACAAGTTCAAATGACCCTAATCTTCCCTTGTTTAGCACTGTTACCTACTGCTCTTTGATAATAGTAAGGTTTCTGTTTAAAACTTTGTTTACATACCATAATCTATAAAATGGCATTAGCAGCCATGAAATCTAGTACTCATTCTGCATTCCAGTATAGAAAAGAGTCTGTAATCTCTGCCAAAGGCTCAGTGGGAGGAGAAAACAGTGTTGCCTAAAGCTTTTAATCATTGTAAATTAAGTGTCTAACCTCCTATGGTACTCTGTGACATAATACAGTACTTCAATAATATATTTGGCCACTTTGGGACTTTAATGCTCTGTAGTGGTTAAGTACTTTATTGCAGCAGCGAGGGTATTACTGATATTCTTCTCTCAAAACGCCTGGGATTTACCAGTTGATCTATGAAAAACATTTGTTTGACTGTTAGCAGTGTGGGCGCACATGCTGGATGAGGTCTCCTGAGTTACTGAATCTAGCCCCCGGTTCATAAATTTCTTTCATAAACTGATCAAACTCCCATCTTAATGGTTAAGTTTCTTGCCCACACGACTGCTTTTGGAAGGCTGCTGCAGAACCTGATGTTGGGAACCTCTGAAATTCGAGCTTGAATTTGTTGATCGCTCGTGCATGTTTTTTGGTCTTGTGCCAGCGTTGGCCTGTAGCTCTTAGCGCTTTCCTGTTCTCCCCTCTACATTTTCGTAGAGCGCAGTCACATCTCCTCTCCGCCTTTGTTTCATGCACGGTCAGTACACCAGACTCTCATACAAAGGGCACTCCGTTCTCCAGGTTGTCCTAGTAGTCTTGCTCTGCCCTGCTTCAGCTTAGAATCGCAGGGCTTGAAGGGCCCTCAAGGGAGGTTTGGTCCAACCCCTGGTGTGAATGCAGGACTGCTACTCTGAAATTTTCCCCATCTTGTGTTTACTCAACCTCTTGAAAACCTCCACAATGTCCCCAGGTGTTGTAACATCAAGGACATTCTTCCTGGTTTGAGTTCACATAGCTTGAACACAGGACAAGAACTGTACACAGAGCTCCTGTTGTGGTCCCGTCAGGCTCTTGTACGATAGCAGTGATATTTTTCTGGTCTGTACTGTAGGGGGGGGAAAAACCTAACCTGGTCCACTCTAACATTGTATTTGCCTTTTTCATGGTTACATATTTTGGCAGCTCAGTTGTCTTATGAACAGCTTGGACACCCTGGCCCTTCTCAGTCATTTTAAATTGATAAACTCCCAGTTTTTAAGAAGGCTTTTTTTTTTTTGTTAGCCGTGTAAATTGTTGTATTTTGTACTATTGAATTCCTTCCGTCTTCTGTTAGTGTAGAAGCTTTAGAAGGATGCTGCTTGTATAAAAGTGCTTCTGAATGCATATTTAACTCTGCACTCTTTGAATAGTCATACTCCAGTAGTATTTCAAATGTTTGCTATTTTACCTAGGTTGTCTTAAAGTTAGTACCTTTTTTTATATCTGTTAAATTTTTATATCCACTTGCTTTTACAAGGTAAGTGGTCAGCCTCTTAAGGTGACTGGCCTCGTAAGAAGAACTTGGATAGAGCAGAATATTCTCCTTTTACATTTATATCCTGTCTTGCTTAATAATAAAAAAGAGAGGAAAGCATTATAGCAAGAAAACCCTTACTGTGGTTTAATCTTAATCTCACCACTATGTTATCCTCTTAGTCGCTGGGACATTGCATGTCACTTTAAGTAGATCTCTCTGCCTGAAATTCCAGGATCTTCTAATTGTTCATTTGATAATGACAAACAACTGCATTTGTACAAAAATACTTTTGTTCAGTCAGCCGCTGTTTTCGTAGCAATTCAGTCATTTGGAGATGAAGAGCTCTTTATATGGATTGGTGCTGGATATTACATGGAAAATATTAGGGTGAACAGTAGTGCAAATCAGGCTTTAGTTAAAATATTGGAAATATGGTATGCTTCTACTGTTGCGAGCCAGACAGAATTGCACCATTAGGTGGGTAAAAATAAATTTGTTTTTAGAACACATGTTGAAATTCTCGGTTTTTAATAATGCAAGCATGAATTGAAGTTAACACTGGCTAAAATGAAAGCTGAGACGTTTTGACTTCTAAACGGAAAACGTAATGCTGGCTAATCAGTATATGCAGCTGTAATATTCAGTAAGGAAATCCAAAAGTGTATGAATACGGTGTTAACTGTAACTGTTTTTTGCTGACGAGGTCTTAATACATATCAAATATATAGTTGTTCTGCTGTTACAAAGTAGAGGGATAGTTTCCAACTATTTTTTTAGTAGATTGTCTTGTAACTCTGGAGCTATTTACCTGTTGAAAATATCCCATTAATCTATTAATTCTTTCTGTTTTATTTACAATGACTTGATTACTGCATTAAAATAAAATGTGTGAGTTTTTATAAATACTTTGTCTACCAATCAGGAGCTGTGGGCTGGGGTCTGGCATTACTGAGCCATTATCCACATCCCGCACCTCTTGATTTGCGTCAAAGCACAAAGCAAGAACATTTTACCTGCTAATAGCATTATCTTTGCAGTAGGGAAAATATGAGCTGAATATTTTGAATGATGATATTTTTGTAGTCACCTCATGTTAGAAAGTGGTTTATTGGAAGATACGTAAAGACACCAATGCAATCTCTGCTTCAGTTTTTAATGTCTTCCAGCAATTTCTCCAAACATGAAAAGGGTGCTTCTTTGGGTAGGTTGCATTGCATAACATTACATGCCTGCTGAGCTGTTACAACTTGTTCACGGTAATTTTAATGCGATTAAGTTACTACTGTGTATGTGACCGAACTGGGTAGAATAAATTTAATAAAACAGCCTTTTAATGCGTCACTTATTTCTCTTCAGCATGACGGAAAGCACAAAAGAGTACTAGTCAAGAAGCACAAATTACCAGCCTTACCTTTAAACCAAAAATAACTTACAAAACAAAAAAAACAGATTTACACGTTAATTCCATGTTTTTTCCCCCAAGACTCAACGGCTGCTTTTGCTCAAAGATGAACCAGAAACTGGCTGGCGGTTGCATTGATACCTTTTATGCAGTTTGATGCAATGTTTATATATTGCCTGTCAGGATTTCAGGACAGGTGTGGAAAGTATCACTTTTTTGCTCTGCATGTTCAGCTTCAATGGCAAAATCCTCCCGAATGGAATCCACACCGTGCCATATTAGTTCACTAAATGCCAGGAATTGAACCAAGTTTAAACATTAAACCCACCTGTGTTTTTATTTACCCTCTGCTTTTAGTCCTTGCGTCATTGTCTTGCTCTGCAGTCCAAATCAGGCCAAATAGCTGAAGCTAAACCTATTAGAAAGCTGGCATGGATTTAAGGGCTCGTAACCATCTGGGAATAAGATCACAGCACACATGGTGGTTCTTAATATAGACAGCTTTGTTATTAAGTATCTTTTTGAGAAACGTTTAATTCTTACTGACATAAAGCACTCTTGTGACTTGTATATGTAAAACAAGAGTGAAATGCTCGGGAGAAAATCCATGGTTTTAACCTGTCTCCCTCTGTGGACAGAGGGACCCCTTTTCTAGATGCTGCACATGGAATTTTGTTCGTGGTTTTTTGTTCGAAACGTTTTGTCTTCCCCACGGTTTATTTTAGAACTTTCTTGAGGAGTAGAAACTTGACACGGTTACTCAGTCATCTCATCATTTTTCAGTTAAAAAGAGTAGAAATAATTTAGCTGTGCCTAGATTTGGCCTTTCCTAATACTTGTTCTCATGGCTTTTTTTTCTTCTTTATCCTTCCCTGGTTTGTTACTGCTTCTGCTTTTGAACTGAGTTGGGAGCTCCTCAAGATAAGCTTGTCCATGGAAGCTCCAGGACATGCCAGGTCTCTAGACCTCAGTGCGGACAGGTTCTCCAGCTATAATACGAACAGTAAATAAGAGAAGAAAATAAAGACCAATGATTTTATAGTGGAAGTACTCCTATAATGTGGAAATGCATTTAATAGTGCCTATATGCAACATTAAAAATGAATATAGTATCCTATAGTTTTTTAATTCCACAGTGCTCTGTGTAGGAACTTTGTTTTAGCTTTAACATTAAGTGTTCAAACCTTCCCTCTCGAGAGCAGGCATGTCCTCTTGACGTATGTTGAGTAAATACTCAGGTGTGTATAAACAGTTGTTTTGCATCCTTACTTGAATATCCGAAAAAAGTACTGTAGGTGAATCTGACATCTTTTATTAGACTGACTTTAAGACTACTAGACTTCAAGTTGGTCTAATAAAAGATGTCAGATTCACCCAAAAAACCTTGTCTGTCTGTGTCCTTAGACCATAAATACATTTAAAAATAAATAAACATTTTAAAAAAAGCTTCCTATCCAGTTAGTCATTGGTATAAGGGGAAGAAATAAGTAAGATAATAGAAGAAGCTCTAGGGAACTTAGTAGCTGACTGAAGTTCACTCTGTTAATAATATGATATTTTATAACATGTTTGATTTTTTTCATTTTTAGAATAAGTTTAGACAATCGGTGATCCTGCATATGAAGAAACTCAATATTCACCTTATTTTTTTCAGAGCAACAGATAACATTGATTTGTATATGCATGAATTTGTTAGAAAATTCATTAATGGTTTCTCTTTAAAAACCATGTTTTTATTGCATTAGTGCCAGCTTTTTAAATTGCCTCTACACTGCCAAAAATGTACATGTGCAAAGCATTTGTGTATTTGTAGATGCAGTGTGTGGCTTTTCAACAACATTTTAGATGTTCCTGTCTAGCTATGCTGTAATTCTAATATATTTTAGTATGGATGTAGACACTTGGGTGTGGGTTTTCTTCATTCTAACAGAAAATTAAATGCTTTCTTTAAAGGACTTACGTTTTTGAATGTTAGTTTTAACTTGTACTTATTTATACAGTGGAAGAATCAGACATCATCGACCTTGAAAAACGATATTGGCTGCTAAAGGCTCAGTCAAGAACTGGACGTTTTGATTTAGAAACTTTTGGCCCTTTAGTTTCCCCTCCCATACATCCATCTTTGAGTGAAGGTATGGATCCTCATAAAAAGTTTTCTTTTGTGCAGTTCTGTTAGTGTGGGTTTACATGTTCAAAAATACTTATACAGATCTTACAGATGCATGCTACTCCACCTGTGAATCGGTTTGTTGACAAGTCTGGACTGACGAGAAAAATGCTGCCTCTGAGATGCATCTATCTAAACTATTGGAAAAGCTGGCAGACATTTTGATCTTTGCTGTTTAAGTTAGTCTGTATTTCCTTCATATTTCTTCCTTGTCTTTATTCAACTTTTTTAATATAAGAAGATATATTGGAGTTTCTTTAGAAAGGAACGTGTGCATGCTTGTTCTTAAATGTTGAATGCCAAATAGCAGTTCATTTGTAAAGTGAAAATCTAGTATATCAAGATTGTAACCTAATATAAACTGAAGAGATCTGCCTTAATAGTAAAGCTGAAGAGAGCAAAAGCACATGGCTGGCTTGGAAGAGTGGTATATTGGGGTGTAGGCCATTCTGAACTAGGTGGTGAGTCCTTTCAAGCTCCTGCTAGATTGGTTTAGTGTCAAAGTTGGAATCATCAAAGAGGGGTTGTGTCCCATGTAAAATGGGATGCAGTCCGCTTCTGTATACACAGTTGTCCACATCCCCGCAACAGCACCAGTTGTTGCTGTTTGGCGCTGTTCTTGCTCTCATTAGCGACTAAAATAGGGCAAAGATACACAGCAGGTGTAAGCTGTTATAACTCCACTCTGATGGAGTTCAGACAGTTTATACCGTGAGAGGCTCTGTCCCTGAATTGGACCACAGCAGCAAAACTATCTTTTCACTCCTGGAAGTGGCATATCCAATTGTGAAATAATGCTTGGGACTGGGGCAGAAAAGCCTGAAACGCTTCTGTTGGTTTTGTGTCTGTTTTGTGGATGGGAGACTTGAAACGTCCAGGCTAGACCTTTTGAAAGTCTTTCCCCATCAATAAAAGTACCTAAGGATTTAGAAGCTTAAGTCTTTTTGAAAGCCAATTGAACTTAGACACCTAATTCACATAACGGCAGATTTTTAACAGCTCCTAAGGAGGCAGAGAAATCTCTAGCGATTTCAGCAGGAGTTGGGTTCCACACAGCTCTCGGAAAGCCAGCTGGGTACATTTTTAAGCCTTTTACAAACGTGGCCTTTTTCTGACCACTTGATCCTGACAGCCCTGGAAACTAATTCTGTGTCTGCACTGATAGTTAGGGCTGACCCTGAGGCTGTCCTCAACCATTCAAAATCACTTGCTCTGCCCTTTCTCATCTCTGCCATAACTAGTAGCATACATAGTTGCTGGCCACCTTGTGCTGCTTATTTTACAGCATGATGCTGAGATGGTTTCTAGTTTCCCTTCTCAAGTCTGTCTGGGAATTGAGATGCAAGCTACTTGCATCTCTTTCCTGTTTGCCTCTTACATACAGTAGAGCGGGATGCAGAAGTCCAGGAAATCAAGCACGGGGGGGTTGTGGGAAAACATTTGGCCGACTTCTTATGTTCCAGGTGTATTGCATGTAGGTGAGTTCCAAATACACTGCAGAAAAGGAAAGGGTAAGGATATGGGCAGAGCTAGGGTTAACCTCATACGCGGAAGTTCAACAGCGCTTCCAGGATCAAGGCACTGGTGTTAATGGGCTTCAGGACCACCTTGAAGTTTGCCCCTAACTATCAGTGTATGAAGTCTAAAGCTGTTCTCACACTCGCAACAAAAATGCTTGTGGAAGTCTTAAACACAAGGGACACACCAGGTGTGAGGCTGGGGCTGCCAGGCGGGCATTAGGGAGGTGTTTGTTTCTGGCTCTGTTTTGCCGTGAGTAAGTCACTGAGCCTGATTTTCTTGGTTTCCCCATGCGCAAAATGAGCATGTTGGCTGCTTACAGATGTTAAAATAAAAAACAAAAACCGCATTAGTTCAACCTGGCTCGCGCGCGATTTATACAGATGTTGGGCTTCAGCGGGGCACTTTTGGCACTTTTATCTAATGGCTGATTTGAATCAGCTTTAGAAAAAAGTGCCAAAAAGCCCCCCTAAAGTGTCAAAAAGCTCGATCTATACAGATGGTGTGGAGCCATGTTGAACTAACGCGCTTCCTGTTCTGGGAAACCATGGATTTGGGGGGGGGTTATGTTATGTTATTTTAATTTTTCATCTTTGTCAGCAGCCATTAATGCTTAAGTATTTGTCATGGACACTGAAGATACGTTACTGTCCCCGAATGTTCCTACCTTGCTAGAAAATCTGAAGCTCTTATATTAAAGCTAAATATTTTTGTTGGCTTGTTTGGTCGGACTCAGTGTGGTGACGCTTCTGTGGTTTGTAGGTTTGTTTAATGCATTTGATGAAAATCGTGACAATCACATAGACTTCAAGGAAATTTCCTGTGGGCTTTCAGCATGCTGCAGGGGACCCTTGGCAGAAAGGCAAAAATGTGAGTGTACAAAATATTGTCCATTAAGCTGCTAATTATAAGAAATGCATCTGTTCCATTTTAGCAATTAAATTTAGTTCATTTGCATATTTTGTTTTTTAAACCTGGGCTTCAGAAGGAGGCGGGGAGAAATCTCTCCAAATATACATTCTTGAATTAAGTTTAAACATGAAGGTTATTCTATTAACTGTGGCTAAGCTTTATTAATTCAGTATATTCATATGAGTTATTCTGACTACACTCCTAGAAACCCCTTTAGAGAAGTATTTTATGTTGGTATTCCAGACATTCTTTTACTACTTTAATTTTGCTAATAAATTTTTCATAGGTACAAACTGCATTAATTCATTTGTAATACCAAATTCTGTCTCTCTGTATATAGGGACAAATTAAACATTTGGTCTTTCTACAAGATGTTCAAAAAATTATGCACTTGCTGTTTTCTCTTCTAATTAGCATGGACTAGTTTGTTGGCTGTCCAACTCTTTCCACTGCCTTTAGGCTGAGATACAGCTAAGTGCCGTTGAAACAAATGTTGACCCTGCGTAACTTAAAGATTGACATTTCGCTAGAAAGTCGTAGGATTGTGCATGTACGTGTATCCCGAGCCATTTCACCCCACGCGTCGCAGAACGGAGAGAACCTGGACTTCAGTTTAGCAAAAACTTTCCTTCCCCCACCTGCTCACTCAAAAATCTTGGTTCATTTTTGTCTGGGGGGTTTTTTGTGAAGCATCAAAGCTGTCTCATCAAGTTGCATCCCTGAGATTTGTGCAGGTTTTGACCTACAGTGAAGATTACAAGATGCGGTAGACAGGGTAGGGGTGCACTTTATGCATTAAGCTTGTTTTGAAGTGAGAGGCTCAATTTAGAGCATAGCTTGTTGGATGACTCAGACCTACAGAAATAATCCTTTGTTTTTCTTCCTCCTCCCCTCAGTTTGCTTCAAGGTTTTTGATGTTGACCGGGATGGTGTTTTGTCTCGCACTGAACTTAAAGAAATGGTGGTTGCACTTTTAGAGGTCTGGAAAGATAACCGTACTGATAAAATACCTGTAAGTCACGTTTTAATTTATTTGCCACTGTTTTCTAAAGTGTCCCTTGAAAAAGTTTCAAGTTTCGCAGTAAAAACTTCATTTAGGCGGCTTTCCCCAAGACTTTCTTGAGCTGTTTGGGAAGGCAGTAACAGTGTGCGCCATTGACCTTGTGTAAAAGTGCAGTGGCACTAACTGTAGTAGAACTATTTGCTTGCAATTTCTGTCACTGCTAGTGTTTCAAAGACATTTTACATTTAAAATATCAGTGGTATGAAGACACTGATTTAATTTAAATTTGTGTACATGTTGGAAAAATCAGGGTGTTTGGGGGTGTTTTGTCCTTCTTTTGGGCCTGGATTTCCTGGCCTAATTCAAAATACATTTAACACTTTTTATTTTCTAATACCTTCATTTGCCAAGGAATTGGACAAGGATTTATCCGTAATTGTAGAAGACATTTTGAATGCACATGACACCACAAAGGTAAGAATTAGCTGCGCTTGCCATTACCTTTTTGATAAGAACTGGAGAATAGGAAGCTGTTGGGTGCATGGTGTTCTTCTTCCTCATGTGTTTTTGTAAGAAGCGGGTTGAACCCTGGGTGATTAAAAGAAGATTAGCAGTGATAAAAATTGGATTATTTTGCAAACAAAAAAACCCCAGAAATATTTTAGTTTTTTCACAAATAAAGGCATTCTAAAATCACGTAGAAGTGAAATGAATAAAATCAAAGAAAATTAACTTCTCAGCATAGGACTGTTATTAATAAAAGATTCCTTTCTAGGAAAATGTCACCTTTTCATTAAAGTTTTCCAGGTTTATCCATTAGGGAAAGAGTATGTACTTGAATTTAATAAGCCATCTTTCTATATGAAAATCAAGTCCAGAGTAGATAAGCAGCAGAAATTAATCACCGTCATGGTGATACTAGACTTTATTACGTTTGATTAATACTGCTTTAATAAACCTGGTGTTTTCATTTCTCTTTGCAGATAAATTGACCTGTAGTATCTTGTTTTGAAAAGCTTAATAATATTTTCATGTATAATGAAGTACATACTTGCAGTATTGTCACAAATCAGAGTATTGGGAAGACACTCTGGCAGCACTTGTCCTGACTTTCCGAGATGTTAATAAAATGTTTCAATATTGTAGAAATAGTAATACCATATGTGGTGCTTTTAGACCATTTTATATACATTTGGAAATGCAGTTCATAACATTATTGGTTCAGGATGGTCCCAATACTTGCAAGCACACTCAATATGATTCTGTTATTTCATTTCCTTATAACTTCCAAATGAATAAACATTATAAGAAGTTCATAAAAACTACAAGCTAGTTATAACGGTGAGCAGAAATCCTTGATTGCTTCTTTGAACAACTGCATAGTATGACTTTCTGTGCTTCAGAAAATTGCAGGCATATAATTTGGTATCAAGAAACTTCTATTACTGTAAGAGTAAAAAGTATTGCCTCTGTAATGATGTGCCTATCGTCTGTTCAGGTTTTATTGTTCCCCCTTCAGGAAAGGTGGCCTGTAGCTAGACTCCTTACAAGCTTATCCTCAGTGTTTAGCAAAAACGGATAAAAGCCTTATTTCTTAGCAGAGATAGGTATGGAGCAGACTGTCTCAGTAGATTGTGTATAACAGTAGTGCTAACAAGAGATGCTAATGAAATAATTGGATAAAAGTACCCTTTGCAGGTTATGTCATTGTGCCTCTAAACTGTAGAAAAAACAGGTGGCTACCAAAGATTTTATAATTTATCGCTACTGTGCAAGTCCTTATGCAATTGCAGCCATGTATTAGACTGTCAAACGTCTTATCAGACAATTATAGAATATTAGACAATGTTTCTAGAGCTGGCCATTGTTTACAGAAGTAAACAGATGGTTAAGTATTTATCTGGATTCTTGTTCAACTTTTCACCTGGATATTATGATGTTTATTCTCTGCCCAGCAATACTTTTTACTGTTGCCAAATAGTTAAAATATTTGCAAAATTATATTATTTTAAGTTTTACTTTTATCACTGAAGTATTTTGACACTAAAAGGAGGTTTGTCAGTATTACTGACAGCAAAGGCCTAAGGAAAAGTGGAACTGAACAAACATTGCAAAATAGTAGCTAGTTTTTAATTGCAGGAGTTGGATTCCCAGTCAGTCTGTCATAAGGAATGGATTTTTCTCCCTCAAATTGTTTGTGAAATAATCAGTCATTAGGAAAATGCTGCTAATTTGCCATGCAACTGTCTGTCCTTTGATTTACCATTTATTATTTAGAGCAATTTTAACATGCTTGGTAACATAGGAAGATTGGCCATCTATGGACTAAAAATGAGTAAAAGTAGTGGCATGATGGTCCAGAAATTGAGAGGCAAGGGTTTCTTAAGGTGATATAGTTTACTGTACCAACTACCTAGCTAGGATTGAAGTTAAACATGCAAGACGTTCTTTGTCAGGTCTCCGATGGCAGCGAGCCACGGGTGCCCGCAGGGCCTGAGGCTGTAATTCTCAGCAGTTGACCTACAACTTCCGAAAAACCGAGAAGCCATCTTCTTTACATCTACTCCCTCTCCAACCTCACTGTCCTCATGATCAAGGGAGATCTACCTAATACGTTTAAAAGGCCAACTTGGGAACAAAAATCCATAAGTTGTCTGGACACTAAGAACCAAAGATTGAACATTAATATCTGG
Source organism: Caiman crocodilus (assembly GCA_030014935.1). Lineage (NCBI taxonomy): Eukaryota > Metazoa > Chordata > Crocodylia > Alligatoridae > Caiman > Caiman crocodilus. The sequence goes on along the minus strand of JAGPOW010002118.1, from coordinate 13,477,932 downwards.
TTTATGGCACTTTTGTACTTTATCCAACTCCAGAATTCTCTCTACACAACGCAGGTGAGAGTGACCCTCCTCCCTTTTGATCTCCCAGCAATCGGCTTTTTTTCTTCTGCTAATTGCCAGTTTTTCCAATGCTGTGATCAGGCTGAATGTCTTGCATTTGAACCTTGCCTGATTCTGTTCCAGTTACGTAGTTTGTCCAATAAAAGAGATCGCCTTAAGAAATCCTTGCCTGGTGCCTTTTGTAAACTCCGAGAGGCTACGTTCATGCTATCAGCAATTTTTCAGAGTGACCGGTAAGTTAAGATGACGTGAACATTATTGAAAACAGTCTGCTTTCGAACCTTAAAGTCCCAAACCTGCAATTGAATTGAGCGGGTTTCTGCACTGATGCAGGGGGCCGTCTGTGCAAAACTTGCTGTAAGAGCAGAGCCTCAAACATCTTCAACAAAATGGCCACCCTGAGTATCCACGTACTGTTTCTAGTATACTTTAGTTTATGGCAGGTTTTAGATACTTAATGGGAAGTGGTATATTACAGGATCTGAGGTTCAAACCTGTCAATGGTTCAATCTGTATGTGCTCAGCACTTTTTGTTTTGCTTGGGTTGCTTGTGTGTCTGGCTAAGATAAATACAATTACCAATTTCAGCTTAACGTCATTACCCTTCACAGAGCAAGTTTTATTGGAACAGTGATGAATGTTAATCCTTTCCAAGATGCTGCTTTTCGTGCCTTGTATGACAGATTTATGTGCAATTTTTAACAGGAATGAGATCAAATTGATGATATTTGTTCTATCTCACTCTTTTTAACTTAGATTGGGCATCTCACCCTTGAGGACTATCAGATCTGGAGTGTGAAGAGTGCGCTTGCCAATGAATTTTTAAATCTGCTTTTTCAGGTATGTTTTAGTGCAAATTTAAACCTTAACAATATGGTAATTAACTCACTGGTTTTTCTTTTGCAGACACGAAGTGCAGCATCAGCGTTGTGTCAACATGCTTGTGGTTTTGTCTGTTCCAATAAAATGTGTTTTTGCAAGTGTGCATCACCTTGACTGAAAGATGCCCTACTTGGTTGTTATTCATTTCTGTATACTGAAATGCATTAAAGCACAATCTGATGACATGAATGCAAGCAGTATACATAAAACTAAGAGAACTTCAGAAATGTAACAGAAGTTAGATTTTGTTCTTTTAGAAAATGTTTCACAAAACTAAGTAATCTTCCAAATTTCCGAGAAAGTGACGCTAGATATGAGAAAAGGTGCTGCTAAAGCTTGCAATCATTTTTCTTTTACATTTTCTGTGAAGGCTTTCTAAAGAGCTTTTCTTGGTGGATTAGTATTGCAGTTCTTGAAAGGTACAGTGTCACATCACTGGCATAGAGCAGGTAAGCCTGAATTCAGAAGCTGAGGATCAAATGTGCACTGAATTCCTTTAATCCCATCAAGGGATAGCCTCAAAATGTAAAACAGACCCATTTTAGTGTCGTCTCATCCTGTGTTAAAAAAAAAAAAAAAAAAAAAATTCCAAAGTTGTTTTGCCCTTTGTATTATATTCCCTGCCAGTTATCCATAGGAGTCACTGGCCTGAGAGGTGAATAATGTTATCATAATCCTCTGTAATGGAGCCGCGAGGATTTGCCCTAATTTAACACTCATACCTTTTCAAGGTGCAGCAGAATAACCACCATTCTTCCTTAGGTGCAAATTTAACATGCATATTTCTTCTTGAAGGGACTGATCCCATGGAAACGTTAGGCTACTAGTCCAACCCCTCTCTTTTGAAATGTCTTCTCTATTCCCATAGAAACTTTAAATTGTATTGTGGATGTCCCCTGCCCTCTCTCTTCCCATTTTTAGCGGTCATCAAATGCACTATAGGTAAAAACACTGGATTCAGGGACAGTTACTTTCCCAAGTAATGTGATAGCATCAACTACAGAATGTTTTTAGCTCTTGTTTAAATTATATCCTCAGGAAACATTGTCTTTATTTTTGTGTCCTGGTTAGCACTGAATACACTGTCTGACCTTAATGTTAGCAATATGTGTAGGAGAGAAAAGAAATGATTACCTAATCAATAATCCGATAAGTAAGTAGTGCTAGAATATCTCCCATTCATCAGAGGCAACCAATGGATTTGCAGAATTATTGTCACATATTTAACTTTGCACAAAGATCCCATTAAACTGTCACACTTATCTGCGTTTTCTTTGCCATTGTTGCTTGTTGAATAAAAAACACCCTGTTGTGAATATACTTCCTCCTCCTGCTC
>JAGPOW010002118.1:13459979-13470166 GCA_030014935.1 Caiman crocodilus | reverse complement strand
ACCTACTTTTTTCCTATTCAGAGTTCTTCATGATGGTCCCAAATAGTTCCATCTTGTTCCAATAGTTGGTGGCTTTTTTTCTCGGCCTCTTGTGATATGAAAGTGTAGCTGAAATCATTCAAAACCACCAAACATGCAAAATGGAAAGCATCTAAGGACATCAGATTTGTAGAGTAAGGAAAATGTACATAGCCCCTGCCCGTGCCATCCTAGTGCTCTTCACAATTCTGGTATTCTTTCACAAATTTAAACTAACTTAATTTCTTCCAATCTTTCTGAATGTGCTTAACCATCCAGACTGCCAAACCACTCCAAAAGACCCCTTCTTTTTTGGCCAGTTGTAAATGTATATATTAAAAGTTTATCAGCAATAACTGGAGTTCCTTAAAAAGCGTTTGCCATTTCAGTTTCTTAGAAAAATCGATGTTCTTTTCTACTCCAGAGTTTTTTCAATGAGATTCATCAGTGTAATATAAAAGTACTAGCTCCATGATTTCAGAATGTTTCCTGCCTATGCTTGGCATTTATTTAGCAAATGGAAAATAACTTTCCGGAAGGCACTTTTTAGATCTTTTAGAAAGAACAATAAAGGTGTAAAGTAATATAGCATATGAACTTTGTGCCTGTGTAATCTGCAGTTTCCAGTTTGATATTGGACTAAAATTTACTTTCCTTTTCCTTTCCAATTTCAGGATGCAAACCTTGTTATGATTGAATCTTCATTTGTTTTAAATGGAGGTAAGAATGCAGTCATAGCTGCTTCAACCCATGCATCAGAGCAGGGAGAAGAAAAAATGGGAGGTCTAAATTACTTCAGTGCCACAGAAGAAAAAATTTCAGATAATATTTCTACTGCATCAGAAGCCTCAGAGACTACTAGCAGCAGTAAGCATAAAATCTTGTTTCCATAGAGGTTTAATCTAGGATAGGTCTTCAGGGAACTAAGTATCGCATGAGCTTTTCCAGCCTAAAAGATAGCAAAATTGAAGTTAGAAAAATGACATGTATGGATTGGTTTGCTGTAAGAGCTTGTTTGAATGTGTGGTGGACACACAAGGCATTTAAACAAAGCTTTTTTTTGCTCATCTCAACATGGGGGTTTTCCCCCCTCATCCTATCACTGTCATTTTCCAAAATGTTTTCCCCCCTCACATTAATTTCCAGCTCATTGCTTATCTGTCATTGGATAGATGTCTCACAACCATCTGACCTCAGATGCTGTTGATGGGAATAAATCAGGAAACAGGCTCAGGAGCATCAAAACTGCAGGCAGAAGAAAAACATGCTGTTAATTTTAGGACCTATAAAAACTGAACTGATTTGTTACAAATGTTTTCAAAGCTGTATTGTTAGCAATACGATTCCAGCTAAAGTAAAAACAGCAAAGACTGCAACACATTTGTCTCCTTCTGAATAAGCATATACCTCTGCCAGCTCTAAAGCCAGGCTGATTTAGCTCTGAGGCAAGATTTAATAGAGTTTTAGTTCCTCCCTTGCTCTGTAACTCTAGCCAGTCAACAGTGTTTAGGGAATGCAGTTCTGTCGGTGTGACATCTCATCTGTGGAGCTGCTCTGTGCTGTGTAGGAGCCACTGAGACGGTGGCTTTCTCTTTCTCCTTCTCCCTTCAGTCAGTGGTCTTTGCTATGGGACCAAGAATAGGGTAACTGTAAAAGTGAGTTTTGGACTGTCAAGTGAACTGTAGTGCTGACAAGACAGTTTTGTAGAGGCATAGTTTGCACGTGCGCGCGCACACACACACATACAGAAATAAATATTTTCGCAAAAAGAAATCTAGGAGCAGGAAAACTTTTGGCATCTTGGTTGTAGTGTAATCTTGGGAGAGTTGGGAGGTTTTTTTTAATGTATTTGTCTTTTGTTTAGGCAGCTGAAATCTAGTCTGGTTGCCAGGTTTGGGGGGAGGGAGGTGTTTCCACCATGATGGAGCCACTTGCAGATTCAAGCCTTGCAGTTGGGGTTTCTTCCTGTGAATTGAGGCCAAATGCCAGTCGGTGTTATTCCAGTATTCTGTTACTCCACCACAAAGTGTTTCTATAAGAATGTAGGAGATGAGGACAAAGAATATGTTTGCAGCATTACTGCACATATCTCCATCTCTCTCGCTTTGTTTGCCCAAAACTAAAATCAAGCTAAAATCAAATATAGGAACTGGTTACCATACACATGTCCAGAAGAACCGCATGCATTTGGCCATATAAAATAGTTATTTTGCATACGGACTGATATGTATGTGTACCAGCGCCCATTTGGGCATACTTGTTGTACAGTTAGTTCCCCATTTTGCAGGTGCAGATGCACTGATGACACGTTGAGTCATTTGAATTTGTTTCCATATCTTTGCTGCAATTTAAGCACTATTTGGTGGGGATGCTTTTCAGATGATCTTAACACAGAATCGTATCCTTAATTGCTAGCCAAGACATTTACTGTATACCAGATACAGCTCAAACATGCTGCCCATTTCCTTTACAGATACTCTTTACTCTATCACTCCAGGGACCGATATGTGTTTTGCTAGGCAACATAACACTTCGGACAATAATAACCAGTGTTTACTTGTATCCAACGGGAATACATTGCTACAACTTAATCCACAAAAACCCGGAGCCATTGATAACCAACCTCTTGTAACGCAAGAACCAGTGAAGGTAAATGTAACGGACTTAAGGAAATTAACAAGTAATAGTTTAAATGCAACGTTTTGTTACAATTTTCTAGCAGCGGAAGTGAGCCTAGTAATTGCCCAAAAGAACAAAGATCATAGCATTCAGTTAACATCTCATTTCTAGCTAAGCACTGCCAGTTGAAACCTAACAGCTTTATGCTGATGCACATAAAGCAGAAAAAAGGTTGGCTGCATACTGGAAATTAAACTGACCAGCTTTATTCCTTTTCCGGTAGAGTGAAGGCAGAAAGTGAACAAGCATCACAAATGATGGAATAAAAATTTGAATTTATAATAACCCAAGTGAGGTGTAGTAATAAAGGAAAGATAAATTATAGGTATTTTATATTGAGTTTCTTTTTTAAGAAGTAGTAAACCTTAAAATATGAGTTATTAGTACATTTAACTGTTGTCTTCCTGTGTGAAAAATAGTGGCTAATTACCACTCACTAGGATGCATTTTGAAATTAAAACTTACTCTTATATTCCTGAAGCCGAAATCTTTTGCAGCTGTGGATTCTTTTATCCCTTTAAGATTTGTCAACTTGTGCCTTTCTGTTTTGAAGGCTGCCTCATTAACAATGGAAGGTGGAAGATTAAAACAAACTCCACATCTGGTTGAAGGAAGGGATTATATAATGGTACCAGAACCAGTATGGCGAGCCCTTTACCACTGGTATGGGGCAAATCTATCGTTACCTAGACCGGTAAGTAATAAATATAGTCACAATTTGTTTGGAACAGACACTGAAGTCATGGATTATTACAATCCTGGCCTCGCTGTGCTTCTACTTACTCAAGATTTACCAGTGCACTTTTGAAGGCTGCCTTTCCAAACACTCCTGGATGCTGTGAAGAATGTGCAGAGCACCTTTAAATAATAAAACCTGCCAAGCAATCCAGAAATACTTAGACACCACCAAAATTGATTCTGAATGCAGCCCAAAGAGCTTTCTGGGAAGGAGCAGTATAGGAGACAGGATGCATCTGTCTAGCCAGAAATCATGGATCTTCATCAGGTAGCTCAGTCAGTGTAGCATAAAAACTACAGCAGCGAAGGACTCTGAACAGTGTTGGCCCACGCACTGGCCGAGAAATTTTTCAAGGAGTTGATCGGAAAAAAAGGAAAAGAAAGTGGCATCAAATTAAGCAGTTTCTACAGCTTGACCAAGACGGAGGTTTCCTACTGTTTTCTAGGTAAGGAATACAGAAAAGCACTGAGCTGCATGAGAAGAGGAAATGTTTGGCTTTGAGAGTGTTTTGCCAGAATTGCAACTCTGCTGTCTATCCTTGTGTTCCATGTCATGCAGACAAATGTGATAGCCAAGATTGGGAAATCTAAGGTGACAGGCAAAGGTCACTCTTTAGCAGCCAGTTTCACTTCCCAGCTGTAACTGCACACTTCAGAAGTGCATGATGGGGCACCGATGACTTGTAATAGCAATTGAGCTGTAGAGGGCAGATGGTTTCAGCTGGTGCTGAGCTGCAAAATCAGTGTCGAGGTATCCTGAAAAAATGGACTCCCGCAAGGTTTGGTGCAGATGCCAATTTTATGTAATTTGTTCGCTCGGTGATCTGCTAACCACTGTCTCCAGGTGTTTCACATAAACTGAGGGTACTAGCTTGGGCTCAGGAGACCTAACTTCCAGAGGATTGAAGAGAATCTGAACAGTGATATGAGTGCTGTAATTGCCTACTGCAGGGGAATGAAGACTGAAGCCGTTGCTTTTGCAGAAAGCTCAGCTTCAGCTTTATCTTTCTCTGAACAGTTAGCAATTTGCACAAGATGTAAGCCCAATATAGCTAAGGGTTAACTTATCACTGACTTGCACACTTGCTGAGGCAGTTCAGAAGATGAAGAACAAATTAGTAACCCTTGTCATGCTGGAGTTCCCTGGTTTGAGAAGCACACTCAAGGCTTTGCTCCACTGCACTGGTCCCCCTGTAAAAGCAGGCCTGGAGTAGCCCATGTTTTCCCCAGACCCTGATCTGGAAAAGTTGCAGAAAGCAGGGGAGAAGGCATGGTTGCTAACTATGCGTCTGCCCCTACCCTTGAAATTGTTTCCACTTGCCACTAGAAATGAATGTGCCATGCCTAAATAAGTCTTCTGATTTTTGTTTGGGGTGTGTGCATGTGTGTTTAATTGCAGCAGCACTTAAAGAATCAAAGTTGGGGCTGGCAGCCAGAGGGAGCACCTGTAGGAGTATGCGGTATAGGAGGACAAGGTCTTTACCCTGGAGAGTTAGCAGTCTAGCTTTGTAAATCAGTAGAGCAAAATATAGGATAGAAAAGATGGCAAGGCAGCAGAGACTGGTTACATGCCACAACTCAACGGTGCAAATCGTGCGCCTTTTTTTTAAATAACATATATCAACAGAACACATATTACTTCTTGCTGGTCTGTTGATCTAATCAAGCTGTTCTCATCCTTCTTATGTGGTCATGGTTTACAGTGGCTATCAGGTTTGGGTTTTGGAGTGTTCACAGAATTATATGATGTGAAAAGCTGAAAGTCATGTTTTATATGAAAATCTTATTGAAGTTAAGAGTAAACACCTATTTTTAGATGGCAGCTCTGAGATGTGTATTACATCGTACAAGGTCTCGCTCCTCACTGGAGCCGTTACACACAGTTGAAATACAAATAACTTTCACTGGTTTGGACAGGTCCTATACTTAACATTCAACCTCAGCAAAATGTTGGTAGCAGAGACCATAATGAGCTTTTACATTAGACTGTTACCTCGATAGAATATTCCATAGTTCCAGTTCTAGGAAACATTACAAAATAAAACAAAACTAAGCTTAACTTGCCCTTTCCAAAGAACGACTAAAAGGAAGTGCGTTTATGAATCAGTAGTACTGTGAATTAGTAATAATTATGCTTTTATTGCATGTGTTCACTTACTGACTTGCAATGAAAAGTTTGCTAATTAGCAATGGGTCTGTCCCTATGCAAGGTGACAGACCTGTTGTATTACTGTGTTCACTTTCTTTAAATATTTATGAAAAAAAAGTAATAATAATAATCTTGAACAGGAGGAAATGAAGCTGAATATGTTGGTAAATATTACTGGCACTTCCTGTATTCAAACATGGTTATGTCTTCAATAGTTCTGCTTTGTGCCTGAAAGTAATTTTTATTTTCGCAATTATCAAAATTGCATAGAATAAACTGAATTTACTGTGTGGATGATGTTGAATCTATTATTATCTTACATTTCAGTTTTTAAGTTATCCTACTGAAATGGTTCCTTGCATTAGCAGCCCAACAGTTGTATTTCTGAAATTAGAAATGATGATTGTACAGGGATGGTTATAGTTAAATCCTGTATTTCTCTCTGAAGATCTCTTGAACTATCACTGTGTGTAGAAGGGAAAGTATTAACAAGCTATGCTCTGTCAGATGTTTTATGAAGCCTAACTACTGCATGTGTTGAATTATTTATCTGAATTTATGGAAAAGTATGCTTAAATCAGGGTCAAGGGAAATTGAAGTAGATTTATTAACTCTGTTTGCTTGGAGGGATGGGAAACTGCCTTTAAATTCTGTTGCATCTGCAGGATTCTTTTTTCCTTTGCGTGACTTTTAGGGCAGTTTCCCTTATCACACGAGCTATACTTTTATAGAGATAAAGGAGGAGTTTTTTCAATGACACCAACAGGGTTTAAGTGCTTAACTCCCACTCAGAATGAATGGAATTGAGAGGAACATCCCCCTTAAAGTCTAGTCCGTGAATTGTATTGGGACTGAAAAAAGTCTTTGTTTGGTATAAGATCAGTAGTCGATGTCATGATCGTGACATTTTCTTGGTGCTGGTGCATCATGAAGGATACTGATTTGTGTCATAGTCAAATTTGTGCACTGCGTGAGATACTAAACCTTCCGATCTCCTCTAGTACTTCGTTTGGATACGGTCTCTGCCACTAACTGCTCTAGGAACAATTGTTTCTTACTATTCCACTTCTTCTTGCTGACCCCATGCCCTCCAGTTTGCAATGCACTCTCCCTTGCAGCAAAGATTCCTCAGGACTTCCAAGACTGAAGTGACCAATAGAAGGTTTTTCTGCTCCTTTTCAAGCCGTGTGGAACAGTTTTTACTTCTGCTACTTTTTAATCCATGAAAGGGCTTGAGAAGTCAAATATTTCCTCCGCTGGTGCAAAATTGGGAATAGTTCTCAGCTCTAATAATCCCCCATCCTGGAGCTACAAACAAGTCCAGAGGGTTAGTCTTTCCAACCATGCAACTCTTAAGGAATACTTCAGGCTCATCACTGCAATGACACATTGCCAGGACAGGATGCTTCCTTTTGGTTTGGTAGCAAGCTTATGAGATTGTGCAAAGTATCTGGTCATGGAAGCAGGACCCTTTAAAAAAAAAAAAAAGTATTGTAGTTTCTTTAGGTCTGCAAGGCATGGATAAATTCTCTTCAACAAGTCATAGATAGCATTCAGTTTATTCTTTGGCTCTTCAGATCAAGGCCAGCGATAACAAATCCTCCTTAAAACCAGCCTAAAATGTGAACTCCTAGTTGGAGGCTTCGTGACCGCAAGAGCATAACTGCCCCAAAGTGCCTTGACACTGTCGATCCTCACAACTCGGCCACGTAGGAACCCAGGTGAGGTGACCAAATATTTTCTAAGGTTGCTAAAGCTGGTTTTCAGATGTGGTCTAAAAAGAATGTGAAAAAAACCTCACCTATGCCAAAGGTGGGAACTGAGTCATAGACTTGGAGTGTATATGTTCAGTTATCATAGTCTGGGGGTCTAATATATACCCACAGGTTACTCTCACGACAAGAGTACTTAGGAGAATCCAGCAGGACATCTTTGATCCCAGACGTGATTTTTCTAGGACAGTGGAAAGATTTTCCATCCAGACCCAGTGTCACTACATCTTGCTGCCTGGCTGTTTTTGTGCCTGGCTGACTGGGAGAAAACTGGCTTAACTGCATAACCAATACGCACAACAGCATGATAGGGATGGCTTTGTAAGACTTGCTTATGCTCCAAGTGGGGAAGACTTTCTGTTCATTCAGCACAATGCCATCTGTCTCCATCCAGACAGAAATGTGTCCTATCCTGAACTGATGTTGCCTGTTCACTCTGAGACTTCTTGTGTTAGTTCAGACGTGTTCACCTGGCATCAAAGCACACCATTTACAGGCACAAACGGTTTGATAGCCTGGTGCTGTTTTTTCTGTACAAAGTCTGGTTCCTTCTCCCTCCATTCTTCTGTCTTCCTCCTTTAATCCTTGTTAACAGGCTCTTCTTTTGAGCCACTAGCTACATATTTCTTTATGAAAGTCGCCATCTTTATTAAAACACTTTGCTCTGTGAATGAAAGATAGGTAGGTGGGTAGTTGGCCCATGAAGCGGAGGCCTGGCACAGCTTCTTCATGAGGACCAAAATGTTCTGAAACCACATCCCGAATTTCTTCCCCAAAGTTGTTTCAGCTTCATACTTGAATCAAATGATATACTAATGATCCTTGTTTTGTCTGTTGCCTTCAACCCAAGCAGACGCTGCGCCCAGGATGTCGTTAAAGTCTTGTCTGTATGCAGATAAGAAAATTGTTCGGTCTCTTCTGAAATGTGTAAAGCAGCAACTTGGAGATCAGTATTTACTCTTACCAGACACAAGTCTTTAGATCTCTCGTTCAAGCGAGCTGCGCTGTAATCTTTATTTTAGAGGACTCCCTCCACCACCAATGCCAGGTTCTTGCCCGAGGCTTGCCAGGAGGGTGTTGCAGCTGACGCTGCGCTCCCCTTTATGCTCTGCATGGTGGCGTATGTACAGGAGAGTTCTTGGGTCACGGGCAAAGCTCCAGCAAACCCTGCTGTGCCCACAAGAGCCTGATCTGAAGTGCATGGGTGCATGCTCACCACATGTGGCATACGCTTGGAAAGCCCATCCCACTTGATACACAGGTGTATATATGTGTGTGTGTGTGTGTATATATATATATATATATATATAACTTTCCTCTCCAGACTTTTCTGTACGCTGCCTAACCACTGTGTCGCATCATAGTTGGCTGCATTTTGCTGGGGAGTGAAATAATGCATTCTGTGTAGTCCAGAGCTTTAAAAATCCACATAAACTTTGTTGGGGCAGGGAGAAGCAGGGTGTTTTTTATACAAACTCAGTGCTGTTCAGTGGATTCACCATTCAGGTCAGCTCTAATCTTTCAGCATTGTCTGATAGTACTTAATTGACTGGTAAACGTGAAAATGTTTTGGACCCAGTATATGGAAGCTGCTGCATAAGGTAATTGCAGTTGCTTTAAAGGGTTTTGTTGCTGTTCATTTCTCGTCAGATTTTGAAACTGTGTTTTTCCATACTTAAATATTCAGCGAGTGTTCCAGCTGAAGAAGGGTTGGTCTTTTATGCTGTGATGCTGGCAATTATGTTACAGTGCAAAAACAGTGGCTTCAGCTACCCTCCTCCTACACGTTCTCCATGGAAACCAACCTTTCTTGATCTGGAGAAAGCCATAGCAATTTTGCACACACCACAAATAAATGCACTGAAATCTTTCACTATAGAATAGTTGGGAGAGGCATCTTTCCTCCAATTCTCCTGGCCAGAACCATTCTGGAATCGGAGGATGGAAGTGACTTTCAACCCATGTGAAAAAATGCTACTGACCTCGTCAGCGATGCCGCTCGTTTACATGCGGCTTGCTCACCCGTGCGCAAACTTAAACTTGGCACTCGCATCTAAACATTTTGGGAATTATTTAGGAAGGCAACCATCCTCTTTCCTACTTCCATACAAGCCCTACCCTGGGGTAGTCCCAGCTTCTCTTTGTACAGTTTGCAATAAAATCCCAGGTTTTCAATCCTCAGAAAGTTGACATTGCCTCATTCCATAGCTCCTTGGTTCTGAAGCTGAACCTTAATTTGGTGGTACTTTCACCCGTGCTTCATAGGCATGCCACAACTTTAAGCTAATTTTTTTCCACCTTCTTTCTCTTGTTCCCAACAATGATGGTTGCCTTTCATATACCCTCATTTTTTGAGTGGCTTTGGAGAGCAAAGTCTTATAAGTATCTTGACATGTACATGAGCATGGCTAGACAGAGCCTTGGGTGGGATAATATAGTTGGGGCTGGTCCTGCTTTGAGCAGGGGATTGGGCTAGCTGTGATCTCCTGAGGTCCCTTCCAACCTTTGTTTTCTGTGACTGATCTTAAGTCTTTGGTATAAGTAGTGTGTTAGAACCCCCCTCCCTGCCATCCTCCCTCATCAACAACCTATAACGTGGGAGAAATAAGTTTTCAGTTTTGACATGTAGTTACGGTGTCAGTTTTCAACCAAATTTGGCCTGCATCCTGGAATCAGAAGAAGTTCAGAATAACGGGGTCCTTCAAAACGAGCTTTTTTCCTCTTATGAGTTCTTGATAGTAAAGAATTCACTAAACCAGAGGTTCCCAAATTTTTTCTTATTGCTTTCTCCCTTTCCAGATTTACCAGCTGCCTGTGTACCCCTACTAGCA
>JAGPOW010002118.1:13426340-13454855 GCA_030014935.1 Caiman crocodilus | reverse complement strand
CCCCCAACACCTGCTGATCCCCCCTGACCAGTTTGTAGCAGGCCACAAGATCCCCCCTCAGCCTTCTCTTGTGGAGGCTAAACAGGTTCAGGTCCCGTATCAGTTCAACGTGTCTCATTGCTTTAAGATTTAAAATCAAATAACCTTAGGTGGGTGGTGGGGGTGGGAAGCTAAGAAATGCATGAACAGTAAAGCTCTTTTTTGTTTGCTTGTTTTCAGAATCATCTTTCTCTCCTGGATGATGAGGATCATAGGTTAGAGTATCTGAAGATCAAAGATGAGCAGCACTTAGTAATAGAAGGTATAAAAGAGGATAATGGAGATTTACTGGCTTATACATTTAAACCATTGAAGGATTTGCCTAAATATGAAAATGTTGGTAGTGAAATGTACCCCACGTTACATTTATTGCCTTGCATGGAAAATGTAATCCACAGTCCTGTATCTGCTGACTAACGCATCAAAAAACACCATGGAAAGCATGGAAAAGTGTTGGGGGATTTGGGTTTGGTTGTTTTTTTTTTGCAAGCCTTAGGAAAGTAAAGCCTATAACATTTGCTTGAGTGTATTCAGAAAACAAAGACTTATAAAAGGCCACTGCATGAGGCAGGGTCCTGAAATGAGAGTACGTTTGAATCTGTTGCTCTGTAACTGAAAATTATCTTTTCATCAATGAGAAACACTGTATCTGGATGTAAATTAATTTGTTTAATTATGGCTTGGTGCCATTTAAAATATTAACACACTAACCCCTGAAAAATGGAGTTTGCAAGTGGAAAGAAAACTCAATATTAATCTTAATGTCTGGAAGAAGCAGAGGTAATGAATTAGAAATAGAACTGAAAATGAAAACCGATTTGAAGGTTAACAAGTTTCTAAGGTGTATTTTTATAAATATTTGGAAATAAAGTAACTTTTTTGCAACATAAGCTATCTGGAATAGGTTAAAAATGAACCTTATTGTATCTTATCTCTTTCTAGTTAGAAACAAAGACATGAGCTGGCCAGAAGAAATGTCATTTATAGCAAACAGTAGTAAAATAGACAGACATAAAGGTAAGTGTTTAAGTACAGAAATTAATTTATGATGAGAGGGGAAAAATCAACAGCGTTCTATTTGAAACTATTTTATTTTTTACACAAAGGCTGAAAATAGCAGAATAAGCCTTTTAGGATTTTGCTTCTTGGTTTGTTGTTTCTGTGTTGTAGACGTCCCTTATTTGAAGTTAGATCCTTTTATCGTCAGCTGTAGCATTAACACGCTCTGAATAGAGAGCATTCTGATGCTGCATTAAGATCTTTTGAAGGCATTGTTGCTGCTTTTCCATCTTGTTCAGAATGCAAGTTAAGGATATTTTACTTTCTCGCATTTTAAATGGAAGGGATGCTTAATGCGTTTTTGCACACAGAGAATAAAAATGCAAGGGCAAGTCTTGCATGTTCAGGACAGGGAAATCATTTACCTGATTCAGAATGAGGATTGCACTGATTATCACAATCTTCTGTGAGTTATATACAGGGATCTGGGCTTTCTGTTGGCCATGGAAAAACATGGGGTTTTCTCATTTTATGGAAAAAAATGCACATTTTCTCCTTTTAAATAAAAAAAACAAACAAAACCCCTAGGAAACAGAAGGTTTCCCCTTGCATACTGGCAGAACTCCAGCCTGCAGGGGGCTGGGGAAGGCGGGAGGAGGGCCCTCAAGCAGGGGGTGCCAAGTGTACATGTGTGCGTGCATGTGGACATGGCAGCCAGGCAGCATGGAGAGCAGCTCCCCATGGGCAACTGGCACCACACCATTGTGCACACTCCTGGGTGGAGGGTGAGGGGGGACATGGGCCTCCAGATTTGTACATGGGGTGGGGATGGATGTGGACTTGGGGCTCCCCGTCCCACTACCCTCCCCTACCCACCTATCAGCAGAGGGGGGGTGTGTGGAGTTGTGGCCCCTGCTATACTGCCAAGCAGTCCTGGGGCACCTCACCATGGCAGTGCAGGGCTCCCAGCAGTACCAAGCCTCCCTGTCTTGCTTTGCCACACTAGGTCCCATCTGCTGGGCTGTAGAGACCCCTGAGGGGAGGGGAGCAGGGCAGGGAGCCCCAAGCCTGCAGCTGCCAGATCCTGGTATATAATTGCCCTGTCCCACAGGTGCAAGACTTGGCCTTTGCTTTTTTATTCGCTTTGTGCAAAAATGCACTAAGTAATTAAGCATCCCTTCCACTTGAAATGAAACCAAGTATAATATCCATATTTTGCATTATGAACGAGGTAGAGAAGGAGCAACAATGTATTCAAAACATGTTGGTGCGGGACAGCTGCAGCTGGACCTGTCCTGGTAAGCAACGGGGGCAGGGGGAGCTCTCATTTTTCCATGATGGAAAACCCAAAATCAAGCACCAAAATATATAGGTATTCTGAATATATAGGTATTCAGAGTTTATTTTGTTATAGTGGCACTGGTAGGCTTCCAAATTGTAATTGTAATTGAAATTGAATTATGTAATTGAAATAAAATTGTAAATAGATCGATAAAACATTGTGCTCACCTAATACCTATATGTCAGGGTGGGAAAAACATGGATTTGGGGTTTTTTAATCCGAGATTAGGGGCTCTTTTATCAGAGGATTTGCAACTTTTAAACAGTGAAAACCAGGATCCCTAGGTATAGAGAACCCCTTCTAGCAAGGTACTGATTGCTCTCAGTTCTGATCAGCCTGAGTGAGATCTGGGTGCAGTCTGCCCCAGAGGTTCTTTGTCCAGGTAGAAGGTATTGGAGTCCTGTTCACCCTGGCAAAATTTCCCCATTGATCTAATTTTGCATGTTTTCTATGCATGGCACAGTTAAAATACACCAGTCTCAGATACTTGTATCCTTTTTTCTTTCCTCAGTTCCTACTGAAAAAGGTGCTACTGGATTAAGTAATTTGGGTAATACGTGCTTCATGAATTCTAGTATCCAGTGTGTCAGTAATACACAGCCTCTAACACAGTATTTCATCTCAGGAAGACATCTTTATGAGCTCAACAGGTAATCCTCATGGCAGACCTTTGGCATTTCAATATATATTATATGTTATAATGTTTTTAAATTTAATTTTGGCTTCAAAAATAGACAGCATGGATAAATTATTTTAGTGACAATATCAGCAGCCCTCAGACGCATGATGGCCACTCAGCTACGCACTGAGTGAAAAAGCCTGTACTAACAAGAAGCTTGTCAACTCCATCCTTGTGAACTGAAAAGCACTGCTTGATTGGATGCATAGTTGATTAATTAATTTACTTTATATATTCTAGGACAAACCCAATAGGAATGAAAGGGCATATGGCCAAATGCTATGGGGATTTGGTTCAGGAGTTGTGGAGTGGAACTCAGAAGAACATTGCTCCATTAAAGTTACGGGTAGGATTGCAACACCCCTAACATTGTGGTGAAAATTAATGTGGATCTGTACATTTTTTGCATTTAAAACAAATCCCAATTTTTTCTGTTTCTACATAATAGCTTTATCTGGAGGGGGAGAGGGAGAATCTCCTTAAGAACATTTCAGTCTGTTTGCTTTGAACTTGATTAAAAGCTACAACTTCATGAACTTCTATTTCTGGCTGTGCTAAATAATAATATTCAAAATGTATTCATACAGTCAATAAACATGTTGCTATCAGTGTCTTTTTATTTTGGGAGTTTGATAGTGGAAATACAGTCATCCTTCCAAATTTTCTTTAGGTGAATAAACTAGTTCTTTGTACTAACAAGGATCTTATTTCTCAAACAGTAATAATAACTAAGTGTGTGGTCTTCCATTTGTATGGTAAGGGACCCACTTAAGAGCTACAAATTTATGTTTAGAATATGGCAAGTATTTGTATGGCGTAAATGTGATACACAGTGATCACTGTAGTACCTTCTTGGAGGAATACAGTCACAGTCCAGTGTACAAGCTACAGGTTTAGAACAGTCCCTAACGGTACCCGAAGGAGTGACTTAATGTGCATGTCTACATGTGCGTTTACACTGGCTTCAGTTTACTGCACAGTAAGCAGGACTAGGCCAGCATCTACATGTGCAGGCATTAAAGCTCAGTACTGCTGTGGGTGCACTGACTTGGGACTAAAGTTAGTTCTAAGTGAGTCCATACACACAGTGTTACTGCGCAATAAGGCATCTGCATTACTTCATAGTAACTAATTAGGCGTAAATTTGACACCTGCATGATGCAAGTATCAAATTTATGTCGGTGTAACTCGCCATATTTACTGCGCAGTACAGGTGTGCATGTGTAGATGTGTGCCTGTACGCTGCAGTAATTTTGGTTACCATGTAGTAAATATGCACATGTAGACATGCCCAATACGTGCATATCAGGTGGGTATCAGATCCCTTTGTACAAGTCATGCAGAACCTACAAGTGGCCTTTTTCCTGCCACGAAAACCTAGATGACTGTCTTTTTAATTCTTAAAACGTAAGGTTGCTGTGCTGGTTACAGTCATGCATCTTCTTTGGGCTAATTGTATTTGTTGTTAAATTTCTGGTGCTCTCTCACTTAATATCAAAGAACTGGTTTTTATTATTATTCTCTTGTAGTGGACGATAGCAAAATATGCTCCAAGATTTAATGGCTTCCAGCAGCAAGATTCCCAGGAGCTTCTGGCATTTCTCTTGGATGGTCTTCATGAGGACCTGAACAGAGTTCATGATAAGCCATATGTTGAGCTGAAAGATAGCGATGGTCGACCAGATTGGGAGGTAGCAGCAGAGGTATATCTAACTTTCTAATAGTTATCACTAGGACACAGAAATCTGCAGTGACGCATAAAATTTCTGACAGTAGTACAGGATCAGGGAAATGAGCAGATTTTCTAAATATATCACTTTTATTAACTGTTAGAAATTACAGGATTCTGCAATATACTAGAAGGAGAACGACATGTCCTCCATTTGGTTCAGTAAAGCCAGTTAACTCCTGACCCACTGCAGCATGGATATTTACAGGCTCAGTAAAATAGCCAGAATTGGGCTTTTTCTGAATTTTTCTTCTTTATGGTATAAAGATCTTTTAGTCCTATGTAATTTGTAAACTTGATTCCCATTCTTGGTTTTTTATCATTAATACCTATTTGGTTTTTTGAAAATTTTCTATGATTCTACAACATGTATTAAACCCTCAAAAACCCAAATAAATATTAATTACTTAGTGGCATCACTAAAAACTGAAAAATTTGGCCTAAAACATTTTTGTTAGGATCCTTTTATTCATTTCCCTGTTTGTTTTTTTTCTTTCAAATCACTGGCTGAAGTATGAAACCTAATGATACACCTTGTTCTCTAAGTTCCAAAAATGTTGTGATGCTTGATGTGTAATTCATATCCATAAAACATAGATACTGTAATAGGTTTAGGAAAAAAAATGGGACTCTAATTGAAGCAGGCTTTCCATTAACATGCTGCTGTCTGAATAAACACAGCATCTGTTAAGTTGAAGTAATAGAAGAGGTACTTGGTAGAAATGTCACCTTCCCATTAAGCCAACCTTCTCCTTCTGTTTCATCCTTTTCCTCTTTGTTACAGAGATGAATTTTTATTCATGAGTTGTCTTAGTGCTACTAAAGAAGCAACTGAATTCTCTTCTGTATCATGCCTCACGAAAATTGGTAGATAAATTCAGATGTCAGAATATTTTATTACTGGCAACATTGTAAGTGGCAGAATAAACAGCTGCTTTTTTTTAAATCGCACATTGTGTTTGCGGTTTTGGTAGCTAGAAGGGTCGTTGCTTCTGAAACCTGAAGACATTTTATCTAGAAATCATGGAAAGGGCATAAAGATGGAACCTTGCAATATCATTTTTAGGTCGTTAAAATATCTAGATGGTTTTCAGAATTTTTACAGCTATTCAGTCATAACAACAGAAGTTCTTAACAAAGCTGTTGCATTGCCTGATTGTCCTGAGGACTGAATCTTTCTCTAATGTTAAAAATAAGTTCTTCCTGCTTATTGCAACACTGATTTTTGTCTCTAGTAAAACGTCTTTCAGGTCTGAAGGATTCCTTAAAGTACTTGGGTTCTTGCAACAAACTTCCACTTTTTAGTTTCTTTTCTATCTTGGAGAACATAACACCAGCAGTCTCTCTCTATGCCTGAAGAAAGGCACTTGTGCCTGAAAGCTTGCGAAGAACATTTTGTCCAACTATGTAGTTGGTCTAATAAAAGATATCACATCTACCTAAAGAACCTTGTCTGCCTATGTCTTTAGATCAACACGCTACAACCAACAACACTCTTAGTCCAAGCAATTAATCTTAAGCTACTAATGTGAATTTTTTTTTTTTTTCAGGCCTGGGAAAATCATCTGAGAAGGAACCGTTCAATTGTAGTGGATTTATTTCATGGGCAGCTAAAATCCCAAGTGAAATGTAAAACATGTGGACACATAAGCGTTAGATTTGACCCTTTTAATTTTTTATCCTTACCTCTGCCAATGGACAGCTACATGCACTTAGAAATTACAGGTGGGTAATAGGATTTAAGTTCCTATGCTTAAATTTGTACCAGAATAAAATTGTACACATATAGCAGCTTTACAGTAAAGCTGTCGGCATCCTGTGTACATTCGCAATTGGCACCTATGTAGTGGAATAGTTCTTGAACATACAGTAAAATTTTCTCATCTAAATATGCACTCTTAGAACTGGATTAATTTACACTAGGATCAAAACAGATTTAGCAGTGTGAATTCTCATGTAGCAATGATCCTAGTTCAGCTTGCATAATTTCTTTTTCCTATACTGGGACAGTTTATGGAGGTTCTCTGCCACTTGTCTAGAAAAAGCCCTTTGCCTTTGAAAGGTGGAAAACTGACTGAGAGACGGTAAATAGATCAAGTCTTAGCGTGAAAGAAAATTGCTTTTAATAAATGGGTAACTGTCATGCACTGTGCTTACTAAAATGTTACCATTTCCCTGACTAACTTGTGTTTCATTCCCTTAAAGTAATTAAATTAGATGGTACTACTCCTGTTCGATATGGTCTAAGACTGAATATGGATGAAAAATATACGGGTTTGAAAAAGCAGTTAAGTGAGCTTTGTGGGCTGAAACCAGAACAGATTCTCCTTGCAGAAGTACATGGCTCCAACATAAAGGTAAAAAGCTTTCATTGCTATCAGCATCTATTCAGTACTTACAATTGAAGTCTACACATCAGCAAGTCTAAAATTTCTTCGTGACTCTTGAAACTAAGCACTTGTATGCATGAAAAAGATGCAGCAGTTTCACTAAATAAGGGATTTTTAAATCCAGTTAGTTAAACCCCTATAAGATGCCTGCTTGGCTTTATAAAACCTAGCTTAATTTGTGATATAGCTTAAGTTGATTAGAACTTGGGCCCCTGCCACATGTTAATGAAGTTATGCAATTAACTGGTTAATTGCACAATAAATTGGGACTGGCTTTGCATGCAAAGTAATTATCCCGCCCTAAAAATATCCATCCAGCTATAAAAAGAACCAACCAGCTACCAAGTTAAGTGCTTGAAAATGCAGAACAACTTTATAGCTGGTTTCAGTCCAGCTTTCATTTGAGATGTGGCAGAACCCTTCAGTTTGTCTGAAACAAATGAAGCGATATCAAAGTAGGTGTCCACCCAGGAGCTTGCATCGGTTTAGCTAAATGGATATACAAACCAATTTTTAACTAAGGATGCAGTTCATCTTTGATTAAGGGGCTGCTTTACATGAGACAGTAATTTAATTGTTATAAAGATTGTTAAATGTGTTAGGGATGAAATCTAAAAAATATCCTCTTAATTATATCTTGTGTGTGTGTATTTTTTTTATTAAAGCTAACATCATTGTCGCACAATCTTTGTAAAAGCTCTGTTTATATGCTTACAGGCTCTGGGGGTTCTCAGCTTGGCCGGTAGATCATTAGTAGTTCCCCAGAGCACTTCCTGGTAATTTCAAACATGAAAAGTGTGATTGTGCTGAGAATCTCCAGCCAGGTGCAACAGAGCAGATGGGAAAGAGATGAAATGAAGAGCAGAAGCAGACAATATTACTAATGGTTTTTAAAAGAAAACATACCCGTTTCAAACCTGCAAATAAATGCATGCTTTTCTTTTACTCCTTTCATTTCATTTTTTTCTCTCAAGAACTTTCCCCAAGATAACCAGAAAGTCCGGTTATCAGTGAGCGGGTTTTTGTGTGCATTCGAGATACCGGTCCCAGGATCCCCTACGTCCGCTTCTAGTCCCATACAAACAGGTAAAACAAAACGCAGTCTGTTTTCTTCTTGTTTACAAAGACCTGTGAGGATTGATCAGGCAGAAATGGAGATGTGCAGGAAAAAAGCAGTGCTTCTCCAAGTAGAAGGTTAAGGAGTAGGAGTGTGGAAACAGGGTTAAAGAAAAAGTATAATAAAACCCACTTGTCAAGAGAGAGGAGGCTGAGCAGCCTCAGTTCATATTGACTTTTGGTGATCCTCTTAAGATCACTCTCAGAATATGGAAGTAGGGCAGGATCATTTACATCAGAGTAATAAGGAATGTAAAAACCACGTTAAGTGCGCACGTATTGGTTTGATAGAACTTCTAAATGAACTTCTGAGCAAAGAGTTCAGGTAGCAATCAGTGGATAGTCATCTTCAGTTTTGCTGGGGATTTGTCTAACGTTTTCCAGTTTTGCTGTTGCACTTGCTGTTAAATGTGTGGATTGCAATTCTCTCTCTTGCCTGCGTACAAAGCTATGTGCAGACCAAGATGATGTGAAAATTTCCAGAGCAGAAATATTAAAACTGTGCATGGTGTTACCAGTTGTGGTGGTTGACGATGATCTGATGAATTTTATAATTAAATTTGACAACTATGCTGGAACAATAATAACCATACTGTGCATTTCCGTGAAGCATTTCAGAATGTTTTAAAAATTAAGCTTACTTTTCAGTACTTCTCGGGTAGATAATTTTTATATTTACCCATTTTACCAAGAGCATAATGAGCATAGAAAATTGCCCCTCAGCAAATGACTTGGTAAGCCTGTGTGAGAAGTAGGAATGGAATCTGATTTGGTTTCTTGTTTTGACCAGTAGACAATGCTGCCAGCGGCAGGCTGTTTAGTGACAGCAGGGCTGCAGCGTCTGCTTCACAAAGCCACAGTTGTTTTAGGATATGTATTCAAATACTCTGAATTTGTTGGTGTGCGCTGTAGCAGCGTATATTCTTGGAACTCAGTAAGTGACATGGGTCACTGCTATGCAAGACTGCATTTAATAAGCAAGATTTAAGCAGAGGGGTGTACAACTAAAGCCATGTAATCATCCTTTATAAATATTAAGAGTTCAAGTAGCATAAGTTTATTAATCACGCGTTTGTATCTCAATTCAGATTTCTCTACTGAGCCATCAACTAATGGAATGCTCAACATAATGATGAATGGCGATCTCCCCCGACCGACGCTAATTCCAAACGGAATGCCAAATACTGTAGTGCCATGTGGGACGGAAAATAACCTTGCCAACTGGACATTGAACGGTCACGTGTCCTTGCTTCCTGATAGTCCGTTTATAGGATACATTATAGCAGTCCACAGAAAAATGGTTGGTAGTTTTTGCACTGATAACAAATGTGTATCCTCTTTATAGAAAGGTAGTGGGCTTGTGGACGACTCTGCGGTTATTGAACCTGTATTTATATTCCTGGAAAAGAAGCACGCTGCTACCAGTTTGTGTGCACAGTTGCCCATTCTGCATGCGTATATGCAAAGTTTTGTGAACACGCATGTTGCGTTCTTCAAATTATTAGCTCAGTGTCTAACCTAGATGTATATCTCTTTTCTCGCTGCCAGCGTACTTGCTAGCTCCTTAGCACTAAGATTCATCTTTGTTGTTGTCAAATCCATCTCACTGATTTCCAGGCTTCTATTCTGAGCAGAAGAAATCTGATTTGAGAAGCTACTTGAAACTCTCTTCATTTCTCTCATCTGGAGTACCTGTGCCCCCTTAACAGGAATAGTATAGAGTTAAGGTATACAGTATTTTCAAGGGTCATCCTGTTAAGGTCAGGTGCTCTTTGTAAATGCATCTCTAGCCAAGTTAAACTATAAATGTCAAGGATGGATGGATGACTGACTGCCACAGATACATTTGTTTTCAGGCATTAGAAACAGTTGACATTTACAGCTAGTGCTTGTGGGCTGGAAGACTGTTTAACTTCGCTCTTAACTGTATATTTTCATGGGGCTGTTTCCAGTAATACCACCACCGTTCTCATTCAGAAGTTCACAAGATCTCTCAGGGAATTTGTGAAATGCCCTTGAGCAGATACAAACTCTTAATTACAAAACCTGTAAAGCAGTGAAGTAGCCTGTGGAGGCAATGGCAAGAGGACATGCTTAGAACATACTCTTTCCAGTACCGTTATTAATGGAGTGGATCAGTTGGCTAATAATTCATTCTTTGTATCCAAGGCTTAAAAAGTTATTTACAAAACCCCAGTGTCTGCTAGGTACGATGTATTGTTTTGAAGAGAAAGAAAGACTGCTTAATTAATGTGCCAAACTTTTACTTCCTGTCACACATCTGTCACATTCCCATCTTTTTCTTCAGGTATAAAAAAACTTACATTATTAGGCAGAGCTTGTTCTTGGGCATGGATATTAGTGTCATCAGATGCTAGTCTATGTTTCTTAAAGTTACTGCTTGGTGTGAAAAGTTTTTTATGAGATGTATGTATGTTAATAGTCATGCAAAAAGAGAAGTTTAATTGAAAATGGCTTATGTTGTACGACTGACAGAGCTTCAGCACTAGCGGTCTGTATGACATTGCTGCAGTACAATAAAACTGAGCGAGAGAGCTCTCGGTCTAGCTCAGCACTCAATCTATTGTTATTATTAGTGCTGTATCATTTAAGGAAATTCTGAGATTATCCCAGGAATTTTTCACAGTGTGATTAGGCTGTTTCAAAATCACACTCAGCACAGGATAAAGTAAAGTAACAAGGAGTAAGAGTCAGCTTTCTAATGATCACAGTAACCCATGTGCATGCAGCCACAAATATATCACGGTCATTTTTTAATTTGTGTACGCAGATGCGGACAGAACTGTATTTCCTCTCATCTCAGAAGAATCGTCCCAGTCTCTTTGGAATGCCTCTAATTGTCCCATGTACTGTCCACACTCGGAAAAAAGACTTATACGATGCAGTGTGGATTCAGGTTTCCCGACTTGCCAGCCCTCTCCCTCCCCAGGAAGCTAGTAACCACGCACAAGACTGGTGAGTTTGACATGCCAGCCTGTGGCTTGTTACCCACTACAGCCCTCCTTTCCTACACTTCTGCAGCCCACTAGAATCCTTCCTTAATGAAGATTAACTGATATTAGTGTGTAACCTCACTTTGTCAGTTTTAACTGCTGACAAGAAATACTTGATCAGATGAGCATATGGTCTCAGAGCACAATTAAACTCTAAATGTCAACAGTTTTAGAAACCATTGCATGCATTTTTACCTCCGACACTTTGTTGCCTGCAGATTCCATATGGTGAGTTATTTCTGTAGCAAGTCATTGGAAAGTACAGCAAATTGAAAAATGATGCTACATATGCTATTAAGATACTTACCCGTATTTTGCTTCCTGGTGAAGCTATGCTTAATATACTGCTCTCTTGAATCAGCAATTAATAATTCATTCTACAGCCTGATACATGAGAAAATAAGAAAATACACTCATTTGTCTGCTGAGGGGCTGGGGGACCTTGAAAGATCATCGACACCATGATAATTTTATGATCAAGGATGATACTAAAGTGCAAGTTTAATTGTAATACAAGCATAGTGTTAAGTCACTTTTTGTGCCCTATCTTTCATTTCTATGTTAGAGGAAGCTTTGATTAAAAAGATTTACACAAAATTAAGTGTGTTTATTAGAGATAACGGACTATAAGATGAGAGAACTTTATCTCTGAACTAGGTTTGAATAGTACCACATGGTGCATCTACACGAGATGTTTCTTGCAGTCGCCTAATAAGCTCTGCAGTAAATGTCTTGGCTGGTGTCTACATGTGTGGCCTTATTAGGCTCCAGGAAACTAATAAACTTCACAGCAGGGTAGTACTTGTAAACAGAAATACTATCTGCTGCAGAGTTTCTTACCCTGCAGCAACGTGCATGTCGACGCTGATGCGGTTACCTGCAGCGCAAGGGTGCTCGAGTGCAGGGTCTGCCTGCTGGATAGCCCCGTACCAGAGCACCCTCGTGTCGCAGCCAGCACCTCCACAGCGCCTTGAACTCGGCTGGAGCAGTCCCGGGCAGGCAGGCTGACACCCCCCCGGGCCCTTTGTCAGTTGGGGCTGCTCCAACCCTGCTCGCCATGCTGCAGTCCCAGGCGCATGTTCAAATGCACACAGGAGTTTATTGCTTTGAATTAATTTCATGTGTAGATGTGCCCACAGGGTAATACGTTTGGTTATCAGCTTAAGTCATATGAAGTACTGACAGCTTCCTGGAAGCCAACTCAGTTAGGAAAGCTATGCTAAGTGTTGGTAAAGCGTCTAAGTCTTCTAAATGGTTTTCTTATCACTGTCTGTATTCTTCATTGTTGTGCCCATTTGTGAATTTGTGTTCACGAAAGCACAGTTGACAAATTGTGCGCAGATCTTTTGTGGGCATAAATTAAACCTGGCTTCTATCACTTTAGCGTACAAACTCAATTGATACAAGCCTGCTTTAAATGGAATTAAATTTGTCCAACAAAGATTTTTTTCAATAAATAATAAATGTAGTGAATAGGTTAAGAACATTCTTTTGGTTGAATGTTTGCAGCTTTCATATGCAGACTGGTCCTCTCGGATATCATGCTGTGTCCCTATTTAAGTCTGCTACTGGTACTAATCAGATCTCCTTTATCTTTTAATAAAGGGAATTAAGTGTTTAATTTTTTTCTGTGTAAAGCATTTCATGAGATGAGTAAGCATTTTCCAGCCAGTCTATTGTTTTGAATCCCTGGTAATCTGGACCATTGTGTAACTACCTAGCTTGTGCTGAGAGCATTCTGCTGTTACAGACGTATGTGAGATTTCTCACCTCAAAGTATTTATGAATTGCCACCTCCCGTAGTTTTATTACCGTCCTTGTCACAGAAATGGTCCAATAGCTTCATTTTACCTTATGATAGAATGATTGATTTGTATTGTAATTATGCCTGCTGCTCCTCGGATGCTCTAAAAATGTTGCAGCTTAATGCGACGCTCCCACTGAGCAGATGTTGACGCAAGTGCTACTGTGTGTGTGTATTCAGAATTTAGATGACACCAGGAGGAAATATCTTGTTTTGTTAAGCAACTCTTCATGGGCTGGAATGGGGCTCTGTTAAGCTGTGATCTCATGCACCGTCAAGCTTACTTGTCGAATTTAATACATCTTGCTTTCCCCTTGAAGTGGGGGAAAAAAGCAGGGAGAGTGAGGTACTGTCCAAAAGTGCATGCAGAGAAACACAGTGGACTAGATCAATGTTCATGTTTTTTGCTGTTCTGTTCTGTTTCAGTGATGACAGCATGGGGTATCAGTATCCATTTACACTAAGGGTCGTGCAGAAGGATGGCAATTCTTGTGCTTGGTGTCCATGGTACAGGTAACTTGCCTTTCCAGGAGTTGAGCCGGGGGGTAACTTCAGTAGTAATTGAATTTATGATAATGGATTTTTGACTTTTTTGTCTGACATTACCTCTAATCTGGAATTTGTTTGACCAAATCACCCATGGGGCAGGCTTTCAAAAAGGTTTGGGGGGTTTTTTGTGACTTTGAGCTGACATGTAATCTTCAAATTAGGAGATGTGGGTTTAGGTTTCCAATATTTCTTACCCATCCTGAGGACTGGCAAGGGTTATCTCAGTGACAGAGTTTAACCCCTCTCCTCTTGTCTTTAAAAGAAGCCCTTTCCAAGCTCAGTGCTTGTTTTCCCGTGACTAAGATGTCCTGTTGCTACCAGGCTGCTTCCTCTCTGTGCTAATTTCTTTTCTTTCCAGTTCTGTCTACCCATTGTAAATAGTGTCTCACCAGCTGCTTGTTCTTGACTCTGTGTATGGGTAGGAAGTGACAACGACAGTAGGCAGGCTACCTTGAGAGAGCATACAGGAGCTGGGGCCTGCTCACATGACCAGTATGACTTTGCACCTGAAGCTGAGCTAGGTCTCTGCTTGTAATCTTTGGGCGCAAAAGCATTTAAAAAAAAACAGTGGTACACATACAGGTCTTATTGCAGAAGACAGTGGGGCTAAGTTAGTGCATGGCTCTGTCTAATGCAGATGAGTCTTTCAAGTCTTTTGAACTGGAGGATAATCAGTGACTTTGCACTAGACTGTCTTGAGATTGGCTTGAGAGTCTGCCTTTTGATGTAAACCTCTCATGAGGCCTCCAGACTTAACTCATCTGCACTAAAAAGAAGAGACTAAAAGAAAATGAGAACCCCGCCCCCTTCCTTTTATAACATATAATATTGTCATCTAACCTAAGGAACATTCTCAAAGCACAGCAAGAGTTTCACACTAATATTATAATGCAGCACAGAATAAATAAATGCAGAAGTCCTTATAAAACGTTATCTTGTGAGGTAAAGGGGAAGCAGAGAGAATGGAAGAGGGAGCCACCTGAGACATGCTTGTCACATTGTGCTGTTGGAAGGGGTTCAGTCCATGTCTTTGCTGCAAAAAAGGGTCCCTGTTGCAGTGGGACACGTAATAATCATGAGTTATTACACTGTAAAATCCTAGTGGAGCCAAGGCACTGAAGTTTCACCATGTTAAGCAAGGTCATTCGTAGTTGGGATGCAGCGTTGAGCTCAGTGAAGTACAATAGGACCTAGATTATCTTGTTAATGTCAAGATGTTACAGCTGGGTAGTGAGCACGCATCCAGTTGTCCCACTGAAAAATAGCACCCTTTCTGCTGAGAGAGAGCGCCTCAAAAACTTTGACTGGCAGTCTATAAAAGCAAGAATAGAATTTGAGAATAAAGTATTGTTCTAATTAACAGGAATGTATGTTATTAGACAATTCATTTGTCACTACTGACTCAATCTTTTCATTTAGATTTTGTCGAGGCTGTAAAATTGAGTGCACAGAAGATAGAGCTTGTGTTGGAAATGCTTACATAGCTGTAGACTGGGATCCTACAGCTCTCCATCTCCGCTACCAGACATCACAGGAACGGGTAAAATTACAGAATAAACCAAGCAATACATCACAAGTCTGCAATTTTTACTTGGCTCTTACAAGCTCTGAAATGCAATCCATTTTAATGCTGCTTTTCTGTTCCTCTGCCCACTATTTAGTCCATCTCGACAGGGGAAAAAAATGAGAAAATCCTTCTCCTCCGTTATTTAGGCACTTAATGCTGCTGCTGTTCATTCTCTCCTGAAATTTAAAAAAAAATCAATAATCAGAAAAGCTAAAACAAAGGTTATCTTTAAAGAGCACTTTTGGTGACAGTGATATATTCAGGACATAGCATTTATTGGGTGAGGAAATGAATGTGCAGGCTTTGATAATCGCAGAGGCACGAATTGCCAGCATAGCATTATACAGTGATTTTTATTTTTTTTTTTGACCCAGACCTCACAAATGTAGTGCAGATATTTTCTAAAAGATAAAGGCCCCCATCTTCCATTTGTGAGGTAAAGCTTTTATGTGCGTGAGTGTATTTGTTGTTTAATTAGGATTAGTTATCTGAGTGAAGAGAAAAGTAGGGCTGGAAAGGACCCCAAGAAGTCATCTAGTCCCCCTCCATGCCCAAGGCAGGATCATTCCCATCATGCACATGAAGTGATTTTGGTATTACGATTAAGTTGCACCCTTTAAAGCAAAAATAATTAGATGGATGTGCAAATTACTATTTGTCTGCACCTAGCTATAAAAATTATTTACAGCACTTGGGTGACAATTTATATTTCTAATCTTAGATCCATTAAAATGTTTTGTCTGTAAGACTTTAAAAGCAGCCTTTCTATGAGAAGGCTGTGCACATTCCCAATCATGGAATATTTTGGCCTGCAGTTAGGATTGTGCTTTGTTTCATAATAGTGCCCACAAGGCGCTGTGCACATACCTTGCCCTTCCCTTTGCTGTTCCTGACCTCTGAGGTCTGAGTTATAGATACAACCGAACGGGGTAAGTGTTGGTCTCCCTTTGTAGAGCTGCTTCTAATGGGGAGCATCACTTCAGATTGGGCACTTCCACTTCTGGATAAAAGTAGAGATCAAAATATGGCTTTTGCTAGCAAAGTAAAGCACTGCCCCAAGTCTCCCTGTTTCCTCAGGGTCAGTATCTAAGACACGTAAGCCAAATAGTTATAGCCACAGTGCAAATCAGGTACCCAAAGAAGGACTGTGGCCTCGGTGCAGTGAGGATAGTGATTCCAGGTGGCAGAAGGCACTGAGGAATTGGAATGACATCTGCTGTAATGGTGTTAGGCAAGTTTCTGCCACTTGGATTGACAATTTGAATTGAACCTGAAAGTTATAGATCTCTCCATCTTCTAGGCAGAGCAATAAGGGGAACAAAAGAGAGGCCTTGGGGCTGTTTCCTGCTCTCAGTCCTTTAGCAGGAAGGGAGAGAAAATAACTGAGCAAATCCCTTTCCCCAGATCTTTTATAGCCACCCTGCAACATCTACAGCATCACCAGCGAGTTTTGTTTCCCCTCCCTATTTTCAGTTTAAAGACTGCCAAGGCTGTGGGCAGTTTCTCCTTGGCTTATTGTTTCACATTTGAGATGAAAAATCTATAACTTTGACATTGAATCAGATCACAACAATTAAATTTACTGCAACGGCTCTATTCCTGTCATCTGAAAGTGAGGCTAGCGCTACACAAACGTTCCACACAGTTCGTGTAGAGATAATGTCTCCTTACCTCGGACACAAGGTGGAGCTCCATGCTGTACTGGAGACAATTTCACGCTTCCATCCATTGGTTCAAGTTCAGAATGGTGATTGATGTCACTAATCCCTGTCCTAGGTCTCAGTTGGTTTGTAGTTGTTTTATCTTCAGGGGACTTATTTGGACTTTATTTTCTGGATTGTGTCTGGCTTAATTTAGAGAATCTCTCAGTACAGTAGTTCTTTCAGTTTTTCTTAATGCCGCTGAGTGGAAAGAAGTAGTAGTAGACGCCTGAGCCAGAAATGTTGCAAGCGGTCATGATGGACACACCCTACACTGCGTTCCAGGAGGACAAGAGACAGCTGGGTACCTTCCTAAAACAGTTTTAGGGTTTCATCTGAACCCGATGATGCGTTTACTGCTTTCTTTCACTATCCTGATTTGACCCAAGCAAAAGCCAGGCTGCATATTGAAGATGTCCTCAAAGCCCTGTCTTTTTCTTTTTATCTGAATAGAACAAAATCACTGCATCTCTCTAAGCTTATTTGTTGCCAAGAGGACAGCTTGCACCATCTAAGAGTTTGTCCAAATGGACTGCTGATCACATTAAGCATTGCTGTCTGTTAGCTGGATGAGAACTTCCTGGACGTACTGGAATGCTCTGTATTAGAGAGCAAGCAATTTCTATAGCTTCGTTTAGAAGCTCTGAAGGTTGAATTCCTACGTCATTTTGAAAATAGATTTTAAAAATATATGTATTTTAATAAACGCTTTTCGTTAGTAAAAGCAACTAGATTTGAAGCCCAGTTTGGCAGAACAGCATGGCTATCTTTGTACAAATATTGTGCAGTAGACGCATCCACTTCCTGTCCATTTAGGGCAGGTGTGGACAAGATGTGGCCTGGGGGCCGGATGCAGCCTGCCAGGCCATTCTGTCTGGCCCATGGGGCCTGTAAAATATTTAGAAAAATTAATTTATCTGCCCTGGGCTGCCTTTCATGTGGCCCTCGATGGCTTGCCAAAACTCAGTAAGCAGCTCTCTGCCCAAAATAATTGCCCGCCTTTGATTCAGGGGCTCGTATGTAAGCAGTCAGTTATGTTTCTTTAAATTACCTGTCCACAAAAATGTGGATTTTCATGTGAGCAGATACCTGTAAATATTTACCAGCACACTCAGAAGGCCACTGAGAAATTGTCTAGTGCTATCACACTCAATAAGAGGGAAATTCAATCCTGAACCTCAAAAAAAAAAAAAAAAAAAAGAAAAGATATAAACCAAATAGGACAAAAAGATGTAGAGTTAACCACTTGGCCGAGAATAGTTTATTCCTGCTTTGACACATGAAAGTAGCGCTGGCTACTGCCTTCAGCCACGATTATGGGGAGTAGTTGATGTATTGGCAGACATTAGTGTGATGGTCAGATCATGCCCCAGTGGACATAACTCCTAGTTTCTCATTACAGACTAAGGTTGTGGAGGTTAATAGGAGACCATATGCCGATTTTAAAGGGGGGAACATGAGTTAACTTGGTATAGGAAGTAATCATCGAGTACTTTGAACAGGATTGAAAACCTAGCTCAAAAGAAAAATTTTGGGTACCAATCAGAGTAGTAGTTAGAAGGTAACTAATAAACTTAGTTTTCAGTAGGAGTAAATTCTAAAGGGAACAGTTTAAAACCTGCATCTAAATAAGGATCTTTACTGTTATATGTACAGTGTATTAATGTGAGAGGAAAAATTAATGACCTATTAAGAGAAAAGATGCAAAAGCTATTAGCCTGTAGTATAATTTTTTTTAAAGTATCTCCTAAATTTATCCTGGTTCTTACTAACATCCTTGATACCAAGACTCCATGACCTTTTGACATGAATATCCAGAATTTGACACTGGTCAAAAAGATGCAGGCTCTGAAAAATCCTTGTTTAAACAAATATAGGTAAGGTAAAGTAGCTGGAAAAGAAAGCAGAGCTCCAAGCTGTTTATAGAAGTCTTTTGAAATTTTTTAGCTTCTTCTGTCTGATTTCCTTAATGTCCCCAAGTAGAAAAACTTGCTGTCAATATTTCTATGTATATTAGTACCTAAAACACAAAAGGATTTACTATTCTGACTTTCCTAAAAAGTCACGGGTCTGCGGTGTCATTAATCATGCAGAATTGCGTCTGAATTTCTTTGCAAACAAGTTAAATCTTAAATTTGCAAGGTTTTTAAAAACCCCAGGGATGACTTTTGAAATGCACAGCATATTTCTGAGATATTAGAAAAGTTGTCAAGACGCAGTATTGATCTCGCCTCTTCAGATTGTAGAAGAACATGAAAGTGTTGAACAAAGCCGGCGAGCTCAAGCAGAGCCCATCAATCTGGATAGCTGTCTGAGAGCTTTTACCAGTGAGGAGGAACTGGGTGAAGATGAGATGTATTACTGCTCCAAGTGCAAGACTCATTGTCTAGCCACCAAAAAGCTGGATCTTTGGAGGCTTCCCCCTATCCTGGTATAACTTGCTATTATTTTCTTTTTCTTTTCGGTTACAGAAACAAAGTTGTTCCTCGCAATGTTTTGATTGACTGGTTTCCTAGGACAAAGAAGGTTTAGCTCTCCCTCTGTTCTCTTCTGTTCTCTCTCCATTGAACCACATGTATGGCTCCTGACCCATTCTAACCTGACTCGTCACACGTTGTCAGTTTTCTATACTGTAAGCAAAACAATATTTACCATACGCCTGCTTAAATGAGCTTATGTGCTGCAGCAGATGATTAATATTTACGTTACATTGCATTGGCTCTCATGCCTGCACTGCAGCATAAGCTCCTCGTTTAAGTAGTTTTAGTGACAGCCTAGCCTTTATCTTTTCTGCAATTGCACAACATCTGCCTTTGCAGCCTTTGAGTTGAGCAAATTTTCAAAAAAATCCCCGAGTTGATGAGCAATTGGATGCAATTCTCTCCATCACTTTCCCATTGAAGCTGTGCATAGAAGCTGCCCACAGCACGTGATACATGCTTGGAAGTTGATTCAGGCCATCATAAAGCACATGCACATCAAAATAAATAAATAACCAGTTAAATTACTGATTGGTCATTCTCTGTAATGTGTTTCATACTAGATAATTCACCTGAAAAGATTTCAATTTGTAAACGGTCGCTGGATAAAATCTCAGAAAATTGTTAAATTTCCTCGAGAGAGTTTTGACCCGAGTGCCTTTCTGGTGCAAAAGGATCCGAGTCTTTGTCAGCGAAAGCAGCTAACGCCCCAGGTCGATGATCTGTCTGAGCCACGGATTCTGCAAGGGGAGTCTAGAAAAGCAGATCTTCAAAACACTTGCCCAGCAGGCGAAGGGGATGTGCTGAACAGAAGCCCTTCCTCGCTCAACACTACTAGCATCCTGAATAATATCAAAGGTAGGCAATAAGTAAAGGAGACCAGAGGCTTCCTGAGGTGGAAGTTAGTCAGCAGTTATACTTTAGTGCAAAGTATGGTAGTTTCTCCTTGAAAATCACTTTACCTTGAACTAGTGGAGTACGTGCCAGCTGAAAAGTGCATGCCCTTAGCAAAATCTTATTTTTATTAGTATTTTATTGACTTAGGCTCTGAGTTGATTTGGAAATGTTGATCTCCAGCACTGCTTTTCCTAGCAAACCTAGTATGTATTAAATAAGAAGCTGAGTTACTTGGTCATTTTTATATCTATATGTTATAGGCATTTCTAACTTTGTGACTCAAGGTTTGTACAACTGTTGTTTGTGCCATGGTGGATGTTGGGAAAGAGTAAATGACTGGTTCTTCTACAGCAAACCTGACATCTAATCCATGCAAAATGAATAGTTTCAAATTGTAGTCCTTTTCATACATTGTGTTGGCTAAAATGAGGCTGGAATGTGTGTTTAATATCTCTAATTACTGGAAAAATTCTTCCATCCCAGAAATTAAGGCTTTCATCTTACAGGACTTTATCTTCTTTATGTTCCAGCATCTCCATCACCAGGAAGGCGAAGCGGAACCAGCTGTCCTTCGAGTAAAACCAGTAGCCCAAATAGTAGCCCAAGGACTTTAGGAAGAGGTAAAGGGCGGCTTCGACTACCACAGCTAGGCAAAAACAAACTGTCAAGTAGCAAAGAAAACTTGGATGCAAGTAAAGACAATGGTACTGATCCCGAGCAGAAATTCACTTCTGACCAAGGAGATGCCTTTAGCAGGGGGCATATTTTGGGTGGTAGCCAGAATGAGCTCTTTGCTGCTCAGGACAATGAGGTGACTGTAGCCAATGGATACTTTTGTGAGCAGAACGCGTATAGTAATGGCAGTATCAATGGTCAGATGGATAGCCACAGCGAGGAGGATATTACAGATGACCAAAGAGAAGAAGTCGGTGTCAACCCTATTTACAATCTATATGCAATTTCGGTAAGTTGATGTTTTATGCATGTAAAGTGCATCTAAATGGCAGTGCAAGGTCCTTTTTAAGGGTGATGTAGGGTGCCGCGCAGTATTAGCACTGTTAAGTGTACAAACACCAACGCATGATTCATGAGAGAAACCCAAGGTTTCTAATAGGTATCCATAGCATCAGAAATATTCTGACTTGTGATCTTCTCGAGTTCTTTTTAATAGCAGAATTACTCTGTTTCTCCATAGTCAAGAAATGAGTGACTGCTAAGACCTGACATTTTTGCTCTAGCAAGGGGTACCATGAGTCTTAAAGCACTGAGAACAACTGTTCTAAGTCTTCAGGACATCCTTGAAGGCGGATGATAGGTCTGAGAGAAACAGAGTGCAAGAGCAATGTTGTAGCCATCATGGTCCAGAGATTATGCAAGGAGCAAGGATTTGTAGATTTATGGATGTTCGGGTCAGAAGGGACTTCGACAAATTATCGAGTCTGACCCCCTGCCTAGGCAGGAAACGGCACTGGGGTCAGATGACCCCAGCCAGATTTCTTAGAGTTACCTTTTTATTGGGCCAACTATGCCACTGGAAAAGAGTTAGATAAGCTTTTGAATGCAAGACATTCTTCTTCAGGTGATCTGAGGTATCCTCAGAAAGGACGTCAGTGTTGGTATGGAGGAATAGATGAAATCCTAGCCCTATTTAAGTTGTTGGAAAATTTACGTCAGTGATTCCAGAACTTTGCAGGCTTTAAAGGCAGAGGTAAGAAGTGGTAGGCAAAAGGAAGGTAGTGGGGAAGGGCTCAAAGAGGCAGCTGATCAGTCAAAGGAACAGGCAGAGAAAATAACCTTTGTAATATTGTTTTAGACATCTGGAAGAGGGGACGTGGGCACGAGTGGTTGCAGCAATCAAGGGATTAAATGATCACCTTGTAAACAAGATTCTCCTAGCCATGCTGACAAAAAAATAATTACCAAATCTTGTACAAGACCAGATTGGTAATATTTGTTAATAGCATGGACATGGGGAAGAGGGAACTGCATGTCTTCAGGGTTAGGAGGGATAGTCAAATAGTAATGTGTGTAGGAGAAAAGGGGAAGAGGGCACAAGAGAGAAGTATAAGCCTAGGTTGTCCACATAGAACTGGAATCGCCAGCATCCATGAAACGTGGAGGTTCTGTGGTCTTTGCTACCTTTTCATCTCTCTGAGTAATCGTGTCCTGATTTTTGAACTGCAACTCTTATACCCCTGTAGGCTGCACTGACACTTTGGCAGGAAAGGGCTTGATCTGAGAGCCTGAACAATCGACCCAGTCAGCAGCTGAACATTTTAGGATTTGTTGATTCCTTTCTCTCTTCTGTCTTATGTGGTGTTATGATGAGGTCCATTGCCATGCATTTGCCAAACACAGATCTCATTGCGTTCTCCTACAAAATGTTGGTTCATGTTGTCTGTTTTCCTTTTTTAGTGCCATTCAGGAATTATGGGAGGGGGTCATTATGTTACTTATGCCAAAAACCCAAACAACAAGTGGTACTGCTATAACGACAGTAGCTGCAAGGTATGTATTTAGTTCTTGTAAAGAAATTATGAGGTCAGGAGGGTGCTTGCATAAACTCTTGAGAAGAAATGTTAATGTTGTAAGACCTGTTCTCTGGAAATACAAATACCTAACATGAACTTTAAAATGATGAGTTGAAACCTCTTGAGAACTTCTTAAAATTAAAATTGGCATGCTGGGTGCGAACACAGGTAAGAGAAGTGACTTGATTATTTAAAGCCAAAATGGAAAAGTTGCCCAAAAACATAAGTCTAGGAGTATTCTGTACTTGCGTTGGACATTTTCCATTGCAGCTACTGGATAATTCAGGATTTGTACGTGTCAGTACGTATGTATTCTTGTTCGCAGGAATTACATCCCGATGAAATCGACACCGACTCTGCCTACATCCTTTTCTACGAGCAGCAGGGGGTAGACTATGCACAATTTCTGCCAAAGATAGATGGCAAAAAGATGGCAGACACAAGCAGCATGGATGAAGATTTTGAATCGGATTATAAAAAGTACTGTGTTTTACAGTGAGCAAGTGATCTTCCATGGACAGTTTGAGAGCATGAGGGATACCACCTTGTAACTTACATTTTGCAAAAATGTTATCGAAGTGGATGAGCTTAATGTAGTTATCCAGTGATCTGAAAGCACAAAAAAGAAAACCCTAATTAAATAGCAGTTAACATAAAGGTAGTATTGTTTTTGTTCTAATATCTCACTACATGCTCTAAGCAATTCTGATGTTAAACATCAGACCAAGACTGCCATTGGCCTTTAAATAAAATGGTTTGACAAAAGCCAACTAGGACCAAATAAGAGCTAAATTCAGTAGTCCAAATAAGAGCTAAATAGAGTTGTGTAGAGTTTACCAGTTATTCTGACAAAACCCTAAGGCTCTCCTTAGATTTAAGATGATGGGAAAAGAAATTGTAGTGTTGTCTTTGGACAACATGATATTGCTACCTCCTTTTTCCTGAAGGTTTATTCCATTTTATTGGCAAGACGGGGAAAGCAAGAAAGTACACAAAACTCAGAGAACGGGCATCAAGGCTAGGTGATTTTTTTTCCAGTTTTGCCACTACTTTTTCAGTTGCTTTCTTCCCCTCAGTTGGGAGCGCAACCACATCATTTTTAATTTGGAAGCAGATTGATTTCTACACTGGATCAGTGTATTAGAATTTGTTTTTTCTGTACCTGTTGGCTGTGCAAATCCGCATGTTTCAGGATCAGCTTCCCGTGTGAGGCCTCGTATCTTTTAGACACTTGAAATGCCTCGTGAAAACGCTTCAGGCTGGGGGCGGTACATTTGCAATTATATGCACTGTCTCCTAAAATGTGCAAAGTGTTCCCAGCTCTTTGAAGGGAAGATGCTTGAGCTTGCGTTATATTTCATGATTAGTGTTGCTTTTTAAATTTGCACTTTTAAAAATTCATACAGTTAAAACTCAAAAGTAGAATTTACTTTTTTAAGGGCTCTGAAATGAATGAACGTGACAGTTGTCCGGTGCGTGCGTGCGTGGCATTTAGTTACCATTTCAAAAAAACAACAAAAACACATCCCCAGCGTTCATCACAATTTGCTACCACTTCTTTCACATTTTGTTACTCGCTGGCTCCGTTCTGCTTTCCTTGCCCATTGAGCCTGTTGCACGAGCAAGGAGCGCAGGCCTGAGTCCTGCTCAAGACTGGAAGAAAACATTATCGATCAGTCACAGTTGCTTTGACTAATTTTTCAGTATTAAACTGTTTGCATATCTGAATCAAACTAAATGATTCGCTCTTTCTTTCTTTTTTTTTTTGTCCCCAGCCTTTTCTTCGAGCCTCAGCAAGTTACTAATTTGATCATTTGTTTCCTTTAGATTTGGCATAATTACTGATTACTTTGACATTTACACTGTCTAAAATTAGTTAATACCCAGCTTCCTTTTAAAATGTCTTACACCAATGCCAAACCTCCTGGTAAGTGTCTGCTTTTCAGAAGGGGGCTGTTTTTATGCATTTGAGGAAATATAACTGGATCTGCTGTCCTTACGGAGGCAAAACCCTCCTGTCTTGTTTTGGAAGTTGTGCCACTGTAAGACTTGCAGATTAGTTCCAAAATAAACATTGTCTTAGGTTTTAAGTGTTGCTCCCTATTCTATGCACTCTTTCAACCTTTAGAGTAGTGTAACCGTTGATATTGAAGAAAAGGAAATGTTATGAATTATGAAATTTCTCTATGGATTTTTTGAAATGCATTCGTCTAATCCTCCCTCAGCAAACTCCATGAGAAGTGAAAGGTTTTTCAAATGAGTTACTTAAATTGTTTTATTTAAGCAGGTAGCACAATCTACTAATGTTGTTTGATCTTCTGTGTTTGTTATATTGGTTGTAATTATTTTTTTAAATAAATTAATTCATGAATTAGTAGTAAATTTATTAAGTTAACTATTAACTACATTCACTTTGTAAATTATTGTATAAAACTTATTGACAATGCACTGACTTTAGAAAGATGTTAATGTACATAAATACCTTGTAAATAAAATAGTGTTGATGTATTGGAATATGAGCTGTATAAAAAAAAAAAAAAATTGTTTATGTATTTTAAACCCAAAGGACCGAATTATTTGAACAGGCATAGCATGAGTTCTCTGCAGCATATTCAACACTGATGTTCAACCTGTTAAAGAGCATCTTGCAACTTATTTTTAAATGCAGATTTTGAATAGTACTAACTACTCCCTTTTATTTTTCAGAATTTGCCAGGTAAATCCTATTTTTAAAAAAGCAGATATGCGTTATCCCTTTAGATATAACACCTTGGATTATTAAAATTAAAATGCCCTAGTGTGCTAATGTACCATTCTGTATCTGTTTCACTGTTTTTTAGATTTGCAGCTTGGGCACTAGATTAATAAGTCTGAAGTCATTTCAATTTCAGATTCTCTTGCACTAGCACATTGTGGCAATGTTTGCCTTGCACTCACAAAATTGGAACATTATTATTGGGGAAACTTGCATAGAAAATGTGAAACAGCAAATTGAACGGTAGGGAATCAAACGATTTTTCTGTCGGCTTATGGTTACGAACACTATATTAAGAGCTACGTTTGACCCGTCTTGCCTCTTGTTGTTGGGAAGCATAACAGTGCAATGAACCTCGCATCCATGCGGTGGCATCGTTGCCTGCTGTTTTTCCAGGACAGTATATTCCAGAAACCTGCGTTCAAAACATCATTAGGATTGTCACAATGGTCTTTTTTACGTAAAAGCAACAACAAAAAAAGAAAATAGTCCTTTTGTTTCACTCAGCCAGAACAAGTTCCCTTCTACTTATATTCAGCCTCAGTTCCTTTGTTTGAAGCATGTTGCTACACTAACACCCAACAGTGAACTGAAATCACACACTTTCATATTACTGGCAGAGTTGGTAATCACTACAACGTGGTCATTTGCTCCCAGGTTTGCGAATTGGTCTTACTGTATCCTTATTATGACTGATAAAAGCATGCACTTTGCTGTGCGAAGGAACTTCATCAAAGACTGAATGCGTGCGTGTCTGCCACCAAGCCGGGGAAAAGGTTGTAAAAGTTCTCCTGGGTAGAAATGCAAGTTCATATGTCCTAGGAGAGGTAAATCCCTCTCTGCAGTATGAAACACCATAACCAGAAGGAAATACGACTGCATCCTGCTTACCACCAAACAGCTTCGAGGCAAACAGGCTGCTGCAACTTTTCTCTGAGCCTAATGTGCGTATAAAATAACTGTTCCAAACCAGGAGATTTTACCACCTTCAATTCTCCCATGAAAATATGAACTTCCATTTCTACCCAAGAGAACTTCTCCGATCTGTTCTCCCCTTCCTCAAGAAGGGTACCTGTGCCCGAAAGCTTGCAATGAAGTCTTTTTCCAAAAGTCTAGTTGGTCTAATATAACAGATACCCCCTCTGCCGCAAGTTCTGGTCCTTTTATACTATTGCTTTGAATCTGAAGATCTCAAGATGGGTTAAGTGCAGTCTTTGCTGTCTTGAGACACTAGGCTCATCAGGAATGCTTCAGCACAGATTTTTCTTTCTGCTCGAATGATAGTATTTAGAGATTTTTGTCAGGTTTGGATGCGAGTGGCTGAGAGAGCCGCTGACGCCCCATGTCGCTGTTCCAGAAAAGCAGCACGTGGTTTGACTGGAGGGGAGGCGCATGCTGCATGGCGCTGTTTGCTGTGGATGGTCTCAAAAGCAGAGGAGCCGTGTTTTGCTGGAAATGAATCTATTGTTCAGAGTTTATTGCACCGCGAAGAGGGCTGGACGGGGTTGCAGCCAAGGATAAGGGTGCGTCAGCATGGCTGCAGTTTCTAGAGGTGGTGCCGGAGAGGCTTGCGTATTTAATGGGCACTTCGGGACCCTTATGTTCGTTCCACCACTGAAAGAAAACGTGCATGGAAGCACAGATACCTTTCTACCATTAAAAAAAAAAAAAAAAAGGCTCCCTATCAGTGTCTGCTCTCAAGCCTGACTCATCCAGAGTAGACTGAAAATAATCATAGCAAAAAAAGTTTATATATAAAGGCCAAAACATGTTAATTACGGCAACAATACAGAAGCAGGAAATCATTTATTTCCAAACCTGCTAAGCGTTTCTATGGCCACTCCAGTTCATTTGGGAAGTTGCATTGTGCTACCAGTTTCTCGTGCCATTTACATTTCCACAGGCCCTTTTCCCGCCCGTGCAGAAGTAAAAGCGTGCTTTGGTCGTAGCTTCGTTGTTGCTCTGCCCCGAAACCCAACCTGCGACCTGCTCGGGAAGCTTCGATACGCCTAAATGCTCTTTCTGATAACGAGCCTCAGCCTAGAGGATGTACTTCTTAGTGCTGGCTGTCTCTGTCTTGTGGTTTCCGTGCCTGAAAGGAGTAACGGGACAAAGCAGGGTAAGGAATGAAGCAGAATTACAGGGGTGAAATGCGTGCATTTTTCATCTGAAGCGTGCAACTATCGCCTAGTAGTAAGAGGAGCTGTGCTGCTTCACAAGCATAGCTGGGATTTTGGGTAGCGTCCCGAGCACTTAAATGTCAGGAAACCACGCCACGGAGAGCAGCACCTTCGTGAGAGAGTCCGGCCGTGCAAAATTTGGCCTCGATCCAAGTCGGCCCGGGGCCGAATGTGTCAAATGCATCCCCGTGCCGCAGCCCTGAAGTCCCCGCTGTGCCTCTGGAGGAAGCTGGGCGAGCGTGCGAGTCGCACGCGGGGGAGCCGAGCCTGCATCACCGGAGCGTGATGCCTTTATGCGGCGGCCACGCGTTTCTGAGGAGATCGCAGCGCCCCCAGATCTCCCCTCTTGCCCACGGTCTGCGCCTCAGCCCGCTGCCTCGTTTCAGTCAGGCTTCAGCCCGGCCCGGCCTCGCCCCGCTCCGGAGGCGCCTCGGCGCTCGGGGCCTTCCCGCCGCTCCCTCCCCCCGGGGCCTCTCCCTGGCCGGCGTGAGGGCGGGGGGACGCTGTGAGGTGCAGCTGTGCGCTCGGCCCAGGTCGTCCCTGCAGCCAGGCCCTCGTCCAGGTCGGTTCGGGAGCTAACTCGTCTCCCTCAGGCAGCATTTTTGGGACCTGTGAGGGGAAAGTGCGAAGTAGGAGTGTCATGACTGGTGGAGAGAGCCCTGCCCTCGTTTGCGGCCGCGGGATTTCGGCCAAATCGCTTCCCCTCGGTCTCGCGGACCAGCAAGCGAGGGTAAGGATCTGCTC
>JAGPOW010002118.1:13410354-13426240 GCA_030014935.1 Caiman crocodilus | reverse complement strand
GCACTCGCACACTGGTAGGAGTGATTGGAAACCGGTTCGAGTCCATAAGACAACCGAAGTTGACGGTGCCCATAACCAGACCCGTGCAAAGTGGCTGGTATTCGCTTTGGATTCGGGGCACAGTGATTCGCTTCGGTGTGGGGGGAACCCCCAGCTACCACAGCCCCCCACGGCTGCCTCGCCCACCCCGGCTCCGGCCCTTTAAGGGGAAAAAGCAAAGCCCCCTGCACTCGACTGTTCCTGCCTGGGGGCGATCCCCGTTGCACCCTGCTGCCACGGGGGGGGGCCTCCGCACGAGCCCCCAGAGCCCCAGGCTGCTGCGGGAGCTGGTGAGGCCTGGGGCTTTTCTTGGTTTGTGGGGTGGGCGGGACGGCCATGGTGGAGTGGGGGCAGTAGTATCAGACTTCACCGATCTAGGTTAAATTGGTTTATTGAACTTCTGTCCCAGATCCCCTCAGGAGTCAAGTTAACTTTCAGTCCCCCAGGATGCTTTGCATCCCACGAACCCCCTTGCAGGGTGGGTAGGCTAGGCTTGGCCCAACCTGTCTGCTCCAGCCGAGCAGCAAGGCATGCTCTAGCGCCCCCCAGCTTCTGGCTTGGGCCACTGCAGGCCCGTGGCTGCATTCCTGGAGTCAAAAGCGAAGGTCTTTTCACTCGCTTATTGGTTCGATCTACGCAGCTTCGAGGAATCTGCAAAGATTGAATCAATTCGGCCTTGGGCTTTTCAAGTGTCTGTTCTTAGCCCCTGTGAGAGTGGAAATCTTTTCTCCCATGCACACAACAGGGTCTGGAGGAGAAGCGCAGTCCACGCCGGGACCGCTGGAGAGGAGGAGTCGACAAGCACCTGCTCAGCAGGGACCGCAATCACTTTGTTATCCCTTGGGTGTGCACTCCCGACCCCGTGAAGTCCCCATCCGGTCAAGAAGGAAAAAGTAAGGCCATTTCAACCATCCAAATACTAGATTGAAAACTGCCTTCTGTGGACTTGAACTTTCATTTGCCAGCATCCAATAATATCTGCAAGGAAGCGACCAATTCAACAACGCCGGCAACAAGTTCCTTTCCAAAACATCTTGCAGATAACGCTCGGCGGGGAATGCGAGCCCATGCTGTGTGCGTATCGTCCAGCTCCTTCTAGTCTCTCTCTGCTTCCTGAGCCGCTGTGACCCGGAGGAACGTGGCCTGCATTGACAGCTGTCTGCAGGGGGTCTGCCCTGAAGACTTGACTTCATTTGGTTATTAAGTACAATTAATTACCTTAGATGTTCAATCTTAGAGGAAGATCTAATTTAGCATCTCCAGATTTGCCTTCCAGGCTTTCGAAATGATGGAGATGTGGCAGTCCCAGATGCCTGGGTTCAAATCAAGGTCTTATCCACTCTTGGAAGAAGGCAGATTCCTGAATTCATAATTATATCTGTACCCATGTGTCCTGTGTGTGTCTGCGTGTGTCCTCCAGTTAAAGCTTCCAGTGTATCGGAGGGGATGGGAGAGGGGGGATGACTCTGAGACCCAGCGGCCGTGTGCATCTCTCATTACTTGTGCACTGAAGGGGCACCATCCTGAGTGCCATCATATAAAGGTCCAAATTGGAATTATTTGGTTGTAGTGTGAACATGCCAAAGAGATCATTTAATCTTTCGGAAATCTTCCAGGCCAAGACTTCTCCAGTACACCTTGCGAGTGCATGTGGTGCTATTTTAACCTAATCGTTAGCCCCAGTTTGCTCTTTAATCCAGATGCTAAGCCTCCCTGCCCTGCTCTGAATTCATATTCATTCCCCTAGATGCCATATTTGTCATCCATTAAAATCCCCTTAATTGCAATTAATCCTTAAAGGGAGAGAAGATATTTTCTTATTGATCCGACTTTGCAGGGTTGCATACCTTTCACTTACGTCAGGCTGTCCGATCACAGTTTGGCTATTCGTGCGGTAGGAGCTTCTCTACATCCGTCTCGTCGTGGCAGTGCCAGCAGATGCGCTCGTTTAGTTAACTACAGAAACAGAGACGTTAGGCAATAAACAGTTGCGCAAGTACCAATCTTGGGGAGCGGCAGTTGAATGAGAGGCCTGCAGAATAGGTCATTTCTGTCTAAATGTAGTTACGGAAAAATAACAGCCAGAGGCCTGTCTTTTAATCTCTTTATTTTTTAATCAAACGGGCATAACTGTAGCTCTCCTTTTGATTGATCAAAGAGCTAAGATGTATCCCTGTAATTAAGGCATTCAGACACAACAGCTAGCAGAAGAGGTGACAGGCTGCTTTCACGCTGGTGGAAAGAGTGTATTAGGCCAGATTATCAATTGACATAAATCAAAGGTCAATGAGTGTATCCAACTTCAGGTTTGTTCCAGATGCAGTTTAGACTATTGATTTTTACCCCAAGCCTTTTATGGGTTGGAGACCAAGTGTCTTATCACCTTCCTCTACACCCATGACATATGGTGGCGAAGGAGAGCTGGCATCTCCTTCTCAAGGCCATCCTTGAGCGCACCTGGATTTGTATGCGTGGGAGCTGAAGTCAGCGAAGGGGGTTTCCCCCCGGGATTATTTCCCTGGCTCTTGGTCTCACAGCTCCTGCCCTTATGACCTTCGGTGCATATGTTGTAAGACACCCATATTCGTGGAGTGGGTTTTGTCCCCTTTTGGGGTGGGGAGAGGTTGCTTGGATTTTGTTCGTTTTTAAATGACATTGTGCTAACTGCTGCTCAGCATTGTGCATGTTCAGCGCAGAGCTTACATGCATCTAAACCTCAGCGATAGGTACATTGCACAAATGAGAAAAGCATGACTGAGGTTTAATATTTTATGAAACAGAAGACCCATATGCTGCGGCGATGGGCCAGGGGCAAGCAACATGAGAAAAATCAAACATTTTACTGGGAAGAGGACAGGACATCTCTGAGCTGGCGCTGAATGCGGATACGCTGAATCAGCACCTTGCCTGGCAGCTGACGCTGCATG
The DNA here is from genome assembly GCA_030014935.1 of Caiman crocodilus. Classification (NCBI taxonomy): domain Eukaryota; kingdom Metazoa; phylum Chordata; order Crocodylia; family Alligatoridae; genus Caiman; species Caiman crocodilus. Next base: position 13,423,274 of record JAGPOW010002118.1, on the reverse strand, counting down.
CCGTGAAAAATTTATTCTTTACATCAGTTGTGCTGGAGATAGGGAGGACAGATTCACCTTCCAGCAGAGGACGCGCACAAATCTCACTGCTGTATTTAAGCCCCAGTTTAAGAGCTTGATGCGTGGCTTTTTTTTTTTTTTAAACTCTGAGAGGTGACTTCAAACATTGCAATGGCGTAGTCCATAGGCCTCTGATTCCTGAGTCCTCTCCACTTTTATGTGCATTCCTTAACATTTACTCTCTTTATTTCCTACCTATTTCAGAGCCAACACATCCTGGCAAGGAGGAGCTGGTTTCCATTCGGTCACTGCCACCTTGAATGAAACTGCTCGTTTTTGGGACTGGAAAACCCGCGAAACGGGAAGAACCAGGTATGAATCTTGGTTTAAGATGAACTGGTGGCTAAACAGTTTTATTTAGACGATTCACTCTGTGCAGGTGATCTGGGCTCCTTAAAGCACAGCAAAGTATCCTCTTATATCCCAATTCAGCAAAAAACCACTTCCACCTGCTTGGAGTCCCTTGCACAAATGGGACTTGACTCCTTGGAGAAGAATTGCAGATTAGGCCCCCTCTACATGTTACAGGTATTGCACAATTAACTGGTTAACTGCACAATCAACTGAGACCAGTCACATGTGCAAAGTACCCATCACACCATAAAGAGACCCAACCAGCTATTAGGTTAGACCTCAGAAATGTATACTGACTTCATAGCTTTCATTGGTATGTATTGCAGGGTCTCCTTTGTCAGCTGACCAGGCTCCCAGGCACAGGTTGCACCATGTCCACTCGGGGTGGGCATCCCACGGCTGAAGGGACCCTCGGTCCCAACAGCACCCTGTCCAGGGTGCCTGGACTCAGCTGCAATCTCTTAGCCCTGGGGTTGCATGGAGCACCCCTGCAGCTGCTGTCATCTCCCAGTACCATGCACCTCCACGGCTGGGAGCCTGATTGGGATCAGGCTCCCCCGCGCCAGCAATAAAGTAGGATTAGGATCTAACGTGCAATCCCACATCATACCTCCTGTCTGCATGTGCGGCATGGCGGGAGGTGCGAACGTGCGTTCGATCCCATCATGCCTTTACCTGCATGTGTAGAAGGGCCCTGAAGCGAGGCTGGCCCCAATCTCCACCACATTTAATTTCATCCACATCCAACGAGAACATGGCTGAACTGCAAGGCTTGAACCCTTTCACATTAAAGCTTATAGCAAGTGACTTCCGGAAGTTTTGTGGTTTCATGTTCTTGGCTGGCCACGGAGGTGTCTGAAGGTAAATGCAGGCTGTCTCCCCCGCAGACCCTCCCTTTCTCCTACCACTTGCTACTGTAGTGTAACTTTGCCCTCCCACGCTTCATTTCATCTGCGAATCTCCACCTGCTTTGCAGGTAACTAATTCATTCTCTCAAACCTTTGAGGTAGCTGGGATTACTCCCGTTTTGCAGATGGGCAAACAGAGGCATAGAAATGTGATGCGCCATGCACACAGTCACACAGCAAGTGAGCAGCAGCTGAAAATAGGATCCTAGGAGTCCTGGATCCCAGGACTATGCTCTGATGGATCTTCCTGCAGCTTATAAGAGCCCATCCTACTGCAGACATGGGGGTGTGATACTATAAATTCACGGCAGTGATTTCAGGGACGAGGGTTGAATACCACTTAAACACCTTCTCACGAGATGCGGGAGTCTTGTCTCTAGAGCAAGGCACTATTCTGGGAGGAAACAGCCCGAGGAGTAATCGCCTTCCCAAAGTCTTAAAAAACTGAAGCTGCTGGTTTTTACCTGACTTTTACACAGGATTCGATTGTTTATGGGGCATAAAAGCTTCAAAGAGCAATAAAACGTGAGCCTTTCCAAATACTGTAGTTTACTACATGTTATAAAACGGCCGCAAAGCAAAGTGTCTGGTTTTAGCTTCTCAGTCCTCTCTCCCATTGTGAGAAGCAGCAAACAAATAGTTTAGGCGGATGGTTAGCACGGCAGTGTCTTATTAAATAAATAGGTAGGTGTCTGTGTTGGGTGACCCTGTGGGACCATTTTCACCCTTCTAAGCCATCTGAAACTTGCTGCAAGTCAATGGGAGTGGGACATCTTACATCAGGCCCCCAGTTATTTCAGCTTGGGGCTTAATGTGGATCCCTTACAAAAAAAATCAGCGCAGGTCCATTCAGTCACAATCCTTTATTTACAGTCACTTCTCAGAACCTCTTAAATAATATAAAAATACAATTAAAATCTTGGATATTCTCCTTAATTGTATAAATATCAGTCTGCTTTTCCATTCTGGTTTTCAATGTTTTATAATTAGACTGTTAAATAGAGACAGCATATAAGAAAAATAATGTCCCAGCCTGCTGTTTCTAGGTGGCCTTACACATTTTTCATATGCATGACCAGATGGATACGCTATCGTTTCACATCCAAGAATATATAGCCCTAAAGGGGGGGAAAAAGGCAAGAAACAGCAGTGCCCCGGACGGTGTCCTGTTATAAAATGGCCCACATTTAAAATTTTTAAAAGGGTTGTGTTACATGGGCTCAAAAGAGCATCTCCCTTCAAAAATATGCTCAGGATTCAATAGGAGAAACAGTGTTATTGGGGTGTGATTAGATCCAGTCTTCAAGGAAAGAGTCCACCGCCGGTCACGGTGCAACCCCCTTTCCGTAGTTCGAGATTTCACTTATCACAGTGTACGAGGATTTTAAAGAGATGCTTTTTTCCATTTAGCTGAGAAAAGCATTTCAATGACATGTTCATAAAAAGGTCAATTTTAAACTGATTTTTTTTCGGGGGAGGGTGTTGATAAAAACTTGAAGGAGGTAGAGGCAGGGGGGAACTTCAAAGTCGTTTCCCAAATGGGAAAAGCCCCTTTCTGAGCAGTTCTAGGCTGTCGCTCTTCAAAGGAGGCTCATCAAATCTCATTCTTCAAATGAAGTCTCTTGTAGGGCTTGGGAAGGAATATTTTTAGGGATGTACAGCTTGGTATGCCGGCTGGAGGCTTTTCTTTTCCTCTGTAGTGTCAGATACTGGCCAGAGCAGGACGCTGGACTAGATTAGGCAAACACTCTGACCTGATGGGTTAAGTCCTACTTTCCTTCAAGCCAAACGGCGGGTTCGAAAGAAAGCAAAAAAGCAAACTCCCACCAACTCTTCACTAAAAATGAACATTAAGGAGACTCAAAGAAACCAGAAGCGAGAAAATATACCCGTATGAACAAAACAGTGCAGAGGATGAACCCTGCATTGCTTTTTAAATAGATTGTCTTGTCCCTCTGTCCTGGAGGACAGAAGGGGCATCTACATCCCTGGAAAGTGTTTCATATCCATATCCCTGATCGGTCACGCAGCGTGTACACCTACTGCGAGCCGCGCTCCTCTTTGGCGCTCAGACGACAGGTTCCTACAGTACGACTCATTGATTATGCTTGCAGCCTTGTGCTAAAATGACAGGATTGCAGGTAAGACCTTGTTGTGTTTCAAAAGGAAAGCTTAAGCAATTTAAAAAAAAAAGAAAAAGGGAATCTCCGTAGCTTGTTGATTGACTGTCCAGACGACTTGCAAAACCCATTGCAATTGGTTTCATTCGATACCAGACGAGCAACAAAAACGCCATTATAAATCCCTACGTAAGCATCAGGAAATAACTCCACGGTTACATTGTGGAAAGAGCTGTAGATCAAGGCTTGGTTATTACAGGAAAGAAACCTTAAATCAAAAAAATAAAACCCTGCAACCTTGAAATGGGTGACGAGCCTTCATTGGAAAAGAGTCGCCAGGAGGTAGGTAATTGTTGGGATCACCAGCAAAGCCTTTGCAGGAGGCAGGATGGCACCGGTGTTGGATTTGTACACGATCCTGTCTCCCAGGGGTTGGACAGGGCGGAAATTGTCCGTCAAGAGCAACGGAGGATTAGCGCTGGATTGGATGGTGTTCGGGAAGGCCGCCACCTGTGAACAGCCGTCCAAACAGAGATGGTTACTTTTCATCATGGGGAAGGGGATGTGCGATATCGCCTTTGCAATATGCAAGAGCGCCTTTGAGATCCTCAGAAGAAGAGTGTTTATTGCACAAGATATGTGCTCCCTCTTCTCTGAGCGGAAGTGGGACCTGGGGCTGTGCAAGGGGGGGAGGTTGCGGCGTGCAAGTTTAGGCGAATGACAGGAATAGAGGAGGTACGTTTAAGCCGGGTGATGGTCCTTGGGGGTCTTGAGAGGAGCAGAGATCCTGCATTGACCCATCTGTGCATAGGAGGGGAACAGAGAGGGTATACCTGAGGACAAGCTGGTATTTCTGAATTACCTGCTCTTGGCTAAGTTCAATCGGTTCCTCAAATACCGTCCAGACAACAGCCTCGTTACAGCCTGGCGTGGTCAGGGAGCCGGCGTATCGGTAATAGTGTCTGAGAGTCTTCTCATCGGGGATGAGAGATTTCAGGAGCAAAGGATCCATCTCCCACTTTTTCCCTAGGAAAGCAAGCAAGGAAGTGTGATCTGGAGCAGGTGTGGGTACAGGCGTATTGCTCACCGCTCCTCCCAAGGCTGCCCCAGCCAGCACAGTTGCAAGCTGCACCCACTCAGTCACGTATTACCAGAGATCCTTTGCTAGTGGTATTGCTGTCCCCGCCTGTCCTGAGAGCTAGCAGAGCATAGCTTTGTGGCATGCAAATCTTTGCACACTCTGCTTCTCCCTGCACCAGCAGAGATGCACCAGTTTCTGCGCTCAGGGATGTCTGTGTCTGCAGGGACTCAATTTGCCCCCATCAATCATGCCTGGAAGGATTTGAGAGAGCTTGCAGTCCTCATGCAATGCAGGGGGTGAATCCCACCTTGCTGTTTCCTTTAAACATCCGTCTTTGTTGGCCTTCCTGCCGCTGAATTTCATGGGGCTGATCTTGCTCTTGCTTGCCTAGTTGTACGGAGCTATACATAGATGTAGGTGCCCTTAGCTAAGTCCCGGTGTCTTACCTTTGGCATCAATCTTGCGCAACTGGTCTATCAGAGGCTTGTAGTTGGTATTCTCTCTGCCAACCTGAAATGAAAACATTTGAACTCCTAAAATGCAGCTCACTTGCCACCCCATGCTTGCTCCTCTGAATTTACTCCATTCCTGGCCAAATCTAGAGGCACATCCAAAAACTTAGGCTGATCTTTGGGAGATTTTGGTTTCTGTCGGGGAGTGAAGAAACCCGGCTCCTTACCTTGATGAAGAAGCCCAGCACGGCCAGACCATCCTTGTGTTTCACTGCTTCTGCATCAGAGGAGATGTCCTCCCTCCTGTGGACTATGTGAAGCTGTAATGCAATCAGGAAAGACCTGTCATTAGCACCCCCCTTTTTTTGTTTGTTTCATTTTAGTTGCTTGGTCCTAAGCAATGCCTGGCCTCTGCTGTTCTGCGTGGCTGGGGACTGAATCTGGCACTACAAACCCCCAAAGGAGGTTGTCTTCCCTGCTTCCTAGGTTTCCTTGCACGAGAAACTCAAGGGCTACCTCCCTGATCCTGCACCAGTAGCTGCTTCTCCCTGCCTGGAATTGGGGGATGATTTTATCCCACCCAACTTAGGGAAGGAGCCGTCTACATCTGGCCCACCTGCTATAAACCTTGTAGCCTGAAGTCCTCCTTCCTCCTCTCAAAGCTGAATAATGTTGGGGTTGGCTACCTTGCCTTTGCCTGGAGAGTTTTCCCTCTGTTCAACAAACAGGAATTTCCCAGTGTTTTATTTCCCCTGAGGGAGCCTTGCAGGAGACTCTGCTGCCTTCTTTCATGCAATGCTAGCTTTGACCCCAGCCCAAACTGCACCTACCTCCATGGCGTATCTTTCTCCATCGATGCTGTGTTCGGATCCAGGGCTGGATCCCCAGTTTCCATGGCTGCCCCAGTGGAAGTGAAATTGGGTAGCCTTGTATTTCATTTTTAGGTTTCCAGCTCCAATCTTTGCTGTCTCGTTGAGCGTCACTTTCACTGGTAGACAGGAATAGTTTAATAAGGAAAAAAAGTGAAGTATGTAGTTCCTCTTTTATTAACATTTGGAATTAGCCAGCAGAATGGATTGAGGAATTGATATCCAGAATTTCTCAGCGATTCGGGGGGGTTGGGATGCTGTTTCCTGGCTCAGCCTGGTGTCTGGAAAGGCTGTGTTCAGTGCAGGACTTGGATGAGAGGTCTCCAGGTCCCTTCTCAGCTTGGCCAGCTCTTTGCTACGTGACCTCCAGCTTGTCCCTCAGGGCCTGAATTGCAAAGTGCCCCACACCTGTGACTGCAAATCAAGCCAGGTACCTTGTCCCGCTCTACAAGCAGGGTAATGCTACTTCCTCCTATCATTAATGTACATGGATGTATTCTGGAAGGTAAACTAGGTCCCAAGAGGCTTATGTTTAGGTTTCTGTATGCCTCCTATTTTGTGTGTGATAGCATTTATTTGCTCTGAGGGCCATGCGGGGTTTAAAGCTACAGGCTCTGTGACCGGGGTTGAACTGTGGAGTACCTCGTTTTGTACTAGCCTAGCCACGGAGCAAAGCCATTTACTCCATTGCATATGCATGGTTTGCAGCCTGTGTGACAGCAGAAGTTTGATCCGGTATTGGTAACAGCTTGGTGGCGTTTTTCCTTGGAGAAGGATAAAAGCCTTTCCTAGTGATCAATCCCCAGCATTTTCCCTGCTTGAAAGGCTTGCAATGTATTTTAAAACTGGAATTGTGTTCTCCGGGGAGTGTCAAATGGGTTGTACCATTACCTGTGACTGGCTTGTGAGTTTGGACTGTAATATCAGTTGCTCCTTTCTATGAAGACGTACAGCACCTTGCACAACGGGGTCCCAATCTCATCTGGTGCTGTTGTAACTTAAATAATCACCGGATCCAGCCTTATTAGCATTGCATCAGGGAGCCTCCACCCAACAAACCTCCTGTTGCACTCTTGTGGGAGAGCGACAATTCAGAGCGAGTTTTGCGTAATGGGGGTATTTTTGTGAGCAGCAGCAGCAGCTGTGCTCCCAACTTGACATATTATCATGTTGTACTGAAAAGCCGCCAACTTTGTAAGAGTAGGATATCAGAGAGGTTTGTCTTTCTTACAACCTGTCAAACTAATTAATTCCAAAGGAAAACCTAATTTCCTTCCCCATCTGTAAAGCCCTTGTTTTTCGCTGCAACTGTCTTAGGTCTATTTTCTGTTGCAATAGCATAGGTGAGGGTCCCAGGTACAAGTGGTGTCAGCCTTCTTAAACAATGAATCGGCATTCACAAAGTGCATACGCTTGTTGCGGTGCTATAGCCCCACCTTCACAGAACGTCACGGGCAATTTTCACTCCAGGTATACAGCTTGGAGGAATGCTAAACCCGAGTCGGTTCATGTGTCATGAATTGGTGCAAGCCATTTAACTGTAGCATCAGAGGAAAATATGTTCCACCATAAAAACGTTTCCTTTAGCAATCCACGAGCTACCCACAGTGAACGGGCAAATCTTGTTCGGAGTAGAGTTGACAAAACTAACCTGAATGCCCATCATTCTCTATAACCCATTTTGTCGACTGTTTGCGATTGTAATCTTCAAACGTCAGTGGTTTCAGATTCCAGTCTGTCATCACTTTGTGGGTGACAATATTGATGGGTGATTGACTGCCTTTTCCACACTCATCAAACAGCTCTTTCCATTGGCGGGGCTCTGTTTAGTGGGAAAAAGAGAGCTTTCACTGTAGGATTTTGTACCAAGAAGGCTGGTATACTCTGTTGCAGATCTCCATTTGCTTCTGTGATGGGCAGAGGATTTTCTGCATGGTTGGTTTGTGTTTTAAAAGAAGTAGCAATATGTACAACCCTAACCCTAAACCTCCACCCTTGCACGGCTGTCGCTGCAGGCAGCAAGCCAATCCAAGCAGTGGCAGGAGGCATTGCAATGGCTGGGTGCCCCGGGGCTGTCTGAGTACAAGGAACTGCATCCAGCCCTGCTTGCCTGGACTCGGGAGGAGTCCTGGACTTCAACGTGGGCAGAATAGCTGTGGGAAGTGGCCACATCTTAATAAACAGAAACAAATTTAAGCAGATTAGAGGTAATCCTGCCCTTGAGTGGTGTAACTTTAAACTAGATGGCTGCTTGAAGTTAGCATTTCTCAACCCTTGAGTCGTGACCCAAAACTGGGGGCTGGGGGGAGAGGGAGGAAGCAGATGAGGCAGGAGGTGTCACATGCGTGTGCATGCGCGCACACGCACATGGCAGCCAGGCAATATGGAGAGCAGCTCCTGCGGGTAAAGCTAAGTTGGGGCATTGCAGACATTAAGGTGGGTTGGGAGGGCACAAGTGACACATCGGGTACGTGCCCCCCAGACTTGTGCACCTACAGCAGGCACGGGGCTGCAGCCTGGCCAGACCGGCATGGGCAGGAGCAGGCTCTGCAACCCAGGAGACTGGACCCAGCATGGGAGGGCAGAGCAGGGTTGCAAGCCAATCTAGGGGTTAAGACCTCCAGAAGCTGCCTAACATGACCATATAATAAGGCCCTAACTGTCAATATTTATTTCTCAGGAAGGGATGGTCCAGATTTAAATTGTGTATTCATCCCATGGCATGTGATGAACACGGCATCAGAAGCCAGAAATGCTGGACTTCTGTTTGCAGGATGTCACACGGAGCACGGCAGGCACTAGGATCGTCTTTTGGAGCAAGGGGGATGGCTAGAAGTGAAGTTGCAGTTAGACTGCAAAGACCTTCCTTAATCTAGTCCTTAAGTATTGAAGCCATGGCTTACCTGGGACTTGCAGTTTGCTGCAAAGGTTACCTGTAGGTCACGTTTCATAGATGTTGGGGTCGGACGGGACCTCAATAGATCATCGATTCCGACCCCCATATGGTATATGGTAATAGTCCTCCTATATTGGCAGAGTTAGTCTTAGCCAAAAGGAAATTTGAGAGCCAAAACAAATAGGGGAGTCCTTTAAAATACCTTTTTCTTGAAATCTCTGAATTCCCTTTACATTTCCCTGGACTGGATTTTCTTCTTTCTGATTGTTTGGGATCAGATTTACTACTGGTATAGGGCAACGTGTACCCATTTGCAGCGGCGATGAACTTAGGGAGGCACAAGACGTGGAGTGGCCATTGCACGTGGCAGTGTTACGAAAGAGAGGCCGGTCATAAAACAGGCCACGTGCCACTGGTATTGCAGAAGTAAACTGCTCTGAGTTACCTGCACAGTTGGGGTCAGTACCCAGCTGTGATGCGTAGCACCATTTCCCTTTACCTGCAATAAAGAAAATGAACGTTTTAAGCCAATCAAGTAAAATCAAATGAAGAGAAATTATATACGCAATTCACTTCCATCTGGACAGACATCGGTTCTCAAACGGTGAAATGTGGAAGGAGTTGGCTGGCCACACCGTTGTCATTCCCTCTTGCTCCTAGCTGCCTAAGCGCATTGTGGATGTAAATACTTTCACATGGAAATGAGCACTGTAGTTAACCAAAATACCAGATGAGGGAGGAGAGATGCTCCCTGTTAAAACGAGACCCATGCTCCAAAACATGCAGTACTGTAATCACAGGTTGATGGCACACGTGGACACTGCTTGTCAAAAGAACCCAGTAAATTAATATTCCTAAATTGTAATAGGAATCAGACTGAAAGCTACACACGACGTGCCTTTTACCTGCAGGTACAAAACCAATATATAGTCGTATAGAAATGTCCAGACTGGATCAGACCTGAGTTGCCTCTAGCCAAATCAGCTGTCTCTTATCATTAGTTTTAAGAAAATGAGGTTTGGGAGTCAGGAGTCGTATCTAGTCCAACCCCCTGCTCCAAGCAGGACCAGCCCCAGCTACATCATCCTGGCCCAGGCTTTGTCTAGCCAGGTCTTAAAAAAACCTCCAAGGATGGAGAGTCCACTACCGCTCTGGGTAAGCCAGGTAACTCCAGATGTGGCCTCCCTGGTGCAGAGTCGGGGGGAATGAGCACTTCCCTGGATCTGCTGGCAACACTCCTACCGATGCAGCCCAGGATATTATTACTCTTCTTGGCAACGAGGGCACGCTGCTGGATCGTATCCAGCTTATTGTCCACTGTCTCCCCCAGGTCCTTTTCTTAGAGTACCATGTGTTTTTAAAGGAAGCTGTTACGGACCTTGCAATAGGCAGATATGGGATACTCTGCCCTGGCATATGAGGTCTCATCCTAGTCCTAAACAGCTTTGAGGTTGGCTTCACCCCTACGGCGTTTATATCTTTTCCGAAATCTGTGGGAATGCGAACCATCATAACTGCAGAATCTGTGGGCAGTGGGGTTTTTTTAATTTTACTAAATTCCTGGCTTTGGCAACCTCCTTTATCAGCGCATTTCACAGTTTAAATAGATGCTGCGTGAAAAGGCATATCCTTTGATCAGGTTTGTGCTTGCTGCCATTGTATTTCAGTGAAAGTTCGCTTGTCCTGGGTACAGGAGGCCTCCTATAAGGAGGCTGGAGTAAGGAATAAGCCACTGGAATAAGGAGTTTTCTTAAGAACTGATGCTTCTCCTCATTCTTGGTCAGCTGAATTTGATGCCGTTCATTAACTGAAGTTTCTCTGTGCAGCGTCGTTGTCTTCCTTTTTTGGTGTTAGGTTGGAGATTTTCCTCTTGGTTTTGCACAAGAGCTGATTGAACTTCTCTTACGTGTTATTCGATGCATCTAAAGTTGAAGGCTAATGAGTTTTCAGCATGTTCCAGGGGTAGTTTTCTAAAGATCTTTTTTCAGTGTCACCACCACAAATAGCAAGAGAGTAATGTGACACGAGAGCACAACTCAGCTCTTTTCTCCCACTTAGTGGCTACAAAGACAAGACTGGCAAATGAATCGATAAGTGACCTGAGACCTCTAGTCAGGATAATTTAATGTATGGCCATACTTGAATATTGTTTCCATTTCTAAAGGGTTAATATATGACGGACATTTAAATAAATGGTTAATCAATTATTATAGAGTCCCACAGTTCATTACGGTGCTTATCACCACAGCTCATAACCATTTACAAGAATCTCTGCTAATCATCTTTAATACCGCCGCCTCCTGCCTCTGCCTCACACTTGTAACACCTCGTAATCACCCACAAAGCCTTTATAAACTATTTATAAATTAAACCCTAACCTAAAGTATGACTAAAGATAACAATAAAAGGGAAGAGATTAGCGTAAAAATAGGTAACACGTTTTCTCTCCCTTAAATGATGATAAATTGTTATTTCATCTCTTGCTTCTCACTAAACTTACACAAGACTGGAAACTGTCAGTAGAACTGACTCTTGCCTTTTAGTTGTACAAAAATTATAGTACTACATAACACAAAAAGTATGTGTGTTCATCTTATAAGAACTGGGATGGCATCTATTTCAGTTAAGATTTTCATTAAAGTGTTTATATTTGCATCCATATTTTGTTGCAAAAAATATGGCTCTTGACAATCTCATTTTTTGGCAGGAAAACTTTCTGCGTAAACAAATTTCAACCAGCTGTACAAAAGGTAAAAATGTACTAACCCTTGCAAAGTTTGGCGGCGGGTCCTGACAGTCCCAAAATTGGTTGGGCTCTTGGTTCAGCTCTGTCTATATTGAAACCGGTGCCAGACCTTTGCACTGGATAACCGGCACGTCATGCAGACAATGAAACAGTGGAAGAGGAAACTGAAGTACAGTATGTAATGATCAGCTAATGGAAGCAGCAAATGCTTCGTTAAGTAAGCGCCTTGAAAATGCTGCATGATCCGACCAGCACGGATGGCTCTTGACAATAATGTTTTTAATATTTATTAGGGTGGAAGCGATGAATAGAGAATAGGTGCCAAAGTATTTTTGGCATCTCCAGCCAGCAGAGCAGTTCAGCATGTGCTTTAACAATTACTGCACCCGTATTACATGAGGCAGTGAACTGAGGCACAATGAAGAGAGCTTCCTTTCAAGTTTATATGGCCATGAGCTGCTGACAGCTACGGCACGTTCGGAGCAACCTTGGTTCAAATGTTAATAGGCGATTGTTTTCCCCTGGGACCATGCAAAATGGGCTATCAGAAACCATTGTGCGTGTCAGAAGCAGGAAGGTCATTTGTCAGGGCAAAATTGGGATCCTCTAGCACATGCCTCATCTGCATTTGGTAACTTTGTTGGAACAGGGACCAAAAAAAAGTGCAGTGCCAACATGATGGTGTCTCGATCCAGGACTTGAGCACTTGGGCACGACCCCGGTGGAAATGACCTTTGTCATGCAGTCAAAAGGTACATTCAGCACCTGCATTGCTTACTGGCTGGAAAAGGCAGAGGTTGCAATGTGGACCTTTGGGACCCTCGGGGTAAAGCCGGGGGCACTGGGTGAGAAAGGAGATAGGGAGAGCAACTAAGCATCACCAAGACGGTTAATGATCATTATCCACCATGGGTAACTCTCTATGGAAGGGGAGTGAACATCTCTGGAAAAACAGGTAGTGGAGTATCGAGCCTCTCATCTCATTCAGTTGCCTGTTTGAATGCAGCCCGTGTCCAGCAAAGTCACCAAATTTTACCATCTCGCTGCTTTTTGGTGGCATCCATCCCAGAAATCCCAAAAACCTTTGCTGACCTTGTGCATCCAACCTGCTGCAAACCAGCTGCATGGGGTGAAGGAAATATCAGACCTCGAGTAGGCCTGCCTGCCCTGCCCAGGAAATATAAGGATTTTTGTGTGCCATTCCTAGGATGCATTGACATCAGCATCCAACATTTTCAGCTTTCCTGGGAAGCTTTTAAATGCCCGCATTACTAACAAGGTTATCCACAGCCTTTCCCCAAGTGCGTCCACTTATCGCTCCGAAGGTTAGCCGGTGCTGATGAATGATTGCAGGATAAATATTTAGTAATTCTTAAGAAACAATGTCTCAGAACTGTTGCCCAGTCAATTAGGTAAATTTTCCAGCATACCTTC
>JAGPOW010002118.1:13355474-13391939 GCA_030014935.1 Caiman crocodilus | reverse complement strand
GGGGGGGAAGATGGATTATGTGAGAAATTTAATAATGTGCCTGATGGGTATAACCCTTTGAGCTGTGGGAGAGATTACATCAAGAAAGTACTGGCATGGAGTTGGGAGTCTTGCTGCCCATTGCTCTCACACCAGTGCTGAAGAAGGGCAAAAACTGGCCGATTTCAATTATGTAATCAGTGTTAATCCACCTGCACGAGGCACTAAATTGCTGTGATATGAAAGCTGGACAGGAACCTGACATCTTTTTTTCTACAAAGAAATTAAATGCAATAAGGGAGAACGGGGGCGTGATGCTAACCAGGCACTTAGGCCACTCAGGGCGCCCCGGGGAGCTGCGAGGTTTTTTGAAGGGTGCCCTGAGAGGTGAGGAGGTAAGTGCAGGCTCAGGCTCATCCCTGCCTGCTCTCTGCAAGGGGGTAAGCACTGAAATAAATACATTTGCTTTTGAAATGGAGTATTGTTGAATTCAGGGTGCCTCGAGTAAGTCAAACAAGGACTTGGGGGCCCAACTCTAAAGGGTCGAGAGCCACTGATTTAAGCATGTGTTTAACTTATAAGCACGTTAGTATTGCCACTGAGGTGGTTGTCACCACTTAGTATCTGAAACCTAACCATGGGCTTAAACACTAGGCTGAATTAGAGCCTACCTGAGCAAGGCTAAAGATTTCTGCCCAATGTGATGCTCCTTTACTATATTTCCTAAATGTCCAATCCATCTTTCTGTCTCTGTGTCATCTGTCCGAATCGGGGCCTGAATTTATATTCATTTCTTTTCAGAATACCATCAGGGACTATTAAACCAATCATATAATTGCACTGGAGGCAGTGACAATTTACTCTCTGATAAAGGTCACTGTAGACAGATCAATTATGCTTTATTAAACATGTTTACCACCTTTGGCCATCCGAGCAACCAGAAAGTGCTTGGTTATGCCTCTGAGTTAATAACCCAAACACTGAAATACACGCAGGTTAAAGTTTAATTTGCTATTAAGAGGATGACATGGCAACAGAAGCCTCATTGGAAAAAATTAATTTTTCAGTTGTGGAGCAGGATCATAGTACCTCCTGTGCCACTCGCTCTCGCAGCCTGTGGGATGTGCAAAACGATCTCTTTTAGCAGTTTAAGATTGGCTATTCCACCATGAACAGAGACCTAAATTGTTCTGGCAACGGTACAAAAGTGTGGAGCTCCCAGCTAGTCCTCGGCCTGGGCATCCCCCAGCTGACCATTAACTTAATATCTGTGGCCTTCAACTGCACAGTCATTTTCACCATCGTGTCTACAAAGGATCTGCATAAGCCCATCTTTGTCCTCTTCTGCAATTTGGCTTTTTCGGACCTCTTCACCAGCTCTTCAGGTTTCTGGATTTCAATACTGTTCATCACTGACCCAGAAAGCACCGTCTTCGGCTCCAAGGATGTCCTCGTACCTTATGCTTTCTACACCATATCTATTCTGTCCACCATCTATAACCAAGTCAGCATTGGCATTGAACGCTACTTGGCTGTGGCAGAAGGCTTCAGGACAAGGTGCAGGATTTCTAGGAACCAGTCGCTGGTGGCAGCTCTCATTAACTGGACACTTGCCTTCCTTTTGGGTGGCATGCCTTTGATGGGCTGGGATTGCTATAAGAAGGAAAACAGGTCTGTTCTGTACAGCCCCCTTTGTATCGACTATCTGATCTTCATCACCATCCCAAACTGTGCGGTGGCCTTTATTTTGCCTTTCTTCACCTACCTTAGCATCATTGTCATCTTAAGGAAACAGAAGTGTGCAATGAAAGCACACAGGCAAACTCTTGGCGCCTACAAATCAGCTGAACTCCAAGTTGCCACGACTAGTATTTTTATCTGGCTTTTAGCACTGGTCTCCTACACCCCTTTTTTTGCAGGAGTCATACTAGATGCAACCATGCAGTTGTGCCCCACCGAGGAGTACCCGCACGTCTTTGTATTCAGGAACTGTAGTGCTATCATGATAACCATGAACTGCTTGGGGAACCCCATCATCTACACACTCAAAGTCAAAACCCTGGGGCATAAGCTCAGATTGCTGAAGTGCCCTTCCAGCAACCGCATCCAAGTGCAGGCTATTGGGAATAGCTAATCTTCCTTGAAACTGCAGGAGAAGGACTAGAACCGCACGGCTAGAATCAGACCGCACACTCGGTGTATTCGTGTCGGTGACTTTAGCATGGTACAGATCTACTTTTCCAGGCTAGTTTCTTTTCTATAGACTCTGGCAGCCTCCTGTGAAGCTAAACTCAAATTTGACTGTGCCATAGAGTGGCTTACAACTGGGGATCCGTTTCAGAACTGGAGTGACAGGACAGCTCCCTGGTAAGGTTTGGGACAAAGCAGGGCCAAGGGTTGGGACAATTCTCCCTTTGGAAGAATAAACCGCACTGGATTGGGAATTTAAGCATCTTGCCCAGCATTGTATCTGTGAAGAAATTAATAACTGAACACTTAGGGGAGCAAAAAGGCAAAAAAAAATTTCAAAAATTAAAAAAATCATGTTTCTGAGTTGATACCGATCGTGAGCAATTATTAGACTGTATTTAGAAATGCCGTCTACCAAACGGTCTCTTCAGTTGCTTCTCTGAGAGCATTTCTGCATCTTCTCTTTGTCTCATTATGATAAAAGTAGCAATATTGCTGTTTCAAAAGGACAGAGCAAAATCAGTGGCTTTTACAGCGTGTGAACTCGAATTGTATTTCCAGTTAATCCTTGAACCCTAAACACAATGGATAGAAGCAGCTGTAGTGTGTTTCCTGACATTTCTGAGCTGCGTGCCTGATTTGTCTATCTCTTTATTGGGCACCCAAGATTTATTTTGCATTAAGAGATCAAAATCAACCTATTGTGAATGTTTGTTTTGCAGTTGGCAATGTGCCTGACCTGCGCTGGACCTGCTACCAAAACGCTGTTCGGTCTTTGTGCTGCTTTATCAGCCTAAAGGCCCTCAGGAGCTCTTTGGTTGATTTGCAAGCACATTTTCAGAAAATGGGAAACCAATTAAAGTTTCTATTCTTTATTTAAAGCCGGTAAAAAAATGCAGTTGTAAGTCTGTTTTCGTACATTTTTAATATAACACTTAACATTTTTGACTGTAGCGCTTTTGATTGCCAAACAGGTCTCTTTGGGAAACACAGACAACCATGTATTTTTAATTTTTTTTTCTGTTTTTTACTTCTCATACCTCACCCCCTGTGACTTGAATATTTGAACCTTCTGTTAAAAAAAAAAAACCAAACCACACTTCAGGTTTGCCACCTCGAAACTCCAGTGGCCAGACTGTGTATAATATAGATATTTTTCTCTAAAGGTAAATATTTTATCATTAGTATTAAAGTTTGTTTCAGTATCTACTTTACAAAATGAGTGTTTTCCTCCTAAATCACTTGCTTGAATAGTTCATATTTTGTTACTTCAGTAGTAGATGCCAAGATGAAAAGCAAATTTTCCACATTGCATTGTGTTATCCAAAATCAATTATAGAGTACTATTAGAAAGATTATGTAATTGATTAGTTGTCTCTAAATCAGGGGCTGAAGGCCACTTACTGAGTTCTGGCAAGCCATCAAGGGCCGCACGACAGGCAGCCAATATTACTTTTCCAAATTTTTTTAGGGCCCCTGTGGGCCGTATAGACTGGCCTGGCGGGCCGCATTTGCCCACCCCTGCTCTAAACCCCGGTAGGTATAGCTGTGATTTTTTTCTTAAGAGATCTCTGTGGCTCAAACTTATTCTTCTGATTTAAAATGGCTGGTGAAGAGACCTAGCATCTGATGAAGTGAGCTCTTGCTCATGAAAGCTTGTGTACCTCTGATGCAGCGAGTCTATAAAGTGCATCTCTGTCCTGCCTGTTGCATGGTTTGGGACCATTTCCTAATGTCATGCTAATCTCTAATATGGATTCACCCCTCTTCCCCCCCCCCCAATTAAATAATCAAATTAGCATTTGAAAATCAGACTTCAAAATACCAGATGGCTGTTTTCCAAGGGGTTTGTTGCATTGTTGCTTTTATATGTGTAAAGGCATAGGTGACATTTTCCTTAAATAAGATCAGCCTTTCTTGTTTTTTTTAAGAAGGCATGAAACCGTATGTTCAGTTTAATCTAAGGATGCATCAATTATTGTAATATAAAGGAAAGGTCTGTAACATCTACAAATGAGTGGTTTAGTGTTTGATCATATTGGTATTGAAAGCCATCTTGTATGCGAGTCTCTGATAAAGAAAATATGGACTATTTTAATTTTGAAGAATTCAAAGGTAAACGTTACCTTTATGCAAATAAAGCTAAGCGGGGAAATGTGTAACCTATTAAAATAAATGATGTAAATATATCATCAGGGGAAAGCAAGATGCACTCTGTTCCTTTTTCATTAAACACTCCCTGTACCATCCAGGACTTCAGAAATGATTTATAAAAGTCTAAACATCTGGTTCTCCCTCATTATATTTCAAGCTGAACTTTAAAACAGGAGATTAAAAAGACAGCAGCCAAAGGGCAAGGCAATACAGATCAAATTGGGGGTGGTTTATTATATTTAGCTTCATTTACATCCAGGTTGACCTTAGAACCTGAGATGTAGCAACCAGCACATGCAACATTATCATTTATCTCTTGTGGTGATTGCAGAAGAGATCAAAATGATTTTGCAAACAAGATAGCAGTTGGACTGCAGCCAGCGATCCCTTTGAAGAGAAAATAATCCTAAATCTATCAGTCCTCAAGTAAATTATGGCTGTGCTATAGCACCTCTTCTTACTAATGTGAAGAGATGGACACCACTTTAACCTAGAGGGAGTGTGCTCTGCTGCCCAGACCTGGGGCAATAGGGGTTACAGGAGGCATGGGTGTGCTGCTTAGCTCTGCCACTGATCTGTTCTGTGACCTTGGGCAAGTCATTTCACCCTTCTGTCCCTCTGTTTGTCCTTCCTGCTGTATCTATTTAGACAATATGCTCGCTGCCCCACCTCAGGAGTTTTGCTCTGAAAACCAGGCCCTCGGTGTGGTTTGGCAAATCTAGGCGCTAATGCAACGCTATGAAGAAGCAGAAGCAGGTCTTGTCAAAGGTGAGGGTTTGGGGTACCAATGATCCTATGCTGCTCCTGGGGTGGGGGTGCATGGAAGGGGCTGGCCTGGATAGTCTTATGGATGCTGCTGGGCCAACATTTCGTATACCGTTGCCTGCAGTTGTATGGGGCTGGACTCTGACTTGGGAGGTCCTTTCCCGACCTCTGTCCCTGCGATGGATGAGCACGTAGAGCAGCATTGGCCTGCGCAGCACCACGATCGTAGAAAAGATCCTTTGACCGGTGGTGGCCAACTTGCAGCCCATTGAAATTGCTGGACTCCATCCAGGTGCTGGCAGTGGCGTGCATGGAGCTTGCTAGAACGAGGACCCCAACCACACAAGCCTCTTCTAGTGCATAATTGCTACCTTACGACAGCAGGGGTGACAGTTTTGGCAGGCGTGCCACTAATGAAGCTCCGCACTTTCCTCGAGTGCCGTTTCAATTGCATTCTCCTGCCTGGTCTGCTTTCTGGTCCCTGCCCCTTCGCTGACCAGCTGTGTGTGCTGCAAGATGACCACCTCTGCCTCAGGGATTACCCAGAATTTAAAAATTAACCTGAGCACAGGTGAAGTGCTCTCTGCTTGCAATGCCACAAGAGGGCAGGAGTGGTCTGCTTGCAAGCCAAAGAAGCAGGATTTTCCCAGTGGTTTTTTCCATCTCGGCAGCTGCGGAGCTGAATGCTTCTCTTGTCTGGGTATTTATACTTTCCATGTTGTTGTGGCGTCTGACAAACTGCCTTTTCTTCTTCTGTGCGAGGACTGCATATTGCTTATTTCAGTCATGTGTGCTGGAAACCAAAAACGCATCATAAATTCAAGGGAACCAGAGCTGAACCTGCTTTTTACTGGCTTGCTGCAAGAAGAAACAAGGTCCCAAGGAATGCATGGCACCGAGGAGCATGTGAAGACGGGTTTTCAGTTCATGGCCAATCTATACTGGCATTGTTCTTGGGCTTTGTGCCACTCGCAGAGTAAGATAAAAACACGGGCAACTGAAGTTCACTCAGTTTAACCATTAACTCTGCCAAGCAGTACCTATTTCCTTTAGATTATTATATCTCACCAGCAAGGTTTGGAAGGGAAGGGGGCAATTCTTTTTATTTTCAAAACCCATCTGCATTACAAGGTTGGAGGTGCAGCACTGCTGCTCACCTTGCTCACCAGTCGACTTGGCGCTCAGCTGCAGGATGCTGCTGGTGTCACTGGGACTTGTATGACGTGGTCTGCAGATTCCCCCCCACTTTTGACCTGGTTTGCAAGAGGACTTCTTCTAGGAACACATCACTGTGCGCAGGTTCCCAGCCTAGCCGTGGTGCAGTCGTTCACGCTGGTGGCCTCTCACTGAGCAGAAGTACTTCTTTCTCTGCTTCCTTATTCCTTTTGTGGATGATAAACCATCCTTTCTGCTTCTTTTTCCCTCTCATCTGGAAGAGCACATTGCCCTTTCTCTGTCTGAGTCCCAAACCATGTCAGACTCTTGTCTCAAGATCCATCTTTTTGGGCCTATTATCCAGCTCTCTTCCAAGAAAGCCCTTCCCTAAATCAGTGAAAGTGGAACACGTGTGCGGTCTGGAGTTGGGAGAGGGAAGTAATGAAAGCCAGCAGGAAACGGGAGATGTTTGCCCCTGCACAGCTGCCCAAAGTAGGGCACTCTGGAAAACAGCACAGCAACCCCTTCAAAGAGAGAGCATCCTTTTAAAAGCAACACGCTCAGTACTTTTAAAGGCAGGCATTATTTTCAAATGTGTTTCTGTTTGTTGATTCCCTTGAAGAAAACTGCTTCTGTCTTCAGCAGCCCAGGAGGCGCGGGGGATACAATAAAGCATAGAGCACCTTAGGTTTAAATTTCCTTAAAGTTATTTTCATGTGCTTGTAGTCCTTGCCTGGTTAAGGATGCATGGCAGTGCAGGAAACTGTGTGTGTTAACCATACCATGGCACGGAGAGGGCTGGAGGCGAGAGCCATGTCACCCCCACCCTTGGCGTGAAGTCGTGCAGGAGGACACGTGTGAACACGTGTCCCAAATGCTGACCGTGGGGGCTGAGCTTCATGTGCCGCAGCTTGACTGAATTTCCCTGCACACTTCAGGCTCCTTCTTATTGGGGTTGCAGATGGTGGCATGGACTCCCCTTTTATTTAGATGAATATTATCTGGATTATGCGGGACCCTCCTATTATTTGGGTTGCAGACAGTGACCATTGTTATGCTGGTGGAGGCAACAGTTTAATTTTCTTTAAGCGGCATCAACTCCTTGCAGCTGTTTGCAGCTGCAGCTCCAGCACCCTGCCTCTCCCTCCCACCCTTGGATCGGCGGTGGATTGGTCGCCCCTGCGCCTCGGCGCTCGATTGATGGGGCAGCATGCCAGTGGATTGGTCGCCCCTGCGCTCGATTGATCGGCGGTGGATTGGGTGGAGGCGCTCGGCGCTCTGCCGCGCGGGCCGCGGCGCACCCACGTGGGACGCACATGGCGGCGGGGGTGTGTGGCGGGTGCGGGGCGGCCGCTGCCAAGTACCGCTGCCCGCGCTGCCGCGAGCCCTAGTGAGGCCGGGCTGGGGCTGGGGCACGGCGGGGGGAGGCTGGGGGGTGCGGGCTGACCCCAGGCTCATGCGTCTGTTCTCTGTTGCAGCTGCTCCGTGCCCTGCTGCAGGCAGCACAAAGGTAAGGCCCCAGCGCATCCTCCAGCTACCCCTGAGGGAGCCCAGCCCCTTTGGGGGCCGCTTCGCCGCCCTGCCCGTTTTTCCCCACCTCCTCCCGTCGCAAGCTGTCGGCTGCAGCAGTCCTGCTCCCCACCCCCGGGTCTTCCAGCCTCTCCCGTATCCTTCCCGTGAGGCTTTGCTTCCTGGGGTGTTGCTGCTCACCCTTCCGCTAACCATGGATTCCCCACAGAGCGATGCGCCGCCCGACGCGACAGCCCACCCGCCTCCCACCCGCCAGGCACCGCGACATCGCGGACCCCAGGTACGGCCGTGCTGCGTGTCGTGCCCTGCAAGAGGTTGCAGGTGTGCTGGGCGGCGCTGGCAGGTGCATCCGTGGGGTGGGCCTCGGGGACTCAAACACCAGGGACTTGCTGGAAAATGTAAGGGGTGGCCCACGCCTTTGTCTGCCCCCTGACGCGTGGTGCCGGCCCGGCCCTCCCGGGGCCTTCAGCCAGCGGAAACGCAGTCTCCGCCAGCAGGCATCGGCGACTTGAGATGACCACATGCTTGGCTTCTCTTTCTCTGCTGAGAGAGATGGAGGGGATCAATTGTGGGGATAAAAAGGGAAGACATGGGGAATTTCAGCATTTTTTTAAACACTTGCTGTTTTACAGAAATGTGTGTGTGTGTGTATATTTATGTGTGTGCATGTGTATTTATAGTGTATATTTATGCGTGTGCATGTGGATTTGTATGTATATGCACGTGTTTATATATATATATCTATGCATTCATGTGTTTATATATGTGTTTATATATATTTATGCATGCCTGCATTTATAATATATATGTGCGTGCACGTGTGTGTGTATTGTTATAGATAAGAGTAAAAGTTGGGGTTGTCCTACTTGCCTGAGTTTTTCAAAGCAGGCCTGTATGCCTCCAGCAAATTCCCTATATTTTGGCAAGTACAATGGGATCAAAAAACATCAAGGCTGTACTAGCTAATGTCTGCTCTCAGACCAGACTGACTGGCATTGTCTCAGGGTAGATGAAGCTACGAGCCACCACTCTTATTTTCTCACAGAAACACCAGAAACTTGTCTCTGAGGCCTACTGCATGGATCGAAAGCTGTTTTCCTGATGTGCAGCAGTGTTCATGGGAGTTGGGGCCTGATGTGCAGCAGTGTTCATGGGGCAAACGTTTCCCCCGCCCCAACTCCCATGTGACTTTCAGACATAACCTAATTTACCTTCCCTTCTTGCTAAATTAAACCATCCTTCTTCTTTCCACAGGGAACTCTTGGTCTGTAGAGGACATCCTGACGGACAGTGATGAGCAGGATCGAGTTCCACTGCAGAAACTCAAACGTTTAGGTAATCTTGTCACTAAAATCCTCTGCAAGCTAAGAGAATATGTGAAGGCTTTTGTGAAGTTGGCAAGGGTGTGCATCCAGGGTGGCTGGCAATGCTGGACAAACAGTAACTTCAGAATAATTTGAAATCTCTGTGAATGAAGCAGGAGAAGGAATCCATGTAGGTTTTATCATACCACTGCCTGACAGGAAGAGGCATTAACATTTGAGGCCAAAGTTCCCATGTCACCTGTTTTTCACAGGCAACCAGCAGCTTGATTTGAACTTTGAATTAAAGATGCTATATAAAGGCAGTCACGACCTGGTGCCATCCATGGTTTAGATCCACTGCTGTGGGTTGTTATTCTTTATGGTGAGAAATAAAAGGAAAGGAGTCTATGGCAGTCATTCTCAACTAAAGTCCTAAGATCTTTTCAAAGGTGCAGAGGGATGCCCTGCAGGTATTAGCACTGCTAGATGTGACGTGATTGAAAACTCTTGTGTTTACCTTGTCAAATAGTAAAAAACATTTGTCCCATCTCATTTTGTCTGCGTTTAAAATGAGGTCTGTGGGCTTTTAATTGGAAACTTCAAAAGGACCACTTTGTGTTTTTAAAAAAAAATGTGTTGGGTGGAAGAAAGTATGTATGCTTGTATGTATGTGTTAACTATGTCTGTCCCATAGAAGTAGAATAGGTTTGATGAAAGCCTCCAAATACCTAAGTTCTTGGGCAGTTGTCTATGTGCCTTCAGGTATTTTGCTGGGAGTGAAGACCGCCACTTTTTTTGTTGTGTTTCTTTTAAACAGGAGAATCGGAAGAATTGAAAGATTTACTAAGGAACCCGCATCTCAGGCAATTGCTCGTAGCTGTAGATCAAGCAGAAGAGAGGAATTCTCTAATGAAAAGGTATATGCAAGAGCCCTTGTTTGTGGAGTTTGTGGACTGTTGTTTGAGAATCGTCGAGCCTCCAGAGAAAGAGAACATACTTCCGGAGTGAGCGCCTCTTCAGGAGTGGACATACCCGCTTGTGAGTGTCTGTCGTGGAAGAGAGGCTGCACTACCCCATGCTGTGATAAAGCAGCCTGGAAAGTCCCTTCTGCAGTGCTGGCCTATTTAAACAAGTAGTGTCAATACTTTTAATTCTTGCTTCTCATGTTGGACTGTATAGTAAGCTTTGAAACCTCTAACCTGAGGGTAGCAATTGAGAGAGGAACATGCTTTCTAGAACTTAATGGAGCCTTAATTGTTCTGTGACATTTTCTCTGCCTAAGACTTCCTGTTGTCAGTAGTGGTTACATCTAGGACTTGTCATCTTCAAAATAAAAAGAAAAGGATTAGAATAAATCTATTCTCACTTGATGAACAAAGCAGCGGATCTCTGTTTAATTAGATACTTGAAGGATACACACTTGTGGAGAGAGCTCAGATATACCTGCAAGAGCCTTGTTTATTAAAATGACATGTACACAAACCCACAAAACACTTCCCAGACCTGTGTGAAAGAGGAGAGGAAAAACATTCATTTTGCTTTGGCAGTTCAAAGGATCCTCTGGTAAAAGCCATCCATGCTACTGACCATGTGGACGAAGAAAGATGTATATTTTTGCAAAAAAAAAGAGTGAGAGCCTCTTTCTGAAGAAGGAAGCAATAGCATCCTAATAGTTTTTTAAAAGTCTTGACTCAGTGCACTGCACCTAACTTTGGGCAAATAAATATTTTGTTCTTTTCCCTGCCATTTAAATCTGGTTACAAATACGTTTAGATCTTTATCTGACAAAGTAACCCCACGTTTCCTGAGAGCTGTATCTAGCATTACGCTTAACATCTAGTTATAATGAAAACCATTAAAATTCCTTGCATTTCAGGGCCAGAAGTGCTACTGGACGGCTACACTTCAGCGTTGGCTGAGCAAAACAATTGTATTTAGCTGCAGAGGAAGGTGGGTTGATGGGGGTGGAGGGAGAAAACTAGCAGAGAATTAGTTTCAGGTTTTTAAAAAAACTTACTGTCAGCCTCTTGTGTATTGAGTAGTGCTAAAAGAGTGCTTGTTAGAGCAGAGACTTCCATTTGTTCAGGTATATATTTTCTGTATTATAATTCTAGTGAAAGGTACTTTAGGTTTTCTTTCTCTGTAGCCATACTTCAGTGTTTTCTTAGTATTGACACATCTCCCACAGTTGATAAGAGAAAGGAAGAAATCCAGGCTAACGCCGAAGAGATGTAGTTTTACACCTTTAGGAATGTAGCACACTAAAAAAGCAAGACTGAGGTAGCAGCAGATGCATTTAAATTGATCCTTCTCATGCAACGAAGGAGGACGGCCTGAAATACTTGGAAGAGGCAGCTGGCAGGAAGTCCTTCCTTGAAGGAAAAAGTGCAATAAATTAAGGTGACAAAAAGGCCGCCTTATGTGGTGAGCAGTTTTTTCCTATCTAGTAAAATTTGATTGAATCCATTGGTGATGTAGGC
The DNA here is from genome assembly GCA_030014935.1 of Caiman crocodilus. Classification (NCBI taxonomy): domain Eukaryota; kingdom Metazoa; phylum Chordata; order Crocodylia; family Alligatoridae; genus Caiman; species Caiman crocodilus. The sequence goes on along the minus strand of JAGPOW010002118.1, from coordinate 13,380,382 downwards.
CTGGTTATGAGGACTGACGTTCGCATGTAGCAGGGGAGATTTCTTGCAATGAAACTTGATGGAGCCCTAGGGAGAAAAACACAGTTATCAGTTGAAGAGCTGCCACATTGAGAGGCAGATTCCAGTCCTCATTCAGTGACCGGACCTTCGTTCTGTGAGCAGTCCCTTGAAGTTGGACTTGCAGAGTAAAGGAGTCAGCATGACGACCCACCATCCTTCAGACTTAAAGGAATTACGGCAAGGATGAATTTGCAAAGCAAACCATTACTGTCAAGAATGGCTGTAGTAAGGAGACTTTTGGTTTGTACCCTGAAGTGTCTTAACTAAACGAGGGCCTAAGGCTCAGAGGTATCTTAAGAGGATAAGGATGCTTGTAGTCTTGCATGAGTGAGGTCTCTGCACGCTCAGCTTCTCATGATGCTGCCTCTGCTGACCTCATACTTAAAAAGTGGGCAAAAGTAAAGAGCAGCTTGCCAAGAAGCAAGTTAGGGTTGTGACCAGACTGTTTCTTAGAGGTGGTTGAACATACATAATTGGCCATCCTTTGCTTTGCTTCCCTGAAGAGCTCCCATACCAGTATCTCTTGCTTTGTTTGTATGGGGAAGTCACTGAAAAATGGCTGGAGGGGGTGGATGTAAAGCATAGTGGCTCTTTGCAGTAGCTCCCCATGTGGATGCACTCTGCAGTAATTGTTTTTGTAGCATTTTAATCCACTAGACCACATGAAGGCATTTTTAGTGCAGAACTGGAGTGGCCACGTGAGGGGTTAGTGTGGAATAGGTCTCCGTTCTGTATTAACTTGTGGGGCTTTTCCCCGTGTAGATAAGCCTTGCTGTGTGGACGCATGACCCTGCACTTCTGCAGCGTCTTCCACACCAGAACCATGGGCATTAATGCTTGAGCCTTAAACAAAATTTACCCACATGATCAGAAATGCAGCACAACAAGCCTGAGGCTGTGCCTGAAATCTGGACACTCAGTCCTTGCTTAAGATGCAAGACTATCCTCTCCCTCTCAGCTCTGTGCATCTGTAGGGTGAATGTGTATGTCACAAGCCCGAGACCTGCTCCTGATACTCTCAGGCAGTATCCAGTGCACGTGGCAGGCTCTGAGGTCTGGTATCGGGTGCGTTACCTGTGGGAGTGCTCTGATGGAGGCGATGCCACAGCCAAACAAACTGCCCTCTGTTTTGCAGCGGTTGTTCCGATGAAGCACTTTCAGGCACATCAGCAAGGATGGGTCTCGTCGAAGCCCGCCCACTGTAACGGGGGCCGTGGACAGAGCCAGTCCAAGAGGCCACAACTGGATTATTGCGCTCAGAGGCCAAGTTGTTCCCAGTGGGCCAGGTGACGTGCCTAAGGAAACAGTAGCTCCAGGAACCGAGGAAATGGGTTTTTCTTCGGTGTCATCCAACTCTTCTGCAGCTATTGCAGCCATTTTTGCCTTGGAGGGAAACCCAGAACAGTAATCCTAAGAGACTGAAAGTTGCAATTTCAAAAAGTTCAGAAATAACCCTTGTGGCCCTGTGTTTTGAGACCCCTCCCAAACGCTACGGGCAGTCTGTGAACAGGCCAGCATCAAGCAGACTAACTCAGCAAAGTTCAACAAACTTGTGCAGCTGGTAGATCATGTCAATTCCCCATTAAGTGCAATGGAGAATAAAGGGTTGATCCTGTACCCCCAGCCTCCTCAGGACTGTAGTGGTTTTAAGACTGGTCTCCCTCTTTCACCCTGCAGTCAGAGGAAACTCAGTCTCCTCCAGCAGGCGCTGGAGACCTAATAGAGGCAAGCGTGCAGTTGGCTTCCCTTCCTCTGTTAAGAGAAACGGCAGAGACAGATTGTGGGGATAAAAGGAAAGAAAGGAGGAGTTGCAGCATTTTTTTTTTAAATAATACACAGAAATTTTAAAAAACCTACTTGGCAGCAAGTAACCGTACGCACACTAGAGGCAGCTATTACTCACTTTCCATTTCCTCCAGACACGCTTTATAATGCTAGCAGCCCTACGCATCCTTTGGAAATGTTTCTTGGCTAGCCAGGAGCGAACAGCTGAAGGTTAATTAAAAAAAGAGGAGACTTAATTGGAGAACAGAGGATCTCAAAACACTTATGATGAAAGAGCCTCACAGTGTGAGGGAGAACAATGAATGTTAATCTTTGTCAGTGCTGAGTTATTGTGCCACCCTCACGCTCTACCTGGTCCAACGGGAAATGCAAGTTAAGTTGCTCTTCACCACACCCATACCTGCTTGGATCGTGGTAACAGACCATCTCTGCTTTGCTAGCTTCCTCTGCTTAAATCTTCTCCAGCAACACTGAATGCAAAATGCTTTCTCGGAAAATACTGCTGCTCTTCTGGCTTCCAGTTGTTCTAGCTGTGTTGAACAAAAACCCTCTGGTTGGCAATCGACATTTATTGAAAGTTTAGGATCAGCTGCATTTATAACCCAGATCCATGGGGATTTTGCATGTGCACATGTGACAGGGTAGGAAGCTGGGCATGGAAGAGCAAGTGTCCCTTTCATTTAAAACCAAGAAAAGGCCTATTTAGAGGTTACTCCAGTTGCTTGTTTCATAGGCTTAGCTCTAAGTCAGTAAATCACTCAAGCATATGCTTCTGTTTCTCTGCTCCAGGCCCAGACTTTGTGAATAAAGGCTTGGTTTGCAGGGGAGGAACTGAGCTTTTCTGCTGAAGGTTTTTTAAGACCGTTTCATATTTTGCTATTTTTAGTGAATTTGAGACAATATGAGTGAGTAGGAAAGACTGGTCTCTACTTATTATGGAGACTAGTCTTTCTTTAAGACCGATTCCTACTTCTGTTGGATTGCTATTGCATGGCATAAGCAGATTTTTATATTGTGAGTTGGGATGCTACATTTTGGCTCCAGAGAAGTCTGTACGAGTTGTAACTGATGACCATGGGAATAGGTTGTATATACTTGTATGAGCACCTTCTGTGTTTAGCCCAGAAGATTGGGATGTGCACATACTTACCATAGAGTTAGTCATAAATACTTTGGTTTTGCCACAATATACCAAAGAATTGTTGGCTTTGGCTTCTGTTTGCTTGAGGGAAGCTGCACGTTGTGCCCCCACCACGTCCTGAAGAACTTCCTGGATGGCAGAGCGCAATGCTTCATCATCACGTGGCATCACAGTCCCACCTGCAAAATGCAAGATGGTGAAGGGAGAAGTCAGTCATCAAGTAAAAAGTCCTACAGGGGAAAAAACATCCAGAATTGTGTCTACAAATCTCTGGCTGAATTTACACTGCAAAATGAAGGCGAGTGTAGCAAGCACTAGTGTAATGTAACTGTGTAATATATCCAGGGATCCTGGGCACGTACCAAACTAGCTGCCACACACTGCTGCTATTGGTATGTGTGCTAGCTAGACTTGGCTAGTAAGTACTGCACTCACGTCTTCAATTTGTGGTGTAGATATAGTGTAAAAAAAAAGTTATTACACAGAACATAATTAAGAAGAGGCAGCGACACGGTTAAGAATTGAACAGATCAACACAAACGGATCCAGTGTAATACAGATGGCAAAGAATTGGCGTTACAGTGAACTATCAAAAAAGGGGGAAGGCAGGTACAGCTCTAATGACGACGCTCGTTCTTAACCTGTTACCTGTCAGATAAGGAGCCAATCAGCCTGAACCATTTTTCACAAAAGTACCCAAAAGATTTATAATTGATTTTTGGTTTGAATTTTTTTTTCCTGCCTACATTTTCTTATTGCACTTAACCAAGTGATCAATGTTGGCCAGAACTTAACTGGTTTCAAACCAGTTGATTTTGTCACTGCTGGTTGACCCTTCGTCACTTATTACATTTTTCTCTGGGTTAAGGGGACCATACATGAGATTAAGAGGGTAAATGGATGAATGTGCAATATCCAATACCAAAGGTTAACAGTTAATTAGGGGTTTTCCTAATAACTGCCCTACCAGGAATTCATACCAAAGCTGTTACCTTTTGAATTTGTTTACATTTTTTAAATGCATCCTTACTTGTTTCTTTGAAAAAAGACTCCCACAGAGAAGTGTGCAAAAGGTAGGAGAAACAGTACAATAGCGGCACCAATATCCAGTAAAGCTAGAGGGCCAAGTGCACGTTTGGCAAGAGACAAGAAACAGAGAGAGAAAGAAGGAAGGTAAGCAAATAAAAAGATTCGAAATCGTTTCAAAGTCAACTTAAAAAGTCAGAAGCAAAATAAAATAAACAGAATTAACTTAATCATTGTACCCAAGTCAAAATACAAATTGCAGCCACCTTCTATAGAAAAATAGCATGGCATGGAAGTCATTTCATTTACCCGATTTGATGAAGCCTGCCCAAGTAACAGACTGTGTGAAAAGCGCAGTTAGTGGCTAAACAGTGAGAATACTTTGGAAACTCAACAACTGGTCATTTCCCCCCAGCGTGGACTAGATGTCACCAGCATCGTAGCTGTGTTCGATTTGCACGGTAGTGACAAACGTGGTGTGGGGTTACATAACAGGCAAGAAGGAAGTGTACCTTTTTTCTTCTTGGCAGGAGAGAGACCATTTTCATCAGCACGTCCTGTGTTTTTATTTGACATACGTGATTTTCTCAGTACTTCATAACGCTCAGTGAAACTTTGGAAGGAGAGCCTGAGAGCCAGAACAACAGTCAGTTCTAAAGAAATGCCATTTACTGACCCTTGAGAGGAAAAGGATGCAATGGTTTTAGCATCTGATGAGCAGAGCTCCCAGGGGTGTGGTGTCATTGCCTCGTCAACCGTGTCCAGTAAAATCACCTTTCTGGTGAAATGTAAGTAGCAGATTAACTGCTGCAAACTTGGGCTGGTGGAGTCATTCTGCTCCTTTTCTTTAACTATTGGAAACATACTCTAGGGAAGGTATTACAGCATATTTTATAAACTACATTCACGACTGGAGCAATTGCTGCAGAGTGTCATGTTCACTCTTAGCAAAGGAGGGCAGGCTAGTTTTTGGCGTGGAATATTACACACAAGAATGGAGCAGATTTGAAAAATCTCATCTTGAGACGTACATGTCTAAATAAAATGCAAAAGCAGAACAACAAGTAAATTACTCAGATGCAGGCTTATGTACTCCCTCCATCTCTGCAGTAGTAACTGGTAGTCAAAGACATGGCTCAGCAGCTGTGTTGTAATGCAGAGAAACAGCGTTTGCCTGATAGATTCATGAAGTCGCTGGAATCTCATCGGAAGAGGTCTGGCTGGTGAAGTCTTAGGAGCTATGGCTTATTATGAAGAAAAAGTAATCACGAACAACTTAAAGTTCACTGGACTTACCTAATAGGGAATCCAGCTGCGCTGATAGTGATCGTTTCTACTATGCCACATGCCTCAAGTTGACAGAGAACCTGCAGCAGAAATTCAGAGCACTTTTCCAACTCGGTTTGGGTGCGGCTGGTAAGAGGTTTGCACCATTTAGGACACGCATGAAAAGCTACGGATAAACTCAGTTTTAAGGACTTGGAGCCTTTCTATTCCAAGAACTGCAAATCATTTGAGAACGAGGTAATCGGAGCTAAACCAAGCTAAAAAATTGACCTGTGATTTGTACCAAGGGTTTGCCAGCTCGGCACAGCGAGGGAGAGCACCAGGGAACTCGAGACATGCAAACATGGGGTTTTCCAGAGTCTCATTTTCTGACAGATCCAGCTGAATCTGAGGAGGTGTAAAAATCAACCCGGCTCCATACAGGAGCCTCCCAACTGAGTGAGATCCTCAGCTGGTTTTAATTTTAGCCCGAGCTGCTCTGCTTTCAAAGAAACGTCCCCTCGGCATATATGCCAGCTGATCTCATCTGGCTGGGCAGACTTCCCTGCACAGAAGCCAAAAGCCAGGCAGCTTTTCAATGAAGGGGTGCCTTGCAAAGTGATCTCTGCAAATTAACACTGGTCTTGAATCACACTCGGCTTCATGTGATCTGCGCCTCCAAACCTGACAAACACAAGTCTCAACAGCACCAGAAGATGCTGATCTTTAATGAAGATACCACCTCCCTGTTTAGAGAAGTATCTACTGCAGCAATGGGATAGTCATTTCAAGAGTTTCCTTTAAGAAGTGAGAGATCTGCTATGAAAAGTGCTTTAAAAGTCACTCCCAACCACACAGGGCCTTTTGTGAAATCTCCAGAAAGCCTCCCACCGCTGAGGGAAAAAGCCTCTGTAGAGTTACCTCTTCTTTTTTAAAAGTCATTGCCTTGCAGTCCGCGTTCGGCTTGATGCATCTGATGTAATGAGGCGTAGTGCTATTTAAAATCTGCATCAGGCGTTCAAGTGACCCCTATGAAAACAAAACGGGAGTAATTAGTGTCCGTGCGGTGTTTCCACCCTTCTTTTCCTCCACGGTAGTTTAGCTGATTGGTACTTTTTGGGGGTATTTTTAAAGAAAAGGTAGCTTTCTAAATAAGTGGGAATTGGAGTTAAAGCCATTCCAGTCCAGGCAGCAGGGCAGAGGAGGAGGGTGGTAGTGGAGAAGCCTGGACAAGTTCCATTTCTTTCAGAGAAAGCCAACTGTCTGAGGATGTGGAGGGAGAGTTTGGCACGTGGCCACAAGATCGAGGTTAGAAAGTATGACAGGAACTTTGTAGGCCAAATGCTACTCTTGGCTCAATTGTTTAAGTCCAGGAAACCTCACTGAAGCCTATAAAGCTGCTCCAGTTTGATATTCGACTATTAAATGGTATTTAGTTTAAAGTCAGAAAATAAGTGGAACAATTTTAGTATAAAATGACTTGAAGGCAGCAGTGGAAAAGCACTTGCCTAAGTCAGACAAGGAAATGGGAGTTAAATAGAAACAGAAGCATGAACGGGACAAACCTTGAACTTTGAGACCACTGTAACAATGGCTGCTCTGTTCTGGGTTTTGACGTGGTTTTGGCTTTCCTCCGTCCTAGGAAACAGTGTCTGAAGCAGAGAGTCCTGGGACGTCTGCAGAAGCTGAACTAACTCTAGTGGAATCGGGTCCTGCACAGACAAACAGAAGCATTAGCTGTAGTCAGAGATAAAAGGATAGGTCCAACCATCCAGAAGCCTGGCACCCTTGTATCACTGGATATTCACATTTTGTGAGCTAAGAGATAAGGTAAGTTGGTCTCAGCATTATTACTTCCAAGCAGTAACCATGGTTTAGAGCGTTTCAGATCTGACCATGTACATTGATTAATGGGTTCAGGAATAGAGGGAAGTTTTCACTGTTACCAACGTCCGTATCTGGTCAAATCCGTGATTGCTGCTAGCATTTTTTTTCCCCCTCAGGAATTGCATGATGAGAAAATGAAATGATCTGCAGTTTAGTTGACTTAGTAGCCCTAGGGCTAGTTAACAGTTGGAAGGGCAGTCTCTGCAGTGGACATCAGACCCCCTTCTGGTGTTTAGAGGATGGTCTTTCACATGACATCACTTGTAATAATTCCGGGCAAAATGACTCGCATCCTAAGAGCTGACACAACACAAAACTGATTCCAGTGTTCACAGATCATCTCGCTTCCTTCCTGTGTGTGACACGAGTTATACACACACTAGTTCAAAAGCATTTGAATGCAGGTGGGTACCCCTTTGGATTGTAAGCGTGTGGGTATTTGCATACTTTTGATTGAGCACAGTCATCTTTCATGAACCCCTTCAACATAGTCTGCAGACCCCCAGAGGTTGCGTGCGATACTAGTTGTAAGGCCTCTGCAAGCAGCTCTTGTTTGTGCGACTTCCCCGGTCCTGCATCCCCACCTGTGTACCCAGCCCCTGAACTCTGGAGCCCCCATTTGACTATGCCTTGCCCCCCGACTACAGACATGGGTAACATCCCCTCCAGCTCTAGCCACTAGTCCTAATGCCCCTGGGGACCCTGTCACTAGTGATAAGCCAAAGGCAAGTCCATGCTGCTCTTTCCCATAGTCTATGCAAGTTGAAGTCTGAATGTAATACTCCTGATGAAATGTCATATTGGAGGCCATTGAGCCACACAATTTGTAATGCCAATGTTCAGTCAGTCTGTTAGCGAGACTATTTTCAGAATTTCTGATTCTCTTCTAATAAGAGCCACATGCCTCTTTTTCAGCTGGTTGGTTTGGTTTTTATAAGTGTACCTTGTTTTTCTCCACCATGCCTTCTACCTGGTAACAGACTTTGCCAGCATAATGGGAAATAATGAAGTTGGGCTTCTTGCTAAACTTGTCCCGACTTATACATTCATTATCTGACAGGGTTTTTTCAATCCGGGTTTGGAACAGGCTGACGTTGGAGGACCTGTTCAGACGACACTCCTGTATGATGAAAACAAGGGAGAATTGCAATATCGTCTCCTATACGCAGCAAGCAAGCAAACTATTAAAATCCTTTTGCGTTGGCTTACGTAGAAGTCAAATATCTTGAGATCTCAGTATGCCAAGCACTGGAAAGTATTATGAAGCGTAAGTAAGAATGTAATGGTATCCAGGTTGTAGCCGTATTGGTCTAGAGGAAAAGGCAATCAGGACTCATAGTAGAGATGGTATCTTTTATTAAACCAACAAGATTTTGGCAAAAAAATTTCTTTACTTGCAAGCCCAAAAGCTTGCAATTAAAGACATTTTTTTTTCAAAAATTCTGTTGGTTTAATAAACGATATCATCTCTACTATGAGTCCTGATTGCCTTTAAAAATGTAATAGGGTTTCATGCATGAAGCCATCTATATGTGCAGCATCAAGTGGGAAAGGAGATAAATCGGTGTTATGCACATACCTATAACGTGTTACAAATATGCTGTTTTGCCATTAATTTACTGCCATGATCCTCTTGGGATGCTTTCATACTGAACAGAATATAGCACTAACATTTCTTTTGTGGTGGTTAGAGAGAGATGGCAGTGGTTAAAGTTCAACCCTTAAACTTACCTCATTGAGCAATGAAAAGATGCTGACAGGGCTTCCTTCTATCAGGTCTAGACAGCTCTGGTTATCCTGGTAGTTTATAAAAGACCACTCGAGACCTTCTGCCGCATATTCTTCCTAATGCATGAAAGAGAAATCCAGAGAACGTGATCCAGGGAGAAACAAACAGTCTCTCACCTTGGCTTGCTTTTTTCTTTAGAAAGCACAACTCAGTTTATATAGCCTTACTCATCCTAATAGAGAGCCAGCAGGGGGGTTATCATTTGCAGAAATACAGCCGTTTGGAAGGTCCATCGAAGGACACATGAGTCCCCTCGAGCAATCTGTAAATGCGTGTGGAAAGTGTACAGTTATCCCTAAAAGCTGTGCAGATGTTTGACCTCCACTGCCCAGGCAAGATCTCCCTCGAGGGGAAAGGAAATCCCACGCGAGCATCTTCAGAGCAGAAGTTAGTCTTCGGCAAGCATACGAGGCAATGGTGCTATACTTAAAACTAAATGCCGGAGGAAGTGGATGACGGTAGCATCACCTGATTGTAAGACTCAGTTTTACCTCATTCCTTTACTGCCCACAGTCCAGTTATATTATTACAGAAAAAGAAAATACGGAAGCAGAATGAATTCTCGTCTGTAAAAGTCTGTGGCCGAGAATTACCCAGGCAGAGTCACTCATGGGATAGAAACTGGTTGGCATCCAGCCAGAGTGAGAAAGGGAAGAGGGCAAGTGGCAACTCGCAGCAGGCAGCAAAGGGCGCTGGAGATGCAAGTTAGAATTGTTTCAGTTGTCTAAAGGAAAGTAATAGTGTACATAAGACCTGGTTTCCTTCTCAGCTGACTATTCATCCCTAGTATGCTGGCACATAGCATGCAATGACTTCGAAGAGCATTAAAAATAATACTTTACCATATATATTTTATTTGTTTATCTATATATATAACTTGTTGGCATGTGTGTGCATGCAGTTTTGTATATATATGTGGGTATAGCTACATGCATACACACAGAACTATTATATATCTATGCTATAATAAATAAAATACGGTCAAGTTTATACATATGTATAAATTGTGTTCTTAAAAGGTCCTTATTGCCTGAAAAAAGCTGCAAAACATATTTAAGATTGATTTTTTTTTAAATGCTACTGCCTGCAATGTAGTATTCATCCTCCCACTGATAAAAAAATGCTATAAAGCTTTTTTTTGGTTTATTTGTCCTTTCAGCTCAGTTAAGTTGGCAAAGAAGCATGATGAGATGTAGTGGGGGGGAAGAGGGGATATGGATTAAATGGCAACTCAAAGTGTACGTGGAACTTAAATATTTTATTTCTATTACATTAGCATCCACAGGCTTCAGTCTCAGTTGGGCCCTGTTGTGCCAAGCGCTGCATGGACTTCAAAGCGTTTGTCTAGGATGTATTCAGAACATCAAGAACTGGAACTAATTAGCAGTTGGTTTAGCACTTGGTTATTTGATCAACCAATGGTGGGATCAAAAGTTGAGCAACGTTCAAAGCATTTTCTTGATGTCTGTGTAAGCACAGGTTAATTTCTGTGCCAGTTGCTGTAATGCAGAGAGAGAAAGTGGTTCCTGGTAGTTTACAAGTACTGTTATCAATTCATAAGAGCAGAGGGCAGACACAAAGTGTGCTATTTGTACTGAAGGACAGTGGAGTGGGACCTGGGTTTAAGAGAGCAGACATTTCACACAAGGCACTGTGAACTGGTCAAGTCCTTAGTTATTGGCTTTTGTGTGGCCTCTGTGTCCTGGGGGAGTCAATTTTAGCCTGAGCAAATTGCCGTCAGTGTAACTGAAATCAGAGGCGATGCAGACAGCTGTGTGCTTGGCACCTTTTCTTGCTGATGGCAAAGCTGTGCTTTAGCACCAATGTCCGAGGGCACTGCTGTTCAGGCAGAGCTCATCGCAAGAGGAGACCAGCCAGTTTGGCTGCACTCAGATGCCTTTTAGCAGCTGTGCTCTGAACGATCTGTTGTTCATGGCATCCCTAAAATACTCTTTTTTCCTCCTCCTCTGGAAAGGGTCCCTGTCCCCTTCCATGCTCTTTCCCAACAGCAGCCCAATTCTGCAATCCTCATTCAAGTCACTTGTACTCACGTGAGCATCAGGACAGGTTTCTGCACAATTACTTGCCTAAGTGAAGGCCACATGATGCCACCTGAAATGCACAGCTACAACTCAAAGTTGACAAACCCAGGCTGGGATTAGGAGGAAATACAATTGTGTTGCCTATTATCTCAGAATGACAGTACCTGTTGTGCCTTCAGGTAGTGCGCCACGAAGTGTTGCTGTAGTTTTTCATTGGCATAGTTAATACAAAGCTGTTCCAGATTGTTTTCAGGGAAAGATTCAAATCCATAAACATCCAATAACCCTAGAAAATATAGGGGGGGAAAAATCCGTAAGATCTGAAGTGCTTGGATCTAAAGAAGGAAAAGCTACTTAACACTCTTGAATTTGAGAGAGACTATAAAACCCTTACCTATAAAATTGCCCCATGTGGAAGACTCTGCATAGATGCTTTCATTTATTACTGAAACCAACCAGTCAAACAATCTATAAAATAACAGAAACTTTGATTAGGTGGACAAAAAGTGCCTCTTTAACCCTTAAGGGCCCAGTTCCATTAAGGACATAAGGCCAAATTCGGCCTTTGTCTTTTCCTGTGCAACATACAGCTCAGCCCAAATCAAAGAGGAGTCCCAGGGTGTAAAGACAATTGGCCTTACACTCCTATAGGCCAGTTTCCTTTATTTTATTTTTAAAATCTGGACTTTTGCCATTCTTTATTTTAGACCGTAGTAACACCTAGCACTCTGAACCAGTGGTGTGAACATAACTTTGCTTTGGAGATGCAAGTACACACTCAGAGACCGGGCTGTCCTTGAGGTGCACAAAAAGAGAATTGTGCCATGCCGCTGAGCTGCATGTTCAGATTATTTCAGCCCAACACACATCACCTATTGTAGCTGGACAGAAATATATTTCAAATCTTGCATATATGAGCTAGTTTCATTCCCACTGAATAAAACAACCCTGTGATTGGCAATTTGCATATTTACTCATTTAGGATAAGGTTTAGGATTAGCTACATTAACAGTCACTTTTGTCTGTAATGGGTAGCAGTTGCTCAGGGGCTCCAAACCTTTCTTTTCTGTAGCATGAATTGCATTTTAAGTGCATTTAAATCGCATTAGCAGTGGAGAAGGGCTTTATACAATCACTAATGGTATAATACCTGTGTAAGCAATTTGCAACAGGGAAAAAGTAATTATTTTTAGCTGTCTTAATGCAGTTGAACAGATGAAATTGAAGAAGTCAGCAGAATGTAACCAGAGTGTGGAAAGGCTGGCTTGCTGTACTTTCACTAGAGAAAACTTGTATATAGAAGGACAGACATTAGCTAGTGGAGAGAAAAAAAAATCCTGAACTATTAGACCTGGCACAAGCAGAAGAAAAGTGATTGACCGTTCCTACACAGACAACCCAAGGCAAACTTTCCAAGATCCAGTGTGTGCCGCAGGCAAGCTAGATAGCAGCCATTCAGCTGAGAGCAGGAGGAAATGACGGCCTGGGATGGAGCAAAGCCGTGCTAGGAAGCCTTCCCCTGGGCAGTTCGAAGCAGGTTGTCTTCATATACCTCTTCCCCTCCCACAGCACACACATTTCCCCCACACGTGTACAGTTGTCACTACAGTTTGCACTTACTTGGCATAGATAACTTTGGCCAGGCAGTCCCTTCTTGTCTCACAGTCTGATCTGGAGCAGGGCTTTTTGAAGACTTGTTGTTGCTTTCCAGCAGTGATAGTTCGAATCCTCAGTGTTTCCAGCAACTCTTCCGCAGACATTTTCAGCAAGTCTGCTGTGGTCTTCACGAAGCCTTGTTCAGAAAGCAAAGTTTGTAACACTAAAAACAAAACAATCTAAATTCCTTCTAGAAATGTAAATGCCTTATTTTATAGATAAGGCACTGTTCTGAGATCAAATTCAAAAAGAAATATTTGACTTCATAGGATATTCTCTTTCTTAAGCTCAGGACAAGATTTTTCAATATGGGCTTCAGATTTTGGGTGCTCAGTGACCTCAGAGTTACAGGTACTCAACATCTTTTGAAAGAAACTCTAGTATAAGAAGTTAGCTGTCCAAAATTAGTTCACTTCTTGAAAGTCTGAATGGCAGCTGTTAAAATATACCCCTATCCATTTGCTTTGCAATTTCACCAAGGCCCTGACTTGTACTGCACAGAGATCTCCAAATCCATGTAGAGAGGGAACATTCACGACCAACAAAATAGGCTATCTTTGTGGTATACTGTGGCATCAAAATTTCCTAATGCATTTTAAGACCCACTAAGCACAGAAAGAAACCAGCTGAAACAAACTAGAATATTATGGGGCCTAAGTGAAAGTGGACTGATTTTGTCAGAGATTGTGCAAGAGAACTATGAAGCCCTACTGGTTAGGCCAGTGTTTTACTTTTTGTGGGTAGTCTGGATTCACTGGAGTTGAGTCATAGAAACCGTCTATTGAAAAAAGGAACATACTGCATATTTTCCCTCGCTGTTGTAGACAGTAGCTAATTTGCCAGGCTTGCTGAGATCAGAATATGACGGTGGAATTACAACCTTACTACTTGAGCACGAACACACACTACAAAAGCCCCACACCCAGGTATGTCTGGAGTTTCAAAGCTCCACAGTGTAAGGACAGGACTAGACCTGAGGATCCTGGACCTGCCAGCAGCTTGTTCTGTAGCTTTGGGCAATTCATTCAGGTCTCCTGATTGCTGAGATAGGATGTCATCTCTCAGGGACAGGGAGGATTAAATGTATGCTTGTACAGCACTTTGAAGCTCTAGGGCGTTTTTAGAAAGGCTCCATTGTGTCCTCTCCCTCCCTCCTTTTGAGTGGCTGTTCTCTTCACTCCCTCCCGCAATTAATGTCTTCTGTTGAAAGGCAGAGTACAGTACATCCGACTGCGATGCTCCTTCCCACTGGAAAGCAAACACCAGAGCTATATATGCTTGGGTTGTTTGGTACCTTACCTTTGGCATCATCTTCTGGCTCACAAGGCTGAGATTCATCTATGGAACTGGAGAACTGAATGTTACCAAGATGCAGAAGCCCTGCCAATACCTGCAACATGAAGAAGCACTTCAGTGCTGGAGCGGAGATTTACCCGATATCGCTAATGGCACATCCCCGATGAACAGGACAACAGCAGAAGGATTTCCACTGATATTCACAAGGTTAGAAAGCTGATGCTTATTTCTAAAGTCACTCGCTTAGGTTTTGATCTTGCACAACTGCAGTCAGTGGGAGCAGGAATGAGCCCTTTGACTGCATACGGGAACAAGAGCACCTCTAACTGCAACTTCATGTTTTACTACTACTACTGCTGCTGCACCACTACTAAGGGCTGGGGTGGTGCAGGCGCTGAGGTGCACGGCGGGCAGCCCCGGGGGTTGCAAGTTCAAGGTCAAAACAGGTGCTCATGTTGAGGCCTGTCAGATTCCAGTGAATCTGCAAATTCTGCTAAATGCCTTGTCACAAGGACACACAAAGGGGAAAGGATAAGGGATTACTGAATCCTGTAGAACAGAGTTAATCAAAGGCAGTGATCTGTAGAAATGAGGAATTAGAGGCAAACCCTCTGACCCATTAGAAGTCAGTTTTGCACTAGTAAAGACTGCAATGTTTAGTAGAAAAGGTACCAAAGCTGCCACTTTAAATGGACCCTATTGGGCGAGCATCCCAATTGCCCCCTTCAGAATGAATCAGCAGATGTATCTGACCTTAAAAATGTTGTTCTGTGTGGAGTGGTCAATGCCCAAGTGAAACATTGCATCTCTGGTTACCCCAAAGCAGTCCTCTGAAAAGCCAAAGAGGGTGGTGTTACATATTAAATACCACACTACAAACAGGGTCCAAACACTGCTAACCAAGCCCTTTCTCAACCCTTCAAAAAGGCGAGACAGTTCTGCTGAAATTTTCAAAGGAACTCGGGCGAGCAGTGTCCTTTTGAAAAGTCCCAGCTGCCAGCCCAAAAAGAGAGGTCATGTTACTGCCACTGAGCAAATTAATGGAGTGAAATATTGGCCTGTTGTGGGACATTGAGCTGAGGTTGCAAATCGATAAAACACCTACATATTACACCAGGTTTCTGAACTTGACCTCAAAGTACTGCAAATACCTTGGGTCAGGACATGCTAGTCTGTGGCAAGAACAAGGTCTCAACAATGCAAAATGAAGTCTAAACAGAGACAATCATGCAGGTGGCTTTGTGGAAGTGGAACACAAATCCCAATGCCTTAAGTCTCCCTCAAATGATTAACTTGTGGTCATGTGATTTGTCTTAAGCCCATATATGCATTCACCACTAATATTTTTTGTGTACAGAAGTTTAACTCTTTGTACCAACAAAATCTGCTGTTACCTTCTAGGTCTGTTTCAGGATTTGGCAACCAGAAGAAGTTTGCACCTTCGTGGAGGTTCCACTCCTCCCTTTCTTTCTTCGTGGCACCTTTTGTGATCTTGAAACAGAAGACAAAAGAGATGCTGAATCCTAATGCCGGCATTTACATTTTCTGGTAGTGGATGGTAAGCGTATTTCTGATGTCCCACTCAGTGGGATGCAAACAACAGATCCAGAAAATTAAACTGAGCTAGCAAACTGAGTGCCAATAAAACAAAGAGTTGCAAGTACATCTTGTGTCCAGATCTAGCTAGTCTATCACCACTGTATTTTTAGAAATGCAAAGATAAGTGAGTCTAGTACAAACCTGATAAAAGATATGGAAGTTCCTTTCGCAAGGGGCCTGATAGGCAACTCTGGTTTTCTCCAGTAGAAAAGTTTGAATGGAAGCACTAGTCAGATGTTGTGATCTAGGGGAATGATAATGTTTTTAAAATGCACCATTAGAGATCGAAACCCCATGGGCACACAGTGTACAAGGGGTCCCTCATTTGCAAGTAATGCTTTAAGCTTCTGATGGAAGCTTTCTGGTGTTACTTTCATAATATTTCTACGATAGGATCCTTAAAATTATTTTTCGTGCAGCGGCACAGTAGTAGCCCATTAATATCATCTTCTGGACTGAAGTTCTGTTTCCAAGTTAGATGTCCATTAACTGTTTACACTGTACTAATTAAATCCAGGAAACTCAAGAGTCTCAACAGGCCAAAGCATGTTACAAAAATGCTCCACTCGCATATTCTGTGGGAAGCTTGAGAGACAAGTTTGCAAGAAGTGAAAAGTGTACAGATGAAAAAACAAAAAAGAAACGTAGGAGACAGCTCAAGCATTTTGCATAATTGTGAATACCTGTTTAACTGAAGCTGGATATATTTCCCGAAACGGCTACTGTTGTTATTCCGTAGAGTACATGCATTGCCTGTGAAGTTACCGGGAGTGGGGACAGACACAAAGCATTATATCATTCTCCAACCATGAAAAAAACCAGAGCGGTTTTACGCTTCTACTTAGGAAACATAATTACACAGGACATGCAAGTTTTTCAGAGGTGAATTTCTCTTTGAATTTCAGAGGGAGAAGTTTTAGGTCTGCATGTGTTTTAAAATATACAATATTTTTTTTAAACAACAGACAATGCTTTTTACCAAAAGCCTCCATAACAGGGTTCGAGTCAAGTACTCTCCTCTCGATCCTTTCCACCATTTCATTGCCTTTAGGGGAAGTGGTTGAAGCGGCAACAGTGGCATAAAATTTCATAAGGCATCGGGATGTCCAAGTCTGAAAAAGAGGTTTCACGTATGTGTTTGTCTGCTTTCACCACATTATTAATTGTCTGTTCATTACAAGAGACATGGCTATTGGAAAACTACAGTGTGTTACTATCTAATATGTTGAAGAAACTAGAGGTGCACTGATATATTGGTCCATATCGTATTGGCACCAGTAAAAGGAAAATCAGTGTTATCGGCAATTGGCTTTTTTTGGCTGAAGTGGCCGATATGTTGCAGATTCAACGCTGGGTGCCTGCACATAGCCACAGCATGCACATGGCCAGCCCGACAGCTTGGAGAGCAGCAGCCAGCTAGTAAGTCTGTTGCAGGGGAAGGGATGGAGAGAGGGAAAGGGTGTGGGGAAGTGGGGGCAGATTGTGGCTCCTGTGGTGAGCCCCACTCCCTCCCTCACCACAGGGGCCTCCATCTGCCCCCCACTCCCCTGCCCTCTCCCCACCTCTTCCCCCACAACAGACTTACCAGCCAGATGCTGCTTTCCAAGCTGCAAGGCTGCATATCAGCAATCGGCTCTGCCAATACGGCTCGCTAATAATCGGCCATCGGTTTTGGCCCAAAAAGTCTTTATTGGTGCACCCCTAGAAGAAACCAGTCATTTCCATTTTCTGGCCCTGATTCAGCGAAGCACTTTTAAAGGTGTGCTTAAGCATCATTGCAATCAATGACATCTAAAATACATGTGCATGGATATTTCTATATAATGTACAGAAGTATTCTGCAGCGATAACCCAGGCTCGAGCCGCTACATTCCTTCTGGTTCTGGCTTATGGGAGCTCTCTGCATGGCACTTTAAGTGCTTTGCTGAGTTGGGGTCTTATGGGATAAAGCTTTTCATAAACATTGCTGAGTAAACAGACAGTCATATTAAGATGGACTGACTGTGAGCCATTAAGACCCCAAGTCAGCAAGCACTTTGTGCCTCCAGTTAAGCCCATGCTTAAGTGCTTTGCTGAAGACGGGTGGGTTGATGAATGGGAACCAAAATTCATCAAGCCTAGTCTTGTGGGCATTTATATTTGCAGCAAGACCCACACCTAGTCCTGGCCGGCCAGGTTCAGCAATCATTAACTTGAGTACAATTCCTGTTTGCTAAGTGGAGTTTTACTCTACCAAGAACTGCAGATAGGGTCCTAGCAGGAATTTTACTGAGTGCAGCCTTTTTGAGTCTCGTGTCATTGCATGATATTGTATTATCCCACCAAAATTACTATAACAGATTAAGGTTATTAGTTACCTTATACAGTGATTTTCATTATGGGATTATTTTTTTCCCCCCCTCTTGATCCGAGGCTAGCTGAAATGCTTTGTGCCCCACTGAAGTCTCAAAACATACTAGCGATGTAAAAGTTAATAACCGGGTTATAAAAGGCAGGGAGGGAAAGAGTCATACCCTTACCTTCCCTGCACCACTTTCTCCACTGACAATTATAGACTGGTTCACGGGTTCTATCTGGCTTTGGACGTTTCGGTAGGTCTGTTCAGCCACAGCAAAGACGTGAGGTTTCAACTCCTAGGAATTAGCAGAACATATGCACTGTTGGAGAAGACAGCTACTACTTTAACCCCCAAAAAGTCTGTCACTTATCCTTAGCTTTGCAGAAGTTAGGGACATATAACGTAGGCCTGGGAAAGAGGCACAGACCTTGTGTAGCCTGCTCAAGGTCAGACAACAAGAACGGGAATTTAGGAGGCTTTGGCTCCAAGCCTTGTGCTTAGTCACTGGAATTTACTAGCTTCTCCCCTAATTGATTTGAGTACAAAAATATCAATCAAGTCTTTCCTTTTACCTACAATTATTTTACCTTTATAAAACTAAAAACACTGACAAGCTCATCCAAATACGAGAGAGAAGGAAAAAAAACCTCCCTCACATAGGTAAAAACAAATCCAGCACCACCACTGTACTAAATACAGCCAGTTGTGCTGCCTGACAATGCAGGCTTTCTTTATGAGCGCAGATTGGGAAAACTTTATGGCTTGTATCACTTTGTAGATGTAGAAGAACAGCGGCTTCAAATGCACTCAGTACCTGAGGGCGAAGCGCGGCATGATACTCCCTCATAAGCTCGGGAGAATAGAGGGAAGAGATGGGTTGAAATGGATTTACAGCCACGAGACTGCAGCCAGCGTTGGTGTAGAACACGTTTCCTGCGTACCTTGCTTGTAGACATTTCAGAACTGAAAAGCAAACATTTGATTACTATTTATTGAACACAACATTTTTTTTTTTTACTTCTGTAGTTGTAACGGAAAATCTCCAAACATGTTACCTTTCTGCCTATTATACCAACTGATTTAATAACTAGCTTTCAGTTGAGGAGGAAGTGTTCCAATAAGAGAATTTCGGTATCAATACGCTGTTTGTTGACTTGCTGTTTTAAAAACTTAAGAGATCACCAATTAACTATTTTATTTCTTTCTCACTCCCCCGTGAAGGGTTCCACATGTGGAGTCATCTATTCATTCATGGAGCAAGAAAAGGTAGGGAGACTTTTCTCTATGTAGTCCCACCGCTGTTCCTCAACATAGTCCAGCTCTACAGTTACAGGAGAAGCTTTGCTTCCAAGTTTGAGTTTAATACTTGGCTTTCCTACTAATAGTGGTGTGGCAAGGATTAACTCTTAGTTTGTGTGGTGCCTTGAGATAAGGAAATCTGTGTGCACAAACTGGGCTGAGGCCACCGGTTTTTTTCCAAGGAGACCACAGTAGCTTCCAAGTACTACTGAGCCCAGATGCCCTTGAACCAATGGCTCAGGTTGTAAGTTCTCCATTTAGTTCCTAGTTCTTGTGTGCTAATGCCATGAGAGGCTCAAGGATATTGATGAAACCAAGTTTTAAGGACTGATCCAAAGTCAGTAGGAATCCTTCCATTCACTTTAATAGGCTTTGGAACTGTAATTTCCCCATAGTATTAATGTGATCACAATAGCTGACTGCATTATGTTGACAGTTATTGGGGAAATTTGGCATATAAAAGGAAGCAACACTACAAAAGGTGCCTCTGGCTCTACGTACTTACCTGTTGTGGTGGTCACAGGATTAACTTTGGTGAGGTCATCAAAGAGGTGTAGTGTATCTTCATCACTCAGAAAAGCTTTAACTTCTTCTTCAAAGGAATCTCTGAGATCATTTGGGATGACAGAACCTTTTTTTTGGCCATTTATCTGGAAAGCACAGATAAAAGATAAAACACTGGTGAATGACTGAATGCAGGACTGGACTTCTACCTTTCAGTTACCGGTTATTGTCCCTGAGAGGCTCCCAGACGCAGTAAATTTAAGTTCGGCCCTAGCAAAAATCTTAATTCAGTACATTTGATTGCGACTGGCTTGTCCACTGCCAAGTGGGGTTAAAAAAATCTGTACCTAGTAGAAAGCCATGCTGCAGTACGCAGACATATTTGAGCAGGCGTGTGGTTTGATGTATGAGAGACAGTAAACTACAGACGTCCTTTAGAGGCTGAATTTATCCCTAGTAGTTCTTACTGCAAGAGACCGACACCTGGAATCAGGGTGTCTTGAGAAGAATGGTTCCCAGTTTTGGCAACTTTTGAGTACCTTGAAAGTACAGATCTAGTTGCACAACTGTCCTTGACCCAAAGACTTCACATCCTCTAAATGTCACACCCTCGACTTGGTAGCTGGTAGAGGCAGAGGAGATGGGCTCTGGGGGCCCTAATGGCTGAGGCAAAGACTGACAGCACATTTGACAGCTCAGGCTGATGGAGATTTAGATTACCCAGTAGGGACGTGCATTTCTGGAGCCAGAGATTATGATCCTTGAGTGTGGTTTTGCAAAGCATGTGTGTTTGTGCATGCACACACCCACCTGAGGAGATGAATGGAGAGGTTTTAACACTTTGTTTTGCATACAGTAAACTGGAATTGGCCCTCTCCGTGTAACTTTAATCTTAGCCTCTGGGCTCCAGAGTCCTTGAAAACACCAGTTGGAAGGGCACTTGTTTATTATGCATACGTAATGGAAAGCCCAGCCAGCAAAGACAGGCTTCAGGTGCTTTTTTTTTTAGGGTGGGGTATTGCAGAGGGGTGGGGAGAAGGGCAGTGCTACTTTTGTATTCCACTTGCTGGTTTCTGTTCCCTTCCTGTCCAACAACTACTGCCTCTCTTCCTCGAGGGAGAGGGTCCAAACTTTGTCTTGCCGCGTACCCCCTTCCAGATCCACCAGCTTCCTGCGCCCCCCTACCAGCATACATTTGTTATTTTAACCCCTTAAATTCCAATTCCAGTAAAGATGAAATCTGCCGTTAGGCAATTTCTCCAACGTTTCCCCGCCGAGATGTCTTTTGTACCCCCATGAGTACACGTAGTATAGTTTGGGAACCCCTGCTCTAGCATAACTCCACTAACTTACATGTCATAGCAGAGATCCACAATTATAGGTACCAGTTAACTAAGTTTTGAAACATGACAATGTTAAATTTGGTTTGCAATGACAAGCTGCTAAAATTCATTAGTGCATAAAATACAAATGCTGCTGAGTTCAATTGGCAAATGGGCAGACTGCACCCTCTAAACCCCTGTTCGTGAAAATAGCTCTGAAAAAATAAGTGGAAAATAATAATTGTTTACATATGACACACCAACTTGGAGTGCTTGTTCTTTCCTGACTTGCCATATGTGTGGATTGTTTCCAGCAGTGCAGTTACATTCACGCTGGTAAAAAGCTAGCTTATTGTCAAGTAAAACGTTGTCAGAACCACAATTTTCATTCTGCCTTGCGTGAACATCGAGAATCCCAGTGATTTCATGAACAGGCATGCTGAATTTTTATATATAAAACCAAACGCTGCTCCCTTGGTAATAAATGCTAGTTTCTTGCCAATTGCCCAATCTTTGGAAAAATATGCATCACCCTCTCTGCGCCGTACTGTTTGTTTGCTGCTTCGTGCTCGTAGTAGTGGAGTTGCTGCATGCTCCATTGAAAGCTGACTGTAATGAGCTCTGGAAAACCAGGCCGCTTTTTTTTGGCCTCTACAATTAGTTCAAGCTTCTGATATTCACTTAGATCTCTTTTCTTTCTTAATATGGTGACATGTACAGCTAGAGGAGAATGTGATTGCTTTCAGGTCTGTGAATAAAGTGCATTTTTACCCATACAATTAAAAAAAAGAAAGAATCAGCTTTAAGGATGATGCATAAAATCTAGTGACAAAGGTTTACTATCATCCTGCCTGTAGTTGCAAGCCATTTTACGTATTGGTGCAGATCTAACTAAACCAGTAGTCTCGTCTTGTTTTCTCAGTCATGTACAAAGCTAACCTAGGTACACAAATCACAATCTTGCACAGAACAAGACCAGCGGGCCAGTACTGCCTAATAGCAATGACAAGCCCGTGGAGCAACTGCACAACCATCTTGGGGTAGAGAAAGAAAACATTTTTTTTTCTGGTCATTTATCTCTACACTCAAACAAATCCAAGCCCCTCATGATTGCA
Organism: Caiman crocodilus; assembly: GCA_030014935.1. Classification (NCBI taxonomy): domain Eukaryota; kingdom Metazoa; phylum Chordata; order Crocodylia; family Alligatoridae; genus Caiman; species Caiman crocodilus. Next base: position 13,358,257 of record JAGPOW010002118.1, on the reverse strand, counting down.
TGACATCAAAATGTAAATTAATCCATATAAACAATTTTGACTTTGATTTTTACCTGCTTGGGCATATTTTTCAGTTGCAAAATGTGTAGAGCTCTATAACCAGGAATACAGGATAGGCGTCGGGACAGCCTTTAGTCAATGGTATTTTGTTGAAGGTGAAATAGTCAATGGTATTTCATTGGGGGGCCTAAGGAAAAGAAAAAACACATAGACACACACCTTGGTTGTTTCAGAGGAACAATATGCGCCGTGTAGTTCTATGCAACTTTCCCCAAACTCGGATAAAGTTTCACCTCTGGAATATCGGGAATCAGTCTGGGCCTTCAGTGTGTTGCCGATTAACCTCAGATCTCATCTTCTCTATATCTAACAAGGAGGGGCCACCCCAACCCCAGCAGCTTGGGCTGATGCTCCAAACTCTATGTCTGCACTAGTGGGTGGTCTGCCGCTACCGTTTGGTGACTTGAAACGCATTTTATCTAGCTGGATGACCAGAACAGTGTACGGCCATGTCCATTTCTATATTAAACCAGGTCTCGGCTTAAATCCTCCCTTCCAAACGTGCTAGCAAACAGGGAGTTATTTGAGTTCCTGCAGTTCTCAGCCATCTTCAGACGTGGGCCTGCCAGCTGCATACTATTATGCCAGCTCCCAAAATGCCCTGTATTGAGAGAACTACATTTCACTGTGACATCCATTCTGTGCACTGGTCTCTGAAAGCTGGGTAGATAGCTGGATTCTGCTCTATGTAATTAAGGCAGTAGCAAAGATGGTAAATTACTAGGGCTTATATTCTACTTCCATTTAAATGAACGGTTTTGCTGTCTTTGCAAGCACATTCAGAAACAAGGGTAGTACTTGTACTGACATGAATCTCCTAATACTCCTTGGTGCTTACTACAGAAAACAAAATATTTTAGATACAGGCTGCTTAGGAAAGAACACTGAGCATCTCTTTATTGTGAAATTCAAGTCGCTTTGCTGCTTTTTGTTTAAATAATGTTTTGATTGAAAGGAATTTCCAACATAAATGCGGTAGATCTCTTTTCATGCTGTTAGCCCAGATGGTTAATGTTGTGGGTCTGGCAGTATCAGTGATAGCTGCATTTCTGGATAGGGTGTAACTCATGGGAGTTGCATATTACAGGTAAAACTTGCTCAGTCCTGGCTGTATCCTGCTTCCGTAGGTTGGCGAGAGTGCTGCCACTTGCTTGAATGGTGTTAGCGTCCAGTTCTATTTTTTTTCATTCTTATTCTAAAAATAATCAGCTCTCATAACTGGAAGTAGTTTCTCTCTTTACAGTCTTATATCCATCTCCCTTGACATTACAGAGGGGTGAACAGTCATCCTTTAAACAGTAAGCAGTGTATAGCATGACATTGGTTAATATGAAATTTATACCCATGCCAATAAGGCTCATCTACACTTAAGAGGATAAACTCCCCTAGTGGGTATGGTTTCCACTGTATCAGTACAGTTTTAAACCAGTTTTCCAAACAAAATATGGAATAACAGTTTTTTTTGAGTGCAGCTGCATCTATCCTGGTGCAGCAAAGGTGGCTGTGGCGATGGAGAGCCTCACGCACATATAACAGACGTGCTTTAGCCATCAAACCGATTGCAGCTTTCTATTCTCCTGAGCAATATGAAATGGCATTTCTACCTGGGAGAAATGTTGCAGTCTGTACATTCTCCTTTTCCTGAAGAAGAGCATGAGAGCCTGAAAGCTTGCAAATAAAAAAAAATTGCAGGTATTCAGTTGCACTAATACAAGATGCTGCCCCTACCAGGAGCTCTGAATACTTTAGCCATCACGTCTAAGTTTTGACTACGCCTGCGTTTTTGCAGGTATTATTTCCCACTGACACTGTTAAAAACCTACAAGCTACAGATTTAAGACGTCAGCTGTCAAGCAGAGAGAGAAAGAGAGATTGGCTCCAGTTTACAGATATCAAACAGACTGCCCAAGGTCATAGCAAGTCTGTGACAAAAACAGAAATGGGTCCGACTCCGTGCTTTACCCACATTTCCACCTGGGCGCAAAACCCAAACAAGAGCCTTTCTTTCTGGACTCGGATGCAGGCACTACATAGGAAATGGGCAGTAAAAAAAGCCACTGGACAGGGGCTGGGGGGAGAGAGGAGGAGGAGAAACCTGGACTCACCCGATCACTCCATCCTCTTTGCCACTGAGTTCAAAGTTACTCGTCCCCTTTCCTCAAAAGCCACTGAAGTAGCTTTTATTTATTTAAAAAAAAAAAAATTAGTCTTCTCCCATGTGCGTGTTGGAAAAGACCTGCGCAAAGCTTGACCTTGACTGACATGATCTCTGCTCTCTCGTAATGACGGTGCAGGCTTTGAAAGCACCTTCCCCAGGCAGCACTAAGTTTTCTGTAACGGAAAGGGGACTTCTCAAATCAGCCCAGCTGGAAGACGGAGCAAATCCAGATTTGTTGCCAAACCCTGAAGGACAAAACCAGCCCTTCTGCGAGGCCCATCTACACTCCCTGCAGGAGCACAACCTAAAAATCATTCCCATTAGGAGGCGGCAGCGAGGGGGTGGCACAAAGAGGGCTGAGCCACTCCTCAAAGGCTCACCCTTCCCTTCCTCATCCCAAAAAGTGCAGCGAGAAGGGGCTGGGGAGGGTCTGCCTTGCTCCGGGGGAGTTGCACCAGCCCAGAGCAGGGGCTGGGGGGAGAGAGGAGGAGGAGAAACCCGGACTCACCCGATGCAAAGCCGTGCCCGGAGCAGGGAGGACAGCTGGGAAGGGGAAGGGGAAGGG
>JAGPOW010002118.1:13322718-13346591 GCA_030014935.1 Caiman crocodilus | reverse complement strand
TTTTTTTTTTGTTTTTTGCAAGAATAGGAAAAAGTCTTTAACTAAAGAGGTTGTTTTCGCAAAAAATCTTGTTGGTCTGATGCGAGGTGTTGTCTCAACTGCAAGTCTTTTTCCTCTAGACTGATATGGCTACAACATGGATGGATACCTTTCATTGAATGATGTGTTCATTTATAATCTGTGTTCTCAACAAATCGAGAGAGCTGGTGATCAGGCTGGGTTCACTACTTCTAATTTAATGATATATTCATTCATTACTTATATTCTAAAATAATCAAGGGAGGTTGTGGTCAAGTTGGGTTCATTAATTTAATGATATATTCACTTATGACAGACGTTCTCAAAGGATCAAGAGAGGTTCTGGTCCAGTTGGGTTCACTACTTTAATTTCACAATGTATTCGTTCATAGGATATGTTTTAAAATAATTGTGAGAGCCTGTGGTTGGGTTGTGTTCACTACCTTAATTTAACAATATATTTGTTTGTAACTATGTTTTAAAATGATCAACAGAGCCTGTGATTGGGTTGGGTTTGTTACTTTTATTTTAGAACGTACGTTATAAATGAATATATCATTAAACGATTGAGAGATGTTGTGGTCAGGTTGGGTTCATTACTTTAATTTAACTATATATTCACTTATAATGTACCTTCTAAAATAATTGAGAGAGGTAGTGGTCAGGCTGGGTTTCGGACCAGGCGGGTTAAAGACATGGCAACACAAGGCAAATTCTTCACCAAAACACTTTTGGCCATTTGGTTGCCTTGTCCCTTTAGTGTGCTGTGCCACTAGTGTAAAGTGTGCAATTCTCATGCAGCTTGAAGTGGCAAAATGGATATCAGTTGGATTTTTTTTTTTTGTATGCTGTTTGAGATGCATAGATATAATCCCTGAGCCTAAGGAAGGGCATGTGTGCTCAACAGCTTGCAGAAAAAGATATTTCTTTTTTGTGATACCTTTTATTAGACCAACTAAGAAATCATCTGTGGACCAAGAGTTGTGCATTTCTTTTAGTCTCAGACCAACACAGCTGCCAAATACATCCCTGGATCTGGGGACGGTGTCATCTAGGTCTCTTTCTCTTATTTTGTAAGGAATGCTTTAGAGGAAGGTGCAAGGAACCCCATGGTAGAAAATCATGAAGAATTTGAAGCCCAGGGCGTGGGCCTGGGTGGAGCCGCAGGTGTTTTTTCCTAATTTTTGCCCCTTGGGGTTTGTCTGTAGCTGTAAAACGTACTATGGTTTATTCCTAATGTATTTATTTCTCTATCCAATAGAATAAGATTGTGAAACTATCTGTATAAATGCCTGAATCTTTTGTGTGCGTTAAGCTATTGGCCTTGTGACACCTAGTGCTGTTAGTTGTGCATTGTGTAAAATTTTACATTTCTCCGTTTCCATTAATAATCTTTCCACCCTTAGTCTTTCTTTCTGTTTCGACCCTTTTCCTCTTTTATGAGAGGGTGGACAAGACACCGGCTTTATGGATTTTTGGCTATTCTTTATTTTATGCATTTTCTTGACATGCCTGAGAACTAAACATTTCATTCTTTCCAGTCTCTTCTTGCCTCCAGTCATTTTTGCTACCTGTCCTCTCTTTTTTAGTACAGAGACCAGAACACCATACAGTATTGCAAAGGGAGAGTCGCATACATTTATTCTGTGTCTACCATTTTCTTCTTCTTTATCCTAACTACTTTTATTGCACGCATAATACGAGTTTGCATTGAGATGTTGAAAGATGATCTGATTTTTTTTTTTTTTTTTTTCCATGAGTGGTTAGTTAACTTAAAACCCAATAACATGTAGAGATTGCTGATGACATTTCAGATGCATTGTTTTCTCATTGTATTATTTTAAGATCTGTACAGAGAAAAAATATTTATTGGCAGTGTGTCAGCAAAAGACCAGCATGGTCTTATTATGTGCACGTACAAATGCAAACCTCTCTTGCATGTGCGGAAGTCGTACTGTTTTAGCTAAGCTGCAGTATAGGTCACTTTAAATTCTACAAATCTAAAATTCCTCCTGATTTTTAGTTGGCCTGAGTCTTGTTCTACATGTCTAGGTGTTTGTGATGTTAAAGTGTTGATGTACTTTTATGCTAAAGGTGGGCTACAGTTATGAGTAAACAGGCTCCTGTATATAGGTGTAAATTGCTTTTGATCTCTTTGGCTGAAAAATGTTTGTATTAAGTGCAAGTCATTCTCCACATAAAGAGGATTGCTCTGGGTCAGGTTCTTATGCTCGTCCCACTATTGAATTATAAGATGCTTGTTTCTAGGTACAGTGGAAACTTCCCTTTAACAGAGCTACAGAGATAGGAGTTGAATGGACTCTGGGTTTTTTGCCTTCCTCCCAGATTTATCTATGATTCTTAAAATCCTAAAGTCTTGACAGTTCTGTAGTTGTCTGCCAAGCTTAGGTGTAATGCTAAATTTTTTATTTTAAAGAGATAAAATAAGAACGTTCCAGGTGCTTTTTGACTGATATAATCAGGCTGTTGTGTAAATTATTTAATCTAGAAGGAAAGAGTTGGTGGCCCCAAATTAGTATGTGTGTGTCTGAAATAGAATTCTCTGAAACTTGTTGCATTTTTTTTGGAATAAAAAGGTGTAAATAAATTGCATAGCTAGAATAACATGTCACTCCTTTTAAAGGAAAAAAATACACTAGCTTTACATGTTCTTACTTTGACCCTTCCAAATGGAAACTGCTGAACATTTAACTATTTAGTCTTTTAGGGTTCTGAAAATAACAGGAAGTAGCCTACGTGACCCCTGGGTCAAGGTTACTTATATTCTCACTTCAGGGGTTGAGTGCTAACCATTATTCCTGTTCAAAGAACTTCATCTGACAGTGGCCTGAATTGACTTGATCCCTAAGAGTTTCGCTTTACTGTACAGAAGCTCTGGAAGGCGTCCTTTAGTAAAGGATTGGGAATATGAAAGGAGGGTGATAAGTACAATTCCCTCTTTTTCTAGTGGTAGATTATCTTTCTGTCACTCTCTTGCATATAGCCTGTGCCCAGCAAGAGTACCATGGACAAGATTAGCATTCCCAGGAGTATCCCGAAACCGACACGGGCAGCATGATCCTAGGCTCCACGTGGCAGTGACTTGCAGAAGACATAGGGAATGGTGGCTTTTTTAAATTTGAGTAACACTTAAAGGCTTCAGCAATGTTGTCCTGTTGGACAGATACAACACAAACCCACACTGAATGTTTTCTTCACATAATCCTGCACTAACAAAAAATTCATAATGTGTTATGGGTCCTAGAAGGAGAAGCCAAGAGAAGTGGATAAGGAAGGAGCCAAAAAAGCATAAACTATAAATAGAGAGAAAACATCTACAAGGAGCAGAACTCCATTAGTTCTCCAGTGCTAGCGCATATAGGATTGGGACAAAGTTCATTTCCTTACTTTCTAGGCTTGGAGAGCAGAGTTTATCATTCTGAAGTGACCTCTGGCCAGCTGAAGGAGCAGTATTGACTGGTTGAAGCAAAATGCTTCATCGCTTTCTGGAGTTTGTTTCGGTGATTGTGAGGGAAGCAGAGAGTGAAATAAGAGTCTCAGGAGATTGCTCCTCTCCTCTCCAGCCAGTTGAAGAAAGGGTGCAAAAGAAGTGGTGAGGAGGAGGAAACTGGAAGCAAACGACTTAATATTAAAAACAGTTGTGGTGGAGCAAGCTTAGCTGGCAATCTTATTGGAAGAAGATTTAACAATAGCAGTTTGTTGCAGCATATTTTCTTAACACCTTAGGTGGCTAAAACTAAGTTTTAAAAATACGTTTTATTTACTGGCTTACTCTGCATTTCTCCACTTGTACAGTATAAATCAATTAAGACTCTTGCATACAGTCACTCTTTTCATTTGGTGCATTTTGAAGTCAGAACAGAAAGATACTTGCCAATTATCCAAGGGAAACTTTGAACTGAACATTTTTCTCGGATTTGCCCTTTTGTAAAAGCCCACATACAGTGAAAATCAGTTTTTAGCCAAATTTGAACTGACCTGATCCTGTAGAGAGATTTAAATAAGCTGATCCTCACTGACCTCAATGGGACTCTGGTCATACTTGTTCATACATATGAAGTCAGTTTCAGGATCAGGGCTTTACCTGTTAAAAGGCCTAGCTGGGTTGGTATGGAGCAGGGTTGATAAATGACATTGCAGTATTCGAGTACTAGGACAGAGCAGAGTAGTTCTAGTAGTGATTTGATCAGCTATCTATGTAAGTAAATTAAAGGTACATAAAATGTGGATACACTGTAAAAGATTTTTAGTCCAGTTTTTGCTGCATCTTCTGTTATCCATTCTGTAATTACCCTAAATAGTGGAAGAGCTGTAAAAAGAGACTCAACCTTAGGTGTAGCCATGGGGGAGTCCAGTTCTCATGTCCGGGAGCAAAGATGGACCAAGCAATTTGAACACTAGTGGAAGAGGAATGTAGGAAGGAATACTTGTTTAGTCTGGGTACATCTGGTAAAAATTAATATATTTTTTTTTTATTGTGCCAGACTAGAACAGAGAGGCTGCTTACACAGACTCCATGATGTGATGCATTAATAATTGGCTCTAAAGTATGAGGGAACTTGAACTTCGCAAATAAGAGTAGCTTTTACTGGCATTTTGGCTTCCAAAAAAATGTGGTGCTTCTCATTTTGAAATCCCCAAATTATTTCGTTATCTATTAACAAATTGCAGGCTAAGTGAGTACCTTACTTTTTCCTAGTCTTGTCGCTTATTTAAGTTTTACCATAGAGGGCAAAAATATGAAATGTTGCATCAATAATCATGTAGTAAAAGCATGAGCCAACAGAGCTAGGAATTACATGAGAACTGCAGCTGTAGTCATACAAAATCATGTCTACCTTGGAGTATCTTGTTACTTTAATATATTCTTAAATGAACACTGCAGCAGTAGACTCGGAAATCATTAAACTGTCATATGTGTGTGACTGACTGTTCTTCTGTAACTTTATAGTTGTAGTTAAGCTGTTGGATCAACTTGTATCCTAATGCCTGAAATAATATAACTTCTTTTTAATTAAAGTAGTGCTTCAAATATTGAATATCATATTAGTAATATAAAATATTGCTGTCTCAGCTAGCAATTTTTTTTTGTTCATCTAAAATGGCCCTTTAGGAATTGCCAGGTTAAAAGCGTGTCTAGAACATGAAGACAGAGTGAAAGCTTTGACAATTTTTAATACCACTAAGTGGAGTACTTTCTTTTTGCATTACAGTACTGGAAGAATTAAAGTGGATTCACTAGACATCTGTACCTGTATCTTTTCAAAGGAAGAATATTAAATTCTGCATTTGTTTGTTTGGCTACATATTTTTTCAAAAATTATTTTTGTCTTGTGTAGATGGTGATGGAATTTCCTGATAACGTGCTAAACCTTGATGGACATCAGAATAATAGTGCACAATTAAAGCAGTTCATTCAGGTAAACCATGAAGATTTTAATTGCCTGCCATTTAAAACAAAAATCTGTGCATCAGACTTCACAGTCTGTGATTACTTGACTGACTTTTTAAGTTTTATGTGCCACTTTGTAAATGTTCGCTGTTACATTAAATATGTAGTGAAATGCCTCTTATGCGCCAGCACCAAAAGATGCATTTTGTTCCATTCCCTTGCAGTTGGTGCTCCTGTACATTATTGTCTTTATCAGGATGTAGTTCTATGGTATTTGAAACTGAAAACTTCCAGCAAATTGGCATCCGCCAGTCAATGCCAGTGTAACTGTACTTCATACAGAAACCAGAATTCCTAGATGTATTTTGATCCATTATTTGGATTTGGGAATGCTGTGCTGTATATAATTAAATAGAAATTTGTTGCTGCAGAACATCAAATACCTCTGACTTACTCCCAAAACAGGAGTGACAGCATTCATTTATACCTTGGTTGCTAGTGGGATACTAAAAGACAGATTTGCGGTTCCCACAGTTCCTGGTGTGGGAAACTCTATGCTAGCAAAGTGGTCTATTTCTGTTGTGCCCACTTTCTTTTATCTCCTTTAAGTTAGAGCTGTCAGCATTGGCTGTTTGCATTTCTGTAATGTAGTGTTAACTGCTGCATTTCAGATACAGATGCTGCATATAAAGCATTTCTCTGCAGGGTAATGGCAGAGAACTCCAACATGAGCATCTGCTAGCTTTTAGTGCTGTTAGTCAACTACAGGGAAGTGAAGGGTTGTTACAACATGCCATCATTGTCAGATTATCTATCCCTGACACAGTAAAAGAAGTCAATTTAAGTCAGTATTTGAATTATCTCCAGTATTTTAAACATCATTTTAAGGAAGTAATACATGACTGTTAAAACTGAAAAATTAAAATACTGTCTTTTCTTTACGTCAGTTTGTGCTTTGATACCATATTTTTAGGTTGTTTTCACTCTCCCTGTCCTGGTTATGCAGGGCCATTGAATATTTGCCTCGTGTGTTAAGACTTGTATAAGTCATAACTTACTGCATTTGTCAGAGAGAGTTATTTTTGCTGTGTCTGGGCTGGTAATAGTCCTGCACCGAGACAGACCTTGCCAGTCCAGGCTGCTCCTGTCCTTTCCTTATGCTTGAATGGAGGAGCCTGTCTCTACTTGGTAGTAAAAGCACTTCAGAGTTGTTATCCTGGAATAACAGTATTTTCTAGTAAAGTGGAATAGGGAAAGGACTGGAGAATAAGAATTGCTTTCTTTTTTGTGAGGCTGGACTCTAAGGCTCAAAATAGTATTGATGGTAACAGAAGTTCCTCCTATGATAATAGCAGGAATACTCTTCTTCCTGTGTTGGCTCCAGGCTTATATGGGTTTTTTGCCCCAAATAATTATCTCATCAGTAGTGAACTAATGACCCGAAAGCTTAAACCCTGCAGATCCTTACAAAATACCTTTAGTAGATAGTAAAATGCTGAAAACATGAAAACCTATGTTTAAAAATCAACCCTTTAGACATTTAACTGTGTGTTCTCTCTCCTCCCCCTCTCTCTCTCTCAGCGACATAGTATGCTTAAACAGCAAGATCTAAATATTGCCATGATGGTGACATCGCGTGAAGTCCTGAGTGCACTTTCGCAGCTTGTCCCATGTGTCGGCTGTCGTCGTAGTGTGGAACGTCTGTTTTCCCAGCTTGTTGAGTCTGGAAATCCAGCTCTTGAGCCCCTAACTGTTGGCCCAAAGGGTGTCCTTTCTGTAACTCGAAGCTGCATGACGGATGCAAAGAAGCTTTACACTTTATTTTATGTGCATGGGTAAGTAACTCCTGTTTGGTATATGAAAACACAGTTGCTCAAGTTGTTCTTTCCTTGCCCCACTCCTGAAAGAAGAAAGCTAACCTCTTTGCCTAGCTTTCTTGGTGTAAATGCTGAACTGTTATTGGCACTTTGATCAGATACTACTTAGTTAATTGGTTTGGGGATTTTTTGGTTTTGTTTTTTTGAGTAGGGCTAAATTGAAAATTGTGTGATCTAATTGCTCTTTCATGGCCAGTTGCATTTGTTCTTTCCAGTTGAAGGAGATTGAGGATTAATATTTAGGTTCTTAGCTGTTTGGTGCTAAGTGATTATATGTGTAGTTTTAGCAGGCATGTTTAGAGGAAGAATTTTTCCCCTCCAGATTGTAACCATCAAAAGAAAAAGATTTCTGTGTCTTGCTCTTGCAGTACAGTAAATTGGGCAGACCAGTGCCCTTTAGTAATGGAGAGGATGCAGATTTAAACCCTCTGAGTGCAACCCCACAAGCACACACATGTAGTTTGCCATACTGCGAACAGCACATTCACTTGTTTGCTGTATTCCTAATTTGCAGTGCAGCACTTGTTTTGGGGGGTTTTTTTGGCTTTTTTTTAACACTAAGAGATCCTGGTATAAAAACAAACAAACAAACAACCCCCACCTCCCCCAAAACAAAACAGCAGCAAAAAAAAGAATGCTTAGTGGTGCACATGGCTGCAGTGTGCACTGCTTATAACCTGGTTGGCTTGAGCCATGCTCCAGCCGCCAGCCAGGCTCTGCATGCTTGGATCACCACCGTACCAGTCATGGGAGGCCCCCAGGACCCAGGTTATCTGCGGCCAGCCCAGGTGCTGGCCCCAGCCTCCCCTATCTCACCCGAGGCAATCTGCCACACCCCAGAATGCACGTGTAGGAGCAAATATGTGCTGCTGTTAGTTGTCCCTGGGGAAATGCCTTCTGTGTCTGCTACCCTTAAAAGCTAGGGGCTACTTTGGCACGTCACACTGAGACTGACTTGCTTTGCTTCTTAGAAAGGTTAATTGATTTTTGAATTCACCTGAGCTATTGAAAGGAGACTTTGTATAGTCAAAGACAAAAATAGAGGCGGGAAGAAGAGCTTGGAGTTTGTAAATCTGTACAGAATATTTGTTTCTCTGGTAATTGTTGAAACATTATGCGTCCGTTGAGTAATCTTGTGAGCACTGTTGGAAAAATGTAATTTTAATATTAAAGGTGGTTTGTGAATTTTTTTTTTTTTTTTTTACATAGGTCCAAATTGAATGACATGATAGATGCAATTCCCAAAAGCAAGAAGAACAAGAGATGTCAATTGCACTCCCTAGACACACACAAACCAAAACCTTTGGGGTGAGTTACACGAACGAGGGTATGATGTCAGTAAAAGTTGTCCTGTGTACACTGACATTTAAAAATATTCAGGGAATGGACTTACAAGTATGAAAAGTCAATTTGCTAGCATGAAGAGAAATTGTATTTTCAATACACTGCTTATCTGCATGTTAAAGACATAGAGATGGAAAGGAACACTGTGCAGTATTAAATGGTGTATGCATTATTATTGGCCTAGCAATCTTTGCCGAATAATATTTTAAAGCTTTAAAACCTTTTTGAAGACCATTTTTAACAACTCATGTCATAGCTGTGAGCTTACTTTTAAAATTGGTAGTAGAAATCTCTTCAGAAAAACCTGATCTGAAAAAGCTTAAGTTTTCTGAGAAATCTTGGATGATACATATTATATATAATCATGTTCAGAGGGCCAGCTTTTAAAAGCATGAGTATAACTTGGGTTTTTTATTGTTTAACTGACCGGAATGGATGGATTTTAGTAGCAGATGTTTTCATCCAAGTATTCTTAAATGTAATTAGATAACCAGTAATCATGAACAGTTTTTTTTAAAAGAACATGACAAAAGTTTCAAACAGCAAAACTTCTTGCCATTTTGTGTTGTTACTGGTATTTGTTTCTTTTGGTTAGTATCAAGATTGAAGTAATTGCAGTGTTATTTTGGCTGAATATTCATTTGAAACCAAATAAATTTGATTTTAAAGATTTGGCGAGCACTTGTAGGAAAAACTAACTAGTGCATGTACATCCTAAAACTTGCACATGGTTACTTGAAAAGCTGCTTCATAATGGGGCATGGTAAGAGGTGTGCGAGTTTGATTGTTTATTTTTAAAATTTTTGACAGAAAAGTTATTCTGACATCCTTTTCACTTCTGACTTTGTCCGTCTCATGAGGATGCGTCTTGTTGGACAATTGTGTCAAAATAGTGACCTCTGAACTGTGAAGGTGGATTTATCATTTTACGTTTCTGACATCTTTGGAGTCAGAACTATTGTGGGACCAACCTTTTGGGCCTCCTAGCACTACTGCATGTCAAGAGTTAACTAAATAGTGTATACGTGTAAATAGAGCTAACTGCTTTATAGTATTAACCGTCTTACAACTGTTGTCAGCTACCCTTGTGCTGTTGAGAAGCTTCTTCTTGAATCTAGTGCTTGTTTTAAGCAATAGACAGTTTAGTTCAGTGAAGTTCGATACATCTTTGAGTGAGGTTTCTTGTCGTACAGGATGACATTTTCAAGACCTGGGAATAGGAACGTGCAGAGCAGAAATTGTTCCAATTATTCTTCCCTCCCTCCCCTTGTGCTTTCCTACCAATATCTTTCAAGGTTTGGGGTGCCAAATTCTGCATTCCTGTTGTGCTTCTGCTCTTAACCACTTTGATTTCAGATTTAAATAGGGTGATATGTTCTGCTTATTAAACTGACACAGTGCCTCCACTCTGTTAGCTGTTTTTACTCTGACTTGAACGAGATTTCTGTAATAAAACAGTGCATGGATTTACACATGCACCATGCTGCAGTTGGCTAATTAGCTCTGTAGTAAAGGGACACAGTCTACACATGCAGTAAATTAACTCATTCTGCTGTAGAGTAGTACTGTCGGGGACAGTACTATCCTACAGCAAAGGACATGCATGTAGACTCTAACCAGGGCGGGGCACAAGGGTGCTCCAGTGTGGGGGCTGCCTGCCACCAAACCCCGCACTGTAGCACCCTCGTGCCCCAGCCAGCCTTGATGCTACCCTGAAAACTGGGGCTGACCACCCAGTCTCCTGCCAGCCTGTGGCTGCTCTGCCCCAGCTCAGACTGCTGCGGTTCTGGATGCACGTGCGGATGCTGTGCCTGGGAGCAGCTGACTCTAGCACGGACTGCAACAGAATTTATTGAGCTGTGCTAATTGCATGTGTAGATGCTCCTGCTTAGGCCTAATTTAGTCTCCGTGATCCTTGTCAATGTTCTTACCTGCGTTAGTGCTTTTTTGTTAAGACAACCAGAGCTAATAGCATCCAATTAAATAGTTAATCCTTTTCGCATAGGGATGTTTGCTAGATATTGGCATTCTGTATGGCTAATTTTAAAAACCAGAGTAAACAACAAACTAAAAACAATCATGGAAGTTGTGTGACAATTGCAGATTAACACTGCTCTACTTTGAAGTTGAATCTTTTTCCTGTAGCTATTGCCTTGCCTGTTTAGATGCAGTTTCTTCAGGGTGGGGATTATCTTGTATTTTTAAAACATTTCATGCAAATCAAACTATAACTTGCCTGCTCTTTATACTGGTTTTATAGACAAGGCCTGAAATGTCAGTAGACTATCCTTGGTTGAAATCTATTGGATCTTTGCCAGTTTTACTTGTGTTCTGCCTCTAGCATGGTAAACAAGCTGTTAGAGCTTGATCGTAGGTTTCATATTATAGGATGCATTTTTCTCCACAAAGTCAATATTTTTCTTGTTTATGTCCGTTCACTAAAAGGCCAGATAAAATGCATAGCAGGTGGTTAGGCTTTCTCTGCAATTTCAGATAACGGCACTCAGTTCGGGGCCTGAATAGTATAATTTATTTACAGTAATTAAAAGAGAAATTTGGTACACCCACTTTTGTTATACACTGGAGTAAATCAGTTGAAGTAAATCTCTCTAGGACTCTAAAAACTTGCAGGTTAATATTGCATGTGTAGAAAATATACATCGTATCTACATTGAAGCTTCCAACTCTGTCCTATGCTCCGTTTACTCTTAGACACAGGGCTTGAACCACAAAAGCAATTAGGTGGCATTAATACTCTGATACAGCTAAACTTGCTTGTCTGAATGGAAGAAGATATATTGGACTACTCGGAAAGGAGTGAAGCAAAACTTCCTTGCTTTTTCAGAATAAATGTTTATGAATGTTATATAGGGAAATTTTGTTCTCATTTGCAAGAAGCTTTAAATAATAAGCACTGCTATTCCTCATGCTTATTACATGTACAACATAAATTTGGTATCTGTCGTCTTGTATTCTATAATAACAAGTAATCGGTATGTGTGTGTCTTTTGACTGACAGATAGTCTTGAGTCTATAATGACACCTTTCTTTTTGGGGGGTGAAAAATAATTAATACAGTTGCTAGTCTGGGGGGCCTGTCTATACTTCACCAGAGTAGCTATTTTGGTGTCTCCCCCCTGTATGGACAAACTTATTCTGGAATGAGAGTGCTTTTTCCAATTTAGCATTGTCTATAAATGTTCATTTGAGAGCTTAAACAGAAACAGGTCTCCTGAAAAACTAACCACCTTGGAAAAGCTTGGTGTATAGAAAAGCCCTGGTAAAAATGCCAGTTACTGTTTCAAAAAGTCTGTGAAGTTGTACAGCAAAGAACCATTTTGGCAAATGTAGATTGTTTGAGATGACAAAGTTAAAAATCATTTAGGCTGTATTCCCTATAGGGTTTTTGTGTGTGGATAATTTAGATATTTCCTACCAAAGCTATTTTAATAATGGAAAAAAAATAACTTTTTTGTTCTTTAGTCTTAATTGTTCACTTGATGTGGTAATGATTTTAATTTTGTGACTGCAGAGGACAAACCATCAGTTCTTGTGAAAGTTGGAGAGTTATCTTTGTATTTTGGCATATGTAGAATTCAAACAAAATTAGTGAACTTGGTAGTGTTTTGATAAAGTAAGTTGCAGGAGAATGTTTAGTTTATTGTAGAAATTGTATAGCTATAAATCTCTTTTAATACCGTGCTGCAGTGAAGGGAGCAGTAGCACACTCAGTACAGAGAAATTAGGTGCAGATAAGAAAAGTAGTGAAGACAACAGGAAGGAGAGCAAGTGTAAGATCACATTCCAC
This sequence comes from Caiman crocodilus, assembly GCA_030014935.1. NCBI lineage: Eukaryota > Metazoa > Chordata > Crocodylia > Alligatoridae > Caiman > Caiman crocodilus. Next base: position 13,334,131 of record JAGPOW010002118.1, on the reverse strand, counting down.
TATGGACCTTTCCAGGGAGCAGCCAGGTAAAACAACGAAAGAAAAATAGCACTACCACTTTGCTTTTTTGTTTAATTGTTAAAAATAAAAGACCTAAGATACACTTCTTTCTTTTTTAGGGGTTGTTGGATGGATGTGTGGGAACTCATGTCCCAGGAATGCAGGGATGAAGTAGTTTTAATTGATTCTAGTTGTCTTTTAGAAACGTTAGAAACGTATCTACGAAAACACAGGTATGTTAAAAAACAAACAGCATTCTCAACTTTGTGCAGTGCAAACCTAGTTCTCTTACGAAGTCCAGTATGTAAAGCTCACAACATCTGACTGATTTCAGTCTGTTAAGGGTAGACTGCAAAGAAGTCTATAAAGTTCTCAGTTTTGTGTTTCATGTAGCACGGTTTTATGGCGTTCTGTAGCAGTTGAGTCTGCGCAGATTTTAAAAATCATGTGTCTCTGAAACCAAAAATACAGTTCTATTGACCGAATTTAATTTTTAATGAAACTATAAACTAATAGTTCTAAGCTAAATTTGATAGCAGTGCATTTCTAAAAATGATATATAGGCATTCAGGGAAAGGCACGATTTGGATCTAATATGTGATCCTGGGCTCCCCTTGCATCAGCAAGAAGCAGGCGGCTGTGGCTGGGAGCCCCCTTTGAGGGGGCTCCCAACTCTGGGTGCCACTCGCAGTTGGGACCAAGAGCCCTGTAAGGTGAGGAACTATCAACCCCCATAGCCGTGGGGTGCTGCTGCAGTCTCCTAGTTGCTAGGGGTGTGGAGTACCTCCACCAGTGTGTGCTCACCAGTGCCTGGGAGGTGACAGCAACTGCAGATTGCTCACACATGCAAATTAAGGCTGGGTAGAAACCAGCTATAAAGTTATTACGCATTTTCAAGCAGTAACTTTTATAGCTGGTTGGACCTTTGTAAGGCAGGATAGTTCATTTGCACTTGTAGACAGTCTAAATTCATAGTAATTAACAAGGTAACTGCACAATTGATCTAATGTATAGAGTGGGCTATAATAGTGAAGTTGCCCTCGATTTAAAAAAAAAAAAAAAAATCAAAACTCTCTTCACCAGCAGGATATTATATATGGGAAGAGTTAAATGAACTTGAGTACTGTATTACTTCCAAAATGTAAAACAGGCTTCTAACCAGGGTTCCTATTTGGTCTCATGATTACAGTGAAATGCATGATTTTAAAAGGAGACCTATAATGATAGAAGTAAGAGTGGTGTTAAGGTAGCAAACACATGCCAGTGGTTTTCAAAATTAGGTTTTTATGAGCCTGTGATTAACCGTCCTCTAGAACCATGATCTTTTGCCTAGAAAAAAGATAAGGCACTTATCTGGATGTGGCCACTGAGTATGAGCACGGATGTGCGGCATGTGGTGCTGCGCATCCATCTATGGCACCATGCCGCTTATGCAGGTGTTTCTTGCACTGCTACCTTGCATGGCGGGGGGAGGGTTTGACCTCAGGAGATCCCAGCTTGCCCTACCCTATCTGGGGTAACCTGCCACATGCCAGAGTGCGTGTGGCATGGGCATTCTCCAGGGGCAGGTAGCAGCAGTGTGCCTTGCCTGGATGTGCACTCATCTGGAAGTGCCCAGTGTAACAATTTTGAATGCCCACTAAAATGCAACTGCAAATGCAGAGGAGTTGAAAAATTATTCCAGCAGTCCAAATGCATCAATCTAAATTATGTGGAGAAGAAAAATAATTGATTAATTAAACACTTACGTTATGAAACAAATTGAGTCTTTAATATCTACAAATATTTAATATTTACTATATTAAAAATTGTTTCGTTGGCAACATACCTCATGTGACACATCAGCATAGATTAATACTTATTTCCATTGCTTAAATAGGATGTGAATGGGCCTTTTTTTTTTTTCTATTTTTTGTTAATCATCCACTGGAAATATGATTGACTTATGGTCACCCCCTTTTCTGACTTGACGGAATTTAAAATCTGAAACAAGAACACAGATTAGGACCATAAATGCTTTGAACAATTGTAGTAGACACTTGAATAATTAGAACCTCCTTGAATATCAAATTATGTAGTATGTACATCATACCATGGTAAATTCTAACCTACTCAAGGGATGTTTAACAGAAATGCATGTGCTATCCAACAGATGTAAAATAAGAATTCAGTTTGTTATAGCTGGTCATTCACTTCAGTATATTCTAGGTAATTCATTTCTTAGTAACTTTAAAATATATTTTGTGTGAGAAAGGAGTCATAAAGGTATAGGAATTGTCAAGCTGACTTGACTTCTTCAAAAATTCCAATGTTGGATAGCTATGGAATATCCTGTCTTTGGGGAAGTTTCTTCCCAACATTACCCGTTAAAGCTTGATTCATGCCTGAAGCATGAGGTTTCTTATCCAGAACTTTAGAATTCATCCTAATAATATATTAATAACTTTGAATGTTATCCAAGTAAATATTTGATTGTTCAGTCTTTGGAAATGGTTTAAATCTAATGGTGTACATGTTGAATAAATGCAACGTGCACTGTTATATCACTACATGAGTGTGCTGTAAACTGGATTAACTGTGCCCTAAATTTCTATTTCAATAAGAATTCTCCACTCAGCTGTTTTTTCTTTCTTTTTTTTTTTATAAATACAGGTTTTGCACTGACTGCAAAAATAAAGTACTTCGGGCATACAATATTCTTATTGGTGAGCTAGACTGCAGCAAAGAAAAGGGCTATTGTGCTGCACTTTATGAGGGTTTGCGTTGCTGTCCACATGAACGTCATATACACGTATGCTGCGAAACGGATTTCATTGCACATCTCTTGGGTCGAGCTGAACCAGAGTTCGCAGGAGGGTATGAGTATGTAATTTGCTAGAGTGGGCTATCTAGCGCTTTGCTTCTTTATTTTTATCGTTGAATGTATATTGCAACATGGTATTTTTTGCCTCCTTGCTGCATAATAGACTTCTGTATGTAAACATTTGTATTTGAAGTATACCTTCTGGATAATGCTTCAAAACAATGAACATTTCATTATGGCCTCTTGACTTAAGCACTTCTCAACTTACAAACAAGACTGGAAGAAACTGTTAAATGCCTTGCAATTTGTTTGTTCACTCATTAGGGCTGCCTTGCTTTCACCATTTAAGGTGATAGAGGTATGCGAAATAGAAAGGGAGTCCCAAGTCATACTGAATATTTTATATGTAAAAAAAAAAAAAATAAATAAAAATCCAGAATTCAAATATGAACTTAACTGCTGTCGTCGATAATTGGATTTTGGATGTTGTTATCCTAAAATGTTCTAATGGCTGTATAGTTCAGAACTTGAACTACTTGGACCTCTTCTGTAAAGCTTTTGACTGGGGAGAGAAAAGAGCATGTTACAATACTTACTCTTACTGGTTAAGTTACAATAGTGATACAGTTACTTTGTTGAAAGGTAACTAACTCACAGATTGGTATGCCCCTATATATGCCCTTTGCCTCCTAAGCCATCTCTCAAACCAGAGACACAACCCCCCCAAGACAGAAGCTTGTTTGATTGGATCCCCTAAACATTCAAAAGTATGACCTGTCCTGCAATCGCGTCCATTGCCAGCAGCCATGAACTGGTGGGATAACTCCCCAAAAGCCTCAGAACGGAGAGCAGAATGCAGCCCTTAAGGTGCTGTTCATACATGAACATGTCATGAGTGCGGTGACGCAGCTTCAGATTTTTGTTGTAGTCCTTTCTATTTTGCATCTGCATGCAGCAGTACAAAACTGGATAAACATAGTGTGATTATGCAAAAGTTTCTTCAGTTTATTGAAAAACTCACCTATCCAGCTGCTTTGAATGTACAGTAGTGTTTGACATGATTTGATATTGTGTGTTCTGGATATTGGTACGCCATTTGTAACCTTCTGTACCAACTCCGTGCAACCTTATTCTTCTAGGCGAAGGGAAAGGCATGCAAAGACAATAGACATTGCCCAGGAAGAAGTTCTGACTTGTCTGGGTATTCATCTTTATGAAAGACTGCACCGAATTTGGCAAAAGCTACGGGCTGAAGAACAAACGTGGCAAATGCTTTTTTACCTTGGTGTTGATGCTTTGCGCAAAAGTTTTGAGGTAAAAATCAGTGGCTATTTTAAATTCTTGTAAAGACTGAGCAACTTGAAGTTAATGTAGGAAAACTTTAATATAATACAAGAGTATATATGGTTAGGAGGGACTTCCTAGATCAGTGGCTCAACTCTTCTCCTGTTGTCTACAATAGTATTATAATTCCTAAATGTGTTGATTCATCATCACTGATGTATATTTCCATTATGATGTGAAATATTTCCTGGATGGTGGGAGAGAACAAGCCCAGTCCTTATTTCTGATCTAATGCTGCGGTAGAATGGATTCTCCATAGTTTTAACATTGGCAGAAGGACGGACTGAATTTCTGTCTACACCACAATTGTTAAATGCGGTAACAGGAGTTCCCTTATTTTACCTTTAAGTATATTAAAGTTAGGGAATATGTCTTTGATTTGTCATTATGACGGAATGCATATGTTCAGACTGAGCAGCGTTCAGTAGATGCTTTGAATCTTTCTTTAAAATCCTCTGTTTTTAGTAACCGACCTAACTTTCAGTTGCTCTGGATCTCATGCATCTTTCAATGCCTTTGGTACTAAAATAGCAAACATTTAATTGAAATAGCTTTATCATTTCTGTCTTTTTAAATTATGTGGTTTCTTTCATAATAGCACCACTCTTTAATTACTGCTTTGTATCTAAAATGTTTTAAAATAAATCAAGAGAAAGGGATAATCAGTTTAGGCCAAATAACCAATGTCTGTAAATTAGTTTATTACTGCACATCCAATTTCCTGTTGATGGAGTTGTTTCAAAAAGCACAGCAATAGGAAGATCCTGATTTCAGGATGTAATGTGACACATTTTTTGAGAAAATTTAAAGTATGTTTTCAATTAAACTAGTGAAAGTTACTAAAATCTTGCTCTATTTGTTCGAAGTGCTGGCTATAAAGGGAACTTATAAGGCTGGGTATGAATATACAGTGACCAACTAGCATAACACTTCTGGTTTAGCTTAAACTGCTTTCAAATTAACATAAGGAGTATATCTACTCATGCAATTAGTATGCCTGAATAAATTCCTGGTGCAGTTCACACCAGACTGTATTGCTCCCAGCTGCAGCATTTACACATCTGCCTGGGACTGCACCATATTGAGCCAGGAAGGTGCATCCCTGTCTGTCAGGGGGCACGAGGAGTCGGCCTGCCAGCCTGGAGCTGCTCTGCCCTGGCTCACTGTGCTGCAGAGGAGCTGGCTGGGGCAGTAGGCTGCTACAGTGTGGCGCTAGCTGGAAGGCAGCCCCTGCCCTGTAGCACCCTCGTGCCCCAGCCAGTCCCTGTCACTGTCTACATGTGCTTTGCAGCAGTTAATTCATGTGCTCTGACCTAATAGGAGCAGATGTGTAGATGGTAACACTTTACTGTGGAGCTAATCAATCAACTCTGCACTGAAGTGCACATGTAGATGCCCCCAAGGAGAACCAGAAACTGTCAGTCTCACTACAAACAGAGCACGTTCATGCAGAATTACATGACTATAACTAACCATGTAGGCAAGTCATGTTCTTAGCTTTCCATATAGTGTGAAATAATCTGATGTCAGATAGATATCCCAACGATGAGCTACCATTACCCTTCTAATGATCATTGCAACTACCCTTAATGTTGGAAGCCAGAAGTTTTACTTACTCATTGTATACAAGCTGTTTTGACGGAGGAATACTGATTAATTCTGTTTCAATACTGCTTATGTCTGCTGCCGTTCAGCTTGGGTGCTCAACCTCCAGTCCATGGGCCATATGTGGCCTTTGGAGCCATTGTATCTGGCCTGCGGGGCTCTCCAGGGGTCGGGAAATTTGGCAGTGGGAGAGCAGTGGCCATTAGCATAGCCATCCTTCCCCCAACCAGATTCCCAAACCCCAAGATCCGCACGGCCCATTGGAGCCCAGCCATGTGTTCTTCCCACAGCAGGGCCGAGCCAGGCCACACCCTTCCCCTCTCCCCATATCTCAGTCAGTGCCAGATCACACTCCCTTTTCCCTCTGCAGGGCTGGGTTAAGATTGGACCAAGCCCCCTTTCCCTGAGGAGCTAGGTTGGGGCCGGACTGTCTGCCTCCGTGCATCTGGATGGTGGCTACTGCACTGCCCTGGGTGCTGGATTGGGACCATGGGCCAGACCAGGCCCATGGATAGATCAGGCACTGCCCATCTGGCCTGCTGGGGGAAAAAAGTTGGAGCACTACTGGTTTAGCTTAAAGATTTTTTTTTTTTTTTTTTTTTTTCAACTGACATTTCTTGAAAGAACTTAAATTTATACTGATGCATTTTATTACACAAATTTTCAGGGAGCTGCCTTCTCCCAAATTCTAAATCTAAACCTGAATTGATGCATTTTTCCATAAAGTGATGAGAGAGAATTAAGTCATGGCAGGAACATTGGAGAAACAGTTTGTTAATATGCCTTTTTTATTTCCCTTTTTATTTTACACCAATGGAAAAGCTAGATTTTTATTTTTTTGGGGGAGATGATAATTTCTCTAAACAGACTTCCAATTTTCTGAATAGATGGCTGTGGAAAAAGTGCAGGGTATTAGTCGACTGGAACAACTCTGTGAAGAGTTCTCAGAAGAAGAAAGGGTACGAGAACTAAAACAAGAGAAGAAACGGCAAAAAAGAAAGAACAGGCGGAAAAATAAGTGTGTATGCGAGATTCCTGCTCCATTGCAAGCATCAGAAGAGAAAGAAATGAATCAGGAGAAGGTAAATGCTGCTGATCAGTATCTTACTTTTCTGCTGCCATTAAATAACTATTCTCAGTAATACAGGAATAGCTTTGCCCATATTGTCGGAGAGCCTGACTTTTTTTTTTTATGGGTGGGAACTAATTTTTGGAATGTCTCGCTGCTAAAATTTGATACCTTTTAGAAATAAGTCTGCCTTCTTGTAAAGGAATAATTTATGATTAAGCCCACTCAGGTTTATGGTCACCCAAACTGTATGTGATAGTGAAGTCATCTAAAATACAAGTCCTGCCAATAATGGCTTGTTGTGAATACTCTGTTTGCTGTTGTAAATCCAGCAGTTGTGGGGAGGACCAGGGTGGGATCCTCTGCTCCAGTGTAGGGCATGTTCTGGCATGGAAAGCAGGACTTGTACTTTTTGGAGGGGCAGAAATAACAGATGCATGTATGTGAAGAAAAGCTTCTTTTGTGGGAGGAGAAGTAGGAAGGTAGGACAAAGGCTAATATTTGCTGACTCGTGTTTTCGTACTTTCCGACTGTTTCTTGGCTTTGTTTAAAGGAGAATTCTGACTTCATGGAAAATAGTTGCAAAGCCTGTGGTAGCGCAGAAGACAATAGTAGTTGTGTAGAAGTAATTGTTACCAATGAAAGCACTTCATGCACCTGTCCTGGCAGTGGCACTCTGTTGGGTTCACCAAAAATAAAGAAAGGTATATGTTTTGTTTGTTAAATTTCATATCCTTCATTCTGGAAAACCTGTGGGGAAGATATTTTCAAATATGTAAATTTTATTCTTTCAACTTTTTAAATTTTAAGAGCTGTTTGTTTATAGGGGCCTAACTAAAAGATTTTGAATTGCTACTGTTGATTTTACAGTAACCTCTCCTTTCATCCCAGGTTTATCTCCACATTGTAATGGTAGTGATTGCGGCTATTCATCTAGCATGGAGGGCAGTGAAACGGGATCTCGGGAGGGTTCAGATGTAGCCTGCACTGAAGGCATTTGTAACCATGATGAAAATGGTAAGTCAGCACAGACTTAAAGTTCATATTGTCCTAGCTGAAAGCCTAGCAAGTGGATCTCTGAGACGTGCACATTTTTTTTAGGTGATGACTCGTGTGTCCATCGCTGTGATGAGAAAGAGGAAGATGGGGATAGCTGTGTGGAGTGTTGGGCTAATTCTGAAGAGAACACAAAGGGCAAAAACAAAAAGAAGAAAAAGAAAAGCAAAACTTTGAAGTGTGAGACTGAGCACGTAAGGACAGCAGCATCTTTTTAGGATGCTAACTTAATTACGTGTTTTTTGTAATACAGTTACTTCAGCTTTCACAACTTGACTTGCGGCTCATGATGTAAGCAAGGTGGCATGGGTCTTTCTGTCCCCCTCTCTCATTCATACCTTAGTATGATTAACCATTTCAAACAAGTCCTGGATAAGGTTATGCCAACTACTTGTGGACGTTAGTATCTCATTTCTTCCTCCTGCTTTTTACCCCTTACCATATATTTCAACTCTTGCAGGGAAGGGAGGGACACTTCTGATAAGCCAGTTATTTTTATAGTCCCTTTATCAGTAGTACCTGAGGGAAGACATACAATTAGCATGGCAAATCCACCTATTTCCAGTTACTCTAGTCAGGCACTGAAATCTTTCTAAGTGGTGCTTTGTTGAATTGTAATGATGCAAGACTGTTCCTTGAATGTATCAAACTCAACATCCCAATCTGATATCTAATCAGTATTGCAGGTCAAAGAGACCAAACTTCCAGTAATTCTTTGTAAATTGTCTTACCTCTTAGATTCAGAAACTTGGAAGCTGTCTTACAGATCCAGGCAATCGTGAGTCCTCAGGAAATATCGTGCGCACAGAATTTCATCGTGACAAGACCAAAGACACAAATGCTGAAAGCTGCTGTAGCTCAGAAAAAAATGGGCAGCAATTGCCTTGGTTTGAGCACAGGAAAAATATGTCACAGTTTGTAGAACCTACAGAACCAGCACCCGCTCCTGAGTCTGGAAAAGGTGCCAAGAGCTTAGTTGAGCTCCTTGTAAGTAATATATATGTATACTTTTTTTTAATTTTAAGCATGTTATATGCTACTTCTAAAGCTTTTGGGGTTGGCACTAGGACTAGGGAATTTAGTATCTAATATGAGTGTGTAGAGTTAGTACAGTGAAGACATAACAGAAGGTGCTTGTCAAACCTTTTTCAGTGGTCTCTGTTTTCCATTTGGGTGTGGAGAGATGATGAAGGCAGCCTTAAAGGAAGTGTATATATAATTTCAGTTTTTCAGGAATGTGTAAGAATTGTGACAGTGGAATAATAGTTACGGTGGCAGTGTTGTAATGAAGATGTGTACATTATCCATTCTCTTAAGTGTGGGTACCAGCACAGATCTTGCTTCTCAGACAGGTTTTCTTCCTTGCTTTGCATCCCTGTATTCTCAAAGTTCCATATTATCACCTGTCACTTGAAAATGGGAGACAACTCTAGCAAAATGTGGAGCTAGTTAGCTTCAGGGTCCACTGCTGAAGGTGGTGACATTATGAATCAAATAAAGTGAGTTAGTTAAGTCTTGCTGTCATCATGTCAAAGTTATCTTTAGTTCAAAGCAACTATACCTTGAACATGGCTAGTCACATATATGAAACTCCTGGACCCAAGACACTAATTTGAAAAGTTGCACAGCACATGCAGTCCTATACAGGGAGAGCAGTGGTCAGGTTTTTAACTACCTTTTTTTCATTTGTAGGATGAATCTGAATGCACTTCTGATGAGGAAATCTTTATCTCACAAGACGAAATACAGTCATTTATGGCAAACAACAAGTCTTTTTACAGCAATAGAGAACAATACCGACAGCATCTGAAGGAGAAATTTAATAAATACTGCCGCTTAAATGATCGCAAGAGGCCCATTTGTAGTGGTTGGTTGACAACAGCTGGAGCGAACTAAATACAATAAAATAGCTCTGTCTTTCATTGAAATCCTTGAGATGACTACTGCGCCTTCTCTTTCAAAAACTTAATTTAGTGACTTATGGCAAAATTTTATCTTAAATCAATGTGATTCTTTTTTTTTCTCGTTTTTTTGGGGGAGGTTGGTGGAGGTGATTTCATTAATTTTGATCTTTCTTCAGGCTTGTTTCTTTAGTTGAGTAGCTGTGCAAGCCTCTCTTATAATTTAAGCCATCTCTTTTCATTAAATGTTTCTCTTACTGTGAGACTTACAAAAAAAAGCAACCTAGTGGCAAAGTAATGTTGTACCTATAATTCTGTACAGAATGACAATGAGCTGAATATAAGATTTTACAAAGTAGACATCCATTTGCAAAATGTTTTGGATGTAATATGTTAAAGCGCAATGTGCAAAATTTAAATAAAGAATATTTATTAATATGCATAGTAAAAGTTGGCTTACATGTTTCTACTTTCTCTGACACTAGACTCGAGTGTTAGCAGATCAGCTATTTTCAGCGCAGCGGGACAGATGCACCTTTTCGTGAGTTCATAGCTTTTTGATAGCCAGACTAGCATATGAAAGAGAGTTGCCAGTCAAATTAACTTCAGTGCGGTATTTGAAGTCAAGCCAGCAGATCACAAATCCTTGATGAGCTGGCTGTTGTGACAAAGTTAAGAACACTTGGTAAATGCTGTGAGGATTCTAAACTTCTAATGAACATACACGATTTGTAAGTTGAGCTTTTCATATCAAATGTAGGCGGGGGTGGGGGGGTCCCCTTAAGATTTTGGTGCTTTATTGGAAGTTTCCCCACCTCTCATTTGCTTCCTTAGCTACAACTGACTTTGAAACTTCATTTGAACGAACTGGGATTTAAATAAGCAAATAGCAACAGATTTTCAACTTCTGGAGAATTGCTTGATGGAGTAGATGTTTTGGTTGGTAGAAGTCTGGAAGGAGATTGTTGCGTCAAACATAAACATACCTTCATCCTTAACTTTTTTTTCAGTATATGGTAATAATTTTGAGAGAGAACTCATTGGTGTCACGGGATCATCTCTGAAGCAATGAAAATAGGTGAGGGACATACATCAGCCTTATGAAACAGTTAGTCTTCAGGCTTCTAATTCTAGATAGACTCTAACTACAGGAGTCATCTGGCTGTTCCTGGTAAGCCAGTTTCAAATGAAAAAAGTTGCGCTGTCACCTAACTGTAGAGGTGATAACCCCTATATCCAGCTTTTACCTTTTGTACTTTGTACTCTAAGAAAAGTACAATTGTGCACTCAACACCCACATGTCCAATCAACTGCATGTTATTTCTCCTGTGCAGTATCTTCCCTTTATTAGTACAAAGTACTAGAGGTTGCCATCTCTCCCTCTCTCCTTTTTTTTAAAGCCTTTTGTCTTTTAAAGTACTCTAAAGGAATTTTAGTGTCTTTCTTTTCTCTGGTTCTGTGTTCAATCATATTTCAGGAGGTTAACAATCAATTGCAAGTATTCATAACTGCACAAGGGTTGGTACAGCTGTTTGGTGCTCTGCTGTACAGTTTGGGCGCATAGCCCAGAGGTAGGAAGAAGGCCATACACTGGTAATTATAACTTGTGGGATGTGGAGAGGGTTGATTTAAAAC
>JAGPOW010002118.1:13300624-13314220 GCA_030014935.1 Caiman crocodilus | reverse complement strand
CACGTGCCGGCGGCGGGGCCGTGCGGGGCGGCGCGGCGCGGCGCGGCGCGGGGCGGGGAGGCGGCATTGTGCGCGGGCCATGGAGCGCTGGCAGCAGCGCGTGGCGCTCGTGACCGGCGCGTCCGTGGGCATCGGCGCGGCCGTGGCGCGGGCGCTGGTGCAGCACGGCATGAAGGTGGTGGGCTGCGCCCGCAGCGTGGACAAGATCGAGGTACCGCGTGCCTTCACACCCGGCCCCTTTTGTTCCTTTTGTTCCTCTGCCTCACCTGTGCTGCGTGGCAAGCCCTAAAAGCCCCCCTCCCTTGAGCCCCTCTCCCCTTCTTGCACCCCGGGCGTGCGCCAACCCCGAGCCCAGGGAGCGGGCTGGAGAAGGTGGGGTGGGTGGCCGGTTTGGGGGGGTTTCTGCCGCACGGCGCGGCGCTGACCTCTGTCCGAGATGTGTGTATTGTGCCAACACACTGGTTTGAAATGGGGAAAACCCTAAAAAGACAGTAGAGGGGTATAAGGAGGGCAGCTTGATTCAGATTGAAAGGGGGGGGGGCACGTATTTTGCTGGAAAAAAGAAGAAAGAAGGGGTTTTGACAGCTAGGTAGCCCCATAACCCGATTTCTGCGTCCTGCATCTGTCGTAGCATTCGCGTGTTTCATGTCTGCTGTCCTAATCTCGGGTCCTCGGGGCAAGGCTTGTGGCTTCTGCTGTTTGGATTGTGTCTAGGGTGTCTGGAGCGTGGTCACCGCTCAAACGATAGTACGTTCCCGGAAGAAGGAGAGTCCATAAAAGGGATCCGCAGAGGTGAAGGATAGTTTAATATTCTGCATAACGCTCCAGACCTATTTGAAACCCGGTGTCTCTGCACGTCCTTTTTCCCCCCCAGAGTGTTTGGGTGAAATTTAGTCAAGACACCAAGACCAAAAAGGGTCGAATGTGGTGTTTAAAGGGGAGGTGGGGAGGGATTCACCTGCGACTGGAAGGATGAAATAGCACTCATACAAGTCTTTTTGTTCTTGATAAGACTATATGCAATTTCATATCTTGTTGCTCTTGGCATAGCTGCCATTGCAATGGTCAAAGACGGATTTAATTGACTCACCTGGCAATAAATGTCAACTCTGCTCTCTCCTTTACTGGCTTGATTACAGATCCTCCGGTGCCATCCGGTAACTCGCTCGTATTTTGGTTTTATTCGCTCTGTCTCTCAGGCTTCAGTTCAGCAGTGCTCTGAGGCATATGCTAACTTTTAAGCTGAATACTGAATGCAGCGAGACTTAAGTGTATGTAGAAGTCAATGGCTCTTTTGGACTCGAGGCACCCCTTGGAATATGCTGGCTCTTAGTTTCACTTGGTTTTTTGTTGCACAAAAATAATGCAGTCATTTTTCTGTTGCAAAGAACTCAGAAAGATCACAGCAGGGCAGAATGAGTTTAACACCGTGGATGCCAATTTGAAATCTCTGGATTTGTCTTGTGAATCCTGGTTGCACACTTAATGCTGCGTGGCACCCTTGCAAGGATCTCGAGGCACCCGAGGGTGCCACGGCAGTCTTGTTGTGATTCATGGGATTAGGTGGTTTGATGAGACATTTGTGGAGCCGAGGAATTTTTTTGCTCCGGAAAAAAATTACAGACTGGGGCTTGCTAATGAGTACGTTCTTATTGCACGACAGTAAAAGCACAGTGTTCGGTTTGGATAGTTTGATTTAGTTGCCTGTTTAAGTCTGAGATCCTTTGAGGGAAAGAACCATGTTATTCTGGGTGGGAAGAAAAGAAAACGATGATTTTTTTTATTGACAGCAAAGCTTGCTTCCCTCATTATTATGCAAGGGCTTATAAAAGCTTGATTTATCCTTTGTCCTTACAGGTTTTTCTCTGCTGTATTAGCTTTCATCAGCAAGTGGTAGCATGACTTATGTAAATATTGACAGCCTCTCTAATGATCTTCAGCAATGTTTTTGGAAACTGGATGTACTAAATGCTCAGGCTTTATGGATGCACTGCCGCAGGGATGGAGAGAGAGAGAGAGAAAGAGGCAAAGAAGAGATGCTGCTCAATGAACTAGTGTTTGGAGACTTTGGGATGGGGTGACAAGACTTCGGTGGAGAATAGGTAGGGAATAATATATATCTATAGATGGTAAAGTCTCAGGAGAGTGACTGAAAATGGAGAGTACCCAAGACGTCTAGGGAACGTGGGATGAAGGATTTGGATGTAATGACTGATGAGGTTTTGGGAAGAGCTCTCTTAAAAAGACTTTGTAGCCCAACTACTGAGTTGCTTGGCTTGATTTCCAATAGGGCATTTCCTATGAACGTGAAGAGTCTCTGACTTGCCTTGCATTGCCTAGCCATGAAAATGAATCTCAGCGTTTCAACTTGTCGGCTCCTTCCCCTGAGATTCCCTTCTTGTTTCTAACTGGATTTTGCACAGAGCTTTTTGTTTCAAGAGTAGTAGTAGAGGGACCACCAATGAAGTCTAGAACATAATCAAAATCTGAACATGGATGTCTTTGCTTTTGAATGCCTGTATGTAAGACAAGGGTCTTTGGGTGAATCTGATATCTTTTATTTAAGATGTACACGTTGTTGGGGAGAGTTTGGCCTTTTGTACTGTAGGAAACTAATATCTTGCTGAAGAGCAGAATTAGTTTTTTTTCTGAGGCAGGACATACAAAACAGATGAGTAGTGCCTTTTCTGTGCCCTTATTTGCATTATTATGTGATTCAAAGAAGTCGGTGCATAGCATTTTAAGATGCTTAGAATTTTGCATGAGACTTAGACATTTGTTGTGATCTTTGTTGGACTTATGGAGAAATGCTGTTTGTTTTTGGGGGTTTTTTTGCCATAGGTAAGGTTGAAATGTGCTTTGTCCCTACAACAAACTTCTGCAGAACCAAACCAAACTATGATGGGACTGGCTTGAAAACCGTAAGATTTCAAGTGGACACATATCGTGTCTTTCTTTTTTTCCTTCCGTGTCTTTTTTCCCCCTCATTTAATACATTTGTTGTATATTTTCAATCTTCAAAACCTCCTATTTAAAAAAGGTGAGCGTGGAGATTGTCACGTTAGCATGACTCCATGAAATGGGGCATTAAGGAAATACCCATCTTGTGGTGTAGGGCAAAATAGTGTGTTAACTAATAAATGTGCTCATAGTTTCCTAGTACCTTGAAGGTCAGGAGACAGCATATTTTGTTTTTTAAATATGTAACCTGAAAGGTCACATACAAGGCAAATGGGTATGTAACACTCATTTGTTTGCATTTTATTGAAGAACTAACAAAAGACATGAACAGCTTTTCTTCCCTGGTTCTGTTAGAAATTCAGGTCTTGTTCGTTCTTGAATTTTTTGGGAACCGTAAGGATTTTGAGATCACAAGAGAGGGTTAGCTGAGCGAGTGAGTCGGAGAGGAAGGCGTTAGTCAGCCACTTGAAAACTGTTGTCTTTTGGTTATGTAACTTAAATGCCTAAGCAACAGTTAGGAGAAAAAACAGACTCTCATGAAAACTTCAGCAGCTTTTCCCCCTTTCCTTGAATTGATGGGAGCTTGCAATGCAAAGTTAAGTCTGCTGAAGAAAAGATCTAGCAAAACCAAGAAAACACGATTTGATATTTATGGTATTGCTAAGCAGCAGGGGCGGGGAAAGCAGCTTCAAAACCAATCGATCCACCTTTCAGTCTCTCCATGTGTTTAAAAAAAAAAAAGAAAAGAAGAAGCCATTAGAAAAAAACCCAGAAATTTATTTTAAATTATCCTTTGGAGATATCTTTACTTTTAAATTTCCAGGCTTTGTACTGTTTGCGGAGAAATTACTGTGCCCCCACATGTAAATGATAGTGTAATGCACTTTACTTTTTAATGAGGCTTTTCTTAGCCTGGTGGATGATGCTATTGAGGCTTATTTTCCTTTTTAAAAAAGAGTTGTTTCTAGCATTGCCTCAGTTACATGCCCTCCTAAACCAGACCCTTTAATAGCTTTCCTGTAGGATGATTTGTTACCTCCAGATTCTCTTAAAATGGAGTTACCTGCTAAAGAGAGATGGCACAACTTTTAAATGAGGGTTTGTCTAGATGGCATGATCCAGCGCTACCTGAGCTAGCGCCAGATCCCCGGCCCGTGCCCACCTCCATACCAGCATGGCAGTGCTGCTTTGCCAGTATCGCGGGATCCCCTGACAGTGGTGAACTGTGTTGAGTAGACACAATCTGACACTAGAAGACAAGTTAGCCAATTATGATAATGAAGAACTTAAATCAAAATGTTGACGGCAATATAGAGAGATACCTGGCAATCTCCGTCAATAATTATTTATTGCAAATGGTTAATGTTTTATAAGATTGGCAGGACTACTCTGGTTCTCTGCGCCTCAATTTATCCTTCTAAAAGGAGCTCTTCTGGCTCATTAAGGATTGAAGGAAGCCTGGTTATTCCAGGCCTGATCCATCGACTTCAAAAGACTTTGCATGAAATCCATAATGTTTATAAAGCAGCCTGCCATATGTAAGTGAAAGGAGTCATACAGATGAAGTTTATTATTGGCATTTCCTTGGACGCTTTGTTAAAGTGGACTTTTATCTTTCTATTTTTGTTTAATCTTCGTTACGGTATCTTTGGCCTGACGTATCTTTACATTTCCTAATATATCCTAGCACACTTGGGTGTTTGTAAGCAGTGGCATATGATAGCATTACATTTTAACCTTTGAGAGACTACATTGATAGCGCCCTGCATCTGGCTGAAGAGGACTTCAAAGAGCTAGAGCTTTTGATAATTTGTTCATTTGGGCCGCTCTTGGTGAAACTGTGCTTACCTCTTCATCCACGTCCTCTGCCTATCTGCTCGCATGAAGGAAGGGGCGCCACTGTTAGTAAGAAACACGAAGATCAATGGATTATTGTATTAAAACTTTAGTCATAGGGAAGCACCTCTCTCAATTTATTTGTTACCCTGTGCAGCAGTTTAGGTACCCAGAATCATAGCAAGTTAGGATTGGGAGGGACCTTGGGAGGTCATGTAGTCCAACCCCTTGTGCAAAACATGCACAGTTTACAGTCATGCAGGTGTTTGCTTTGAATTGCTGAATGTTGAACTTCTGGCTATTCTCTGAGGTACTGTTTTAATCAATGAATTGTTAATTTGTATGGCAAATTCCATTAAAGATTCAAAGGCAAGATTTCTAAATGCATGAAAATCAATAAAACCTGGGCTTTCTAAACACTACATGTGATTGCAAAAAAACCCCCCAAAAACAACTCACCTTTAATGGTCTTCCTACTCGGGCTTTTTCTGGCAAAAGTACATCACGTACAATGTAGACTTAGAAAACAGCATTTTTAGAATTGTTATTTTTTTTTATGAATAGCTGTACAGAATGCAATACACGTTGTGCACTTCCTGGTTATTCCCTTGTGTTACAGTAGCAGTCCTATGGCCGGATCAAGACCTCGTGTTCTGCTCTGTTCTTTTGTTTTGTTTTATTCGGGTTCTTGTATCACCATCTTCAATACCATCCGAGCACCATCCATTCAGCAGTGTGACTAAACATCACTTATGTGGTTCATTCTTTCTATCGTCACCTCCCCAGGGTTAAAACTGTATGAAGCAGTAGGGAGGACCAGGGTGACATGAATTATTCTACAAGTTAGTTACCATGCAAGTTGGTGATTGTAGACAAACACATCTGCTGTCCCTGACTGCTAGTCCTTTGAGCTACTGCTACTGGACTGCTTCTGCCACAAGCACCCTCACATATTCTTCTGGACCGTCCTTATACCTAGAATGCTCTTTTTGCATGAATTATAACCTACTGCAGCCTGGTGACTGAAAAATATATAGTCTTGATAGGGGAGCTTAACTTGGGTAATACCTATAATGTCAGGATTTCTCGCTCTCTCAAAATCAAATAAGAGCTTAGGACAAGATTGCAAAGGAGTTTCCAAATTGGTTTTGTGCTTGTGTAGTTTAACAAATACTGAGCCCTTTATTTGGTTTTGCAATAAAAGTAAAATGCTAGAGCCTGTCAAAATATTTTATCAAGTTTTTTTTAACAACTCTATAAAGGCTGATTTGTATATAGCTGAGGCACCGGTTTCAGTGCACTGAATGCTTAGTTTCACTTCGGAATGATGTTTCAAGATACAGTTTGGTTTCATTTTCTTTTAAATCGAGATTTTGATCTGTGGCACAATAAAAACTAGATTAGTCATCCTGTATATTAATACTGGGTGCATCTACATGTGCGCCCTAGTGTGCAGTCATTCAGTACAAATGGCTGCAGTACCCGCTGGTACCACGCAGTCCCAGCACACAAGTCGCTTCTGACCCTACTGTGCGGTAGCAACAGGGTCGCCGTTAGTGCCCGCTGATGCTATGTCACCATAGCTTGTTGTTTCAGTGTCATAGTGTCTTGTGTAGACATGTCTACTGTCTAGTTGTGGCTGTCTACCACATCGTTCAGGCCAAGCCCTTGGATCCTTAATTAGTTACATAGCTAGTCGTTATTCAGTCAGGTCAGTTTTCTCTGCAAGGAAAGTTGCTGGATCCTTTAGTGTACAGTGCTTATGAGCGTCTCTTGTAAGAGTTGCAGGGTTGTGGTCATCTTTTATAATTCAGGTTTGCAGAAGTAAAATCTGTCTTTGTGCATACCCCCAAATAGATGGATTTAGAAGCTTGGGAAAGTCTCTAAGGCACTGTCAGGGTCGTGCAGTTTTTGGTGTGTAACTGCACTTAGCAATATACTCTGTTTTCTTGTTGTTGTGTATAAATCTTTCTTCTTTTACTAAAGATGTCCTGATTTGCAGAGACCAAAGTATAAGTTTACACAGTTTTCTAGAACAGAACAAGGCACTCATAGTCCATTAATTATATGCTAATGGAAATTCTGGGTAGTGAATACACTGAAGTCAAGTGCAGAGCCAAGAATTAGGGGTGCAAAGGCAGCTGTCTGCATGATTAGGGTTGGAGAAACACTGCTTGTGTCAAGGGTGTTCCTACTAGCTACTCAGCTTTCTTTCGTATCCTGATCTTTTCTCGTTGTTTTGTTTCTTTCCAAAGAGCGTACCTAGAGCCGACCTGTCCCGGTGAGCTGGGAGATGACTCATCAGAAAAAACAGTTTCAGGCATCGATATCTTTTTCTTAGATGAATAGTGTCATATCAAGAAATTGGGCTAAGTTCACATGAGCAAAAAACTCCAAAATAAGCCGAAAAGCTCCACAGCTTTGGGCTCAAGCCAGTCCTGGAACTGCACACAGACCGATTCAGTCTGGCTGTCTGTCACACTTGTGCGAGCTCCGTGACTGTAATGCAAGAACTTCAGTCTTTTTGCCTTTATTTGCACCAGCGGTCTTCTGAGGTAGGGAGCTTCCCTCCTTTCCCAAAGGTGTTGTCCTCCTCCCCTTTCACTCCACATCTCAGCAACAGGAGGGGTCTGGAGTTAACTTCTTGTTAACCTCAGCAGTGGGGCCTCAGTAGTGCTTCTGTGACCTTTGTCAGCTGCTGCTAAGGAGACCATGGGCACATCTACACATTCATTAATGTGCAGTGCCTACTGCGCATTGAATTTAGTACTTGAATAATCAAGAACTAAATAAATGCACAGTAGGCTGATGTACTGCACATTAGCGTGATTGCACCCTTTTTGTCTGATGCTTAATGTGCAGTAGACTAATACTACTGCGCATTAGCGTGGGGTTTTTTCCATGCACACTAATGTGCAATAGAATGAGTCTACTGTGCATTAAGCATCTTGTATAGACGTGCCCCACCTAGGCCTAATTTTCAGAAGGATTGAGCATCTGACAAACGTGTATGTATATATTTATACATATACACACATGTGAGTGTGTGTGTACATACATATATACTCTCTCACTCACACCCACACACACACATATTATATATTATGTTATATTGCCCTTGTATCTGAGACTAACATGTTATGTATAGCATCTCGTTTCTCTTTGCTTGGTTAGTTTTGTTTGACTTGCTTCAATCCTGCGATCTGCTAGGCTTTTTTCCCAAATTCTGATGTCACTTTCAAGCAACTGCCTTGTTGTCTGGAACACGTATGTGCACGTGTGTTACTTTTTGTCTTGGGTGTCGGAGACGGTCCATGCCAGGTTTGAGAGTGTCATAATAATAAGGAATTAGGTCTGCAGCCAAACATTAGAACCAACCCCTATATACTTCGCTAGTAGAAAGGAAGCTCAAGAAATATCTGCGATTTGAACGACGTGGTTCTTCTCCTGGATATATTGCTTGATAATACATTCTCTGTTCCACTTGTTTAAAAATGTAATGCATCAGTTATATTTTGCAATGCTCTTCACCTGAGAAGAAATAGAATTTGTGAGCATGTGCTGATAAATGTCAGATCTACGTGGCTTGGAGGCATCATAAAGACAGCAGAACACTCTGTCACTTGTAATGCAAGTGCGTTTTTCTTTATTAGAAGGCAAGAAAATATTAAATGTAAGAAGAGCCTTAGAGTAGAGAGCAGGAGAACAAAGCTACTCCCGTGGGATATGAAAATAGATTTCATGTGTGAGGATGAGGCCAGATAGCGAGTCAATGCTCCTCTTTCCCCTTTGCCGGGCAGCATAACACTCAGTCGTGCCATTTTCATGCCAGGGTAAGCCATACAGTTAGGAAGATCCCACCCTCAAATAGTTTATTATTAACATAGCTTCATAGGTGGAAAATTGCTGTATAAGAGGAAAGAGGTGTACCAGGTATAGACTGAATCCAGATGGTTTGCAGTCAGAATTACTGGGACATTGTGCCCTGAGCCATTTGAACGCTGTTGTACCCCCTTTGTTACTAAATTTATTTTTATGATTTGACTCGTGTTTAATGTTTGGGCCGAATATTTATGTGACAGATAAAGGTATTCAGCTTGGCTGAGAAAGAATCCGGTCTTGTCTACCACTGTGGTGTTAACACTGCTCCTAGAGATGCTATTTAAAATCTGCAATAACTCCCTCCGTGGTCCTTTTGCTCACCTGCTCCTGATCTCAATAGAGTAAGTGGGCAAAAAGTGAGAGGGGAGTTGTCTGCGCTCAATGGCAGTAGCCACACACACACCCCAGGTCTGTAGTGTCCCACTCCTGTACTTTACACAGGGGAACACCACCTCGGCAGTTTTCTGTTTAAGGATGTGGTGTGGGACGAAGAGGATGATTTTGAGAATCGTAGAGGTAGAGTTGGAAGGGACATCAGGAGGTCACATCTAGTCCAAAGCAGGACCAGCCCCAAGTAGATCATCCTTTGTCTAGCCAGGGCTTAAAAATCTTAGTTTTCTTTGATCCAAATACCAATAGACCCTCAAGTTCACACCCCCACATGTCATTTCTGTCAGTGCTTTATTTCTGCGCAGTCTTCAATCAGCCATGACGGTAATCTTACAGAAGACGCTGTGATTTATCTCGCCACGTTAAGTTTGGGACACAGAATTACACATGCAAAACGGGATCAGAGCACTTCTTGGTTCGCTGCTGCCCTGCCCCTGCAGGGGACAGAGAGAAGACCAAGTCTTGCAGTCTGTGCACCGCACACCGCAGGGAGAGGTGAGCACAGATGCACACGCCTTTCCATGCATGCAACATCCTCGCTGATGCTTTGGAGACCCACCTGCAGTTGAAAATGCAGGCGGAGACTAGATCTCCTTGTAGAAGATGAGTTCAGCAGGTTCCTGCCTTTCATTTGATGTAGCTGTACTAAGTGCTGCTTGGTAAGCTGCTTAGTATTTCATAATATTTAGTGGCCGCTTAGGACCAATCCGGGGTTGGAAAGCAGTTTCTGGGCTGGCTGCTCATGTGTATAGAGCTCAACTGCATTCGCATCTCCTTTGCTGTGATAAGGATGCATTGTGAATTGCTTTTCAGATGCATCTTTTTCTAGCTGATACATGAATTGTGTCCTAGTTGTTTGTTCAGAACCAGGTCGTCTGCCTGTTTTCACCAGCAAAGTCATCTATTCCTAGAAAAGGGGGAAAAATCATTAGGTTCTCAGGTATCATGTAGGAGAAGCAGTTTCGCTGGTGGTTTTACCCTACTTGCAGTTCACTTCCTGTACTGTCTTTTCTAGGTTTTCTCTTTTTTTTTCCCCCAATATATGCATATAGGTCTTCTTTATTGCCAGCAAATAGGTGGCAAGAAGCAAGCCCAAATGATTTGTTCTCTGACATGAGCGCGCCCTTTGGAGCAGACCAGACAAACATCTGGCTGCAGTCACCTGACCCTAGTGCTCTTTCCTCCCCTGGGACAGGGTCAGACTCAATGACCTTCCAACCCCCAAAATAAAACATCTGTGACTCTATTAATTGTGCTTGCTACTGCCAGGGAACCCTGCTGTAGATCCTACGATAGGTTATCCTTTCTTCTCTCAGCTTCAAGGTGATGTGCAAAGGATGGATGACTTCGGCTCCATTTCACAGGTGGGAAAACCGAGGCACCAAGAGCTAATGTAACTTGCTCACATACCATATACCAGGCCAAAAGGAGGACAGAACAACAGAAAGGTCTCCAAACTCCTGAGTTATTTACTTTTCCCCCAGGACCATGTTGCTTTTTCTCACGTTTTGTTTCTCTTGGAGAATTGTCTTGATTTTCCCAGATTCAGTTCCCCTCTCTGGTGCCCTTCAGCGAAGTCGTTTTCTCTGAGGCCTATGTATGGCCCCCTCTGGAAACTGCTGCAGTTGGCAGGAAGGATCATGTGAGTGCTGCAAGCAGGGTTTACTTCCTTCTCTTGGCTTTAACTGCAAAGCCTCCAACAGTCAGTGATCCATACACATCTTCCCTTTGATAATCCACTTTAGCACAGCCCCCGGCATCTGTCATTTACTTCTATTTATATTTTCTTGTTTCCTGAGTTTGCTGCTTAGGAAAGTTCCTGGACAGACAGCCCTAAAATCATCACCGAACCTGCAGTTTTCCTTCGTTGCTTTGTTTTGTGCATAAGCCACGCATCCCGTCACCCCATGCATCTCTGCTTAAGGGCGCAAGGACTGGTCAGCTTGCTTTTCAGCCTTTAGCATCTGCTGTTAAAGGGCTACTAAAAAGTAGTCTGGATTTGAACCTGTGACTTATAGCTGAGTGTTCAAAATCCCACTTCCCCGTACCCCAGCATCTTCTGTCCCCTCCTCTACTTTTTAGTGTTTTGCCTTAATTAGCAAGTCAGAAGATGCAAACTAGTAAATTGGACTGCCATGCAATGGCTGGTTTTGGAGAATGTGTTTGGATTACTTTGATAATGGATGTTGTTTTCCGAAGTTTTTGGAAGGAAGCTGTGCACGCAGTGATGAAGCGTGGCTTGAATGACAAGCTTTAACAGGGTAATTCTAATGCATTTGTAACAGCTATTGATCAAAGGTAAGTAACATTTATAACCCAGGACTACATTGTCAAGGTTAGATCTTGCTCAAGAAAGTGGCTTTGATAAGCTGTGCTATTGATTGTAAATTGTAGAGGCTCAGTCTCTTAACAAATTAGTGCTTTCCTTTTCAAGCAAGCTGAGTGTGTGTGGAGGGGGATGGGGAAGGAAATGCCGAGGGATCGGGGGAATATTGGGCTGTGTTCTTCATTGCCTTGTCTCCAGTATAGTCATTAGAGCTTGATCCTGTGTTCAGTCAGTGCCCGAAGTCATCCTCGCTTTACTGGTGCAGGATTAGGCCCTCATTCCTCTACAAAGAAATGGAAAATGTTGCCTAATCCCAGTTCTTTCCTTGAAGTACCTAGCACAAGTTCTTCCTGCTCAGTCCTGAAACAAGGGGCTTAGGGAGGGTTTCACTGCTTATGAAATGTGTTATCTTGTACTCGGAGATCTTGCAGTCATCCACAATCCACCTCTCTTTCATAACTTGTAGGAGTGCTGGCCGGGTGCCAGCTCAGGTCTTTTATATTTTGTTTCCTGAATAAGTTTCCTCTCTGGTCTTCGGTGAATCTGCTCATTTTCCGTCCTAGGCCAGTGGTTTTCAACCCTGGAGGTCCACAGACTGTCTAAAGGGTCTGTGAAAGATGACCCGTGATCAATCAAAAGTATGTGAATACCTACCCTTACAACTCAAAGGGGTCCGCATCTCCTTTTGAAATTTCCAAAGGGGTTTGCACCTCCTTTTGAAGTTCTTTAGGGGTCCACAGATGACAAAAGGTTGCAAATGGCTGTCCTAGGCAATTGCATAGCTTTGCCCGGCGTTGCGTTTCCCTCTAGAAAACGTTGCGCTGTAGTGGTGCGTAAAGCAACCTCTTCACGTAGGGCGGCACGGCTTAGCCGCCTGAGCAGGAACTGCAGCCTCGGTTCCAGCCTTGATTTTAGTCTAAGTACTTGGAAGAAAGTTAGTTCGCTCCTTTGTTTGTTTCACTAGCCATAAAAATGCAGCTAACCATTTAATTTTTTATGGCAGTTGATCATTGCAACACCTAAGTGCCAGTTTGCTGGGATGTAGGCAGACAAGGTCGGTTTGGAGGGATGGGTTTGTTTGTGTGTCTGAAGGTACGTCTACACAGCGATTCAAAGGTGCGATTACAGATAGAGCCCAAGCAAGTTTTTAAATAACCTAGCTCTTGTATCGGTAATTGTAGACATGGCAATGTGGAGCACTGACCTGACTTTTACTCAGGATCTTAGGCAGGTTTTACAACTCACACTGAACTCTGAACTGCCGGAAGCCACAATGCTGTTGGTACGCTAGGCACCTTAGCACTGTTTGGGTATGTCTGTACACACAGTATGGATTTCACTGTAGTCACACCCTGAACTGCTCTTGGGACAACCAGCACTATGTGAGCACTGGAGTACTACTGTGTGATTATTTTTGTTTCAAAGAAGTGCTGGGGAAGGAGCCCTTCTGCATGAGAAGCACTTTACTAGATCGGCACATGGCAGGCGACTGCCCCGCGTAACAACCCCTGAACGAGGAGGATGGCATCCCAAATGGGATTAGAAATGGACCTGTTTCATCCCCCCTTTTGATCCCATGTTGCTGGGGAAGGGTTGAAAGGACCGTGTTTCCTGCTGTGTAAATGCAGACCGCCACAGCAGGCAATAACTAACATATGAGTTCAGGCTGAGAACCAGTCTCATTAACCAGGGTTGTGATTTGAATAGTGTTTTGAAAGCTTGGGCTTAGTTGTGTATTACAGAGAGGGGAAACCTGAATGTCCTTAAAGGGGGAGCAACAATGTTAATTGGAAAGTCATTTTCTAGCACCTGCATCGTGAGCTAGAAAATGGTTATTGCCTAGGGAAAAAAAAAGAAAAGCGCAGTATAAGTACTAAGCACAAACCTGTCTGTGTGGTGGCCCAACCCAGGACTGTCACTTGGGAGGTACCTCATGGCATCATAAATAGCATCAGTGGTTGTGGGTGTTGCACATAGTCACTGCGTTATCTTTTTGGTGCTTCTGGGTTTGACCCAGCTGCAAACCTGTTTCTCATTCTTTGGTGGGTCTTGGCTCCATGTTCAAAATTTCCTCTCGTTCTGAGTTTGATGTGCCCAGAACTTGAGGTGGAGAGAGCTTGAGTAGCCCTATATTGCTGAATACCACGAGTGCTAATCACGTAAAACCCGGGTCATCGCTGCCAGAATCATAAAATGTAATG